>JAQPPZ010017116.1:2715000-3343333 GCA_028583015.1 Wollemia nobilis | reverse complement strand
AAAGCCTATCATATGCTTTGTTCATATCTAATATCATAAGCATACCTGCTTTTTTTTTAAGGAATGAAGCGAATGTATGGCCTGCTGTGCAATGATTACACCATCAAGAATTTGTTTATCGTGAACAAAACCTTCTTGTTTCTCTGATTTGCCATAATTTTTGAAATGATCTTATATTGGACAAAAGTTATCAAATTATTTTGTCTCACCTTTCTTGGGAACCAATTTGATAAAAGTGGCATTGATCTCATTTATATTAGCCTCCCTTTTTTGGGCCTTTTCAACCGCAACCACCATATCACTCTTCAATAAATCCCAAATTTTTGAAAGAAAATTGTAGGAAATTCATTGGGGCTGGGTGCTTTGTTAGGATAGAAAGAGAAAACTGCTTCATGTAGCTCCTACATAGATATCTTCTTCATCAAGCTTTTATTTTTTTCATGTGTGATAATTGATGGAATATTTTGCAAAAGCTTACCTTGTGCCTCCTTATCTTGCCTAACATTTGACAAAATATTTTCAAATAATTAATTGCTTCTTTACCGGCTGGAAACGAATTTGCTTTGGATGATCGTTATTAAGTAAATCACAACTCAAAAGAATGGGTTTGTGATCTGATCCTGTTCGCAATAAAATTTCTGAAGAGATTGTATATTTTGTTTGCAACCATGTGTTGAATAGTAAGAATCTATCCAATGCGTCTATTATCCCTTGTAGAATGAAGACCGGAAGGAGTAACATCCCAAAGGCCATTTGAGTTGACAAGCAAAGCAAAATCTTGCTTTGATTTATAGCATCCAAGAGTATCACCCTTCTTTTCCAAAGGAGATAAAACTGTTTTAAAGTGCATCCCATGAATCTATAGATCACAATTATGAACTTACTGTGTTTGACAAAAATATGCTGAGGTCCTTCCAACATGTTTTACAAGGACTAAGGATAGTTGGAGCATATACGTTTTGTGAAAAATAGTCCAGCAGCCCAATTACGTTTTGCTTCTAACAATTATCCATCCCATTTGCATTTGTCCCATATTGTTGCAATACTGCGAGAGCTCCAATAGAAGAAATTGGAAGACAATCCTCTATCTTCCAAATATTTTTAAAAACATCCTTACATTCCTCACTATTTAATTTTGTTTCTTGTATTGAAATAAACGCATAACTATAAAAACCTATTAATTCCTTAATAACTATTTTTTTAGGAGTCTTATTCATACCCCTAATATTCCATGATATCATTTTCATCATCACATTTATTAGTGGGCTTAGCCCCACTTCTTGTTAGCTAGCGCCTGCGATACTTTTATTTGGCTTCCCAAATCAATATCCCTTTGAGTTTCCATTTCTCTTTGTCCGTGCTTTGATGACCTTCCTCTCTTTTTTCCAATCCCACCAACACTTTCATCTTCATCAATCTCTTCTATTATTCCATATTGTTCATAATGAGACTTATGTTCTAAAGATCAATGTTGCCATAAATATTTGAGATGCAAGGAGTAGCCTCAAATGCTTTCTTCTTTATGTTGCCCCAGAAAAGTACAAGGATGATCCTCTATAGTAATGACATTTTACCTTGAGCATAGTGGGGTGTTTATCTTGAACAAAACTGCTTATCAAGACCAGGCTGCATTGTCTAAGAAATTTACATTGTATTGTTGAGAAATGTAGCTTGGACAGGAACTTCTTGCACAAGATTCAGTATGAATGTGCTAGAAGTGGTTCGAGACATTTCGAATTCTATTTTGTAATTCACTTAAGTGATTCTATTTTGTAATTCACTTAAGTGACTTAGACTAGGATTTAATCTTGACCATACATCTCAAGATGAGATGAGATCTAATCTTGACCATACATTTGAAGAGATTAGGGTTTCCTTTTCAAGCATAAAAGGAGAAGGGCAAGAGTGTTTTACACAATAGAAAGAAAAGAAGAAGAGCAGATTGCTGAAGGAGAACTGCAAGGCTAAGAGGAGAGGAAGAGTGATTTGCTGTCCAAGAAAGGTAGCAAGAGAGCAGGCTGTCCTGCTGTAGCTGTAACCTCCTCTATTGTATAATATATGCAGGTTCAGTAGTGTATTTTGCTTCCGCTGTTCATTTTCCAGCCATCTGTGTGATTGTTGCATGTTTAGAATAAATTCATTTCAGATCTGATTTATTTAGAAACATAGGACAACAGTTATTTATGGAGGATCATCTTTCTACTGCACAAACTTCTAGATCTGATATGAATGACTCAAAAAATTGTCCTGCAAATAAGCTTAGTCCTTCAAGCAAAAGTATGAAACCCTCAACTGTTGGTTTTTAATATCCAGCAGTGATCTACTGTTGTAAACCCTTGAGGATCTCAATCACAAAACCTAGCTCTGATACCATGTAAATTTTCCTAACCCTAGATAATTGTTGTCCTATGTTTCTAAATAAATCAGATCTGAAATGAATTTATTCAAGGTTCCACGAGCTTGGGGGACGGGGGGACGGGTTTCCGGGGACGGTGGGGGACGGCAGGCCGATTTTAGGGGACGGCTGGGGGGGGGACGGCTAGTATAATACTATACAAATTGAATGTTTTTAGAAATTTAGAATAATCTACACATTCAAAATTCTACACCCAACAAAAATGACATTTCATATTACTAATCAATTATGTAAGTGCAGCCATTCATATTGAGATTAGTTACTAACACATAAGTGCAGCCATTCATATTGAGATTAGTTACTAACACATAAGTGCAGCCATAATTGAGTCATTTAACATTTTCATATTCATATTAGTTACTAATATGCAGCCATTTAATTGTTTCAAGTTCAACAACTATAACTTGAAGGTTCAGCCAAGGATATCAAGTGCAAACAATGTTCAAACAGTCATCATTTTAAGTAATAACAGTCATCATTTTTTCAGCCACCAATGTTCAAACAAAGACTGTCATTTTTACAAAATTTCAGTCACTAACTATCACTAACTGTTCAAATTTTCAGTCACTATACCAAAAGAATTGGTATTGTTTAAATAAACCTTCTTTTAGTCTTGTAATGATGGCATTATAGCATAATTCCAAAGATCCTTACCATTTTTTAAATTAATTTTTTTTTTTTTCCCCTTGGGTGAGGATGCCCAGCCGTGGGGGGCGGCTGGGCCCCATGCGGGATGCTCAGACCGTCCCCGGGGACGGTTGGGCGTCCCCGGGGATGGCCGGGCCCCATGGGGGACGCTTAGACCGTCCCCGGGGACGCCTCGGGGACGCCCGGGCGTCCCCGGGGACGGTCTGAGCTGGGCGTCCCCGGGGACGGTCTGAGCGTCCCCCATGGGGCCCGGCCGTCCCCGGGACGGCCGGGCGTCCCCAGGGACGCCCTAAAAAGGGGGACGTCCCGGGGACGGGGAGGCCACGGGCCTCAGCCGTCCCGGGGACGTTTCCCAACCATCCCCCAAAAAGGGGGACCGGGGGAAACGTCCCCCTTGCCGTCCCCCCGTCTGGGGGACGCGGGAAACGGGGGACGCGTCCCCATGGAACACACAGATGGTTGGAAAATGAACAGTGGAAACAAAATACACTATTGAACCTGCATATATTATACAATAGAGGAGGTTACAGCTACAGCAGGACAGCTTGCTCTCTTGCTGCCTTTCTTGGACAGCAAGTCACTCTTTCTTCTTTATGTTGCCTTAGAAAAGTACAAGGATGATTCTCCATAGTAACTACATTTTACCTTGAGCATAGTGGGGTGTTTATCTTCATCAGAACTGCTTATCAAGACCAGGCTGCATTGTCTGAGAAATTTACTTTGTATTGCCATAAATTGAAAGTTATTCGTTGAAGACTTTAGTGTTGTGGATATTCTTGACCTTAATATTGATTTTGATATTCTTGTTAGTGTAAGTCCCTAATATGATGTTTTCTCAATGTTCCTTTTCTTGTGTATCCAATTTTTTTTCTATCCATGTATATTTCTGGGATCATTCTAAAGAGAGGCTTAGTTTGCTAGTCAGGATTGTGATAGTTATGCCAGCATGGAATGACACATTAAGAAAGATGCTTAAGTTGATTAACTGGCTTGATATTGTCTACTCTGCTGGCTGCTGGAATTTGCAGGACCAACAAGACAACTTACCATAACTAAATTGTGTAAGAGGAAGAGTTAGTTAATAGTTAAGCTAACAGTTGATTATTCCCATTTGGTACTCTTGCCTCTAATGTCCTGATAGCAACATGGGAACAATATTTTTTTTTAGTTTCAGCTCAAATCGTGCTATGGTCTCACAATGTTATTTATAAAAGGTGCTTGCTATAGAGACTATCTGTGTTCCCAAGAAAAGGTGTTTGAAGATAAATGGTTGTGCTAGCAATTTGAACCTATTTTTGGTGTATTAAATGATTGTATGAACCCATTTGTAGTGTACTATATAAAACCTTTAAATAAAGTCTTTCCGGTCAATCAACATAGACAGTGGACATTTAATACTATGAAGTTTACAGTGATGTTTGAGTGTGAAAACAATGCAAAATGTTTTGTAAGCAATTCTGTGGTTTGTTTTATGAGAGGTTTTGCTTAATCATTCCTTGGTAGTAACATAGAGGAAGTGTTTTATGGTTTCATTGAGAATTATTATTAAAATGACAGTGTAGCAATCTTGGTGCACCAATAATAGGACATTATCTTTGTGAGATAGTTTTGGTCAATGAATTTTATACAATTTAGTCATAAACCCATTGGACTTTGATGAAATTGCTACATTTTTCTGACAAGGTCAATAAACATAATAAGTGGACATTTAATACTATGAAGTTTACAGTGATGGTTGAGAGTGAAAACAATGCAAAA
Source organism: Wollemia nobilis (assembly GCA_028583015.1). NCBI lineage: Eukaryota > Viridiplantae > Streptophyta > Pinopsida > Araucariales > Araucariaceae > Wollemia > Wollemia nobilis. The sequence goes on along the minus strand of JAQPPZ010017116.1, from coordinate 3,338,511 downwards.
TGTTTTTTAAGCAATTCTGTGGTTTGTTTTATGAGTGGTTTTGCTTAATCATTCCTTGGTAGTAACATAGAGGAAGTGTTTTATGGTTTCATTAAGAATTATTATTAAAATGACAGTGTAGCAAGCTTGGTGCACCAATAATAGGACATTATCTTTGTGAGATAGTTTTGGTCAATGAATTTTATACAATTTAGTCATAAACCCATTGGACTTTGATGAAATTGCTACATTTTTCTGACAAAAGGGCAGTCTATTTGGATAGAATTAAAAGTGAATTCTGTGTTCATTTTACAAATTGTAAAATTGAAGGCATGATATTCCACTAATGGTTTTTGAATGTTGTCTTTATCCGACATTCATCAATGGCTTCTCTACTAGATACTCTCTTTGGCCTTCAGGATCCATCTTTAAAGAACTACTGGGATTTGAGAGAGTTCTCTCTAGAGACATGTAACTGCCTGCCAGAATACAATTGTTGAATCTTCTGGTGCTAGAAGAATATTTGATTCTCTTTATTCTTCCTGATATCTGATCACTTATTAATTAGAGGTTCAACTGAGGCTATCCTGGTGGTTTCTCGAAGGAGATAATTGCTATTTTGACAAATGTGTGAACAGATTCTGGCTTGGTATTCAGCACTCTCACAATACTCTTATGCAGTGGCTGAGTACCCATGAGTTTGGCTCTACACTGCAAGAATATGTTCAGAGTCAACTCATTGCAGAATTTTTTGCTTGGCTATTCTTCCTAGATATCAAAATAAGGATTATAGTGATGCATTAAAGAGGCAGATACATTTTTTTTATGATGTGTGTTATAGCGGAATGATGTTTCTATATGTTCGCTTTTTCATATTCTTTTTAGATGTTCAGGAAGTGGATTATCATGGATTGTGAAATATTATTTCTTGCGTTCAAAATTTAGATATCATTTTGATTCTTCTCTCGAGTTTATCCTGATTTCTTGTTGAGTTTTATTCTTAATTGTTCATTTCCGTCGAGTCATTGTTAAAGGATAGTGGCTTAGTCATTAAACCTTGGATAATTTTGAGACTATGGTTAGGTGTGTTCACCATAGAATTAAGATGTTTTGTCTTCTAGTCAATGGTGAATCACATGAGGATAAGATCACCTTTGAATGACATGATATTGATGAACATGATATATAAATACTTTTGCTGAACCAGTGATTACAGATGGATCCTTTTCTACATGTCCTGTCACCCTATTGGCTAATAGACAACTACCAAATCATGAGAGAGAAAGAGAGAGAGAGAGAGAGAGAGAGAGAGAGATCCTCCATGTCTTTTCCATTTTCATGACACATAACTATATAACTAATCTACATGCAATTGGTATCCCAAAATCATTATATGTGGAATCTTTCAAGAGCAGGGATTGTTGAATTAAGTTTGGCTGTTTCCTTTTCTTTCTCCCCTAATTCTGTAACCTAACTATTTATGATTTTAGCTTTCTTCTTGACCAATTAACCATATAGGTATTTTTGGTGAATCCCCTTGACTAAGATATTTTTTATGTTGCACGGAAACGGATCCCCTTGACTATATGATATTTGTCATGTCGTATCTGTATCAGATACACACTATATAATATGGATGCACCAAAATTTCAAGACCCCGTAATATGCTATTTTGCATGGAAACAGATGCCATATTGATATCAGATACAGTATTGAATATGGATGCACCAAATTTTCAAGATCCTTTAATATGGATAAGGCTGGATATGACATTAAAAAAAACATACATATTTTTTATACTAAAGGAAAAAACATATAACACAAAAATGTTTACAGAAATATTAGTTTTAAATAGAATATTTTCATTACTTGAGAAGAGGATTGTTATTTTTAAATTTAAACTATACTTTAAAAGAATTGTGTATTCTACTTTAATCCCATGTGGATACAACTTTAGATGTGACTAGGCCAAATCCACATGTATTAGATTTGGACCAAATAGGGGCATGTATTCGGATATGTTAACCATGTATTTGGATATGGTATCCAAGAAGCATTGCATCTCTATCCGTATCTGATTCCCAGATACATATATCCAAGGAGGAGGATTTCTGGATATGGTAGCTCTGGATATTTGTAGTAATCGTACATTGTTCGATGTTCTGTTATGATAGTAATTTAGACATCTGGTTTGAACTGTTTGATAAAATCTATAGGATCTATAATATTTAACATAATGTGAAAATATGTTCATGGTTTACCTTATTTTCTTTATATCATTTGGGTAATGGTTATAATTTCTTTTTATTCTTGGGCAGGTATCTCCAGACTACACTCTCTGATAAACAGAGAGAGGCTTGCCACTTTTTTAACAGCTTTTTATTTCGTAAGATAGCTGATGTGGTTAGATTTCCAGATATGGAGGTGGTTACTCGGGAAGCTTTCAAACGTATAAGATGGACGAAGAAAGTGAAATTATTTGAGAAGGATTATATTTTTATGCCTGTAAATTATGGGTATGGTATATTTGATTTTAATTTTTGAGGAAGCATTTTATATTGTTTGGCTTCAGAATGTCACTCTCGCGCTTTACATCTTGATTTTTTTTCTAATGCAGCTTCCATTGGAGCTTGATTGTTATATGCAATCCTGGAGATGTTATCGCTCTTGAAGGCGAGTTCTGATTTTCTTAATAATTATTTGAAGTTTCAGCTTGAAGATTGTAAATGTGCAGCTCTTATAACTCTCTGCAGTTTGCAGATGGCGATCATTCAAGAACACCATGCATATTGCACATGGATTCATTCAGTGGCACTCACGCAAATCTTAAAAAGTTAATCCAAAGGTAATATGAGGCTTTCCTCTTTAGAAAAGTTTTCCTCAGAAACTGATTTTATTTTGTACAGTTACTGATGCCTGGAAGATGATATTGGAGACACAATCTCATCGAACAGGGAAAAGATCAAATAACATGGTGAACAGGCTTGACCTGTAAACTCTGGCTAGGACATGTGCATAGAGATGCAGGAATTGGTGACTTATGAATATAATAGTTTTCCACGGGGATGCGTCCCCCCGTCCCCCAGCACGGGGGGACGACATTGGGGACGTTTCCCCCCATCCCCCTTTTGGGGGACGGCTGGGAAACGTCCCCGGGGATGCCTGAGGCCTATGGCCTCCCGTCCCCGGGATGTCCCCTGTTTTGGGACGTCCCTGGGGACGGCTGGGTCCCTTTGGGGAGGCTCAGGCCATCCCCGGCCGTCCCCGGGGATGGCTGGGCACCTTCCAAAGATGCCCAGCCGTCCCCGGGGATGCCCAGCCATCCCTAGGGATGGCCTGAGCATCCCCAAAGGGACCCAGCCGTCCCCCATGGCTGGGCGTCCTCAGCCAAAAGAAAAACTAAAAAAAAAAATTACCTGGGCATTAAATTAAATAGATAAAATTCAAGGATAAATTGAGCTTTAAGCCCTAATGCATGTCCTTTTTCTCCTTTTTCTGTAAATGTTCTGTGCCTTATTTTATTATATTGAATTTATTTTGAATTTCAATCCTGCCAAACTTGACATGAACTCAAAGTCTCAAACCTTGTGACAGCAGACAACAGTGCACTAAACTATTAACAGCTATTAATTAATCCAGAAAGAGAAGAAAAATGATATGGTGAATAAGGTGGAAACAATGCTTAGGTTCAAAGGTCATGGTTTGCAAGTTGGTTCTATTAACATTTACTTCTTTGCATTTGCACAGCTGTTTAAAATCTTGTGTGTTAAATTAAAATGGCTGGGGCTACTTATAACATCCATAAACCCGAAGGCTTTGCTCGCTTTACTATGTAGAATCCTAATAACATTGAATCAATATAAAACATGTACTGACATTATGAAATGGTGATTATTATCCCTTGATTTCTGAAAACCCTACAATAGGTACGCAATTGTAAATACAGCTTGACTGGTATAATAATAAAGGTTAAAATATTTTAGATATAAAATTTATGGTTCAAATGTTCAATGTTCAATGTTCAATGTTCATTTATGCTGATTGCTGTCATATTTGAACAGTTAGTGACTGAAAAAAAATTAAAAAATGATAGTCTTTGCTTGAACATTGGTGGCTGAAAAAATGATGACTGTTATAAACTTATAAGTTATAACTTATACTTATTGTTTGAATGTTAAAACTTAAAAGTTATAACTTATACTTATTGTTTGAATGTTAAAACTTAAAAGTTACAAGCTGAATAATGTGGCATTCATTACTTGAGCAATAGCAACTAATTTGGTTAATTGTTAGAGATTGGCATATTGCACTTGATATCCTTGGCTGAACCTTCAAGTTATATTTTTTGAAACAATTAAATGGCTGCACTTAGTAACTAATATCAATATGAATATCCTAATATCATTTTTATTGTGTGTAGAATTCTGAATGTGTAGATTATTCTAAATTTCTAAAAAATTTCAATTTTCATAGTATTATACTAGCCGTCCCCCCCAGCCGTCCCCTAAAATCGGCCTGCCGTCCCCCGCCGTCCCCCAAAACCCGTCCCCCCGTCCCCCAGGCTCGTGGAACCTTGGAACATATAACTGCTTTCAAGATTTTTTCCAAGCTGATTTTTCCAACTCTTAATTGAGAGGAGGTCAATGGGGTAGAGTCTTTTAGTCATTCTGTCGAGAATGTTCCATTGATATGTCATTTGTTTTTTACCTGGATGTAAACCATGCACTATTCCTGAAGATTTATACATAAATCAACTATCTATCAATGGAAGGAAATTTTTTTTATATTACCGGTGAACCATATTTGTTTGAACCTTTAGATGGTTACTGTTAATATTTATAATCAAAGAAGTTTGACAGTTACGCATACATCAACTGGAATGATTTGAACCTGGGTCTTTGCATTGGGAACCCACATTTTTAACCGCTTCAGTTTATGCCATTTGATAACTCCTCCATCAGAATTTTGCTTTAATATATTATCTACTTTTTTTCAAATGATTTCACAGTTGTCTTTGACCCATGCAATTTATTCGTCTGTATTCATGCGAATCTTTTGAAGTGGAATTTTATTATTTCTTGTATGTTCCTTGTAACCCTGTTGGAACGTTTGATTATTATTCTTGGTGTGTGCGAATGTCTAATATTTAAGCAACAGCCTTAACTGATTGAAGTATTATTTTATTTATTTTAAACCAAATTGAGTTTGTTGTTTTCAGCTAAGGAAAATGATTGTCTTCTTCTACAGCATCTAGGATAAAATATGTGTTATGTTGCAATGTACTTGTCAGAAATGTTGCACATGATCACTTAGGATAAATATTTTTAATGCCTTAAAGTGCACATTTCTTGCCAGTGGAGTCTTCTTTCAAAGAGTCCATATGTTATGATTGCATTTTTGTTTAAAGCAATGAATGCTTTTTATTTTTTTGATTTCATGCAAGGACTGTGTTGCAGTTACCTGTGGGAGGAATGGCGTGCGAGACATCCAAATGATGAAGCAATGTTTGATGCTGCATGTGAAAAGTTTTCCAATATGCCATTCATTTCTGTAGAGGTTAGGCTTATCCTTCTTTTTGGGTTCTATATGAGATACATTCATTAGCTTACTTGATGGATTTGGGTTTTATGAGTGTGTCTGGAATTCCTGAGTATGGTTGTAGTATTTTTTGCATCAGAGGAATGGAATTCACAATATTCTACTGTCCAGAAGAATTAAACTGTTGACTCTAAACCTTTATTTGGACGCTTCTTCGTACTAGGTTCTGTTAGAAATTGATATACTTTGTAAGAGATGGCCCTTTAACTCTCTTTGACCTGTTGGTTAACTGAGTTTTTCAAGGTTGGTTTTTTAGTTGATTTTGCACGTGGATTTGTTTCAATTTGGTCATTTGCTATTTTGTTGCACTTAAAACAGTTCAGTTGTTATGCAGTTTAGCTCTTCCTTGTATTTGGATATTTAGTATTTTTTTTAATTGGTTATACGAGACTGAAACAGGCCCCCACCTATATTACATCATAGAGCTTTCTTATTATGCACGTATCGTTTGGCAAGATTTGCACCTGAGTCTCCTCCTCGAAAGTCCAGGAATTTAACTGGTTTAGCCAATGCCATTTGATTGATATTTAGTAATTTGTTTATTTATTATTATATTAATTATCTAGTTTCTGAAATGTTATTTAAAATTAGAGATATTTTATAAAGATCATATTAGTGTTACAAGTATGTATTTAAGTAAAATCTATATTATAAATATGTAATAGAAATGCTATTTTATTTAAAAAAAATAGTTTTAATTATAAATTTTATAGAGTTCTATAAATTTTTTAAAGATTTTATTATTTATTTATTTTTAATAAGTTATATGTGGCTTTTATTGGGAGCCACTCCCATCAAAATACCAAAATATTACATTTGCTGTTATGTCAATTAAACTATATCCAGTATGCTTTTTTATCACCATTTTTTTTTTTTCATTTTCTTTTAATTAAATATATTTTCAAACTTCCTCGAAGTGCTATGTTTCCACAATCAGCTCCTTGACATCGTTTTGATTAAGAGATAAGATCTCACTTGGCCAGTTGTCTTCAAAATTTTTAATTTCACCAAGGTCAAAATTGCAATTGGCTAAACTATCTGCTAACTGATTTCTTTCTCTATAAATATGCTCACACTTCCAAGAGATTGCCTCTAGTAATAGGTGATGAATATCAGCAATAATATTATTTTTTATCCAGTCTCCACATCCATTTTTGTTAATAGCATTGATGATAATTTGTGAATCCCCCTCAATTGAAATAATTTCCATTATTTTTCTATTGCAATTTTAATCCCTGTAAGAAATGCCTTAGCCTTTGCATAATTGTTAGTTGAACTTTTGTATGATTCTAAGCGAGGAGAATTTTGCCTTTACTATTTCTAAAAACACCACCTCCACCAACTTTTCTTGGATTTCCTTCGGAAGCACCATCAAAATTAAGTTTGATAAACCAAATTTTGGTCATTTCCATTTTACCCTAGATTGAAGTGGATCCTTTGTTTTAATCCTATAGCCAAGTTATTAGCACCTTTTTTTCTGTGCTTGAGACTTCCCATGGTGAGCACCATATTTGTAGACATTTTGCAAGAGAGGCAATACGGTTCCAAACTTGGACACATAAATTCCAACAAATAATGGCAGGGCCAGTCCTCCACAATATATATAATGCTATAGCTTTGAAATCCAACATTTTAGCAACTCTTTCAATGTTGATGGAGCTACCCTATATAATTTCATATTTAAAAAAAAAAAATCCAAATGGTGTGAGCAAAGAGACAATAAAGAAGTAAATGGTTTGATGTTTCTAAATTCTTCTTACACAAGGCACATCTAAAAGGTCCATAATATCTTCTTCTTTGTAGACTCTCTCTTGTAAGAATCTTACTTTGAAGTGCAAACGAAAGGAATTTTGAGGCCTTAGGGAGAGAGCCTCTAATGACCAAACATTCTTCCAAGGAAAATCTTTGGGAGAAGCAAATTCTAATTGCTCTAAATCCTCATATCCCAACTTGATTGAGTATCCACCATCTTTGGATAAATTCCAAACCAACTCATCGTTCCGTATAAAAATCGGTAAATAAAAATGCAAGGTTACCAGGTGCGGGGGTGTGGGGGTGCGGGTGCGGCCCCTGTCAAAAATAGGGTTCGTCGGGTGTGGGTGCGGCTAGTTTTTAATATATATATATATATATATATATATATATTTTATAAAAAAAATAAAAAATAAAATAAATATGCACATTGCAAAATAATTAAATAAATGATAAATCTTACACATTTTGAAATAAAATAAATCATTCATACACATTGCAAAATAATAAATATTTAAATATGGCATCATAAAAGCATATTGATATATGATATTTCATATTCATGTAAAAAAATGACAGGACGTCAAGTCATAAAGAGTCAAGAGATAATAATATACTATATAATAGTGGACATGTACAAAGATAACATCAAATATCTGATATTTGACTCATTCATCATATTCCTCATCATCATCTTTTAGGCCCTCCTCCTGTGGATCTGGTGGTGGTAGATCTGAAAAGCCATCACACCTACAGTCATCTTCATCAGGAATTGCATCCCAACATGCAAAAGGCCCCTCTGTATAACCCTTGTCCCTACGAGACATGAGTCGAAGAGTATTATGGACATACAAGAGGTTCTCTACCCTACTCCCCTCTAATCGAACTCTCCTTGCTGAATGGATAAATTCATATGTACTCCAATTCCTCTCACGAGATGAGGAACTGGCCACTTGAGACAATAAACGACATGCTAGTCGCTGAAACTGTGGCGTCCCATGTTCGTGCAATTTCTACCAAAATATGGGGTTCTTCAGACTCCTGTCATATAAGGCCTCAATAGACTGGAATGTACCCTTTATTATAAATTGAAAATTTTAATTTATAATAACTTTAAAGTTTAAACTTTTTTTTAGCCCGTATGGGCAGGGTGTGGCTGGGCAAAACTTAAAAAAAATAATAATAAAAAAACTTTTTTTTTCCTATGTTAATGCCCAAACTGGGTTGGGTTCGGCTGGGTGAACCCTGATTGACCCCGTACCCAATCGTGAACCCTCGAACCCAGTGCGGTTGCGGATGTAGGTTCGCGCACCCAGCCAACTGGGTGCACGGACCAAGTTACACTATAAAAATGTTGAAACATTTTTTGAAGTTCATCTACAATTTGTTCGAGTTCCTCTCCTTCAACCAGGTTACTAAAAGAAATCCATGATCTGGAGTTGTTGCATGTATTAAATAGTCTCTGACCTTTGGACCTTTACATGCTAGGGATGCTTGAGCCAATGGTTGCCATTTTGAGTCAGAGATAAGAGGATAAGGCATTAACCAAGCATCAAACCAAAAATTTGCATAACTTTCCTAATTGATTGACCATCTAATATTCTTCTTTATCAATTGCAAACTATCCGACATGAAGTTCCATGTTGACGATCCTTTGGGTAGGGTTCTTTTCCTAAATAATTTCATTGCATCAAAAGAACCTATATACTTTTGAAGTAATATTTTTGCCCAATTCTTTCCTTGATCTCTAAATAATCTACATCCAAGCTTTGGCCCTAATACCAAATTCATAAGTCTGCAATTCCGCAATCTTGCTCCTCTAATGTTCTTTCTTTTGCAAACCCTATCCCACTTACAAAGAGCAAACCTAAATTTTTCTTCACAACCTTTCCATAGAAGTCTCTTTGAATTTTATCAATTTTTGATGCTATACCTACTCGCAATCTTGAAAGTGACATCATATAAATAGGGATGGATTGCAATGTAGTCTTTATGAGTTGTAGCCTTGTTGCCATAGTCAAAAACTTACCTTTCCAACCTGCCAAACAAATTTACATTCTATCCAAAAAAAAGATCCAAAGCTCTTTTTTATTTCCTTTATGAGACAAAAGAATACCCAAGTAGGTTGGTGGAAAATATTCAATTTTAAACCTTAAAATATTCACAATAATTTGTTGTAAATCTAGGGCAGTTTTAATGAAAAAATCCATGGATTTTGTAGTATTAACCAATTGTCCAGTAGCCTTCTCATAGCATGATAATATTGATTTAAATTCCATGAGGGATGGCACAAAAGAAAAGTATCATCAACAAATTGGAGATGAGATTCGGAGGGACCATTTTTTGCAACTTTTAATACCTTTGATTTTTCCTTCCATATTTGCCTTCGAGAAAGATCTCCCGAATGCTTCCACAAGAATAATGAAGAGTTAAGGAGATAGTGGATCACCTTGACGAAGTCCGCAAGATGACTTAAAGTAACCAACAGAAGAACCATTGATTAGAATAATTTTTTTTGCAGTGCTATAACATTTAATCCATTCACACCAGCTATAATCAAAGCCAAACTTTTTGAGAAAAGCATGTATAAATTTCTAGGAAACCCTATCATATGCTTTGTTCATAGTTAATGTCATAAGCATACTTGGTTATTTCATGAAAATAAGAGAATGTATGGCCTCTTGTGCAATAATTATACCATTAAGAATTTGTTTACCCCAAACAAAACCACCTTGTTCTTCTGAGATAAAACAACCTAGATTGCCCTTCAACCTGTTTGCCATAATTTTTGAAATGATCTTATAAATCATATTACAAAGGCTTATTGGACAAAAATTATCAAAATATTTTGTCTCGCCTTTCTTGGGAACCAAAAAGTGGCATTGATCTCACTTATTATAGCCTTCCTTTTCCAGGCCTCTTCAACCGCAACTAACATACCACTCTTCAATAAATCCCAATTTTTTTGAAAGAAAATTGCAGGAAATCAAACGGGATCAGGTGCCTTGTTAGGATAGAAAGAGAAAACCGCTTCATCGAGCTCCTCTATAGATATCTTCTTTATCAAGCTTTCATTTTAATACTGTGTGATAATTGATGGAATATTTTGCAAAAACTTATCTTGTCTCCTTATTTTGCCTAGTATTTGACAAAATATGTTTGAATTAATTAATTGCTTCTTTCCTTATATCTTCTTCATCTTCAATATATCTTTCATTTGGAGTTAAAATATTTTTGATGTCACGAAAATAAAAAATTATTTTTGGTATAGCATGACCTTTTTTGTATGTCTATCTCCTTATTTGAGCCATTTCTCTCTAGATTTTTGGAAGGAATATGACTCCTTTTTCAGTGCATTATGATAATAAAAATCATAGTAGCGGTAAGGACTCATACTGGCAAGGACGCCACTTGGATTATCGGTGATGTGACCTTAGTTCAATCCCCACGGCGGATATGTATATGTATAAGAAGTATTTACTCAATAAAAATAAAATAAAAAGCATAGTAGCAAAACTCTGACTCGACTCCGACTCGGAAAGGTTGACACTAGAGTCGGACTTAAGACTCGACAAGACTCGGCAAAAACTTGGCAAAAAGAAAAAATGAAAAAAAAACATTATAAAAAAAAATAAGTTTTTTCATGCATATAACTTATTAGTATATTCTAACACACTTACTCAACATTCAACATTATAAATGCCTTTAATATAAATGTCTTTTTACATTTTAAAAAAAAATTCGTACTCAAACAAAATAAAATATTTTATTTAAATATATATTTTTAATTGATTACATGAGATTGAAACAAATCCCGCTTACTATATTATAACAACGTAACTATTATAAACATATCATTTGAAAAGATCCAAACTTTAAATTGTTCCTTAAAAGTTAAGAAATTTAATCTATTAAATTAATATTATTTGTTTATTTATATATTTTTTCTAATAAAATACTTTTATTATTTTAGTTTATGGGTTTAACCGCGAAGACTTTAAAACTTTAAGTAAAAAGCGAAAAGTCAAATCCAATAAGATAAAATTATATACATACTATGAATATATTAGATAAATAATTATCATACCTGTACTAATATTTATTATACAAACTATGAATTTTTTTGGGCACTAGAGTTTCTAAGAGGCGATCGATGTGCGTCGACCCACAGTTTGACGAGGTACAAGACGCCTTGGAGTCGCCACGTTTCTTTCGTCGAGTCAAGGTGGATATGACCAAGAATGCCACTTGTGCTTGCGAGCTCTGCGTGGTGCCAAGGTGGAGACATTGTGATGCCAGAGAGGTCGGTTGTAGGTGGCATCCGTGTGAACAGGTAGTGAGGTAGCGCTCTAGGTAAGGGCTGCTAAGGACGTGGCCACGCTGCGTCAACGAAGGAGGACCGTAGTTGAGAGGTGTTCGCAGGTGTACAAGGCTGAAAACAAGAGCTGGATCGTAGATACCGCCTTTTCCACTCCATGTGGGATAACAGAAAACCTCGCCAAACGTTCGTTGGGGCATAAGTGTAGGCGCTACATGCCTAAGGCGACCTTGAAGCAGAAGCTGCCGCATAGCCAAGAGTGCGACAAAAAACTCTCGTGCTGCATTCGAAGTAGATAAAGTGAAGGTACTTAAGCTTCATCCGCAACGCTCTTGTTTTGTCTTCGTGGATCAAAATGATGAGAATTTTTTTATTTATTTAAACTTTAATTTTTGCTGGGCCAGTCGAGTCTCGACGTTGGGACTCGCGACTCCAAGTTGGACCCGGACTCAGCCCTAGACTCGGCTGGACTCGGTCGAGTACAGGAAAAAAACGAGCCCGAGTGGGCTCGGCGCGGTTGAGCCCACTCGGACTCGGACTCGAACTCAAACTCGGCCAAGTACTCGAGAGCTCGATCGAGTCTTACTACTATGATAAAAAGTAATGGTTTTTCTTTCACATAAAAATTTTGATCCATTCCATTAATTTTTCTTATCTCTTGTAAAATTTTGAGCTTGGATTCACTCTCTTTCTTTTCTTTAAAAATGTTACCAAAAGTTTTGGCATTTCAAATCTTATTTAATTTTAAAATTTTATTTAAAGTAAAATAGATTATATATATATATAATTTTTCTTATTAAAAAAATAGAAAGATATTAGATATCCTATAAAGGTCATATTAGTGTTGCAAACATGTATTTAAATAAAATTTATATAGTTTATAAATATATATTAGAAATGCTATTTTATTTTATTTAAAATAGTTAAAATTTAAACTTTATACAGTTCTATAAGTTTTTTTAAAGACTTTTTTATTTGTTTTTAGAATTTTATTTCCAATAAAAATGCAATAAAATAAAGAATATTCTATAATTTATTAATAATATATAAATAGTTTTTCTCATTAAAAAAAAAGAATGGAAAAGTTGTTTTTCAAACTTGTTACTGACAAATTTTATGGTCTATTTTTAGTGGTGAACTTCCTGCGAATTTTATCCTCAGCAAGATTGAACAAGAATTTGAATCAGACAGCTATGCAGTCTATAGATGTCTTTCTTGCCATTTTAATAGATAATTCTATCAATTATTTCCTTGGAAGGAACGACACGAAGAGGGGTATCCAAAGAATATATGGAGGGAGTATTTTGGTTGATGGAGATGCTGATTTAGTGGGTTGGTTGGACCCAAAAAATGCAATCTATTTAGAGAGGCAAAGGGCCAGGTAAGGATATATTGTTTGATAGACAAAGAATCACCCATGGAACAATGTCTAGTAGGATAAAACATGTGTCCAGAAACTCTTTCTAGAGGACTCCACCCATGGATTGAGATACATAGTCAAAGATGTCATCCAGAAATTGTATGCCAATTTTCAAGATTTCTACAGAAATAGTATATATCTATGTGCAATTTCATTTGTGTGCATATTTGTGTCCAGTATATACAAATTCAAATATATTGGACACATATTAAAATGTTAATAGCCTTCAGAGTTCTCACATAAGCACTGGACTAAACATTTTGAAAACTATCACAATTTAGATGCAGCGGATGAACATCCTTCTGGATGGAGGAGATATACTATAGGTTTGAAGATGTTCTGGCTTGCTTTATGACATTTTGACTGCAAGAAATGCTGTAGGGAGGAACTCCCCTTTTGAAGAAACAGGCCTGGAGAACATATTTGCACTGATGCCAAATTGTATACAAAAGAAACATAAGTTTTTATAGAGGTGGTGTTTAATGTTAGGGGCAGAACATTTAACTTAGGGAGAGGATTGTATAGGAAAATTTTACGATCATAAGCTGTGTCAATTAAATATGATGATGTACTTATTGAATATATGTTAACAATTCTGTTTCTCATACCTCTCTTTTATTGTTGTGTGAAATACCATCAAGTTATCTGTCAGTGTTAAATGATTTCTATCTCAAAAAACTTGTAAAGCTTAGATGTTATATTAATACTGTAATATATTTGCTTTTTTCCATAGAGGACAGCAAGGGCATCTTGTATGATTTCTATCTCTCTTGTTTAGTTTGGAAAATTTCGTGGATTCTTTTTTTTTTTACACCGGTTCATTGTGTATGTAGAATCTTTCTAATACATATGTTTATAACATATATATATTAATTAGTTATGTCAGATTGAAATGCGTTGCACCCGTATTACGTCATGACCACTTAGTGGTATTGCAAGAGCTTGGCTATTATGCATGGATCTCTTAGAAAGATTCAAACCTGGCCCTACCTCTTGAAACTCGAGGAATTTAACTGGTTGAGCTAATACCATTTGATTATATTTATAATATATTTGAAATAGGATTGTTGTATCCTTTGAATTCTGAAATAACGGTTCACATGCCTGTATTGGCGTCTATGTGAAGAAGGTCGTCAAAGTTAAATCTTTTGAAGTTTGTGAAATTCTGAAGGTTTACCAAAGGTAAGATCCCTTAGGAAGCCACTATTTACATCAAATAAGAGGACCTATGGATTAGATCCCTGATAAGTACTATTGTTTTTTTAAATAAGCTATATGCAGCTGCTATTGGTAGCCACTCCCAGCAGAATATTGAAACATTACATTTGCTGTTAGGTCAATTATACCATATGCAACTTTTTGTATATCAAACATATTCTTCATCTCGTTTAAATTGTGTGTCCTCAAACTATGTCTGCTATCAACTTATTATCATTTTCATTAAGAGATAGAATCTGCCTCAACCGGTTACCTTCTAAAATTTGAACTTTATTAAGATGTAGATTAGCAATTTAACCAAATCTTTTTGAATGCATCCTTGTTTCCTACATTAAAATAAATTCAGGACTATAACAAATCTATTAATTCCTTGATTGGCCGTATTTCATAGTCCTAGTAACAAGCTATAAGAGCCTATAAGAACCTATTAATTCCTTGATTGGTATATTTCCTACATGTAAGATCCATTAGGTAGCCACTATTTGCATCAAGTATGAGGACATATGGACTGGATCCTTGATAAGTACCATTGTTGATTCTTGTTCTACAGAGTTTATTTTGTTCGACTGGTATATTTCTGTAATAAGTGATAATTTGATTGCTTAACTAAATTTGTGTTGCTTTGTCTTGTATTGTTGCTGGAAGTGAATGATGTGCTTCTATGTTGGAAGATACAATAGCAACATACGATAGTTTTTGTTTTAGTTGCTCTAATACTCGTTTCTATTTTCTTTTCTATGCTTCTCCAGGTACCTCAACAAAATAACTATTATGATTGTGGCCTTTTTCTGCTTCATTATGTTGAAATCTTTCTGAGAGACGCCCCTGCAAAATTTAACCTTTTAGAGGCACAAAACATTTCGAAATTTGTAAGTCTCATCTTTCTCACTTCAAGCTCATGCAATTTTGGTTCATACGCTCATGAGTATGGAGCAATTGGACTGTCTGCCTGTCCTCTTTGTGTTATTGTATCACTGCAGTTGTGGTTTGTTAGTATTTTAATATTTTGTTGACTCTGCCAGCTTACCAGGGATTGGTTTTTGCCAAATGAGGCATCCACATTAAAGCGTATTCATATTAGAGATCTCATCATCAAACTATATAAAGAATTATCCGGAAACGGGCCAGCACCAAGTTACAGTGCAAGTCACCAGTACTGTGAGGCAGGACAAAGTGACACTAGCACGAGTCAGGATGTGGAATATGTTTCAGAAGCTTGTGCTGCTAACCAAACATGTTCTGAAAATGTGCTGCTGCTTAACAAAGTAAATCAAGTTTCTATAGGCCATATGGATGACGACAATCAGGATCTCTCTCTGTGCGAGTCAGGTAGAATTGTGGCTATGGAAAATTTTGGGAAAGCTCTTGGGCTTGTTTATGGTGAAAACAGTGGAATTGGACCAGATGCTCACAGTTGCCATGAAGAACAGTTTGGGTCATTCCATCACAATATATTATCACACCAGTTGAAGACTACTCTTGGCCAGGTACTGGAGAGTGATAATCAAAGTAATCAAGAAATGCCTTCTGGAGGTGGCATGAATCACTTCACTTTGGATGTATTTCATCAGTTTGCAACTAACGATTCCAGGCAAAGTGAAAAGGAAACTGAATATTTTCATGTCTCGCCAGCTACATCTTCTGGAATTCATCTTGATCTCTTTACCAGTCAACTTAATCCCAACACTCACCAGTTACTTGATCAGCAAGAGGAACTTTCAGAAAGTTCTTCTAAGAGAGTCCTTTGCACTGAAGGATCAGAATCCCCAAACATGTCACCTTTGTCGGAGTCTTCATCCCACATCAGACAACATGCCAGTTGTGACACGAGGGCAAGAAAGAGACTTAGGGGTTTGGATGACACAGTAGATGAAGAAAATAAAGTGGCTTCAGAAGACATTGAAAAACCTACGAGTGTAATGGACTCAAAGAGTGCTGATGAGTTGAATGTTTTAGTGGAGCCAAGATCAGTAATTGATATTCGAGCTTCACACACAGATGAAGCACAAGTTGAAAGAACCATTGATGGTAAAGATTCTGAATACAATTTGTCTCCTAAGCCTCTTATCGAGAGTTTGCAACAGGTTAAGGCAGGAAAATTAAAGGCTGTTTCTTGTGATAATGATATTAACATTGCATGTGAAAACCAGAACTCAAAACCCTCATCTACAGATAACTTGAATATGCAAAATTTTGCAACTAGTCATTGTGAGACATTAGTAGATGATCTTGAGGGACCTGATAAGGACATGAGAGACACTTTCATCCCTTGCCAAGCTGACCAGCAGTCTCTTGATAATGATAATAGTGATGCTCATTTTGCATCGGCAGATGCATTTAAGCATTCCTTATCTATCAAGGAAAATGCAGGAACAGACCCCATACAGAATGACATCATGGTTGCAGATGATCGAGGATGTGATGATTCTATTGGCATGCCAATTGAAAATTCAACAAGGCCTGCCAATTCCAGTGGCATGGTAACTGAAGATAAAGATAAGGTTGTTATTGTGGAAGGCGACTTCAGGAGTAAAGCAGAAAACAAAGATGTACATGTTGTGGAAGGTGAATTGAAGAGTAAAGCAGAAAACAAAGATGTACATGTTGTGGAAGGTGACTTGAAGAGTAAAGCAGAAAACAAAGAAGTAAATGTTGTAGTTGTTGATAGTGAATACCCAATAACAAGTGAAAACATGGACAAGGTTAGTACTGAAGGGAGGGATGATGAGCCTCTCCCAGGTTTTCTAGACAAGACAGTCGTGACTCCTGAAAGCAAACAACAGTTAACTCGTGAAGGTGCTGCTGAATGTTTACCCTGTGATGATTTCAATTCTCCACCACCTGAGTTAATCATACCAAAAACTAGAAATCGGAAAACACCATCTACAGTTGCAAATGGAAGAAGTCTTACTGGTAGTAAAGGGACTCCACTTGTCTTAGATCGCCCCAGAACAAGAAGTGTTACAAAGAGCATGGATACGGCAAGGCCCATACGAGAAAATCGGAGAAGAAGTGTGTCAAATAGATGAATTGAGCTGCACTTGTCAATTGTTTTGACTACACACTGTCATTGTAACTCTAAGTTCATTGTACTATTGATCAAGGTGATGTGGAATGTTTGACCTTTTGGATTATAACATGTCTTGTGATATATTAAAGAGAAATGGAAGCCTGTTTATGTAACAGTTACAGAGCATTTTGAGCAGGCTTGAACTATGAACATAGTTCATGGTCATGCAACTTTTTTGCTTTGTGTTTTGGGCATCAACTTTTCCTGCACTGCATTTCATTCGCAGTCTTTTTGCATTGTACTATAAACAAATAGCATGTGTTGGTCATCCTTTGAGTTTAACATGCGTGGATGATGCTTTTATGTTACATGAGATATTTTGGTTTTGGGATACAAGACTCACTGCTTGCTTTTTGCATGACACACAGACCATGCAAACATACATTGGATTGCTGTACATAAAAGACATCACAAATTCATGCAACAGTATTTTTGTTGTGAGTCTGTAGGTTTATCAATGCAGGCCTTGGATCCTGCCTTGAATATGTTGGCATCACAACTGCCTTTTTTCAAAATTAAATTTCTCATAAACTACTTATAAGCATAAAAAACTTATGGGGTATTTGATTTGGTTTACCTCTTAGGATAGATGTATCTCATAGTGTTTGGAAACTGCATTTTCTGTATTTGGTTTTAATTCTTTTATATCTTCTATAAAAGATCAGTTTTTGGCATTTTAACTTTGTTCCTATTTGTAAAATATGTTTTCCATCTCCTAGGAGCTCTTTCTCATTTCTAGTACATCCTCAGCATGTGTGCTTTTTGAAGCTTGTATTGAAGATATTAAATTAGTTTGAGAGTAAATTGTTGCAGCAGTATTACAAATGCATTGTTTTAGGATGTTGCCAAATCTTGTTTCAATAATGGTAAATTAAATCACACAAAAGGTCTTGAAAATGTTATCCAGTACAGATGCCATGGCTCCAGTCTGGGCGTGTCCATAAGGTTATAGGTTTGAGTAATTTGTTAGAACTTTTTAAAATTTTAATTATAATTATTTTTTATTGGGGTTGGTATGATCTTAGTTTATATAAACAGGAATGCTATCCGTGCCTAGTGCATACAGAAATAAAACCAATACTATGGAATTACAAATACAGTATTAACCGTGGAGTAATGGACATCAATTTTTATCAAATTTAATGACGTTTGCGGCATAATAAAGAAGTGATTTATACTTAAGTGCCCGGCTAACGATGATGCTAAAAAGTACTAAACAGTAATAATTAATTTAAATATTATAGTAAATTTTCAGGACTTAAAATAGAGTATAAACCAAAACAAAAACTATTCATTTTTAAACCAGAAGTAATAGGTATAGATTAATTATTTCTCATTTATTGATGGATGATCTAAAAGAAGTGTATTAACAAAAATTGTATATGAGATTTTGCCCCATATATGCTTATTCCTATACTTTCTTTACCTATTAAACCTGAATACCTTTGATTTTGTCTTTCTCATTTGCTTTTGATGTTCTTTGCCCTATGACTCACCAAGGTCACCTTGCTAAAGTTACTAGATTCAAAACTATCAGGTTGGAAATGCAGTTGTAGTATCTTATCCATTCACACCAACTTGATCAAAATGTTTTTTTAAAAGAATATCATTAAAGAAAAAAATCCTCTATCAAATCTTATTAATTATATCCTATGTTTTTTTTTGGTATAGTTAGGTTTTTCATGATTTGAAGAGAATGTATGACATGATGTAACGATTATACTATCAAGAATTTACTTACCATGAATGAAACTATTTTCTTCTAATTAACACAATGTAGTGTCTTCTCGATCTACCTTCCATATTTTTTGATATCTTATAGATCATGTTGTAGAGACTAATGGGTTGAAAAGTATAAAAATATCTATCATGACAAAGGTGGCATTGATTCACTTATTGAAGCCTTGCTTGTATTAATGTTTTCTACAACCATCGTCATGTCACTCTTTAAATCTCCTATAGCTTTGATGAAAGAAAATTGCAAGAAATCCATCATGGCCAATAACCTCATTAGGGTGGAAAGAGAAAGGTGTCTTTTATAGCTCTACTCCATTAAAATCTTCATTGTCGAGTTTCTGGTTTTTTCCTTACATATCATTATTAATGGAATGTCTTGCAGAAGTTCACCCTAGGCCTCTTTATTGTATTGAACTTATGAAAGAACATATTTGAAACAATACATTGCTTTTATATCTCCTCTTTTTCCTCAATATGCTTTTTGTTTGGAGTTTAAATTCTTTTGATCCAACAAAGAGAAAAATATGTTTTGAAAGTAGTATGCTTTTCTTTTGATCTTTCTGTCACTTTTCACAAGCCGTCCTATCAAGATTTTTGGGTTTAATATTTTTCTTCCTTTTTAATATGCTATGATCATTACAAATGGTTGTTTTTTGAACACATAAATATGTGGATCTATTCCATTAATTTCAACCATCTATTGCCAATCCTTAAGCTCAAATTTAATCAATTTTCGTTGTGTTACTAAAATATTTGATATTTTGGGAAAATAATGGCGGGAGCGGGAGCAAGAGCAAAAATGGGAGCGAGAGCGGGAACAAGAGTAGGTTCAGACGTAGGCGCAGGATCCAGGGCGTGCGCAGGATCAAGATCGGGCGCGTCGGGGCCCGGGCCCGCAGGGCCCTCGACGGGACCAGAGGAGGGTTCAGAGGCTGAGTAGATTGGCGGTCAGGGCGAGGACGACATCTTGGGCCCAGGGCCTCCTCCCAGCCTCGACGTAATTGCAGGCCTAGGGAAAAAACCTCCAGATCCTGGGCAGGGTTTTGCCCCGGGAGGGCCCACACCCTCCTACCAGCAGATCCTGGCTGGCGTCAGGGCCCAGCCTCGGGCCCTGGGCATAGGGCTTTCCCTCGAGGTTACCCACATTTCCATTCAAGAGGTCTACTCATCCTTTGTCTTTGGATCCTCTACCTCCCTAGTTGGGAAGTTCCTTGGAGGGCGATCAGATATGGAAACCATTCGCAGATGGGTGACTTCCAAGTGGAAAATTTATGGACATTCAGTTGGTGGCCCTTAATAAGGTCTTTTTCATTATCAAACTAAACAACAATGACGCTGAAAAGATCCTATCCGACGGGCCCTGGTTCTTGGGACGCAAAAGCCTCTTCCTCAGGTGATATGGAGCTGACTTCCATCCCAGCACCCAAAGTATCAACTTCGCCCCCATCTGGGTTCAGCTCCCCGAGCTTCCCTTTCACTTGTGGCACGAAGACGTACTAAGGCTCATTGCTCAATCGATCGCTGAGCTGGTGGTCTTTGATCCCGCTACCAAGGCAGGCTCTCGAATGGTCCATGCCAGATTTTGCGTCAATGCAAATCTAGAATCCGAACTCCCCTCTTCTGTGTCCATCTCCTCTGGGTCCTTCTGGTGCCAAACCTTGATTTACGAAAACAAACCTGCTTTCTGCCCTCTCTGCTGCACTCAGGGGCACCTTTCCTACCGATGCCCCATCTCCAAGAACGCTGGTGCCTCTCTCCCCGCTAAACCCCCTTCCCGACTAGGCAGGGTCCCTTCTCGCGGGCCCCCCCACGACGGTCGCAGATCGCAGGCTTGGAACACCAAGGAGGCTCCCCCTTCTGTCCCAAAGGAATCCCAGGCGGGCCCTTGCCTGACGGATGACCCTCCCCAGGTTCGCCCTTCCCCTGAACCTCTCCCTGCTTGCCCTCCCGGGGCCTCGATCCCAAGCTCCCTCCCTCTCCCGGTGTGGATCCCTCCCCCCCTCCCCACAGGCCCTCGTTGCGCCCCCTCTCAGCCCTGCGAGCCGCCCAGGCTCTCTCCCCTGCCGACTCCCGCCTGCCCTTCCTCCTCCTTGGATGCCAGAGTTTCCTTCTCCTCCCCTCCTCGCTATCCCCCTCTTAACCCCCTCCCATCCCTCCCGACGTTCCCTGCCAGCCTCCCCCCTCAGAGTGCAGCTCTGAGAGGTCCGACGATGAGGTTGAGGGCAGTTCTCAGTTCGGGCCTGATGAAATCAGCCCTAAGATGACCCGAAGCAGGACGTTCACCACAGACTTTGGCAGCAAACTCAAGAGAGGTCGCCCCACCTTGGGCGATTAGCGATCGAGGATCACTGAAGACGACATAGCCAATGGCTCACAGGCAACCCTCTCTGACATCGTCGCGAGCTTCTCCAAAGTAGACGCCCTACGATCCAAACCCCCCGCTCAGCTCGAGAAGAGGGCAAGCGACTCCGCAAGGGTGTCAAATGAAGCTCATCACCTAGAATGTCAGGGGGCTCAATGGTGCCCCCCAAAAAAGGATCCTCGGCCAACTCCGCAAGGATCATCGCCCGTCCTTCCTCCTCCAAGAGACCAAATTAGATGAAGCGACCGCTCAAAGGGTCGCCCAAGCTATTTGGCGAAATTGCGAGTCACTGTCTACCCCTGCGGCTGACACAACCAGAGGCCTGCTGTGCATGTGGGATCCCCGGTATTTTGAGGGGAGACTCATTTCATCTTCCCCCAGAATAATCAACATTTTGGTCCATTGTGTGAAGTCAAGGCGTTCGTGGATCTTGTCTAACGTCTACGCTCCCAACAGCCCGGTTGAGAAAGCTGACTTGTGGAAGGAAATCAGCTCGATGAGGGAGGCCTTTGCCCCCCTTCCCTGGATCCTAGCAGGGGACTTCAACAACCCCCTTTTCCTTTCTGACAAAAGCGAGGGTTCAACGGCTCCGTCCAAAAGCATGGAAGACTTTGGGTCCTTCACCGACCTCAATGAGCTCATGGACATCAACCTAAAAGGAGCCAGGTTCACCTGGTCAAACAACAGAGCGAGAGCAAGCCATATCCAGGTCAGGCTGGACAAAGTGTTTCTTTCTAAGGAAGCCATTCCCTTGTTTGCTAACGCAACCTTGCTGGCTCTCCCCAAAATTGGGTATGACCACAACCCCCTCCTCGAAACCGACCATCGTTCTTCCCTCAAGCGGCCCTTCCGGTTCGAGTCCATGTGGCTGCACCACCCCAACTTCAGGGCCCAGGTTGGTTGCTGGTGGGCTCCCCCAGTCCTTGGGTGCCCTGCCGAGCAAGTCTACCACAAACTGAGACGTCTCAAAGAACAGCTCAAGGTATGGAACAAAGAGGTGTTTGGCAAAATTTTCGAAAATAAAGCAGCAATTAAGAAAAAACTCGAAGACCTTGAGCTCAGGTTCCAGGAAGGCTCCCAAGATCCGAGGATCAGGGAAGAGGAACGTTCAGCCCTCAACGAGTACCACAACATCCTGGCCAGGGAAGAAACATTCTGGAGGCAGAAGTCGAGAGCCCTATGGCTCCAAGATGGTGATGCTAATACCAAGTTTTTTCACACATCGACCCTCAGAAACAAGGGATCCAATAG
Organism: Wollemia nobilis; assembly: GCA_028583015.1. Lineage (NCBI taxonomy): Eukaryota > Viridiplantae > Streptophyta > Pinopsida > Araucariales > Araucariaceae > Wollemia > Wollemia nobilis. The sequence continues at coordinate 3,315,806 of JAQPPZ010017116.1, read as the reverse complement.
AATTTTCGAGTTGGTGGGCAGCGATGGCAGAATAATCAAGGATGAAGAAGACATTCAGACTGAAGCCAACAACTTCTTCTAGGAGCTCCTTGGCGAAAATTCCTAGATGTCCCCAGAAGCGATAGACTCCCTGCTGGAGCATATCCCAAATTTTGTCTCGGCCCTGGCGAAAGAGATGCTCCTGCAGCCCCTGTATGACTCTGAAATCCATGCTGCTACGTTTTCCATGAAGGCCGAGACGGCCCCGCGCCCGGACGGGTTTCCCCCACGGTTCTTCCAATCCTTTTGGGACCTCGTTGGCCAAGAAGTGTGCACAGCCATCCGGGACTTCCAGTCCGCCAGCTCCATCCCTAGAGGTATAAACTCCACCTTCATTGCTCTGATCCCCAAGTCTCGAGCGACCGAGATCCCTCTCTGAATTTTTCTCCATCAGCTTGTGTAATTTCTTATACAAAATTTTGACCAAATCCATGGCCTCCTGCCTTAAGAATATCCTTCCCCCGATCATTGCCCCCTGTCAGGGGAGCTCGGTCAAAGGCAGACTTATCACAGACGAAGTTATCATCATGCACGAGGCCATCCACTCGACCCTCCTATCCAAAAAGACCTCCTTTCTGCTCAAACTAGATATGAACAAGGCCTTCGACAGAGTTGACTAGAATTTTTCCAAGGTCCTCAAGTTCGGGTTCCACCCCTCCTGGGTCAGTCTCATCAGAAACTGTGTTTCCTCCCCTTGGTTCTCTATCCTCATTAACGGATCTCCCGTCGGGTTCTTCCACAGTTTAAGAGGCCTTCACCAAGGCAACCCCCTGTCCCCGATCCTCTTCATCATCCTGGCTGAGGCCCTGGGATGCACCATTTCAAGTGTTGTCTCTCGCGGACTTATCTCGGGCATCAGGCCTGCGCCGGGCCTACCCCTTGTGTCTCATCAACAGTTTGTGGACGACACCATCGTTGCTACTTCAACTTCGATCCCTCAAGCCAAGACCATCAAGCACATCTTGACCCTGTATGAGGAGGCGACTGGGCAGAAAATCAACCTTTGAAAAAGTAAAATTTTCTTTATCCATACCCCCCTAGCTAGGCAAATAAGAATCGGGCGGATTCTTGGCTGTACCCTTGATTCCCTCCCCTCCTCTTACCTCGGGCTCCCCCTGTTTACAGGAGCCTCCTCCAAGACCCTTTGGAGCAGGATGATTGATCGGATCTAGAGGAAGCTAGCCTCTTGGAAAGGCCACCTCCTCTCACAGGCAGGTAGAGCCACCCTCCTGTTGGCGGTTCTTCAAAGCATTCCGGTCTACTTCATGTCGGTCTTCAGAATCCTGACCTCCATTGCAGCACACATTGAGCAAATCCAGAAACGCTTTCTGTGGTCGGGCAGCGAAGATAAGAAGAGGATTCCCCTGGTTTCCTGGCCCCTGGTCTGCTGCCCCAAAGGCGAGGGAGGGATCGGGCTCAGGCGGGTGACCCCATGAACAAGGCCCTCTTGTCCAAGCATGCCTGAAAGGTGTTCACCAACGCCCCTGATGAATGGGTCAGTATCGTGCGCAGGAAATACATCCACCATCACCCCTTCCTTAGCGACTCCCAACCCAGAGATGGATCGGCCTTCTAGAAATCCTTGATCTCCACTAAAGACATCATTCAGAAGGGGACCAGATGGATCCTCGGGGACAGAACCAAGATCGACTTCTGGGAAGACAGGTGGATCCAAGATGAGGCCCTGATTGCTGACAGCAACCTCCTCGTCCTCAAATCGGGCCTGGTGGGCAAAGGGCCCAAAGTGTCAGATTATCTCACCGAAAACCAAGGACGGGTAACATGGAAGCCCATCTTGAACCCCAGGTACCCGCTTCAATCCTCCAGGCTCTAGTGTCTCCTTGAGGTGATAGTTATCTCTTCTTCCGGAGGGAACGCCAGATGCGTCTAGCACGACACCCCCAGTGACATATTCTTTGTCAAATCTGCCTACAACTTCCAAAGAGTCCCTGATGAGGCCCCATTCCCAGTCAAACAGGTATGGTCCAAGAAGTTGATCCCCAAAATTAGCCACTTCGTTTGGGCGGCCATCCAAAATAAGATCCTGACTATCAAGAACCTGATCAGGAGGGGCTTTTAGATCCCGAACAGATGCTTCCTTTGTTGTGCTGCCTGAGAGTCTACTAATCACCTCTTCCTCAGATGCCCCTTCTATTTTGAAGCCCTGGGCCTCATCCTATCCCAATTTTCTATCCAATGGGTGGCCCCCAATTCCATCTCTAACCTCCTGTCTCAGTGGCCCAATCCCTTCACCCACCCCTTCATCTGCTTCCTATGGGGCTTCTGCCTCACTCATCTGCTCTGGCAACTCTAGCTTGAGCGCAACAGTAGAGCCTTCTACTCCTCGGCCCGCTCCCCCCAGTGAGTGGCGGCCAAGGCGGTTGCCTTCGCCCTTGAGAACTCCCGCTCCCTCCCCTTGAGCGAGGCACCCCAAAGGTTGGTCGAGTCCACCCTCCTCTCCTCCCTCGGAGTCCAGCTTCCCCCCTGGTCCCCCTTTCGCCTCCTCCTGTCGTTCGACGACAAGGTGGACTGCCCCCCTCTTGGATGGGTTAAACTTAAATTAGATGGAGCTTCTAAAGGAAACCTCGGCCCCTCTGGAGCGGGCGAGGTCATCCGGGACAATCACGGGGCCTTGATCTTAGCATACGCTGAACCGCTTGGTATTCAGACCAAAAACTTCGTCGAAGCAGCAACTCTCCTCGGCGGGCTGATAGCCCTCAAGGAGACCTCCCCAAAAGTCATCATCGAGGGCGATTCTCTAGTCATCATCAAGGTCGCCCGCAGCTTGGGAAATAGCTCATGGCGTATCCACAACACCATTCGAGAAATTCTCACCATCCTCCAAGGATTCACTCATCACTCCTTTCATCATGTGTACAGAGAAGGTAATAGGGCAGCTGATTTCATGGCCAATCAAGCCACCACAACGGAAGATCTCACTACCTGGACCACAAATTTCCCTGATGCTCTGATCCAATTAGCGTCTCAAGACAATTCAAGCCCTGATGAGAGTACATGCACTTAGATTGCCCCGAGTCGGAGCCCTGAAGGTGCGACGTCACGCCCTCCCCACGTGGACAGGGGATACTCCTTCCCGCTCCGCCTTGATGAATGGCCCCAGCGACCCTCCCACCCGAGGGATGGCCAATCAGATCAAGCGCCATCACCTCTCGCCAAGTGTTCCTCGCTTCAAAGGCCACATTAGATTTTCGGCTTCTCCTGATTTGGATAACCGCAGCTTCGCTGGAAAACCTGGGAAGCCCAAGTTGGAGCGCGCGGCTTCTCAGTCCGAGTTTCTCGTCTCGGGCACCGCTCCGACAGATCTTCATGCCGAGTCAAACCGCACAAGCCTTTCTCCCGAGAGATTTCCCCAAACTGCTTCCCCGTCAAGATTGTGCCAATTGGAGCATTGTCGTTGGCTCCCCTTCCTTGCCCCACGTGGCTGCCGCCAGCCTCGCCCCCTCAGCTCCTCCCAACTCGTATCGTCCCTCGCCCTAAGCGCCCCTTCCCGACGCCTGCGGCCCTTCCCCTCCTTGATGCCTCCTTGCAAGCTTTTAACCCAGCCGTGTTCAGAGGCCACTCACATTCCTGTGTGTTTCCCCCTTCCCCTATCCCCGCGAGTCTCCCCTCTCAGTTCAGGCTGACTCTGGTTCCCCTGCCCCTGGCCTTCTTGTTTGCCTTCCATGGCTGCCAAGGCAATTTTCCTTGAGCCCTCCACTCTTGACCTGAGCGAGTCTGCTAGGATCTTTTCTTATGGTAAGAACTACACTCCCTTCTTCAGTAAGTTCGCAGGGGCAGACGGAGAAATCACGCAGGGATTTCTGGATTCCTGGAACGACGGGGAGGTCAAAGTGAAAGGGCTTCACTTCAAGGTGTCAAAGGATTTTTTGACTGAAGTGACGGGCCTGCACCGCGAGGAGAAAGGAAATTTTTTTCGGCAGGACAAGCACAATTGGGAGGAGGAGCTCTCCCGGTTCTCGGAATAGCAATGGGACAAGGCCAACCTCTTTTGAGCTGACCTCCCGACCCCCTTTGACGAGGCCATCATCCCAGTGATGCAATATATAACTTGCGATGACCCGGATCAGCGCCTCTACAACTTTCACCTCAGTTTCTATAATCACCTTCGTGGAGCCACGCTGGTAAGCACCCCCCGGTTTCTCTTTTATTACCTGAGCCTCACCATTGATCGGGCCCGCAGGAATCATTCCCGACCCTCCCATCAAGGGCTTATGGCTGTTCTATATAGACACGCCCTAGCAAACCAGCCCCATCTACATCACATCCCTCCCCTGTCCTCCGTTCCCCCCCTGAAGAGGTTGGATCCCCTGTTGCTTCCCTTGCAATGTCCAAATCTAAGGAGACCCCATCCCCTGACGCCTCCCCTTCCCCGAAACTGCGCAGACCCACCCGAAAACGCAGAACCCCAGCTTAGGTCCCAAGTGAGGCCCCGACTCCTGGTGCAAGTTCGATCCGCAAGGGCCCGATCCCCGGCAGCAGCAGGGCTGTTGGTAGCTCCAAGAAGGCCAAGGTGGAGGCCCCAAAAGCCACTGAAGTCAGCTCTGACTTCGGAAGTAAGTTGTGGAACTTTCCGACCAGAGCCCTTGTAGACATCATGATCAACTCCCTGACCACTTCTGCAAAAGCAGCTTCCACAGCGGCCAATGCCCTGTCTGAACTCCTCAGCAGGTTGGGCGACGACCCTGATAGGGAGGGGAACTAATCTTCCAGGTCGGGGCCCTTGTTTAGGTCAGGCCCGGCTGCAGAGCAATCTGGAGCAGTGGCAGCCAGTAATTTTTTGGGTTAACTGTTGGGCAATTTCGAGGTTTCTCCCTGTTTGGTGGCCTCAGGCCAAATTTTGTCTTGCTGGAAACATCGTTGGATGGACTATTTGTAGGCACCGGAGCCCCTGGGCCCCGACTTGGTCCCCAAGGGTGCAACCCCGGTCTACTCTAACATCAGAATATAGCTACGACTACTTATGTACCTAAGGTTTTGGGACCCTTAAAAAAAAAAAACCGCTGTAAATATTATTCTTATCAAAAAAAAAAAATTAATATTCTAGATATTTTAGATACTCATATGCACCTTTAGATATTTCGAGTTTGAAACCAACCTCTATATACATGATCTTATAAACTTTGCTTCATCCTACCACAACATAACTACTTGTAAGAAATAATGATACTAAAACCATATAAATTAAAAATAGAACGGAGTTGGACGACCAGTTTTTAGAAGATTGCATTCTAAGAGAATTGGTTTGTTATTTAATTCCGCTAGTAATAGAATGTTTGAAGGGATTGTAGATTATTTGTAACCAACTATTAAACAAAGTATGTTCAATTTTTCTACCAAATGAGATCTCCCAATACAATTATCATCTCGTATCATATTCTAGAGAAATTCTTTCCTTTTTAATTAATTGTTCCTAGGAAAGGGTGAGTAGCTCTTAACGTACATAAGCCTTACCCTTTAGCATTTCAATTTCTTTTACTAGGCCAACACTATAAATCATCCAATTTATCCACCTAAGACCATCTAGAAGGCTCTAATTTCGTTAGATTTGGTCATTTTCACAAATGTGTTTCATTGAAGGGTTCTTGAGTGAACATCTCAGCTGCAATTTGGATCAAGAAAATTACTATTGCGATAGTAGAGTACGATGACTTCTAATAGGGTGATAGAGTTGCCAAAATCATGTTAAAATTCAAATTGGAATTTAAATTTAGCTTCTTTAAGAGCCAACCCGTTTTCATCTTACATCATAGTATTTATAGACCTTTTACAATCCTATAGCAGTCAAAAGCATCATTGCCTTAGAAGTGGATTACTGTTATGCCAAATATTCTGCCAGTCTGTTGGGCCACTTCGAAAGTATGGTTGCTTCAACCACCCCAACGTGGTTGATTGACGTGGCCTATATCTGCATCACCTTGAGTCGTGCCCTGCTTGTTGGTTGCATTTGGTCCCTTGATTTATTTTTTGCCTAGCTGCCCTGTCATCTGCATGTGACTTATGCCATTGAGATCTGATACGGAATCGTGCCCAATAGACGTCATGGGAAAACGACCTTTTCTTGTTGGGAAGCAGCTACTGGATTGTGTGTGCACCTATGGGATGCCCTTTTATCTCTTGGATGACTTTCGGCTGTATACCAACCTCTCGACGACTTTAATCCTAGATCGGTTATCTCCTCTACTATGACAGATTTTTAGAATCCGGTTTGGCCCTGATCGGGTGCAATTATTTCGGTGCATCCGACACCTATATGCATCGGGCCTTTGAGCACTAATCGGGTTTTTGTCAGGTATGAAGCTATCGACATTCTTTGGACCTAGCCATTTCTCCATCTTACTCTTTTTATCAGCTTCCGGACTTTGGACGGTGCCTTATGGATTTGACAATTTCTTTGATCCGGCCTTTTGGGCGCTTTCGGGCTCCGGTCAAGCTTAATTGTTCCGACCTCTTCTAAACTTAAACAATTTCTTGTCCTGGTGAAGACCGAGCTTTTGGGGCCTTGCCGGATACAATTGTTCCAGTAATTCCCAGACTTGACCATTTCATTCCTCCTTTTCTCTTTTAGCACCAGGGTGTATACTTGATATTTTACCGGGCTTCGGCCATCGCAGATGTTTTGGCTTTCTCCAGGCTTGGTCATCTGCTTGATTTTACTTTCGTCAGCCTCCAACCAACGAACGGGGAATTGATGTCATCCTGGGTTTTGATCAGGTGCACATCTTCCAGCAGCTTCGAGAGATGGCCAATTTGAACTGAAGTCTATCCTACGGCCATAACACTAACACTGCACTACAGAGCGCAATTATTTCGGATGTCTCATACATTTGTCAATTACCGTCTTAATTTTATTTTGATGCCTCAGTAGACTTCAATGAGCTTTCGGGTTGCAGCTATAGCAAGCTGAAGGCCCGACTTCCTCATCCTTTTCTGTTTTGCTCTGCTTCATCTCCAACAAGGCTTCTGGGTTGACAATTTTTTTGGCAATCTGGCTTTATTTGTAAAAAACCGAACCTAATTTATAGCTAATACTAGCTAGAAGTGGGTAGATACAAAAAATACCCACACATCTCACCATTATTTTTCCTTAGTGGAACTAGATTTGGCAACCATGAAGTGTAGTATTAACAATATAATCTAAGCATCCAATAAATTTTCACTTCCTTCTAGATGACCTCTTTAAAAATAGGGCTGATGGTTCTCAATATTTAGATAAAATGTTTTACCTCTTCCTTCAATGGGATTGTATGTATAAGGGTTTCAATATCGGACACTTTTAGGTCTAAAAATCTTTAAATTTTTTAAACAAATTTATGTGCAAATTTCTTTCCTCTAGGGTGCAACATTTTTCTAGTTTGACGAACTGTGGTTGTTTGTCAATTCCTAGATTTACATATTCACATGGTTCATCTTCAACTTTAGTCTATCAAGATTTATTCTTAGTGAATCTCTTTTGCAAGCCAAACAAATTTTCTATAGAAATTAATTCTATGGGAATCCTATTTGACTTAAGTTTAGATAACCATCTTCGTGTATTTCTAATTTGTCATCGTCATCCCCTTCATCTTATATTTTATCTTGGAATTCCTCTAAATTGTGAAGGAAGTTGAGGATTTGTTGCTCATCTTCAAAGATTTTTTTGGATTAACAAATCATGAGTAATTTTGACTTAAAAATAATTTAAGATAATACTTGGATCCATGAACAGAGTTACCATTGAGGTGGATAAAAAAATTGCGATGTTGTTTGACTCACAAGGGATGTGTATCATATTGAAGGCCTCAAAATTTCTAATAAAATTCTATGCTTTACTTTGATAGGTTTTCAACAAATGGGTCAATCATTAACACCTTTTTTTGTAACTACTTGACTATGAGCTCCATGTTTGCAAACACCTTCAATTTCTTAATTCTCTTTTCCAAAGCCCATCGAAGCTCAATGATTAGAGCTTCATACTTTATTATTTATATACTAGAATCCCAACCTTATGGATTTGGCATACTTCATTTATTTTGGTGAAATTATGATTATCTGGACACCAACTCTCTTCTTTGACTTTGCCCCATCAAAGTACATCATCCATAAATCCTCCAACTCTAAATGATCAATTGGTGATAATTTTTCTTTCCCTACTATGAAGAAATAAGTATCCATTCCTTAATTTGAGTATATTATTGGGCTAATTTGTTGATCAAATCTGGTCATCATACTCTCATAATATAACTTTATTTCAAATCTGATTTGATTTGCTACTCCTCTCCATGGCAACCAAATATGTGAAAATTATGTGGTCATATATCCATTCAAGTTATATACCCATTTTATACCTAGTAACAATCCATATGCCTTCGAAATATCATCAACCGCTATGTTTATGCAATGCTACACTCTATACTCTAAAGTAACTTGGACGTGTATATTGGACAATTCCCTAACTACCTTAACATGGGATCGGTCCAACTAAATGATAGTTCAAGATGTCTTTTGGGGTCTAAGCCCCAACCTTTTGCATATAGATGTCAACATGATATTAGTAGAGGCTCCAAAATCCACCAAGCAATTATGCAATCTTTTTCCGTTGATGGTTAAATTTATTAGCAATGGGGGTCTGTTTGTTTTATTTTTTTGATCATTTTACTCTTTTGAATGTTGCTTTAAAAGATTAGTCATATATAGCCTATTTAAATCATTAACCAACAACTATCTCTATTCTAATATTTGTAATAACTCGTGAATAAAGATATTATCCTTTAATTTCTTTAAGTCTTCAATGACATTATATACTTTGGATTCTTTATTTGTAGCTTGCTTTGGTAGTCTAATGGAATGTGTTTGTGATGTAAACAGATGCTTGGTTTTTAGATTTTTAGGATAGTTGTTTGGTGGAGTCAAAGCAGTTAATGCCTCCTCCATCTATCTGTTCAAAATAGGTTAAGCTCTCGTGCCTACATAAGCTTCATTCTCTTCTTTACTTTTAGTTTCTTCCTCTACATTCCCCATGGGAAAATTTTACCATAAAAATAAAACATCTAGATCTTATTAAGGAGGTTCCAACAAGTTTTTGGATTGATAATCTCGTTTATATGCATTGATTTCATCTATAGAGGCATTTACTGCCCTTGAAAATTTTGAACATGAGTTCCCATGATCTATAGTTTCATATACATGACACTAATATTCCATGATAACATTGTCCAATTTTTCTATATGGGTTCTTGGGATGGGAGTCTTCATGTTCCGTCCCATAGTCCTTGGAAAATGATCAACTCCATGAAAGTTTCTATCTTTGAAATATCTCTATGGTTGATTTTCAAGTCTCAGAACTTTACCAATTATTTTTTGTATGAATATCATATGATTACCTAGATTTTGAATAACCCATTGCATGCTTTCCAACTTAGATAATTTGTATATTGAGTTTTACAATTAATATTCTTTCTAGGATTCTCGACTTAGTATTACATTATTGGTGTGATGACTTTGCAAGGGTACTACTTCAATAGTCAAAATCATTCTTGTCAAGACCATGTGATTCTTTCTTAAGTCTTATGCATTAGAAAGATTATCATCCGATTGTGTCCTTTTGATTTTGAATGTAATCTTTGGATCAAGGTATATGAGATAAATTTCAATAACCAACTCTTTGTGAGGCCTCTTTTCTACTAGGATTTAATAATATAACCTTTGGATAGGATAATTATATTCTCAAACCAATTTGTAACTTTCTTTACAAATCGATGCTAATTGTATCACAAAACTCCAAACAAGTTTTATTTAAAAAAAATATTTTTAAAAGTTGTTTCAAATTCATCCCAATAATGAATGATTAAATGGGGAAGCCCGTAAAACCATGTACTTATAGAACCTCTTAATGCAAAAGGGAATAGCCTCATCTATGTTTTTAATTCTATATTCAACAAGTTTATTGCTTGAGTGAAATATGCCAAATGTTTATCAACTCTCATAGTTTCATCATCACTAATATTGGCAGGTATTTCCTGGTATTTCAGGGTAATTCATGTAGATCTCCTTCTATGCATAATGGAGCATTGGTCTTCCATCTTAGGGGCCGATCCCAATTAGGTGAGCTATTTTTTTAATAAGTTATGTGTGGCTTCTATTGGGGGCCACTCCCATTACAAAAACAAAATATTACATTGCTTTCATTACATTTCTAACAAGTTAATTAAAGCATACCCATATTTGCCTTTCTATCAAAGATATTATCCATCTTCCTCAAATTGCTAAGTTTTCATAATCAAAACTTTTTTTTAAGGAACTAACAACAAGAACAACCCTTACATGACACAACTCCAACAAATAGAAGGAAAACAAACATAATAGTCATCCATCAAAGAGGAAATTAGTTTGATTATTTTTCTTCTATAGCAGAGGTTCTTCCTCCTTTAAAGTGGCAAGATCTGAGAATGCATTTTTGCACTTCAAGCTCTTGAGGTAATATCTAGTAACACATTTTGTAGGATCTTCATTTTTAGAAAATTGATCGTCATCGATTATTTCATAATTAGCTTCAAGAATACCATTTGAGGTGCTAATATTTTCCATGGAACCATTTGGATGGTCTTTAGTAACCATTTAGATTTTATCAATGATCTGATTCAAATTTGTTGGGCAAAACATTGGTTAATTTTTCTATGGTTCAATTAATTGCCTCCATTTAATTTTCAACCCGTGGTAGCTCATAGTCTTGTGAACAACTGTAAAAAATATATATTTATAATTTTTCCTTCGGATATGAGTCCCTTAGATTATGGTTTGAGGGGTATTTTGTATTCGTTGAAGTTTGTATTTAAACCAATGATCTCATGTTATGTCTAAGAAAATAGGACTGAAAGCGTTCAAAAAACTAAATTACTACCTTGCTGGAAATCACAAAAAATAGGGGAAATAACTAAAAAGCAAATTAATCTATTAAAATAAATACTAAAAATAGAGGAAATAGGGAAGAACTCTGTTGCAAGTGAGCCCACGCTTCCAGCAGGTTCTGCTCGCAGCAATTTATCATCGGACGCTTTAGACGGTTTTTTACAGGAAAATACTCAAACATTTTATTAACAATTGCAACAAGAATTTTAAAGGAAATTCTGGGGGATCTTCTTCAAGGGTGGCCTGCATATTTATAATATATGTAGCCAACCCTGTTACAATTCTCAGAATGAATCAGAAAATAATTCGCTGTTACAACTGCTTGCTTAATTGAAGGAATATGACAAAATATCATGATATTTCAGCGTATTCTATTTCCAGAATATGTCTGATATTTTATTTGTTCGATTTACATAAATTATTTATGTAGCAGTTGGAAAAATGGGTGGCGAGTCACCTTTGACGTTGTCCCATGTCTGGTTTCAATCCTGGAATTCTTTTCATGCTGGTTGCATTCTGTCGACCACAGAGTCATGCTGTAGTTTGGTGTTAGTGGAAATTAGGCACTGCATTTGAAGAAGTCAAGAAGCAGGTGCCTCGTATGTAGAAGTCGGGAAGCAAGCACCTAATGAGAAGCAGACGCCTAATGGGAAGCAGACACCTAACGAAAATAGACGCTTTATGGGAAGCAGACGCCTAACAGCAAGCATGCGCCTAACGAGAAGTAGGTGCCTAACAGTTAAGTACCGAACATAAGTCAGGTGCTTCAAAGGAATTTGGGCGCCTGAATTTGTTTCTCTTCATCATTATTTTGCAGATATTTTTCCTTCATAAAAATTGCAAGTGCCAGGTCCAAGTGGGACCTCGAAGAAAACATTGCAAAATGGAACAATTTCCACTAAATCTACACAAATTACACTTAAAGACAAATATTAGAGAACATGCAAAATAAACTGTTAATTATATATAATTTCCATAAAACATTTATATCTATAAGAAAATATGCCACACATTATGGGGACAAAAAATGAGCAATTCTATGGCTCATCATCCTTCCATGCTTAAGGGGTGGCACGTCCCTGTGCCACTTTGAATTGGTAATTACTAGTTCTATTTACAACATCCCAGTAAGCCTTGTTGGTCCGTGTCCTCTTCTTCTTAGTAGCCTTGGATTTTTCTTTGTCCAAGGATTTCACCCCTTTGGTACCTTGAGAGTGGCTGTCTCATGACCTTATTACTTCTAGTGTTTGCTGCGTCGAACTGGTTCACTTGGCCCTGCTCTCTTCTTGGGTGATTATCTGGTCTAGGCCACCTTTACTTTGTCAATGTTTAGATAAAAACCAGAGAAACTAGTGGCATCCTTCTGGAATGCAGGCTCAACCATTTTCCAATTTTCATGGTGAAGGGGTAACTCTTCACCCACAAACACTGATTCTTCATCACCAAATGGGATGATAGATTTATTAGCAACCTTGGCTGTGGGTAAATATGCCCCTATTGGGTCACGCTCAGGTTCAGCTTAGACTTCTATTTTTTCCACCAGGGGAGTTTTGTTGCTTGATGCTAGATCTTCCTATTGCACAGGGCCTAGAAATCCCATCCTTGTAAAATATACCTTCATCCTTGAAGGCTCATCACCTACTGACCCATACAAACTCCAAAACTGCTCAGGTTGGGCAACTAGAATTTTTTTGTGAGGCTTTCCAGATTGCTCCCTAGCCTCTTTTTCTGATTTCTTGAGGGCTTTCTTGGAGGCCTTCTTCCAAATTTTCTTGTCTACCTTAATTTCCTCCTTAAGCTCCTCAAATTTCTATTTTTGGGCAGCAAACAAATTATTTGTTGCCTCTCATTCTTCATCGAAATATATCTTTGATTCCTTATAAAATCCAATGTCTACTGCCTTCAAATCGACAACTCTTACTCTGGTTTTGGGTCATCACTGAGATGGCCTTGTGGCTTTTTGTTTTAATCTCAACTTGATTTGCTGTACCCCAGGGTATGTTGGTGCAACAACTGTTTCCTAGGGTACAAGATTTTCAGGTTGCTGAACCTCTTTTTCCTCTGTAGAAAATTGTTGCACAACAGGGACTGCTTCTTTCTCCTGAGGCTGTATGGTCCCTGCATCAACTGGAGAGTGCTCTGTCTCTCTCTACTTACCTAAAATTTGAGGCTCTTCGGCCTCCATCTCCTTTTACTCCTCATCTCCTTCATTTGTAGGCTATTCTACATTTTGAGGTTCCTCAACCTCAACTTCCTCCTCCTGAAGTATCTGCTCTATAAAGGGAGACACAGAACATGGCTACTCTACTTCCATTGCAGCAACATCTCACTGTTGTGTTTCTATATCAACAAGGGTCACTTCTGTTACCCCATCAATCTGTGCTATCGCATCAACTTTGGTCAGCTATTTGGCTCCTACTAGTCCGTCCTATAATTGTAATTGTATCTGTAGTTGTCAAATTTTTTGATACAATTCATGAGTTTTTAATGCAACCTCATTTAAGGAATCCTCAAACAGAGCCCATTATTTTTTAAATTTGACTTCCCAATTGGAAGCTTGTTCTCTTAAAATATGCAGTTGTTACAAATACTCTGCTTGGCCTTTTGGTGAATGTGGACCAAATGCTCCTCCTAGTTGAGCTCATCGATTGGTGTCTCCTCGTTGGATGAGCTCAAAACCACCCTTGATGCTTTTGATCTTTTGCTTCGCATCCTGGTGGAAATAGGCATGAAATCCTGCTCTACCTCATATTTGAATTGAGGGATAGAAGGAGATATATCCTGTCCTACTTCCTCTTCAAATTGGAAAAAAACAAGGGGCGAGGCTTATCCGACTTTCCCTATATTTCCTATAGGCTGGGACATATGCACCATATCTTCTCGTTCTGTCACCTCCTGGGCTGACTGTTCATTTTGAATTGGCACCTCCTCCTTTGCTTGTGCCCCCATCACTGCACTAATGCCCACATCTTCCTCAATTGACACATTTTTATGTGACTCCACATATCACACCAAGGCAAAAATTAGGCCATGGTGAGCCAGGGCAGAGGTGGTGCCTCCCTAGTATCATCTGGCATCGTATTTCAAGGTGCATACAAGGTAATGGGGGACATTGATTTTATCCCCATGCAGGATGTGATTGAGAAAATGAAAATGATTGATGTTCAATGTGGAGTACCTACCAGAGCATGTAAATAAGTAGGCGATCTACTCAAAAACTATCCTCCAGAGCTCAAGAATGTGTCATTTTGGCAATACAACACGTGTCAGGTGCTCGGTTGGTGCTCCAAAAAATATCTACGCACAGAGGGTAAGGTTATCCTCCTTGTACGCATTATCCCCTGTCAAAGGGAGACCCTTAACTTTGGCGATATAGTATTTAGTGATTAGAATCTCCAACCCCTACATGTGCATGATCTCATCTCTCATTGATACTGTAAACTTATTTGCCACTATCGTATCCTGGACCTGACTAACCAATCGATAATAGTCCATCCATTATGTAGCATCCAACTGTGTTTGGACGTCTACAAAAATACCCGAACAGTCGATCGGCTCGATATTCTTGTGTTCATGATTCTTCGATTTCTCCCTATGCTTTTCCTTTAGCTCACAATTCACTTAGAGATGCTTCTGATTCCTCTTCAAATTGCTACTATGCTGCACTTCTATGTTTTTCTTTCTTTCTTTGAAGGTGGATTCATAGTAGCTGGTAAGTAGCTTTTTAAAACAACTACGTTCATGCACACAGGCGGTTAATTACTATAATCAACAATGATTATGGTTATCCACAGTAAATTTCCTTCAAGCATGTGTCCTATTATGCAGAGATGATAACACAAACTATAGATCAATTAGAGGGATGCCATGCAACACCATGCCAAGTGGATTTATTCAAGTGGTTACCGCAATAATGGGGGGTTGTGCCGACACATTTCCATAGACACACATGTTCATGAAAACAATATAGACAAAAAACAAAAATTTAAACATGCACCTAAATTCGTTCCATGGGTGCATATGCACATATATCCATGGTATCGCTATTGGCTGGTATTTGGTGATTGGAAAAATCGCAAGAGACAACGATGGCCATGGTTCCCATGTAATAAATTTTCTTCAACGTGATTGGTTCTTGGTAGCTGCAATGTGGTTTATTTGAGAAATCCTACAAAATTCAAAACAAAAATTAGAAAAATATGTATCTCCTTAGGACGACAAACATCCCTTCCTCAAAATTTGGTTGATGTCAACTTTTAATTTTGTCCACGGTAGATTTGAATTTGCATGTGCATGGGGTGCTGGCATGGCTCGGGCCATATCCCAATGCTGACGTGTTATTCTATCAAGGCAAAAAATTACTATAGTATACATAAATCAAGCACCTTTTTCATATGGAAATCAGACACCTTTTCAAATTATGGCACATAGGTGCCTTGGAAACTGGAAGCAGGCACCTTAGGAATCAGATGCTTTGCTTAATATGGGAAGTAGGCGCCTTAACAATTAGATGCTAATGCCTAACATGGGAAGCAGGTGCCTTAGAAATTAGGTGCTTATGCCTAACATGGGAAGTAGACACATTTTTTCTAATTATCGGGTGTCATACTTATAAAAATAAACTTTATACAAACTCTTTTTTTTACATATGCTAAGAAGATTTGGCGTTAGTTTCCTGAAATCTATAAGTCGATCGTTCTCCTAGAAAAACCAGGAGTCAGACGTCGATCTATTAGAAAATGGGATGCAGGCACCATCTTCGTAACATACTGGGAGTCAAGCGCCATAAAGCATATAACGGGAAGTAGGTGCTTTCTACTATACAACGAGAAGCAGAAACCTTCTACTATACAATGGGAAGTAGATACATTCCACCATACAATGGAAAGCAGTCACCTTCTATAATACAACGGGAAGCAAGCACCTTTTCTCGTACAATGGGAAGCAGGTACCTTCCATCGTATAACGAGAAGCAGGTGCCTTGCCATAAAATATAGAAAAATGATGCTTTTATTTTATTCAACAGGTGCTGACTTGTCCTTGTATATGCACTGTTAGGTTGATCAAGCCCTTTAGTGCTTTTGATTGAAAAATAGGAACAAAATCAGCATCTGCCCATGAACCAACAGTTGAGTGTCTTATTGTCCAAAGAGACCAATACAAACATTCTTGTGCAGGTTCAGGTTTAGTATTTCCCTCTCTAAATGGGGACTAACTACTCCTACTACAAGCAAATTCTCCTAGAAAGCCTAGAAGGCGCAGGTTCATGGATCTTGTGCTTGTTAGGCCTAGGTTTCCCAAGCTGTCTAATAGTTACACAAAGGACATTGTTCCTGCAAAATAAAAACACAACTAAAAAAAGAAAACTTTGAAAGAATAATTGTCTTTAGGACTATGTGGACTAGGTCCACATATTACCGACTCAAAATAACTTAAGAATCAACCGGGGTTTCCCCATGCCTAATCTAGACTCAATCATTTATGCTTCAGACATATGGTATGGACGCAGGTGGTGGCCATTGATTGTTAAGGTAATGTTGCTATCGTCTATTGTTCTGAACCTTACAACCCCATTATTGATGAATTTAGTCACTTCATATAGCCCCATCCAATGTTGCATGATATTGCCCTTCCTTTCCTGGAATAGAGAATCATAGAGTAATGCCCATTATCCCACTTTAAGCTACTTTGGCCTAGTGTGGCGGTCATGCCACTTGGCCCTTTATTTATGAATGATCTCTGTTCTCTGCAGAGCCTCAAGGTGGTATTCATCTAGCTAATTAAGTTGCTGAATTATTTTTTTTTGTGCATCATACATATTTATGTTCAATTCTACAACAGTCCTAAGTGTTTTGATTTCAAAATCTATAGGCATCATAGCGCTTTTCCCATAGACTAACTAAAATGGTGTGAAACTAGTAGTAGTCTTCTAGGTGGTACTGTAGGCCCATACTACTTCTGGTAATCTAGTAGCCCAGTCTTTCCTATGTTGTTGTATTGTCTTTGTCATGATATTCTACAACTCTTTGTTGGTCATCTCAACTTGCCCATTTTCTTGTGGATGGTAGGGAGTGGTTTTGTTATGCCCGATTTTGTATTATTGCATGAGTTTTTGGATCATCCTTGAAGTAAAATGAGGTCCTTGACTAGTTGTGATCTCTCTTGGGACCCCAAATCTTGTAAAAATTGATGAATACAAGAAATCTACTATTGTTTTCTCCTTTGAATCACGCAAAGCCTATACTTCAACCCACTTTGTCACATAGTTAGTACAAACTAGGATATCCCTCTTACCTCTTGAATGTGAATTAATAGGTCCTACGAAGTATATCCCCCATTTTTCAAATGGTTCAATGTGAATATGTGGTTGGAGTGGCATCTCATCTCTAAGAGTAGGTCTGCCCATCCTCTGACATTGATCACACTGGCTCACATGCTTGGCTGCATCTTTGAATAGTGAAGGCCAGTAATAACCAGCCTACAACACTCTATATGCAGTCATTTTTATTGCAAAATGGTCACCACAAGGTTCATCATGGAAAGCCTTTAGTATTTCAATTATTTCATCCCTAGCAACACATCTTCTCATGAGTTGATCATGTCTTGTTTTGAACGGGCACCCATCAATCCATGAAAAATATGCACTTTTCTCAATTAAAGTTTATTTTTCACAGGGTAAAAGTGCAGGGGATACTTTACAAGTGGCTAAATAATTAGCCATATTTGTGTACCAAGATATCTGATCATTCAGAGCAAACAAATGCTCATATGGAAATTGGTCCTCTATAGCTGCATAGTCTGGAGGTGTCAATCTGGATAGAAAATCAGCTACCACATTGTTCTTTCTTGGCTTGTCCACTATTGTCACATCAAATTCCTATAAAATTAATAGCTATATGATAGTTCTTCCACTAATCCTAGGTTTGTTTTTCAAGTATCTGATCGCTGAGTGGTCAGTGTGTACAAATACCTGGTAACCTGTAATGTAATGATAAAATTTGCTAAGAGCATGTATTACTGCAAGAAACTCTTTGTCTGTGACAGTATAATTAAGTTCAGCACTTATGATATTTTTGCTAACATAATAGATGGCATAAAAATCATCACCATATTTTTGTCCCAGTACTGAGCCTATTGTATTGTTAGATGCATTGTTATATGTGAAAAGCTATGGTCCAATTTGGACCTCTCAGCACTGGAGCAGTAATTAGTTTTTCCTTTAAGGTGTTGAATGCTTGTTCACATTCTTCAATCTAAAAAAACTTTGTATCTTTAGTTAACAATGTGGTAAGAGGTTTAGCAATTTTGCAAAAGTCTGATATAAACCTCCTATAGTAACCGGTTGATCCTAGGAAACTTCGAATATCCTTTTGTGTTTTGGGAGTAGGCAAGGTTTGGATGACTTCTATTTTTTTTCTGTCTATTTTTATCCCATCCACAGAAAGGTGATATCCTAAAACTATTCCTTCTTGCATAAGAAAATAACATTTCTCATTACTTAAGGGAAAATTAGTTTCCTCATAATATTTAAGTGTCTTTTATAGATTCTCTATGGCTATTTCAAAAGTTTCACCATATATAGTGAAATCATCCATGTATACCTCCACAATATCTCCAATCATATTTGAAAAAATACTAAGAACTGCCCTCTGAAAGGTGGTAGGTGCATTTCATAGACCAAATGGTAAAAATCGGTAAGCAAATATCCACCATGGACAAGTGAAGGTGGTTTTGTATTGATCTTCCTCTCCTATTTGGATGTGATTGTATCCATTGAACCCATCCAAGAAAGAAAAGTACTTCTTGCCTGCTAAAGTGTCAAGGACCTGATCTATAAAAGGCAAAAGGAAGTGGTCTTTCTTAGTTTCTTTATTCAGCAACCTATAATAAAAAAAAATTCTCGACTTTCCATCTTCTTGGGCACCACCACAAATGGTGGTACCCACTCACTATCTGAAATGGGGTAGATGAATCCAATTGTGAGAAGTTTTTCTAATTATGCTTTGAAAATTTCTTTCATAGTTGGGTTCATTATTCTCTGTGGTTGTCTTACTGGTCTAACCTGGTATTCCAGATATATCCTATGAGTATAGGTTATCAAAAGCTATTCCTCTCATGTCAGAATACTCCCAAGCAAAGGTATATAGTTTTCAATGTTTTTTTCAATTTGTCTGTTGTTCAACTATCAACTTATTATCTATGTTTAACATTCTACTAGGTGCAACTTCTATTTGTTGAATATGGTGGTATTTTACTAATGGTAACTCAGGAGGACAGTAAGGTTATCCCTAAAAAAAGTGAGATATAATCTTATCCTCATCACTTTCATCTTCCAACTCCTCAACTATCATGAAAGGTTGGATCATTGATAGACCACCAATATTTTGATTCTCATCCTCAGGTTCTCCCAATGCAAACTGTGCAGGTGGATTTATGATCAGTTTATTTATATATAGACCATCTGAAATGGTTATTTTACCATCTATACAACTTATGTAAGTATCAACTATTTCCAGCCAAGGTCTACCTAAGATTAATGGGTATCCACCTAGTACAAATTTAGATTATAACACTAAGAAATCTACTGGGTACTCCCATGCATCTACTTTAATAGTGATATCTTTTAGTATTCCTTCAAGAAGTACTGTAGATCTATCTGCCAACTGTAGCATAGTTTTAGTGGGATTCATATTAGTCAATTTTAGTATTTGCATAGTCTCCTGGGGCATGATATTGATGGTAGCCCCCAAATCTACTAGTGTGTTGGGTAAAACACAATCTTCTATTTTTACAATCAGCACAAGGCTTCCTAGATCTATGTACTTATGGATGTAGGTATTTCCTAACATGATGTCAGCTAACTATTCTACCAAACTAATTATTTTAGCTGGTTTCCTTCCTGGTTTCTTGAGGCACAACTCTCTTATGGCCTTTCCACAAATAGGTATGTCTCTGATGGTATGAAAGAGAGGAATTGTGACTGTTAAGTTTTTTAAACTAGAGAGGATATAAAATTCTGTTTGTATTGGTTTCTTGGGTTCTTGCAACCTTTATGGAAAATGTGGAACCTCCTCTTTGTTATGTACAAGTGTTGATTCTTCTTCTACCTCTTCTATAAGGGGTGATTCCCCTTTCTCTATTTCTATTGGTTCCTCTTCTTCTACAAGAGGAGTGAATTCTACACCTACTTTATTTATTTAACTAGATAAGATCACAATCTACCTTAATATTATACATAGGGTACATCTTGTTTTCCATATGATAGGTTGGCTGCTGTCTGTTGTTTGGGTTTGCTATTGGTTGTGCTGGTAACCGAGGAGTCCTTGAGTAGGTAGGCTTGGTTGTGGTGGATCTAGAGAAGGATGCTGTGGATACTGATTCCCAGCATTATTGATTTCTCCACTACTGTCTAGGCTGCTGGTATTGCATTCCTAGGTAAGGGTTGTAAGGATTTACCCCTTGGGGAAATGGATTCCAAGGTTGTTGACCATACCAACCCATGTTGGGTGGTTGGTCTTCATCTTGGTTTTGGTAATTGTTGCCCCCATAAGATGACATTCTTGATTGCATTTTATTACCCATAGGAGACTGTTGCTAGTTTCTCCTATTACCCATGAAGTATGCCTCTGCTACTTCAGGTTCCTCTTTAGATTTCTTTAACTGTGGACATAACTTCGTTTTATGATCCTTCTTAAAGATAACACATACACGAAATCTATTTTTTAGTACTCATTTATGGGGTTTTTGCCTCTATATTTAGAAAAAAAGTAGGCCAATGTTGCCTTATTATCCTACTTATTTCTTTGAAGTAGAAAAGTATCCATTTGAAGAGCCAGATATGATAACATATCACTCTTAAGGTCCTCAAGAATGTTGCCTATTTATGTTTTAGTGATAATGGTTGACTGCTTAACATTTCTAGGGGTTAACTTACTCTTTCTTCTTGAAAGGTTTCGACACAACTACCTAATATCATCTATTTGGTGTTGGTAAATGTCTCCCCCAGAGATCATGTTTAAGGCTTCCAAGGATTCATTTTTCAGACCTTTTAGAAAAATGCTTCTTAGGGACCTATATCCTAGTTTTGAATGAGACGATATTTACAAATTTAAGATAAATATATCATAGTATTATTTCATAGATTCCCCTTCCTTTTGTGTCATGTCTAGGACTTCCTCTCTCGCATCTCTTGCTCTACCAAAATCCTGATACTAATCCAGGAAAAGTTTCTTCAATTTTTCCCAGGTAGTTATCCATTCCCCCAAGCTGATGAACCAGTGCAAAGTTGAATCATCAAGGGTAGAAGAGAATAATTTTAGTTTCTGAGCATCTATGGTGTAATACACAGATCTGCATAAAACATAAAAATTAAATAAAAAAATATCTAGATCTTCTGTTGGTAGTCCTATAAATGTTGGAATGTGGACAAGAGAGACATGTTTCATCTTGTAATCTCCTCCTACCTATCCTATTGGAAAACTAAAATTAGTGGATATTTCCTCTGGATTTTTTGCCATTCTGTCTACTACTAGAATTTCTATCCTTGCTTAATTCAAATCAGTTTTAAATTATTCTAGTTCATTTATTTTATCTTTTAGAAGGATGGATAAGTCAAAATTTTATATGGTTCCATCTAATACTACTTGCCAACATTCAGCATTCAGTAGATCTTCCTCAGATTGAACTCTACTTATCTTTGATCATGCTCTAAGATTCAGCTGGATTATTTCAGAGGGATCTTATGCAAATAGTGGGTGTTCCCGCCAATGTACAAGTATTGTAATGGTGAGATTTCATTTTTAGGTTCAGGTTCTACTAAAGAAAAAGGATTCTGAGAAACTTCTTTATTTTTGACAAAATGACCGTCTGGTCCCCTGTTCTTAGGTGGACTCATACAAAGTTTTAGATGAAGGTTTCTTAAGAAAAAACTCTAAACTACTGTAACTATGCTTCCTTCAGAATAAGAAATTACAATGGCTACTCCTTGAAAACGGTGCCAAAATGTTGGAAAAAACATTGGTTAGTTTTTCTATGGTTTAATTAATTGCCTCCATTTAATTGTCAACTCGGGGTATCTCGTGGTCTTGTGATCAGCTATGCAAAATATATGCTTATAATTTATCCTTTAGAGATGAGTCCCTTAGATTATGGTTTGGAGGGTATTTGATATTCGTCGAAGTTTGTATTTAAACCAATAATCTCATGCTATGTATAAGAAAATATGACTGAAAGCATTCAAAAAACTAAATTACTACATTGCTGGAAATCATAGAAAATAGGGGAAATAATTGAAAAGCAAATTAATATATAAAAATAAATACAAAAACTAGGGGAAATAAGGAAGAACTCTATTGCAAGTTGTCCCACGCTTCCAACAGGTTCTTCCCATAGTAGTTTATCACCAGACACTTTAGACGATTTTTTATAGGAAAATACTTAGATATTTTATTAACAACTGCAAAAAGAACTTACAAGAAAGTTTGGGGTGTCTTATTTAGGGGTGGCCTGCATATTTATAATATATGCGGCCAACCTTGTTATAATTCTTAGAATGAATCAGAAAAGGATTCATTGTTACAACTACTTGCTTAATTGAAGGAATCAGGAAAAATATAATGATATTTCAGCGTATTCTATTTCTATAATACGTTTGATATTTTATTTGCTTGATTTACATAAATTATTTACATAGCAGCTAGAAAAATGGGTGGCGAGTCATCATTGACATTGCCCCATATCCGGTTTCAATGCTGAAATTCTTTTCATGTTGGTTGCTAAAGTTTCACTCTGTTCTACTGACCATATAGTCGTGCTGTATTTTAGTGTTAGTGGAAATTAGGCTCCATATTTAAAGAATTTGGGAAGTAGTTGTCTTGTATGTAAAATTTGGGAAGCAGGCGCCTAATGGGAAGCATACGCCTAATGGAAACATGCGCTTTATGGGAAGAAGGTGCCTAACGGGAAGCATACACCTAACAGTTAAGTGTTGAATGAAAGTTGGGTGCTTCAAAGAAATTTGGGTGCTTGACTTCGTATCTCTTTGCCGATATTTCGAAAATGTTTTTCCTTCATAAAAATTGCAAGTGCCAGGTCCGAGTGGGACCTCGACGAAAACATGCCAAAATGCAACAATTTCCACTAAATCTATACAAATTACACTTAAAGACAAATATTAGAGAACATGTAAAATAAAATGTTAATTATATATATAATTTCCATAAAACATTTATATCTACAAGAAAATATGTTGTACATTATGGAGAAAAGAGTACAAAAAATGAGCAATTCTATGGGTCATAAAAATTCTCCTTTTGGGACTAAGTCTTCTATTGCTCACATGATTCATGCTGGACAATCGGTGCATATGGAGGATGCGTTTCTTTATTTTGAAGTGATACATTTGAATGTTTTGAATCATTTGCATGCAGGGCCTTCTTCTCCACCAAGGAGGAATCAAATCATGATTGGATGATCAATCATCTCTTCTTCAAGTGGCCATATTGCTGACATCTATAACATCTTAAAGAGAAGTTTTCATATTCAATATTTTTGATCCATTCCCATTTGATTGAGGAGATAGTAATGGATTGAGGCCTAAGAATTGAAACATCCATCCAAACAACCAATATTGCTTTACTCATTAATTTTACTAGACAAATTTTTCTCTATTTGGGTATCCATATACTGGAATGCACCAATGGCATTACCAATTTTGGTGAATATCTTCTATCCTCAAAAATCCACAGGGAGAGCATAAAGATTCACCCAGATTGGAAAGCCATTAAATTCTATAAAGGGTTTGAATCTAGGAGTCCAAGGTCTTATATAGACACACCTTTGTCCGAAAAACCAAGGTGAGTTATTCTTGTGGATACTTATTTTATAATTATTCCTAAAGTAAAATATTGAATAAAATTCAAAGAGTTAGAATTAATTACCTCTTGTTTCTTCTATTCATTTATTCTTTTGAGGTATTTCCCTCCATCTTGGTTTTAAAATATATGGTAATGTTGAGTGGATAAATCTTGCTAGGTATTCCTTCTTGTATGTATCTTTATTGAATCTAGATTTTGTATTGGTAATCTCAAATTGATGCACACTTTTATATTCTATATATTCACCTTTGTAGGCATCCTCTTATTTATCCAAGATTGCAAGAACTTATAGAAAAATGATGATTTGAATCCCATAGTAAATTATGCCAAATCAATATCCTTAATTCTTCAACAATGTCTATTTGGGGTGACCAAGGATTGAGTAGATCAAGTTATTCAATCAGGGCTCTTCTAGGTAGAACCATGCGTTCCCCAATAATATCACTAAAAAACTATTGACTTGTTTTTATGTAGACAAAAATCAAGGGTTTTACAAACCTCTAGTTCAAAGCACTGGTTGTTTTATTTTTTCTATTTAATAATAAAATATTTATTTGTATACTTTACAATTAATTGCAAGTATTTCAACTAACACAAATATTTACTTTAAAAAGTTTGGACCAATAACAATTAGAAATCCATATACCTAGGTTCATCCATCAACTAATTACTTTTAAACATAGGTAATGGGACAAATAATAAATAGAAATCCACATACCAAAGTTCATTTTTCTAATACTTGAATCATATAAAACATATCAATAATAAGTTTTAAACTATCAATCATTAAAACCCATTCATTGAGATTTTACTTTAGATTTCATGTTTGAAAATATCTTCTCACAATAAATGTTTAAAAACCAATATTGACTAAGCTTGAATAAAATTTAAAGCTATAAACATGCAAGAGAAAGTTAAAACATCTAAGTATTTGCCTTTTAAAACTTCAACAAAAATAAAAGAAGTTAGAATTGAACCTTGAATCCTCAAGTCTTTCTTTTTAAAATAGAGTGTAAAAGGTAGTTAAAAACTACCAAGTTAGTTAGAATAACAATTGACTCCATCTACTGGGAGAACTTTTGAATGATATCATTATCATAAATTGAAATAAATTAAAATAAAAACTGATGATTGTGAATTTCTCCTAGCCACACATTTTCTCATTGTTGAATGTCAGGTCTATGAACTATTTTTAGAAATATTTAAGAGAAAATTTCTCCATATATTTAATCACCTTAGTCATCGTATCTAAAGAGATCTGAAGGTGCACCTTGTAGTATTCTTCTTTTGTTTCATCAATATCTATTGTAATTTTTAAAGTTTTCATCACTTTAATCTCCACTTTTCTAAAGTCCATTATGAGATCCTCTTGGGTAACATTATCCTTAGTAGAAGTGTTCTATGTTAGAAGAACATATTTCAACAATTTTTTTTCTTTTTTTAATGGTACTTAGGATTTCTCTCATTTATAGGATAGGGTTATGTTTTTATACGAGCTTCGTTTGATGGAACGCCCAAGTCCTTGCGAATATTTTACTCTATAAGCTTGTAACTATTAACACAAAAAATATTTAAAATTTTGGTTAAAATGAAATGTTTCTCCATGTATGAAAGACTATAGAATTTATAAAAACAACTTTGGGGTTTTATTCAAATAAAAAATAAATAACATAAAATAAAAATCCATACAATGGTACATAGAAAAAGGAAACGTGAAGCACATTATAAAAAAGATATAATGGGTTTAATGTGGAAACATAATGTTACTAATTTTTTTTGTAAAAAAAACCTCTTACTTTGATCAACTAGAAGAGATAATCGTAAGAGATAGATCTCCCAAGGGTCTTGACATGCTTCTTGAAAAAGTGTTGTTAGAAATACCCCTTGTTTTGACCAACTTGAAGAGATGATAATAATGGTTAGGTATCTCACAAGGGTCCAAAAACACCTATTTTTTTAAATTGGGTTATATAAAAGTATGTAATATCATTGAGCTCATAATATTCTAGAAGATAAATGCACTGAAATATGAACAAAAAATAAGTATAAAAAATTACTAGGAAATATGAAGCAATATTGTTCAATAAAGAGCTGCAAGATTATTATAGTGGTAAGGGATTTGGCCTCTCTTCGAAAGGTCCAAGGTTCAAACCCCACTCAATATGAAGGGACCAGGACCCCTCATAAAAATCCGTGTAAAATTATTAAAAAATCAAGTGGCATTAGCTCAATTAGTTAAATTCCTTAATATTTAAAGAGGAGACCAAGGTTCATATCTTGCCAAGTGATATATGGATAATATCCAAGCTTTGTTGTAATACCAATATGTGGTGATGATGTAATATGGGTGGGGCTTGTTTCAATTCCATATAACCAATTGAAAAAATATTGTTCAACAAAGGCTTTGGAATATTTTTTATGTCCTATTGCAAATTTGCACCACCACAAGGAGATGAGATCGAATCTCTAATGCCACTTGTAATGAGATAGTTTCACGAAATAAAAAATAGTAGTAGCAATCTAATAATGCACAAATAACAATACCCAACTATAACTGTTAGAATATATTACATCATTTGGGTTATGTAAATGTATCTTCCAAGGTACATACTTAGATTACTTTAGGGGCAAGTTATCTAGTTACTTCATGCAATGTAATAAATGCACAAGTGTCAATGTGCAAGTTGTCCCTTGCACAACTAGATAGAGTGTTTGCCAAGGAATCTATCTTCCTACATAAAGGGCCTCATACCCTTACTCGAATGTATCACTTCTATTCATTCAATAAGATGTTCTATTGCTTTGATCTCTATCTTCTGAAGTATTGAAATGCTGCTAAAGCCATCAGTGGTATCAGAGCTACGGTCGTTCCTAGATAGGAATAGGGAAAGTTAGTGCTACAGGTTTTTGCAAAATAGATGCACCTTTGGACCTGCCACTTGCAAATTCTATTGCTTTGAGATCATTTGAAGAGCTCGACAAGAATAAGGAGATCAAAGAAGTTTATGATAAGCAAAAGACTTGGGACAATTATCGCCATCCAACAACAAGCCCAAGAGAAGAAGAATTTGGCAAGGAGTGCCAAATCTCAGAAGAAGCTCACCAAATCTTGAATATTTGAAGATTACCTCTCACAAAAAGAAGGCATCACTTCAGAGACAAAGACTTCTCCAAATCTGTAGCAGAAGGAGGAGAACAAGCCATCAAATCCTAGGCTCATAAAAGAAAGTTTGAGACCATCATTTGATGAAGAAGGAGCTATTCAAGATAGTCTACAAAGAGCTACAACAAAATGGTATGCAACTTTCTGGTGCAAATAGGTTTATTAATTCATCTACCTATTAGATTTGTTAGATGCACCTGAATTTGGATTAAAGTTGCAAATAGAAAATTGGATTACAGTCTTCAAAAGTGCAAAAATAAAAAGTTCTTTTTAAGGTTCATTTGCATTTTTATTAGGAGTTGATTAGATTTCAAAATAGCTTCTATCAACTACCTATTATCTATTTTGGAAAAAGAAAAAGAAGACTAAGTTCTACAATATTAGTTGTAGTGAAATTTCAGAATAACTCTTAAAGATTCATTTTAGGTTATTCTTGATTAGTTGTAGTAAATTCTTAATGCATTAATTTGAGAGTTGATTAGAGTGATAAGGTGTAATCTTAGTGCATTAAAAGTGAAAAACTTGTACTATTACACTACTCTCAAAAGAAATTAGTTTTGTGTTCTTGAAGGGCACAAAATATGATTTATATCAAGTGTCTAAAGATACTATTGAAGCATAGAAATCTGCAACTCGTAGTGGCCTAAAGAAGCCACCCAAAAAGGTTAGAATCCTCCAAAACTTGGAGAAGAACATAACTAACCAAAAATAGAAATAGAAGCTTTAAAGTATGAGACTTGGTGAGTCTCAAATCCAAAAGCATTACAAGATTGAATGCAAGAAAAGAAAGTGCAAAAATTGCATAAATTAAAAATCTTCTATCTACTTTTATATAAGAATGGTTATCTAAGTGACCAAGAAAAAAAAAGGAAGGTGTCTACTTATAAAAGACAACCTCAAAACCCTTGTATTGCAAGAGAAAGATCTGCCATAAAATCAGAATTTCTCATCTGAAATAAGAGTGCAAAAGAAGGTGCATCAAAGGAAATTTATGTACATACTATAGTACATCTTATAGCACCATTTCAATCTAGTTTTTTATAGTCTAAAAGCATATTTGAATGTGTCCCAAAAAGGGACAATAAACATAGGAAAAATAGCCAAGAAAGGGTTGAACTTAAGCACTCCTTCCAAGCTATAGAAGCCACTCAAAGGGCTCATCTTGGATGCTCGAACCTATAGAAGACAAGGCATAGGGAAAGATCAAGTAGTGTATAAAGTAATATAAAAGCAAAGGAACATCTTTATCAAAGCAAGTAGACGTCAAAGAAAAGGAGCATTCCTATCAAAGAAATATACAAAGCATTTCTACCATTAGTGAATGCTTAATGGAGTAAAGCATCAAGGAGTCTTCATCCAAGCATTACCATTCAAACTCCATTCAAGGGCCACCAAAGCTACTCCATATCTCCACCAAAGCTCCACCATATCTCCACCATAACTCAACCATTAGCATTGGAGATATTTGAGCATCTATGTAAAATAGTAAGGATTAAGGTGGAAAAGGCATTGGAGAGTCTTCATATAAGCATTGATAGAAAGAAAGGCATGCAACTACCACTTGTCATTTTATGAGAGATCCTCTATAATACTCACAAAGAAGACGTTACATTTCTTGGTGCCCATACTCCAAATAGTGGAGTTATGTACAACTAATAGCTTGATATACGTTACAAGAAAGATAGCTTGGAGACGGAGTGTTACTTGGACAACGCTCAAGGAAGAATAAAGAAATATTTTCAACTTAATAGTGACACTTGTCATGAGTAGTGGAGTGAGTTCGGCACCTCCACCAACCATATGAGAGCTTCCATGAGCATTTAGAAATTCATATCGTGACACTTGTCACTCATCCTATCACATATTAAAGGCACCTTGGACCTTGGAAAGGAAGTGCAATAGTTTGAAAGTGATACAGGTAGCAGTTTAGAAGCTACTCGATAGTGGATTGATGACTTTGATAGATCGATGGTAGATGCTCGATATCAGTTTGGGTGTGATTCGATAGAGATCTAAAGCAAGTCGGGTATAGTTGAAAAGACTCTCGATCAACCAACATTCATGGAGAGCATTAAAGTCCTTGGGAATTTATGCTCAAGAAGGAGATTTAGCCATATTCATCGATTCATAAAGGTACAAAGCCTTAATTTTTCATCTAATTTGCTTTCAATTTAAAAAGGGAGTTATAAGGTTATAAGATAAGGTTGATATATTAATTGAAATCAATCTTTGTTTGAAAGCAAAACTTAAGGAAATTAATATAATATTTACAAAATATAACTTAGGAGAAATAAGGGATTCTACTTGGAATTAATCCATTTAAAGTTTGCAAATATTAATGTGTTCTAGTTTTCCAAATTTGGGAGTGATAAGGGTTACAACTTCAAACTAGTTTTTTGGAAATTAGAAACACTTGAACAAAATTCCTAAGGGTTTCAAAAAGGGGTTATTAAAATATTTTATTAAAGTTGGAAATTTATATTCTTGTCTCACAAAATTTCTCTTTAGGGACAAAAGATATCCAACATTAAAACCTCTTCAAAATTGAAAAGTGCTTAGTTCAATAGGAAGAATAAAAAAATTTAGTTTTTGATCTTTACAAAAATTATACAAAATCAACCAAAAATTGAACTATATCTTACAAAAGCACTATATCATAAAATATCTAAAACAACATCATGGAGTGTTGGTATATAGATTCAAGTGCAAGTAAGCATATGACAGGGAACATACATTGGTTCAATTTTTTGAAGAAGATAAATGAAAATCCAGTTGCAGTAGCAGATAGCAAAACATATGAAGTAAAAGGAATAAAAAATATTTTGGTAAATCTTAAGGATGGAAGAGGTATAATAAAAAATGTATTGTATGTTCCAGGATTAACCACCAATCTTATCTCTGTTTCTCAACTCATGGATCAAGACTTAACTGTTGAGTTCAAGGTTCTCACTGGAAAAAAGCAATATCACATCTCTAGAGAGGGAAGAATGATAGCATCAAGATCATATAAAAATGGCCTATTTGTCCTAGACACTGCTATTCACTCAACTCTTTCAGTCAATGCTTCATAACTATGGCACAAATGACTAGGACATACTAGTGAGACATCAATGAAGGAATTATACATGTATCAAATGGTAGAAGGACTACCCAACTTATCTCCAGAAACTACTGTATGTGTAGAATGTTTAGCAGGTAAACAACATAGAATTCCTTTTGAATTACATCAACATAGAGCTCTACATCCTCTAGAAATAATATATAATGATTTATGTGGACCTATGAAAGTTGATAGCATTGGAGGACATAAATACTTTCAGATATTTGTTGATGATCATACCATAAAAATATGGGTATATTTCATGAGATACAAATCAAAAGCATTTAGCTACTTCAAACAATTCAAACTTCAAGTTGAAAAAGAATCAGGGAATACCATAAAAGCACTTCGTTCAGATAGAGGAGGAGAATTTATTTCTAAAGAATTTGACTCCTTCCTTGAAAACAATGGAATCAAAAGACAACTTACTACAACATACTCACCTCAACAAAATGGAATTACAGAAAGAAGAAATAGATCAATAATGGAAATGGTAAGATGTATGTTGAAAGAAGCACAACTTGATCACAAATACTAGGTTGAAGCAGTACAAACAATTGTCTACATACAAAACAGACTTCCAACAAGAGTACTCAAGCATATTACACCAGAAGAAGCATGGTCAGGACATAAGCCCAACATTGAAAAACTAAAAATCTTTGGATGCAAAGCCTATATGCATATTCCAAAGCAAAAGAGGACCAAGTTAGATGACAAGACTATGACAAGGATATTTTTTGGGTATGACAATGAATCTACAGGGTACAAAATATTAGATCCATCTACAAAGAAAGTCTATATCAGTAGAGATGTGATCTTTGATGAGAAATTCAAAGTCAACACAAATGAATCCAGTGGTGACATAAAATTTCTCCTGAATCTACCTGAAGAAGATGAAATGAGCATGGACCCAGGATCAGAAGAACATGATATAAAAGCATCAACTATACTACAAAGAAAGGAACCAATATGGCTCAGAGATACTCTTAGAGAATCAAATCTAGAAAGAATACCAGATCTTACAACTATAGGACCTCAAACTCACAATATGACTAGAATGAACAAAGGAATGCTAAGTAACATAGAGGAACCAATATCAACTTCTCAAGCACTAGAAAACTCACACTGGAGAGCAACCATGGAATCTGAATATGCTTCACTCAAGAAGAATAAGACATGGGACTTAGTAAATCTACCTCTAGGAAAAAAATAGTGGGGTGCAAATGGGTGTACAAAATCAAATACAAAGTAGATGGAACACTTGATAAATACAAAGCTTGACTAGTGGCCAAAGGGTATACTCAGATAGAGGGAATCGACTATGAAGAAACATTCGTACCAACAACTCGAATGACTACTATTCGAATAGTTTATGCTCTGGCAGCTCATCAAGGGTGGAAACTTCATCAGATGGATGTAAAGAGTGCATTCCTTAATGGTGACTTAGAGGAAGAAGTCTATATGACACAACCTGAAGGTTTTGTCATTCAAGGACAGGAAAATAAGGTATGCAAGTTGAATAAATCTCTTTATGGCTTGAAACAAGCTCCTAGAGCATGGAACATCAAGATCAATAATCATCTACTACATCATAACTTCAATAGAAGTACAACAGATCCTAGTCTATATACCAAGAAGATTGGAAATAATGTCTTGATTCTCATAGTATATGTTGATGACATAGTGATTATTGGAAGTTCAAAAAAGTTGATAAATGATATAAAAAAGGATCTAGAAAAGGCTTTTGAAATGATAGATCTAGGAATGATGAACTACTATCTTGGGTTAGAGATTTATCAAGGAGAAGATAAAATAGTTATCACTCAATCAAAATATGCAAAAGCTCTTCTTGAAAAATATAGGATGATAGAGTGCAAGCCCAAAGATACACCAATGGAACAAGGAATTCAACTATCCAAAAATGATAAAACCCCATTGATTTTAGCAACAATGTATCGAAAGTTGATTGGAAGTCTTCTATACTTAAAAAATAGCTGATCAGACATAGCATTTGTAGTAAATTATATTTCATGATTTATGTAAGAACCAAGAGAAAGTCATTGGAAAGCTACAAAAAGAATATTACAATATATCAAGAAGACTATAGACTATGGACTAACTTATATGAAGGATGTCAAAGATTTTTATCTACAAGGATACTCAGATTCAGACTATGTTGGATCTATTGATGACAGGAAATCTACCTCAGGTTATGTCTTCTATCTCGGATCAGGACCCATATCTTGGCACAACAAGAAACAGTATACAGTAGCACAATCATCAACTGAAGCAGAATACAGAGCAGCAAGAGATACAACCTGTGAAGCACTATGGCTACAATACATACTATCTGACATGGGAATCAAATGAACTCCAACCATGATATTTTGTGATAATCAAGGAGTACTGAACCTGATCAAGAATCCAATCATACATGAAAGAACAAAGCATATTGAAGCGCAATGTCATTTCATCAGAGAACACTTCCAGAACAAGCACATCATCCTCAAGTATGTTCCTACAGAAGATCAACTAGCAGATATCTTCACAAAGGCACTTGGAAAAATCAAGTTTCAAACCTTCAGAGATCATCTATGCGATTCAAGAGAACTTCATACCAAATAATGTAATACAAGAGGGTGTTAGAAATAGAGTCTATTCCATCATTTGGGTTATGTAAATGTATCTTCCAAGGTACATACTTAGATTACTTTAGGGGCAAGTTATCTAGTTACTTCATGCAATGTAATAAGTGCACAAGTGTCAATGTGCAAGTTGTCCCTTGCACAACTAGATAGAGTGTTTGCCAAGGAATCTATCCTCCTACATAAAGGGCCTCATACCCTTACTCGAATGTATCACTTCTATTCATTCAATAAGATGTTCTATTGCTTTGATCTCTGTCTTCTGAAGTATTGAGATGCTGCTAAAGCCATCAATAACAATAATTTATATCCACTTGCTAGAAAATCAAATATGCAATAAATAGATCCCATATTCAAATCAATGCAAATTCTTAACCACTTAGAGAGGGTGAAGTCACATATGCACAACAAAGGTAACTAATATTTGTATATGAAATATGATTCCAAATATCACCCAAATATTCTTGTTTATAGACTAAATGAATATTAATTCTAACCATAATGCTCAAGGGCCAACTATCAAATCTAGGGATCAAGATAATACAAATAATTATATCCAAATTGGCTATTTTGGAGCCATTACGCTTATTTTTCTTTGTAAGTTTGTCCTAGTTTTCTTTGATGATATCTTAATTTATAAAAAGTTCTAAAAAGATCATCTAGTTCATGTGGATCAAGTTCTGCATCTATTACAAAAGGAAAAACTCTTTGTCAAAAGATCTATATGGTCATTTAGGGTTTATGAGGTAGAATACTTGGGATATATAGTATCTCAAGGAGTCAAGATAAATTCTAACAAGATCATAAATATGCAATACCAACCCTTAAATTCCTTATGTAGCTCCTTGGATTTTTAGGTCTCAAAGTCTTCTATAGGAAAATTATCCACAACTATGGCAAAATTTCTACTCCTCTCACTAATCTCACCGAGGAGTCATTGTTTAGTCATAAGTAGCTTCCAAAGCCTTCTAGGCTCTAGAGAAGGCATGTGTACCACCCCTATTTTATACACCCTTGATTTTTGCAAACCCTTTATCATTGAGTGTAATGCTTTAGGCATAGGTATTGAAGTTATTTTGATACAATATGGAGACCCATTGGCCTTTAAAAATAAATAGCTTTTAAGCAAGAATATGGGATGATCTATGTTTGAGAAGTAAATGTTAGTTGTTCTACATATAATAAATAAATGGTGATATTATATTTTGGGACGTCTCTTCATCATCAAGACTAACCATAGTAGCCTTAAGCATTTCCTAGAATAGCATCTCTCATGGCTTGAATAATATAAATGGTTGGTCATGTTGTTGGGATATAATTTTCTCATTAAATACAAGAAATGAAAGGACAATGTGGTGGTTGATGCTCTATATTACAAACATGATGACACTATTATTGTCAATGTCATCTATAGTCTTCTTCCATAATGGCTTTCACAACTTTGGAAGGATTGAATTTCTGAACCAAAGACTACTTATCAGTTAATAAGTTGAGTCTATCTCCTAATTGAAATCATTTCTATCATATGTTAATGAAGTTCTCCCTAAGAAGTATTGGATTTATCTTCTTCAACCCTTGATGTCAAAACTAGTGCCCTCCAAGAATTGCATGCATATCTTTGGTTGCACATTTTGGACTCTTGAAAATATAACAATGGATGAAGCAATATTTTCCTTGAAAGGGATTAAAATAATATGTTAAGACCTTTTGGTCAAATACAAGGTATGCCAACATAAAAATGGAGAAACTATTATATCACTTGGGTTATTGTAAAAATTACCTATTCCTAACCACCAATTGGATCACATATCCTCGGAGCTCATTGATAACTTTCCCAAATCTAAGGAAAAAATGGTGATCATTGTAGAATTGGATCATATTTTTGAGTATGCTTATTTCTATGCACTATAGCATCCCTATTTAGTAAGCAAGGTTGCCAAGGTATTCCTTCATTCTATTTTTTAATTGTATAGTATGCCCCAATTCATTATTAGCAACCATGAACCTATATTCACTAGTAGTTTTTGAAAGGAATTATTCTATCTTATGCTAGGATTATATTTCATTATTTGTTATTAATAAAGAAATCTTATTGCTAGGTGTTGTAGGTGAGTTGGAGAGGAGAGGGCAATCCTCCAAGGGAGGTCCCAGGTTCAAATCTCCACCCTACCAAAAAGCTGAATTGGGTATCCAAAATCCAATTGATAATGTTGGTGCGAGCAGGGTCGAGTGCGACCCCCGGGTGACTTTGACGGTGTAGAACCCCTTGTTCATGGTATCTCAGACCAAGGCGGCTCCGCAAGAGGTTTTTCGCTTTAAAAAAAAAAAAAAAAAAATCTTATTATATCATTATTTCAACAAACTCTATGGGATACAAGAGTAATAAAAGGAAAAGCAATTGTAAATTTTGATAGTATCAAAGCTTAACATTAATAAAAGCTTTGCTCATGTTTTCACTCTGCTCCAACATGTGGTATTAGCATAGGTTATGTCTGAGCCATTAGCAGGTTGATTGGTTGATTTACACTAGAGATCATTGATTGAATGAATGCATTCAATTGATTTTACATAAAAAACCTATCATTCTATTAAAAAAGAAGTTTCATGGTTGATTTTGCACCAGAGTTCTTGAGAAGAAAGTGTTGTTGTTTTCTAAGTTATGTTATGCTTCAAAGGCCATGCTTTGAAGGAGGTATTCAACATGTCCATTGTTTTTTAATTTATTTGTTTTCATATTACATCATTTTTTAAAGAAACGAGTCAGTTCTTATAATGAATTATTTGAGAAAAGATAGAACAAGATCTATTGTATCCTGTTACATAAAATTGTAGTTTTGTATAGAATCAATACATAACATGAGAACCTAAGCACACTAGTGCTTTACTAGAGAGAATATTAGTTTTTAAGAAGAGTTTGAACAAGAAGCTACTTGCAATTGTATTTGTTTATAGAGAAGAGTGTTTATAACCTATGCATTTGATAAAAGAACCTATAACTTGATGTTTATTTCTAAGGAATTTACATTATTTAAAAGGTTTAATAAGGAAAAATTAATGTGATTTTGTTAATAGCACCTACAAACTATTATGTCTATACCCAAGAGATGCATATGCTTGGTGTCTATAACCTATGAAGTGCAACTGATATTAAAGTAAATTTTTGCACCTAATATTGATATCTAAGAGGCTTACACTTGAACAAATGGAAAATTTGTGCTATTTACAATTGATGATTAAAATGGGGGTTATAAGAAGAGCCCTTTTACAAAAGTGCCTTTGGAGGACACAAAACAGGGTTTTGGGAGATGAAAACCCCTCTTCAATGAGTTGTTCAACAACACCCCAAGGTCTTTCAAAATACCTCAAAGGAGTGGGATAATTGCTCATGTGCCATTATTGGTTAGACCTATCCTAAAGACCTACAAGGCTTGCAAAAAGAGGTTAGAATATTTTGGGGCTTGTCTCGATCAGACCCCTCATGTTTAGAAATAAAAGACTCTAAAAATAAAACTAATTCATTACAAAAGTGGAAAAATGATTATAAAACTAGTTTGGAAAATGATACTTACATACCTAGAGGGTTTTCTATCCTTTTGGTGTCTAAAAATGACCCTTTAAAAGGGTCACAGGTTGCCTTGCAATCGAAACTATGATATCCTAATAGAATTCTAGGTGGTGTAAAATGGTCTTCTACTGCTATTGAAGCTCATGTCTTCGATGGGTCACCTTAAAAACCTACAACAAAGGAATAAATTGGGACACAAAAAGGGTGCAAAAATATGTTCTTTATGGTGATTGACGGTAGAGTGAGTGATGGAATGTAGTGTACCCTAGATAGATTTTGGTAGAGTCTGGGTATGTAAATGGTGGGTGGATGAATATGGAGGAAAAGAGCCTCTATTTATAGAATTTGGAGAAGTCAAAGGGGGTTGAGGTGTCCCACATGAGGTGTCCCCTGATGTGGTATGCCCCATAAGTGTATTTGGGTGAGAGAATCCCTCACCCACCTACATGTCATAAATGAGCATGGGGATGTAGAGTGGAGTTGGGGTTAAATCCTAATCATAATAGGATTAACCATGGGTTAAGAGTTGACTTGGGTGAGGTGGAAGATGACTCACCCTTGGCCCATGCTTTGAAACCCAAAAGTCCTCAAATGTTATTTATGGAATTAAATGCACATGGGAATTTGAAATGGAACAAGGTTTAAATATAACCAAGGTTAGGTTGAACCTAAGTTAGATGTTGACTTTTGGATGAAGTGGAGGGTGAATCACCATGTCTCCCATGCTTTAGAAATTAAAAGTCTTCAAATTCCATTTAGGGCCCTAAATACTCATGAGGAGA
This sequence comes from Wollemia nobilis, assembly GCA_028583015.1. NCBI lineage: Eukaryota > Viridiplantae > Streptophyta > Pinopsida > Araucariales > Araucariaceae > Wollemia > Wollemia nobilis. The sequence continues at coordinate 3,278,732 of JAQPPZ010017116.1, read as the reverse complement.
TGTGTGGATCAAGGATTAAGGTTAACCCTGCTTAGGTTGACCCTAGGTTAGATTAAGGTCAAATGGATGAGGTGGAGCCTAGGCTAGTCAAAGAGTAGACTAGGTGAGGTGGCCATGAATTAGATCGAACTTGGTTAGGTTGAAAATGAGGTGGAGTTTGGCTATGAGGTAACTGTGACCAAGGTTACTTATTAACCAAGGTTAAGTGAAGATGATGGCCACATGGGGACCTACAGTTAAGCATAGAAAAGGGTTTAAGTAGTCCAAGGGGCTTATGAATAGTGGTTTTGATAATAGAATAGTGTTTTGAGGCTAATATATGTATATTTTATGGATTTTCCAAATTGATCAATTGTGATGATGGGAGAAGTGGCAATGCATAACTTTTGGGTGTCTACATTTTCCTATTTTTGTATTACATTGTGTGAAGACATGAAGCAATGCAAAAACTTATGCCACCAATTAGTGATTTGATTTTGAAGAAGAATAATTTGTGATGGATTATTGAGGATGATTACAACCTTTGTCATGCTATGACAATTGTTGGGAGAGTAGACTTAAGATTGTCTTACTTTCATGATCAATGTGAAATACCCCAATTGTGAAAGGGATGAATATTTTTGACACGTTACCTTTGACTAATTGTTGAGCTTGATTTGATATGGTAAACTATTCAAACCTTGGTAGGTTTGTGTTATATGCTTCATTTGCGAGTGGTATTATGACTGCAATTCCAATTAATGGAATCTATGATTAACCTACAGGCTCAGACATTGAGCCTATCAAATGTTTGCTTGAATTGGAATTTTTTTGAGAAGAGAAATTCTACTTTTGTTTACCTCAAAAAATAAGGGCTTGAGATAATATTTGGTAAAAAATCGACATGGAGGTATGATTAAGGAGGCCATCAATGATAGCCACCTATTACAGAGGGATATTCGATAGACTAAGACGATAAGATATTATCTGACATCCATGGAGGGGGGAACCATCATGGAGTGAGAGAAAATTCAATATAGGATGCATGATGTATGAATAATAGATGATTGGATGGGAGGCAACACAAAAATAGTACTTTCCATTCACTTGAGTGCTAAGGTAGTTTGGATTTCCACAAGGATTATCTGATCTACCAATAGTTATCTGGAGGGTCAAGGGAGACCATGGGAGACACTGGTAGGTAGGGAATTTGGATACATCCTTGGATGAGGATATTGCCATTCATGATGTAGATGATATAAGTATGGTGCTAGAGTATTATGCTTGGTGGGCTATGCAAATATGGGAGCATGGTAGAGGGGTGATATATGGATTTGATGAGGTAGCAATAATAGAAGCTAGGGGTTTAGAGTGGGCTACAAGGGGTGATGTAGGAGTAGCGAGTGTCTTAGGGGAGTAGTGAGGAGGAGTTTAATGTAGATTTGGTATGATGTATGAGAAACAATCTAAATAGCAAGGTAAGCCTATCTAGGGTGAGTGGAAAAGGTAGAGCCAAGATGGTAGTAGATGCAAATATGACTGAGGATTTGGTGGCACTTGATGTATACTTGAGTATTTGTTTGCATAGAATAATGAATGTACTGGATGAGACCCATATGTTATGAGACAGTGTGCAAAGTGAAGGTCATGATGATAAAGTGAGATATGACCTAGATGCAGGAGAGGGTTGCCCTATTATTAGAGAGACACTGAGCACTAGATGAGAGGGATACAACCATGATAAAGTGACACAATATAGAGAGGGATGTGGAGAGAGTGAGAGTGTAGGGGGATGATCTATAATAGGATCTCAATGCATTGGTAGTGGAATTAGAGAGAGCCATGGTGGAGGCTCAGGGCTAGTAGAGTGTGTAAGAGGTAATGGTGGTTAAGGTGTCTAGATTACGTGAGGAGGTAGAGTAAAAAGGAACACAAGTGAGGTGATGGTGGTGAAGATGACTAGGTTACATGAAGAGGTAGAGTAGTAGAGGACACAAAGCGAGGTATTTTCTTGGTAGGCCAAGTTAGAGGAGATGCACCATTTGAAAGATAATGTCAAATAACTTTTATATAAAGAGGGCAAGAGTAAGTGCAAGTTGGAGGTACGATTGGAAAGTTGAGGGATAAAAATACTTATATAGAGTCTAAGTCCTAGTTATACCAGACAAAGAGGAGCACATAGTCAGCTGTTGCACCAGTATCTCAAGCAATGGAGCGAGTAGTACCACAAGCATTGGGGTCTATCACAGGTTAGAGTGATGAGGGATTTTTGAGGAGTCTCCTAGAAGACATGAGGGAAGTGGAGAGACTCCTAGTGGACAAAAAATTTGAGATAACTCACTTCTTCATTTTTGGTGTGGTGAGTGTGCCACCATTTTTGTATATTATGATATTTTCCTATGTAGCACTGTATAGTATGATGTATATGCGATGTAGCCTACAAGTAATTTTGATGATGTATAGATAATTTTATGATATGACATATGATGAGATATTTTGATGTACAATGGTGTGATGTGTATTGATTGTGGATGATGTATGTTTGTAGTAATTTAATACATGTGAGTATACATTGATGATTTTATTCAAGAGATAGTATATGAAATGTAACATTGATTTGAATAGCTATAATTTGCCAAAAAGGTAAATGCATGGATGTGAGATTTTTTATATGTATACTTGAGATGCGTATATATGGTTATACTTATGGAAATCCACATTTAATTTTGACTATATCAAATGGTTGAATTAAAAAAAGACAAAGGAATAGTCATGCTGACCAATTATCTTAGCATGAAATAAGCAAACATGGATGAGTGTAATGTAAAATGAAATTGAATTGATGTAGATAATGTAAATTATGTTGTGAGTATACAACAAATGACAATGTACAAATGTGATGAGGAGAACACTCATTATTGGCATAAATAGTGGTGATGTTGTTCACTCCTTATTATCAGGATTGTTGGATGTTTAGAAGAATTCCTAGAAAATCAAACACCATAGTTTGAATGATCAAACTCATCTAATAGTCAATCAATATCCTACAAAAATATTGACTATCCTAACTGAGATTAAGCCTATCATAGATCTATGTGTGTACATGATGTTCATTTATCCATTTTGAAGGAGGTCATACTAACCCATTGTAAAATTAGCTATTTAAGCTAGCTCATCCACAAGCATGCAATGGTCTATACAAAAGAAGGAAGGCATACTCCATTACTAGATAGGAATTTACAACCCTAATGGATGATATCCCTATAATTTGTCAATGTTGCTTCACTGCCAGCCAAGCATCTATAGCCCCATTGGAGGCATATAAAATACCTTAAGATACCAAGGATTCAAGCTTTTTGGTAATGCTCTTTTTGTTCTTTGCTCGTTTGAGGCTTTTGTACTCTTTTATTTTGCTTGCTTTTGTTTTTTTTGTAGCTTGTCCTTGTCTATATCCTTAGGCTTGGATCATGCGAATGATAGGATGAGTAGAGAAATTATTTGCTTTATGGCAAGGCATACTCAAGGAGTTGTCTTACCTATGCTCAAAATTTGCTTAATGTGTGATATGCATGATTGGTTAATGAAATAACTCAAATCAGCCAAGGGAAGCTTTGAAATGCTTTCAGAATTTTATGGTATTTGATAAAGGTTGATTGAAATGACTATGAATGGTTGAGTAATATAAGAACTTCTTGTTACCATGCAACTAAGAATAGGATTAGACACCAATGTACTCATGCTTACATATGTATGTTTTAACTCTTCAATGGTTTTCTGTATGCAAAATGTGGTATGAATATGTACAAGTTGAGTCACATGATGATGTGACAATAAACAATGCAATATACTTGAAATCATGGGTGAGTGATATGATAAAATGCTTATGAATATAGAATAATACATGACCAACTTGTTCTTGAGTAATAGAACCAAATGAGACAGTTTAAAGTAAATTTGTAAATCCAAAGTTTTACCCAAGCTACTCAAAAGGATATTTGTGGCAAATATGGATAGATGTGAAGAGGGTATTGATTGCCAATATTTAGCGGTATCAACATGATTGATGGGTGTAGATTATGATGGAAGAGACTCAAAAGTGAGCATGTGAAACAGATGGAAAGTGGTAAGAGAAGGAAGAAAGAAAAGAAAAAGTATAAGAGAGGAAATAAGAAAGAAAGAAATGTAACCAATCAAAGGTATGTAATCGCTTGAAGCATGACCATACAACATTGATAGGAAACAAAAAAATAGAGAGCAACAAGACTAGAGGAAAATAGGACCAAATCAAAGGTATGTAACCCCTCAAAGCATGACCATACTATTGGAAATTTGAGGTAATTTGAGGCATTTTATGTTGTCATTGATTTCACATGGATCACATTGAGTTTTGGTGGCCAAAATATTTCATAAATAAGCATTTATGATATTTTGGAAAGCATGGCTATTTACAGGGTTTTTGTGAAAACCAAGGTAGGCAAAATAAAAGGTTTTATTTAAAACCATGGATGGCAGATTTGAAATGGGTTTTTCTTAAAACCCAGGTTGGCTTTTCGTTTCGTCGAAAAAGGTGCCCCGGTGAAGGAGATAATTAATTTTAAATATTTAAGTTTAAATTTTAATCATTTAAAATTAAAATTAAAATTAAAATTAATATTTTATTATTGTCGACGTCAAAAAGGAGGAGGCAAATAATATTAAGTCATAGCCGACGTCAAAAGAAAAAGGTGGGCATATATAAATATGCCACTAAACTTTTTATTTTCCCTAAGTCCTCGATGAAGATAATCCGTTCGAAGCGCTAAGGGAGCAGAAGTGTCGTATTCATTCGAAAACCAGCGAAGAGAAGAGGGAACAAAGGTAAGGGAGGTTCCTTACCTATCACCATAGGTGCTTGTGGCCTAGTGGCAAGAGGAAGGCGCGTAAGGTGTTTAAGCGCCAATAGATCCGAAGTTCGAATCCCGTCGGTGTTGGTTTTTGCAAGGTAAAAAGGGAGAACCTTTTGCACACGTGGTTTTTGAGGGCAAGTTCGGAGGAAGCAAGAAGGAGGTCTTGCGCTCTTGGTTTCTATGTGAGTGGTTGGCTCACATGGTTGTTGGCACCATGGTTTGAGTGGTGCAAGGGCAGTGACAAGGGATCAAATCCCGCTGAGGTTAAAGGCAAGTTATTAATTTTTCCAAATATTTTATTTTTCTAAGGTTGCCCTAGGAGAGATAAGGTTTGTGGTGCATGTTGTGAAAAGGAAATATTTTTGGTGATTTTACTTTTAGAAGTATATCATATTATATATCGTTGGAAAGCTTATTTCGAGGGCTATTTGATTATTTTGTTTAGAAGGAGAAATAAGGTGTACATAAAGAGATATTTCTATTTTTGTAAAAGGGTTCAAGTGAAGGTTGTTTTGTTCTTTTCAAAGTGTGTTGAGTGTGGCAGATTTTCCAAAGGGGTTTCTTCATCTTCATAAAAGGTATGGGCACATTCTCCTATTGATTGTCTATGGTGGTTGATTTCTGAAATATCATTGGAGGGAAAAGGATTGTTTGTGGTTTCCTTTTCGAAAGTGGTTGATTGAATGCTTCAAGGTTTTCTGAATTGAGAGTTGTGTTTAAACCTTGTTTTATAAGCATAGTTGTTGAAGCCCATTGGTTGTGAAATAACTTGAGTTAGAAAATAACATGAGTATCATTGTTATGTGAGATTTGTAATTGAGCATTGTTGGAAACATTTGAGTTGGTTGATACATACTTGGACTAGGGTTGTGTGAGGAAGAATTATCCCTTGTGGTGATTAGTTGAGATTGAGTTTAGAACATATTGAGTCTCTAACAATTCTCTTTATGCTTCTATGAGTTGAGTTGAGATTGAGCCTAGAACATATTGAGTCTCTAACAATTCTCTTTATGCTTCTATGAGTTGATTTGAGTTGAGTTGAGTTGAGATCATTGTGGATCATTGTTGTCATCCATTGAAGAGTACATTGCCATTCATTGTTGAGTTCATCTTTGAGCTTTGCCTTGATAGATTTGTGGATGAGATTTGAGTGCTACTTGAGCATGATTGATTGAGCCTTTGAGAAGGCATTTGTGGATAGTTTGAGAAATCTTTGTGGACAGATTTGGGAAATTTTGGGAGTTTTGTGATTTGTGGATAGATTTGGACAAGTTCTTAGTGAGCTTGTTGGAGTAGTTTTGGGCAAGTTCTTGGTGAGCTTGCTAGAGTAGATTTGGACAAGTTCTAGTGAGCTTGTTATTCAATTTTGGACAAGTTGTGTGAGCTTGTTATTCAAATTTGGACAAGTTCTATGTGAGCTTGTTATTAATATTTGGACAAGTTCTGTGAGCTTGTTATTCAGCTTTGGACAAGTTTTGTGTGAGATTGTTATTCAGATTTGGACAAGTTATGTGTGAACTTGTTATTGCCTAGCTTTGAGAAGATCAAAGAAATCATTGTATTGGATATTTTTATGTGAAATATTATAAGGAGATCAGCTTGTGGAGTACCCCACATTGGGGGAACCACGTTAAATCTTGTGTCTCAATTGTGTGTGGTGACTTGTGCTCTTGCTTACTACTGCTATCTGAGTTATTAATGCACACTGCTATATTTGGTTATTGCAATTAAGGACATTAATTGATATTGATTTGGAAAGAAAGTAAAAAGTGGTCTTATACTGTTCACCCCCTCTCTCAGTATAAGCTTGTGTTCTTCAATTGGTATCAGAGCGGGTTCCTTCGAAAAGGCTAATAGCTTGAGGGCAGATTCTACTAGGTTACAGGATGGACAAATGGTATATTGATAGTGGGTGCTCTAGTCATATGACTGGGTATAAGAATAAGTTCATTTCTTTAAAAGGAAACAACAACGGATCTGTGAGATTTGGTGATAATGCTTCAGCTAAAATCAAAGGGAAAGGAACTTTAAGTTTGGATGATGGAAAGACAACTACACAAGGTGTACTCTATGTTGAGGGTCTAAAACACAACCTACTGAGTGTAAGTCAGCTTTGTGATCGAGGGTACACAGTTACTTTTTCCTCTATAGGATGCAAAATCAAGGAAACAAAAATAGGGAAGCTTGTTGCAACTGTAGAAAGAACCAATAACAACCTCTACATGTTCAGTGAAATAAAAAGGGAAAAATGTCTTCTATCTCAAGAAGAAGAGAGTTGGTTATGGCATAAAAGGTTGTGTCACTTGAACTTTGATAACATAGTAAGGATAAGCAACAAATAAATTTTCAGAGATCTACCAAAGATAAAAAGACCTTCAAATACAATTTGTGCACAATGTCAGTATGGAAAGCAAACAAGATCAAGTTTCAAGGCAAAAGAATATTCCTCTTCCAAGGTATTAGAATTGATTCATACTGATTTATGTGGGCCTATGAGAACTAAAAGTCTACAAGGTGAAAGCTACTTCATGTTGTTCATAGATGATTATTCTAGAATGACTTGGGTTGTTTTTTTGAAAGAGAAATCAGAGGCATTTGAGCATTTCAAAGTATTCAAAGAAATGGTAGAAAATAAAATAGGAAAGAAGATCAAGTGTTTATGATCAGATAGAGGAGGGGAATTCATCTCTACATAATTCATTGAGTTTTGTGTAGAACATGGAATCAAAAAATAATATTCAGTAGCCAGGACTCCTCAGAAAAATGGAGTAGTAGAAAGAAAGAATAGAACTCTTGAGAATATGGCCAAAGCAATGCTAAATGAATAAAAAATTTTAGATGGATTTTGGAAGGAAGCAATCAGTACAACAGTATATGTTATGAATAGAGCTCAAGTTAGAACAAAGCAACATAAGACTCCATATGAGTTTTGGAAAGGAAGATCTCCCACGGTAAACTACTTCAGAGTTTTTGGAAGTAAGTGTTATATCAAAAGAGAGGATAAGGACTTGGGCAAGTTTGATCCTAGATGTGATGAAGGTATTTTTCTTGGATACTCTACAAAAAGTAAGGCCTACAGATGCTACAATAAAAGAACACATACCATGGTGGAAAGTATAAATTTCAGAGTTGATGAAAGAACAGGAATAAATGAGCCACCTTAGGAAGATATTCTTGAAGAAGAAGAAATATGTCAGGAAGAAATGGGTGAAGATTCAGATGAAGAAGAGTTGCAGAATATACCTTCCAAAACTACATCAAGATATATTCAGAAAAATCATCCAGAGGACTTGATCATTGGCAGTCTTGATGTAAGATGGACAAGAAGAGGAATCATAGGCTCAACAGAACAAGCAAATGTTTCACTATTATCCAAGATAGAACCAAAGGATTTCAGAGAGGCAGAAAATGATGAATGTTGGATTAAGGCAATGAAGGAAGAACTAGATCAGATTGAAAAAAGTAAGACTTGGGAATTAGTTCCAAGACCAAAAGGAAAAAATGTAATTGGTACTAAATGGGTCTACGAGGAACAAACTAAATGAAGATGGTCAAGTCATCGAAAACAAGGCAATATTGGTGTGTAAAGGATATGCACAAGTAGAAGGAATTGATTTTGATGAGACCTTTGCACCAGTTGCAATATTGGAAGCTATACGGATGTTTTTGGCACTTTCAAGCTATAGGAATTTCAAAGTATATCATATGGATGTCAAATCAGCTTTTCTGAATGGTCATTTAGAAGAAGAAGTTTACATTGAACAACCAGATGGGTTTAATCAAGCAGATAAGCCAGATTATGTGTGTAAATTGAAGAAGGCTCTCTATGGCTTAAAGCAAGCTCCTAGAGCATGGTATTCAAGACTGGATAAATATCTTCGAGAGCAAGGTTTTAGAAAGGGAACAGTTGATAGCAATCTGTATATTAAAAATAAGGGAAATGATTTGATGATTGTGGAAGTTTATGTGGATGATATTATTTTTGGAGGTAGCAATGATAGAATGTGTCAAGAATTTGCAAGAAACATGACTAATGAGTTTGAAATGTCTATGCTTGATGAATTAACCTTTTTCCTCGGATTACAGATTTCACAAGTAGAAAAAGGGATATTTCTTTCACAAACAAAGTATATAAAGGAGATGTTGAAGAAATTCAAAATGGAAGATAGTAAGCCAATTAGTACTCCAATGGTTACAGGGTGTAAATTAAGCAAAGATGATGAATCTCCTGATGCAAATCAAACTCTATACATATCTATGATTGGTAGCTTGTTATATGTTACAGCCACAAGACCAGATATAATACAGGTAGTTGGTTTAGTGGGAAGATTTCAAGCAGCTCCAAAAGAATCACATGTGACAGTAGTGAAAAGAATACTCAGATATCTCAAAGGAACAATGGATTATGGTCTATGGTATCCTAGAAGCAGTAAGTTTACTCTCACAGCATACACAGATGCAGATTGGGTAGGAAATATTGATGATAGAAAAAGCACAAGCGGAGGAGCATTCTTTCTTGGTGATTGCCTAGTTTCTTGGCTAAGTAAGAAACAACCATCAATGTCACTTTCCACAACAGAGGTAGAATATATTGCAGCAGCAACATGTTGTTCACAGGTATTATGGATGAAACAGACTCTCAAATATTTCAGCATAGAACATGATCATCCCATTCCTATTATGTGTGATAATACTAGTGCTATAAGTATCTCAAAGAATCCAGTAATGCATGCCAGAACAAAGCACATTCCAATCAAGTATCACTTTTTAAGAGAACAAGGTTATAGAGCAACAAGTAAGATTGGAATATGTTCCTACAAAAGATCAGATTGCAGACATCTTTACAAAACCATTACCAAGAGAAGCATTTGAGCATTTGAGAGAACAACTGGGAGTAAAGATACTCCCACCCCAAAATTAATCACCTCAAGAGAGAAGGGGGTGAGGGGGCTAAGCTTAAGAGTCATATATTTTAGCCCCATAGGTGTCCCTTTTGCCATTGATGTCAAAGGGGGAGAGATTTGAGTAAGGGAGAGTAGCCTCCAAAGAGAGTATTGAGTTAGGGGGAGCAACCTCCATAGAGAGTATTGAGTCATGGGGAGCAACTTTGATTCTCAGAGTTGGTTTTTGTAGTGACTGTGGTGATTTGCATTAGAGGTGTTGCCATCAATGACAAAGGTGGATATTATTGGAAATTTGAGGTAATTTGAGGCATTTTATGTTTTCATTGATGTCACATGGATCACATTGAGTTTTGGTGGCCAAAATATTTCATAAATAAGCATTTATGATATTTTGGAAAGCATGGCTATTTATAGGGTTTTTGTGAAAACCAAGGCAGGCAAAATAAAAGGTTTTATTTAAAACCATGGATGGCAGATTTGAAATGGGTTTTTCTTAAAACCCAGGTTGGCTTTTCGTTTCATCGAAAAAGGTGCCCCGGTGAAGGAGATAATTAATTTTAAATATTTAAGTTTAAATTTTAATCATTTAAAATTAAAATTAAAATAAAATATAAATTAAAATTAATATTTTATTATTGTCGACGTCAAAAAGGAGGAGGCAAATAATATTAAGTCATAGCCGATGTCAAAAGAAAAATGTGGGCATATATAAATATGCCACTAAAATTTTTATTTTCCCTAAGTCCTCGATGAAGATAATCCGTTCGAAGCGCTAAGGGAGCAGAAGTGTCGTATTCGTTCGAAAACCAGCGAAGAGAAGAGGGAACAAAGGTAAGGGAGGTTCCTTACCTATCACCATAGGCGCTTGTGGCCTAGCAGCAAGAGGAAGGTGCGTAAGGTGTTTAAGCACCAGCAGATCCGAAGTTCGAATCCCGTCGGCACTGGTTTTTGCAAGGTAAAAAGGGAGAACCTTTTGCGCACGTGGTTTTTGAGGGCAAGTTCGGAGGAAGCAAGAAGGAGGTCTTGCGCTCTTGGTTTCTATGTGAGCGGTTGGCTCACGTGGTTGTTGGCACCATGGTTTGAGTGGTGCAGGGGCAGTGATAGGGGATCGAATCCCGCTGAGGTTAAAGGCAAGTTATTAATTTTTCCAAATATTTTATTTTTCTAAGGTTGCCCTAGGAGAGATAAGGTTTGTGGTGCATGTTGTGAAAAGGAAATATTTTTGGTGATTTTCCTTTTAAGAAGTATATCATATTATATATCGTTGGAAAGCTTATTTCGAGGGCTATTTGATTATTTTGTTTAGAAGGAGAAATAAGGTGTACATAAAGAGATATTTCTATTTTTGTAAAAGGGTTCAAGTGAAGGTTGTTTTGTTCTTTTCAAAGTGTGTTGAGTGTGGCAGATTTTCCAAAGGGGTTTCTTCATCTTCATAAAAGGTATGGGCACATTCTCCTATTGATTGTCTATGGTGGTTGATTTCTGAAATATCATTGGAGGGAAAAGGATTGTTTGTGGTTTCCTTTTCAAAAGTGGTTGATTGAATGCTTCAAGGTTTTCTGAATTGAGAGTTGTGTTTAAACCTTGTTTTATAAGCATAGTTGTTGAAGCCCATTGGTTGTGAAAGAACTTGAGTTAGAAAATAACATGAGTATCATTGTTATGTGAGATTTGTAATTGAGCATTATTGGAAACATTTGAGTTGGTTGATACATACTTGGACTAGGGTTGTGTGAGGAAGAATTGTCCCTTGTGGTGATTAGTTGAGATTGAGTTTAGAACATATTGAGTCTCTAACAATTCTCTTTATGCTTCTATGAGTTGAGTTGAGATTGAGCCTAGAACATATTGAGTCTCTAACAATTCTCTTTATGCTTCTATGAGTTGATTTGAGTTGAGATCATTGTGGATCATTGTTGTCATCCATTGAAGAGTACATTGCCATTCATTGTTGAGTTCATATTTGAGCTTTGCCTTGATAGATTTGTGGATGAGATTTGAGTGCTACTTGAGCATGATTGATTGAGCCTTTGAGAAGGCATTTGTGGATAGTTTTGAGAAAGCTTTGTGGATAGATTGTGGATAGATTTTGGGCAAGTTCTTGGTGAGCTTGCTAGAGAATATTTGGACAAGTTCTTAGTGAGCTTGTTGGAGCAGTTTTGGGCAAGTTCTTGGTGAGCTTGCTAGAGCATATTTGGACAAGTTCTGTAGTGAGCTTGTTGATCAGATTTGGACAAGTTCTATGTGAGCTTGTTATTCAGTTTTGGACAAGTTTTATGTGAGCTTGTTATTCAGATTTGGACAAGTTCTGTGTGAGCTTGTTATTCAGCTTTGGACAAGTTCTGTGTGAGCTTGTTATTCAGATTTGGACAAGTTCTATGTGAACTTGTTATTGCCTAGCTTTGAGCAGATCAAAGAAATCATTGTATTGGATATTTTTATGTGAAATATTATAAGGAGATCAGCTTGTGGAGTACCCCACATTGGGGGAACCACGTTAAATCTTGTGTCTCAATTGTGTGTGGTGACTTGTGCTCTTGCTTACTACTGCTATCTGAGTTATTAATGCACACTGCTATATTTGGTTATTGCAATTAAGGACATTAATTGATATTGATTTGGAAAGAAAGTAAAAAGTGGTCTTATACTGTTCACCCCCCTCTCAGTATAAGCTTGTGTTCTTCAATTGGTATCAGAGCGGGTTCCTTCAAAAAGGCTAACAACTTGAGGGCAGATTCTACTAGGTTACAGGATGGACAAATGGTATATTGATAGTGGGTGCTCTAGTCATATGACTGGGTATAAGAATAAGTTCATTTCTTTAAAAGGAAACAACAACGGATCTGTGAGATTTGGTGATAATGCTTCAGCTAAAATCAAAGGGAAAGGAACTTTAAGTTTGGATGATGGAAAGACAACTACACAAGGTGTACTCTATGTTGAGGGTCTAAAACACAACCTACTGAGTGTAAGTCAGCTTTGTGATCGAGGGTACACAGTTACTTTTTCCTCTACAGGATGCAAAATCAGGGAAACAAAAATAGGGAAGCTTGTTGCAACTGTAGAAAGAACCAATAACAACCTCTACATGTTCAATGAAATAAAAAGGGAAAAATGTCTTCTATCTCAAGAAGAAGAGAGTTGGTTATGGCATAAAAGGTTGTGTCACTTGAACTTTGATAACATAGTAAGGATAAGCAACAAACAAATTGTCAGAGATCTACCAAAGATAAAAAGACCTTCAAATACAATTTGTGCACAATGTCAGTATGGAAAGCAAACAAGATCAAGTTTCAAGGCAAAAGAATATTCCTCTTCCAAGGTATTAGAATTGATTCATACTGATTTATGTGGGCCTATGAGAACTAAAAGTCTACAAGGTGAAAGCTACTTCATGTTGTTCATAGATGATTATTCTAGAATGACTTGGGTTGTTTTTCTGAAAGAGAAATCGGAGGCATTTGAGCATTTCAAAGTATTCAAAGAAATGGTAGAAAATGAAACAGGAAAGAAGATCAAGTGTTTGCGATCAGATAGAGGAGGGGAATTCATCTCTACAGAATTCATTGAGTTTTGTGCAGAACATGGAATCAGAAAAGAATATTCAGCAGCCAGGACTCCTCAGCAAAATGGAGTAGTAGAAAGAAAGAATAGAACTCTTGAGAATATGGCCAGAGCAATGCTAAATGAATCAAAAATTTTAGATGGATTTTGGAAGGAAGCAATCAGTACAACAATCTATGTTATGAATAGAGCTCAAGTTAGAACAAAGCAACATAAGACTCCATATGAGTTTTGGAAAGGAAGATCTCCCACGGTAAACTACTTCAGAGTTTTTGGAAGTAAGTGTTATATCAAAAGAGAGGATAAGGACTTGGGAAAGTTTGATCCTAGATGTGATGAAGGTATTTTTCTTGGATACTCTACAAAAAGTAAGGCCTACAGATGCTACAATAAAAGAACACATACCATGGTGGAAAGTATAAATGTCAGAGTTGATGAAAGAATAGGAATAAATGAGCCACCTCAGGAAGATATTCTTGAAGAAGAAGAAAGTTGTCAGGAAGAAATGGGTGAAGATTCAGATGAAGAAGAGTTGCAGAATATACCTTCCAAAACTACATCAAGATATATTCAGAAAAATCATCCAGAGGACTTGATCATTGGCAGTCCCGATGTAAGATGGACAAGAAGAGGAATCATAGGCTCAACAGAACAAGCAGATGTTTCACTATTATCCAAGATAGAACCAAAGGATTTCAGAGAGGCAAAAAATGATGAATGTTGGATTAAGGCAATGAAGGAAGAACTAGATCAGATTGAAAAAAGTAAGACTTGGGAATTAGTTCCAAGACCAAAAGGAAAAAATGTAATTGGTACTAAATGGGTCTACAGGAACAAACTAAATGAAGATGGTCAAGTCATCAAAAACAAGGCAAGATTGGTGTGTAAAGGATATGCACAAGTAGAAGGAATTGATTTTGATGAGACCTTTGCACCAATTGCAATATTGGAAGCTATACGGATGTTTTTGGCACTTTCAAGCTATAGGAATTTCAAAGTATATCAGATGGATGTCAAATCAACTTTTCTGAATGGTCATTTAGAAGAAGAAGTTTACATTGAACAACCAGATGGGTTTAATCAAGCAGATAAGCCAGATTATGTGTGTAAATTGAAGAAGGCTCTCTATGGCTTAAAGCAAGCTCCTAGAGCATGGTATTCAAGACTGGATAAATATCTTCGAGAGCAAGGTTTCAAAAAGGGAACAATTGATAGCAATCTGTATATTAAAAATAAGGGAAATGATTTGATGATTGTGGAAGTTTATGTGGATGATATTATTTTTGGAGGTAGCAATGATAGAATGTGTCAAGAATTTGCAAGAAACATGACTAATGAGTTTGAAATGTCTATGCTTGATGAATTAACCTTTTTCCTCGGATTACAGATTTCACAAGTAGAAAAAGGGATATTTCTTTCACAAACAAAGTATATAAAGGAGATGTTGAAGAAATTCAAAATGGAAGATAGTAAGTCGATTAGTACTCCAATGGTTACAGGGTGTAAATTAAGCAAAGATGATGAATCTCCTGATGCAAATCAAACTCTATACAGATCTATGATTGGTAGCCTATTATATGTTACAACCACAAGACCAGATATAATACAGGCAGTTGGTTTAGTGGGAAGATTTCAAGCAGCTCCAAAAGAATCACATGTGACAATAGTGAAAAGAATACTCAGATATCTCAAAGGAACAATGGATTATGGTCTATGGTATCCTAGAAGCAGTAAGTTTACTCTCACAACATACACAGATGCATATTGGGTAGGAAATATTGATGATAGAAAAAGCACAAGCGGAGGAGCATTCTTTCTTGGTGATTGCCTAGTTTCTTGGCTAAGTAAGAAACAACCATCAGTGTCACTTTCCACAATAGAGGCAGAATATATTGCAGTAGCAACATGTTGTTCACAGGTATTATGGATGAAATAGACTCTCAAAGATTTTAGCATAGAACATGATCATCCCATTCCTATTATATGTGATAATACTAGTGCTATAAGTATCTCGAAGAATCCAGTAATGCATGCCAGAACAAAGCACATTCCAATCAAGTATCACTTTTTAAGAGAACATGTTACAGAGCAACAAGTAAGATTGGAATATGTTCCTACAAAAGATCATATTGCAGACATCTTTACAAAACCATTACCAAGAGAAGCGTTTGAGCATTTGAGAGAACATCTGGGAGTAAAGATACTCCCACCCCAAAATTAATCACCTCAAGAGAGAAGGGGGTGAGGGGGCTAAGCTTAAGAGTCATATATTTTAGCCCCATAGGTGTCCCTTTTGCCATTGATGTCAAAGGGGGAGAGATTTGAGTAAGGGGGAGAGCATTGAGTTAGGGGAGAGCTAAAGAGAGTATTGAGTTAGGGGGAGCAGCCTCCATAGAGAGTATTGAGTCAGGGGGAGCAACTTTGATTCTCAGAGTTGGTTTTTGCAGTGATTGTGGTGATTTGCATTAGAGGTGTTGCCATCAATGACAAAGGGGGATATTGTTGGAAATTTGAGGTAATTTGAGGCATTTTATGTTGTCATTGATGTCACATGGATCACATTGAGTTTTGGTGGCCAAAATATTTCATAAATAAGCATTTATGATATTTTGGAAAGCATGGCTATTTACAGGGTTTTTGTGAAAACCAAGGTAGGCAAAATAAAAGGTTTTATTTAAAACCATGGATGGCAGATTTGAAATGGGTTTTTCTTAAAACCCAGGTTGGCTTTTCGTTTCATCAAAAAATGTGCCCCGATGAAGGAGATAATTAATTTTAAATATTTAAGTTTAAATTTTAATCATTTAAAATTAAAATTAAAATTAAAATTAAAATTAATATTTTATTATTGTTGACGTCAAAAAGGAGGAGGCAAATAATATTAAGTCATAGCTGACGTCAAAAGAAAAATGTGGGCATATATAAATATGCCACTAAACTTTTTATTTTCTCTAAGTCCTCGATGAAGATAATCCGTTCGAAGCGCTAAGGGAGCAAAAGTGTCGTATTCGTTCGAAAACCATCGAAGAGAAGAGGGAACAAAGGTAAGGGAGGTTCCTTACCTATCACCATAGGCGCTTGTGGCCTAGCGGCAAGAGGAAGGTGCGTAAGGTGTTTAAGTGCCAACAGATCCGAAGTTTGAATCTCGTCGATGCTGGTTTTTGCAAGGTAAAAAGGGAGAACCTTTTGCGCACGTGGTTTTTGAGGGCAAGTTCGGAGGAAGCAAGAAGGAGGTCTTGCGCTCTTGGTTTCTATGTGAGCGGTTGGCTCACGTGGTTGTTGGCACCATGGTTTGAGTGGTGCAGGGGCAGTGATAGGGGATCGAATCCCACTGAGGTTAAAGGCAAGTTATTAATTTTTCCAAATATTTTATTTTTCTAAGGTTGCCCTAGGAGAGATAAGGTTTGTGGTGCATGTTGTGAAAAGGAAATATTTCTGGTGATTTTCCTTTTAAGAAGTATATCATATTATATATCGTTGGAAAGCTTATTTCGAGGGCTATTTGATTATTTTGTTTAGAAGGAGAAATAAGGTGTACATAAAGAGATATTTCTATTTTTGTAAAAGGGTTCAAGTGAAGGTTGTTTTGTTCTTTTCAAAGTGTGTTGAGTGTGGCAGATTTTCCAAAGGGGTTTCTTCATCTTCATAAAAGGTATGGGCACATTCTCCTATTGATTGTCTATGGTGGTTGATTTCTGAAATATCATTGGAGGGAAAAGGATTGTTTGTGGTTTCCTTTTCGAAAGTGGTTGATTGAATGCTTCAAGGTTTTCTGAATTGAGAGTTGTGTTTAAACCTTGTTTTATAAGCATAGTTGTTGAAGCCCATTGGTTGTGAAAGAACTTGAGTTAGAAAAGAACATGAGTATCATTGTTATGTGAGATTTGTAATTGAGCATTGTTGGAAACATTTGAGTTGGTTGATACATACTTGGACTAGGGTTGTGTGAGGAAGAATTGTCCCTTGTGGTGATTAGTTGAGATTGAGTTTAGAACATATTGAGTCTCTAACAATTCTCTTTATGCTTCTATGAGTTGAGTTGAGTTGAGATTGAGCCTAGAACATATTGAGTCTCTAACAATTCTCTTTATGCTTCTATGAGTTGATTTGAGTTGAGTTGAGTTGAGATCATTGTGGATCATTGTTGTCATCCATTGAAGAGTACATTGCCATTCATTGTTGAGTTCATATTTGAGCTTTGCCTTGATAGATTTGTGGATGAGATTTGAGTGCTACTTGAGCATGATTGATTGAGCCTTTGAGAAGGCATTTGTGGATAGTTTTGAGAAAGATTTGTGGAAGTGTTTGGGGCAGATTTGTGGAAGAGTTTGTGGATAGATTTTGGGAGTTTTGTTGAGATTGTTGGAGAGTTTTGGGCAAGTTCTTGGTGAGCTTGCTAGAGAATATTTGGACAAGTTCTTAGTGAGCTTGTTGGAGCAGTTTTGGGCAAGTTCTTGGTGAGCTTGCTAGAGCAGATTTGGACAAGTTCTGTGTGAGCTTGTTATTCAGATTTGGACAAGTTCTGTGTGAGCTTGTTATTCAGATTTGGACAAGTTCTGTGTGAGCTTGTTATTCAGCTTTGGACAAGTTCTGTGTGAGCTTGTTATTCAGATTTGGACAAGTTCTGTGTGAACTTGTTATTGCCTAGCTTTGAGCAGATCAAAGAAATCATTGTATTGGATATTTCTGTGTGAAATATTATAAGGAGATCAGCTTGTGGAGTACCCCACATTGGGGGAACCACGTTAAATCTTGTGTCTCAATTGTGTGTGGTGACTTGTGCTCTTGCTTACTACTGCTATCTGAGTTATTAATGCACACTGCTATATTTGGTTATTGCAATTAAGGACATTAATTGATATTGATTTGGAAAGAAAGTAAAAAGTGGTCTTATATTGTTCACCCCCCTCTCAGTATAAGCTTGTGTTCTTCACATACACCACTGATCCAAATCCTAAATAATCTATGAGGAAAGAGGAGAAGAAAGAGATATTAATCAAAGGTATGTAGTCATTTGAAGTGTGTCCATACAACTTTGATAAGGAATCTTGGAAGAGGAGAAAGAAGAAAAGAGAGAAAGTGAAGACAACAAAAGATGAGGCATAAAGTATGTCGCAAATGAATGGTTTTTATCCTATTTTTATCTTTATTATTGTTATTATTGTTTTTGAATTTTGTACATTTGTAATAGCCTAAGATAAGATCTACAAAAAGGCCAAGAAGTGTAATGGATATTAGTAAAGCATAAAATGCATGGAGGTGGATGATGTTGAGGGGTTTAGGCTCCTCAATTCCTTCAAGGTTGGTAAGGTGATAAGTGCTAGAACCAAATTTTCTCATGATGATATATGGTCCTAACTAGTTTGGTGTAAATTTATCATGAAGATGGCATGATTGACTTTTGTTTTGCTAATTCTCTTTGAGGACCAAATATCTGATTTAGAATTCATGTTGATGGACCTTGTTGATGTATGCACATCAAAGATAATATTGATAAACATGCATATGTTAAATGATATTGATGTGATGTTCATATAGAAGCGTAAGTTGATCTAATCATGCTTGACAAGTAGTATCATCATCAATGAATTCTTGTAATGAAATTATCAAAGAAGGAATTTTTAGCTCTAAGGGCATGATGGCCTCTATGACACAGAATAAAGAGAATGATGTTTACCTAGTATATGTTTTGATACTAGTTCTATAGGCCCAAAGTGCCAAAGGCATTTGGTTATGCTGATCACGATGAGATTTTGCAACAATTTTGCAAAGAATGACACAAATGGTTTTGTTGGTAGGTTTTTCTTGGCCATTATTGTGGGGGTAATATGGAGTTGAGAAGTTATGTTCAATTTTGTATTTATCACACAATGCATGAACATTCTTATTCTTGAAATGTGTGCTGTTAGTAGAGATGATTGTTAAGGAAATACCAAAATGACAAATAATGTGGTGTAATAAAATCAACAATCTTAGGCTATATCATTTGGATAAGAGGAATTGCCTCAACCCATTTTGTAAAATGCTTGATAGTTATAATAATGAATTTATGATTTCTAAAATAAGCTGGAGTAATTTTTCCAATGATGTCGAAGACCCATTGAGAAAATTTCCACATAGATTGGATAGGATGTAATGCTTGAGATGGTATATGCATGCTATTAGAATGCTGCTGACACTGGATGCATTTCTTGATATATATACATCAATCATACTCCATGGTAGGCCAATAATATCCCATGCACAGGATGCATTTGGTGATGCCCATTCTACCAAAGTGGCCATTGTATGTACTATCATGGGTGTACGTGAGAACATGATTAGTTTTGTGTGGCTTTAGGCAACACATAAGGATGCCATCATAGCTATGTTTGTACATGATATTACCCAAACAAGTATAGCATATTTCTCTTTGTTTGAATGTGAATTTGTGGGAATGAGGCAAGTCTATAGGAAGAATTCCTAATTTGATATAATCCTTGATTTGATAAAACTAAGGATCACAAGGTTTGACTTGCACAAAATTGATGTCCGTATCATTAGAGGAAATTTACTAGGATATGGATGATTAACGAAGAATTAGGACATGCATGCAAGTAATTTTATTATGTGGATTTTGAGGTATCATAAAACCAAGAGAGGCCATTGCACCAAAAAATGATTTGTAGAGTGTGGAGATGCATCAATTTCATACCAATCAAACTAAGCGAGCCATTGATCAATGACACTTGTATTTTTTAAGCGTGAGGTATTGACATTGATACATTCTATTTACTTGATTGAAAATGAGTAGGAAATTACCAAATATTTATAGTATTTTAGTGTACATAGCAAGTGATGGTTTTAAAGCCAAGGATAAGTGCTTCATGTTCAATATTATAATTTGTGTAAGGAAATTCTAGTTTGAAATAAAATTGGAGTGGTGCCCCTTATAATGTAAAGGAGATGATTCTTGCACCTCCATCTTGTTCACAGTGAGAGCCATCAAAGAAGAGGGTTAGGTCTACCTATGTTTTAGGTTCCACATATTTTTTAAATTTGATAGCATAGTATACTGAGTCACTAAGAAGCTCGATGAGAAGTGGTTAATCACTAGTTAAAGGAGTTTTTGTGAGGTGGTCGATAATGACCTGTCCTTTAATGGATTTTTGGTTGGGAAATTCGAGATCAAATTTGGTTAACATAATCCATTTATCCATTCAACTGCTATTGTAACTTTTTTCCATCATGTATTTGATTGGATTATCATGAGCTACAACATGAGTTGTGTGATTTAACATGTAACGGGAAAACTTATTTGTAGTGAAGACTACTACAATGTACAATTTATCCATGTAAGTGTATCATGTCTTGTAGCTGACCAATGTGCAATTGATATAATATATGACTTGCTCCTGACTAAACTCATTATTTTGAACCAATAACATCCCTAGAACAAATTCATTGGTAGATATGTACAAATGGAAAGGAAAACTAGGATGAGACATAGATAATATAGGTGGTGATGTAAGATAGGCTTTGATAGCATCAAAAGTAGTTTGAAACTCATGGTACTTATTGAATGTGACCCCATTTTGTAAGATATGGTTGAATTACTTACATTTGTCTATTAGTTGGATGATGAAGCAACAAATTACCTATATTTTATCGTGCAATCTTCATAACTATTTTAAATTTGTTGAAGGTGGAATAACTATGATAGCCTTGATTTTCTCTAGGTCAACTTTGATTCCCCATTAAGAAATAATGAATCCAAGAAGTTTACCTGAAGTCACACTAAAGACACACTTCTTTGGATTCAAAAGTATGTTGTGTTTGAGTTGATCAAAATTTTTGTGCAAGCCATCAATGTGTTGATGATAATTTTTAGATTTAGCCAGTAGATCATCCACATAATCTTCCATAATTTTATGCATGTAGTCATGGAAAATAGGTCATGATGTGTTAGTATGTGGCACCAAGGTTATTAAGGCCAAATGGAATGACCTTGTAATAGAAAGTTCCCCAGGGAGTGGTTAAGGATATTTTATGTTGGCCATTAGGATTAACCTAAATTTGGTTGTATCCTAAAAAACCATCCATCCTGTTGTAGAGTTGACCAATGTATAAATATTTTGTAAAGGGAAGTTATCTTCAGGATATGTTTTATTGAGATATTTGAAGTAGGTGCATATCCAAATTCCTCATTTAGCTTCATGATGGGGATCATGTTAGAAATCCACTCAAGGTAATGAATCGGTTGGATGAATCCCACATTCAAGAGTTTTTGTAACTCCCCTTTACCATTAAATCAATTGTAGGATGCATCTTTTGAAGCTTTTGCTTAATGGGTTTAGTGCTATTATCGAGCATAATATTATGGATGACCAAATATGGGTCAATACCTGACATGTTAGTGTAAGACCATGTAGAGATATTTTTATATTCTTTAAGGAGTATGGTAAAGCTATCTCTCTTCAAGGGATAGACCCTTGAATAGTTAAAAATATGAGGGTGGGAGGGATCATTGCCAATGTCAACATTGATGGTATCCTCCATAAGCATGTAGTAACCATTATTGAGTTGAGAAAGGATGGGAATGAGATGCAAGTCCTCTACAATGTTAGGGACATGAGCTACATCATCATGAGAAAATTCTATATGATGGATGAAAGGAGCATGAGGTGGGATGGAAGAAAGGGGAGCATTATCCAAGTGTAGCAAGCATTTAGATGGGAGAAAATCCTTTAGATAAGGTTCAAAGGAAATGTGATCAAAGTTGGTGTAATAAATATTGGTACATATGATCTGATCATGATGGAAATTGTAATGAAGTGGGGAAAATAGATCTATGAAAATCATATTTATCAATGTAGTGGAGGTAGAAGAGAATGTAGAGTCGAAAGAAGAAGAAACATTGAAGGAGGATGAGGGTATGGGTTGATTCAAGAAGGGATATAAAACCACAAGTGGATAATGGGAGTAACTAGGAGACAATAAAATTCACCTTCTATTGTGTGAGTGATTGTATGGGTGGATAGGCAATGAAGAAGAGAGAATAGAAGCCATATCCATTGGATAGGATGTAAGCAATAATGCTATGAAGTCCTTGATGAGATTATCGACTATATAAGTGGAAGTAACAACATATTGTGAGAAATCCAAGAAAAATGATCAAGAATGCTGACCATAGAATGAGGAGATAAATAATGACTATGCAGATCACACTCAGAATTGATGTCAAAATTCTTCTCTAGAGTGTTTAGAGAAAGATGATAGAGATCATATTTCAAATATTAATAGGATAGCACTGATACCCTAAGCTAGATTTAAGTTTAGGTTGTTGACAATGTGGATTGATAAGGGTCTTAGATACTTGTTCATAAGGTCCCAAACCAAATCCATGCTAGTGAAAGCATAAAAAATAACACATCATGAAAGTCAGATTGGACATATGACTAGGATTGTCATAAAATTTATTCTCAAAATATTTAGGCTCGGGTATGGCATAAGATGTATTGATATCCAGATAGATGAAACTTGTGCAAGTTGTATGTGAGCCAAGACGAATAATGACATTGATAGTGAGGAATGCATTATGAGGGTGACCAAAGTCATGAATGGACTAGATATTGGGAGGAGAGACATGAGCATTATGAATATTATACTCCCCTAGACCAGGGTTGGTCATGAGTATGGACACATGAGGCATTCCATAATGCTCATGGTGGGTGAAAACCCTTGATGTGATGAAAAGGATGATGGTTATGACTCTTGATGAAGTGGAATAAGAGAAGGATAAATGGATGGAGGTAGCTGATTGAGTTAGGCATCAAGCTAGTGGTGCATTTTTTCCAAGAATGATACTCAACTAGAGTATATAGAATGGTATGGTTAGCATGTGGGAATTATTATGTGGACAAAGAAGGAGATTCATTAGAAAGAAGATTGATGTGAGAGAGATCTTGAGATGTTCATGGATAGATGGAAGGAGTATTTGGAGTGGGTAGAATGGAGGTGTTAGTAGTAGCATTAGTAAACATAAGTGTTCATGGTCTAAGATGGGTTGATTGTGATGATGGTAGTGTGGGATGTCTAAGGGAAGAAGAGGAAGAAGATCTTGAAGGTGATGAGAAGTGTGTTGTGCATGTGTAGCAGGGTGACCAAGAGGATTAACCAATAGATTCATAGGAGGTGAAGCAAGAATTGGGAGATTTGATTGATGGGTAAATGAAGTAGATGAATGGTAGGATGTAGAAGGTTATACCGTAGTATATGTGAAATGAGTATAAGAAAATGGTGGACCTAGTGGAAGAGTGATTGTGTTGCAAAAATAGAAGGGGTCCTTATCAACCTGAATCCAATGGACTTGGCCACCATGAATATACTTTAGATAATGATGAAGCATGGAAGGGACAAATTGCATGTTCTAAATCCATGGCCACCTAAGGATATTGTATTGCATATCTCCATTTATGAAATGGCATAGAGTGGGTATTTTATTGATGCCAAATTGGATGGGAAAGATGATGGAACCCATAATTTTATTCATAAAACCATTGAAAACTTATAGGTTAAGAGTAGGAGTAGTAATATGAATGGGTGGGATGTTGAGATGTTGAAGGGCGACAATAGAAATGATACTTATAGATGATCATGTGTTGATTAGAACACACTTATATGTAATATCATTTATGCAAGCCAGGATATGCATTGGAGGATCAATGCCCTCCCCTTCAAGAGTAGTGATCTCATGATCATAGAAGATGATGTAAGAATTTATACATGTATGTATATTGTTGATAAATTATACAAAGGTATTAGTATCATGTGTTTCCAAATCGATTGACAATAGGATTTAATTTAAAGCTTCTTGATGAGGCTATGATTATTTTAAAATGTCATATATGGACAACTTGGCAAGAGTGATGCATAGTTGATTAGTGAGACTACTACGAATGGTGATGATATTGTATGATATCTATGGAGGGTTGCTTTATATCGACAATTTAACAAAAAAAATTATGATGATAGGCCAATTTTCTTGATGATCAGAGCGAGTGGGATAGTGTTGATTTTGTGTAGTGATATTAATCATGCGTACGAAATATTTTTGGGATGGGTCCTAATTTATATGATTAACCTATCAAGATCTAGGTTGAGATGTGGAAGCATTAGGTTGCATTTGTGATTGCTCATGTTCTAGCAGAGGTGTTCTATAGATCCCAAAATTTTGATTTGAGGGTCCTAAAAGATTTTCAATATGTGTAACATCATTTCCAATGAGATATTATACCAAATAATGAAATGTGTAATAACTATTGATGTCATGTCCCCACTGTCTATGATACTCACAAAATTCATGATCATTATAGTGGGCATATTGAGCAACATATTCATTGATAGGTTCATCATCAAAATGTCATAGACTATAAATATCTGGTAGTAATGTTTTCTTTTGATGTTGATGGAGAAATGCTGAAGAAATTGATTGGCCACTTGATAAAATGTAAATAAGATATGTTGGGGTAGGTTATTAAACCAATCAAGGGTTTGACCACTAAGATACAAGAGAAATAGAGCATAAGTGCATTATTGCCTTGAAGTAGGTGTCAAGCATATCGATAATTGCACAAGTGCTCCTGAGGATCATATTTACCCCTGAATTTATAGAAATTGGATATCTCATACTTACATGGATATTTATGAAGGTCTACTGATGGGTGAATGGGATCATTACAAATTTGACTATAAGTGGGTTTCATTGTTGAAGAAATTTGTGAAGCATTTGAGCATTGGTTTGAGTAACATTGAAAGTGGATGTGCAAGTGTTAGAGACTAGTTTTGTGATGCAAATTTATGCACTAGCCTTGATTGATTTGAAAAGAAATTTGTAAGAAGAAGATATTTGATTTGATTGTAATAAATATGAGACATGTGAATGTGAAGAACATATTGGGCATTTCATAGTACATATCATTCTCTATATGTTCAAGAGGTTAAATGAATTATGGGTAGAATATGTCTAAACTACTTCATTCAAGGAAAATACTTTTGGGAAAGATATATGAAATTATTTGTATGCAAGAATTGGGAATGTTTGAGCAGTTTCTGTGAGTAGGATTGAAGGAGATATGAGTATGTGTTATGAGAAAATTTGAGTATGTGTTATGAGCAGATTTTAGTATGTGTTATGAGCAGATTTGAGTATGTGTTATGAGCAGATTTGAGTATATGTTATGAGAAGATTTGAGTATATCACTAGTTCACAACTCTATATTTTTGAGTTGTTCCCTCATAAGTTGCATTTATATAGGGAATGCTTACAATGTACGAGTAGGGAGAACAAATTGCCATGATAGGTTATTTAGAGTAATAATTATGGATGCTAGTAGAATGATGTGGTAGTAACTACACATAATAAGTAGGAGGGGGTTGAGCATGATA
This sequence comes from Wollemia nobilis, assembly GCA_028583015.1. NCBI lineage: Eukaryota > Viridiplantae > Streptophyta > Pinopsida > Araucariales > Araucariaceae > Wollemia > Wollemia nobilis. The sequence goes on along the minus strand of JAQPPZ010017116.1, from coordinate 3,252,973 downwards.
TGATGTGGGATAGTTTTGAAATGAAGAAAAAGGAAGTTATTGCTACAATTTTTATTGTTGATGCAACTTATGTTGTTGTTGATGCAACTACTATTGGTAGAATTGTTGTTGATTGAGTTGCTCCTAATGGAGCTATTGTTGATGAAGTTGCTCTTGATGGAGCTATTATTGATGAAGTTGATGTTGATGAAGTTGTTGTTGATATTATGGAGCTATGGGAGGCTGATTTAGATTGTTAGGGGATTGATGTTGTTCTTGATATGACACTTTTTGATGTATTTGGATAAAATTTTGTTAGATATTTTGATTATAACCCTAAATAGATGCACAATATGGATGATAAATATAGTATTGATTGACCTATTGAATAGGCTCTTAGGTTGGCACCTATTGATAAGTGGAAGTCCACTCATACTGATATTGAAGAAGGAGACACAAATATGATGTTATGGACACAACATAAGTCGACATTGATGGTGAAGTGAAGAAGTTGCTTTGAATTGAAGGAGGTACATAAGTGGATGTAGGAATTTGAGATGAGGGGTAAGTGGTATAGACACTCACTTGAAAATATGTGGGAATATTATGTTGAAGATGTTGAGAAGACGTTTATGGAGTAGAAGAATAGGCAGGGGGATTTTGAAGATATTGAGGAATATTAAAGTGGAATGGTACCTATGTATAACTAAAAAAAGAAGGGGCATGAGAACTGATGTTATACACATTTTAAAAAAGAATGTCAAAATAATATGGAACAATATTAAGCAAATTTACTTCAAGTGGTAGGTTGGTGGAATAAAAGGAAGAAGGTGGTATTGAAAATATGGAATGAGAAGGAACTTAGAGGTATGTATTCAAGAAGAGATCATAATTTGTGAATGTGGATGAGGGAGGGACTTGCATATGTTGTTATGAAGAGGAAGGTATGTTTAAAGAAGCCCTATGCGTGTTAATGGGGGGTGGTGGTGATAAATAATATAACTACAATGTGAATAGTAGCCTTTGTGTCTTGATGAGTACGGAAGATATTCATTTGAAATTTGAATTTGGTGGCACAACTTCTTAGAGCAATAAATTTTGACTCGGTTGTTCGATTGACTATTATAATATATCTTTGGAAAGCTTGCGAAGAGATCTACAATGATAAAATTATCTAAAGTCAAATTTCCATATTTTTTGGGGCCTCTAAGATCTTCAAATTTAATTTTTAAACTTTATTGGTGAGATTTCTCAGGATGAAAATTTTAATATATCTTAAACCATTCAGGATATTGGGGTGATTCTTTCACGATTAGATACATTTTTTAATTTTGCTCCTTCAGATAAATATTCAAGTCCATACATACCCATTTAGGCTAACTTACTAAAAATAGCAGGTGACCATTTTACACATTTTTGGACTTCTGACTGAATTACACCTCTCAAGTGTCATCATGGACTCAAAAATAGCTAAAGAAACCTACAATCAAAATAGAAAATGTAAATTTTTGGTGATGCAAGATTGCTCTTACACCATTGGATGCTCCTGCATCACTTATGTAAGTGCTTTAATTTTACATGATGCTAGTATTTAACTAACATGTATAGAAGCAAAGGACAAAGATGTTGGAAGTTTGACCAAAGTGATTTGGAGCCTTTTTAAGCTAATGATAAGTAAAATTAAATATGACCAAATCAATTTGGAGCATTTTATAAAGTTGAAAAGTAAAATAAATGACTTTTGTAAACTGTCCAAAGCAATTTTGAGGCTTTTGTAAAAGTGAAAGATGCTAAATATTCTAAACTAAACTTGCTATTTTGAACCAGATAGACAAGTTTTTCAAAGCTTACCTGTGGTCTCTAGATCCCAAAAGTCTCTATGACTAAATTTTTAGCTCTAAACTATATCTGAAATCTGGTCATAGGTTACCCTATGTCTCAAGCAGTCACATCTTACCTTGGAACGCAAAAAAAAGTGGGATTTTTGCCAAGTTTGGGCTTGATAATAGTATTTATGGTATGGTACCTAGTTTGTGTACACGTACCTATAAAAATAGAAGATAAAATGTTAGTTTTGTTAATGAAAAAATTCCTACACAATAGAAATGAAAACATAAAGTAAAATATTTGCAAGATGGTATGGTACTAAGTTTTGCAAAACCTAAAAGTAAGAGAAAGGTGATCAATTACATCTATGGGGACATAATTTTCATTGGGAGATTTAGCTTATGAAGGCATGGTGGTAAGGGAGTTAGCAATATCTTGTGAGGGTAAAAAAATTCCTCAAACTTACCTGCAACTATGGAGTTAATATTGACTATGTAGAAACTAGTTTTTGAACCAATTATAGGAGTACTTTGTGTAGTCACAGGGTACCTTGCGAATGAAATGATCACACCTTACCTTGGGACCTTGGATCGTAGACCAGAAAGAACTTTGTATTTTAATTGAGTTATGTTTCAAGGTTTTGTAAGGTTATGTACTATTTTTGTGTCACTTGGAGTACATAAAGACAACAAAATATCTGTCAACAAGGTAGAAATTTAACTAAAAAAAATAACAAGGTGGGGGCCCCAGTGAACATGGCAAAATAAACTAATGAAAATTGGTACTATTTGCAATTGATGATTAAACGAGGGGTTACAAGAAGAGCCATTTTACAAAAGTACCTTTGGAGACCATAAAATAGGATTTTTGGAGGTGAAAACTCCTCCTCAATGAGTTGTTCAACAACACCCCAAGGTCTTCCAAAATATCCTCAAAGTGAGTGGGCTTATTGCTTATAGAAGGGGTCCTTATCAACCTAAATCCAATGGACTTGACCACCATGAATATAATTTAGACAATGATGAAGCATGTAAGGGATAAATTGCATGTCCTAAAAACATGGCCACCTAATGGGGATATTGTATTGCATATCTCCCTTGATGACATGACATAGAGTGGGTATTGTATTGATGCCAACTTGGATGGGCAAGACAATGGAACCAGTCATTTTATGCATAAAACCATTGAAAAATTATAGGTTGAGAGTAGGAGTAGTAATATGGATGGGTGGAATGTTGAGATGTTGAAGGGTGATAATAGAAATGATACTTATAGATGATCATGTGTTGATGAGAACACACTTATATGTAATATTATTTATGTAAGCCAACATATGCATTGGAGGATCGATGCTCTTTTCTTCAAGAGTAGTGATCTCATGATCATAGAAGATGATGGAAGAATTTAAACATGTATGTATATTGTTGATAAATTGTACAAAGGTATTAGTATCATGTGTTTCCAAATCGATTGACCATAGGATTTCATTTAAAGCCTATCGATGAGGCTATGATTATTACAAAAGGTCATACATGGACAACTTGGCAAGAGCGGTGCATAGTTGATTAGTGAGACTACTACGAATGGTGATGATATTATATGATATCTATGGAGGGTTGCTTTATATCGATAATTTAACAACAAAATTTATGATGATAGGCCAATTTTCTTGATGATTCGAGCGAGTGGGATAGTGCTGATTTTGTATAATGATATTAATCATGCGTATGAAATATTTTTGGGATGGGTACTAATTTATATGATTAACCTATCAAGATCTAGGTTGAGATGTGGAAGCATTAGGTTGCATTTGTGACTGACCATGTTCTAGAAAAGGTGTTCTATAGATCCCCAAATTTTGATTTGAGGGTTCTAAAGGATTTTCAATACGTGTAACTTCATTGGCAATGAGATCTTATACCAAATAGTGAAATGTGAAATAAATACTAATGTCATGCCCCCACTACCTATGATACTCACAAAAGGCATGCTCATTATAGTTCTTGAACTTTGATTGATTTGGGTCCTTAGGCCTTGCTTCGAGTAAAGCAATATGCCTAGTGTTATATAACTTTTAAAATATGTTTAGTAATGGATATGATAAAGAAGTCCAATTGTGCAATGCATGTTGTTGACATTGTTGTTGGTTTAGGTTTTTATTGGTTGGGCGAGTAATTCTATATTATTGATACCCTTATAGATGTTGTTGAGATTACTATGGCGGTGAAGCAGGTGTTGAGTTGAACATGAATTGATTAACCTGTGATGATTTTGGAGGATTTGGATTTGGACCACCTATGCTAAATTAGGTGTTGATAGTGTAATCAATATTCTTGTGAATATTGAACTCATCCTATTACACCTTTATATCTTCAATTATTTTAGCCTAAGCAATAACATCCTCAAAGAAGCAATGTTGTTGTATTTGGAGTGTAGCCAATATATGCTTAGCATAAATTTTTACAAATATTTTGACTAACTTAGGGGGTGGGATTAGAAATGTTAAATCATGGATGAACCCATGACATCGAGCAACATATTCATTGATAGATTCATCATCAAAATGTCAGACTATAAAGATCTAGTAACAAAGTTTTTTTTGATGTTGATAGAGAAATGCTCAAGAAATTGATTGGCCACTTGCTCAAATGTAAATAAGCTATGTTGGGGTAGGTTATTAAACCAATCAAGGGTATTACCACCAAGAGACAAGGTAAATATATAGAGCTTAAGTGAATTACTACCTTGAAGTAGGTGTCAAGCATACTAATAATTGTGCAAGTGCTCTTGAGGATCATCTTTACCCCTGAATTTATTGAACTTGGATATCTCGTACTTACATGGATATTGATGAAGGTCTACTAATGGGTGAATGGGATCATTATATATTTTACTATAAGTGGGTTTATGTGGCCCATTACCACTAGTTATAGACTATATATTTTTGAGATGTTCCATCATAAGTTGCATTTCTATAGGGAATGCTTATGATGTATGAGTGGGGAGAACAAATTGCCATGATAGGTTGTTTAGAGTAATAATTATGGATGCTGGTATAATTATGTGGTAGTAACTACACATAATAAATAGAAGGAGGTTGAGCATGATATGATGTGGGATTTTTTTGATATGAGGAAAAAGGAAGTTGTTGTTGCTACAAATTTTGTTGTTGATGCAACTACTATTGGTAGAATTTTTGTTGATTGAGTTGCTCCTGATGGAGCTATTGTTGATGAAGTTGCTCTTGATGGAACTATTATTGATGAAGTTTTTATTGATGAAGTTGTTGTTGATATGATGCAACTATGGGAGGCTGATTTGGATTTTTAGGGATTGATGTTGTTCTTGATATGGCACTTGTTGATGTATTTAGATCAAAGTTTGCTAGAGATTTTGATTATAACCCTAAATAGGTGCACAATATGGATGATGAAGATAGTCTTGATTGGAATATTGGTTAGGCTCTTGGGTTGGAACCTATTGATAAGTGGAAGTCCACTCATACTGATATGGAAGGAGACTCAAATATGATGTTATGGACATGATGAAAGTCCACGTTGATGGTGAAGTGAAGAAGTCACTTTGACTTGAAGGAGGAACATAAGTGGATGTAGGAATTGAGATGAGGGGTAAGTGTTATAGACACTCACTTGAAAAAATGTGGGAATATTATGTTGAAGATGTTGAGAAGACGTTTATGGAGTAGAAGAATAGGTAGGGGGATTTTTAAGATATTGAAGAATTTGAAAGTGGAATGGTACCTATGTATAACTAAAAAAAGAAGGGGCATGAAACATACGTTATACAAGTTTTAAAAAAGAATGTCAGAAGAAGATGGAACACTATTAAGCAAATTGACTTCAAGTGGCAGGTTGGTGGAATAAAAGGAAGAAAGTGGTATTGACAAGATGGAATGAGAAGGAACATGGAGGTATGTATTGAAGAAGAAATCATAATTTGTGAATGTGGATGAGGGAGGGACTTGCGTATGTTGTTGTGAAGAGGAAGGCATGTTTAAAGAAGCCCTATGAGTGTTAATGGGGGTGGTGGTGGCAAATACTATAGCTACAGTGTGAATGGTAGCATTTGTGTCTTGATGAGTATGGAAGATATTCATTTGAAATTTGAAGTTTGGTGGCACAACTTCTTAGAGCCATAACTTTTGACTTGGTTTTCCGATTGGTTATTATAATATATCATTGGAAAGCTTGCAAAGATATCTACAATGGAAAAATGATCTAAATACTATTTTGTCAAATTTTCATCCTTTTCTAGGGCCTCTAAAGTCTTCAAATTTAATTTTTAAACTTTTTTAGTGAGATTTCTCAGGATGAAAATTTTAATATCTCTTAAACCATTCAAGATATTGGGGTGATTCTTTTGCCATCGAATACATTTTTTAATTTTGCTCCTTGGGGTAAATTTTCAAGTCCATACATACCCATTTAGGCTAACTTACTAAAAATAGCAGGTGATCATTTTTTGCTTTTTTAGACTTTTGACTGACTTACACCTCTCAAGTGTCATCATGGACTCCAAAATAACTAAAGAAACCTACAACTAAAAGAGAAAATATAATTTTTTGGTGATGCAAGATTGCTCTTACACCATTAGATGCTCCTGCATCACTTATATAAGTGCTTTAATTTTACATGATGCTAGTATTTAACTAACATGTATAGAAGTGTTGGTCACGAATCTGCCACAGGAAAGGATTTTACAAGTGTGCCCTAGACCCGGCCAACATTGAAAGGCTGGAAGCCAGAAATGGCTTCCAGACCAATCTCCAGAGTGGGCTAGTTCCCTCTACTATTCTAAAATTTGGTTTTAAGATAAGGGTTGCGGGAAAGAAATTAAAAAAATTGCAGAAAGAAATGGGAAATATGGCCACAGGCCGAAGTGATGGGATCAGAAAAACAACAGTAGGAAACTACAAACGTAACAAAAGCAAGTAACATAAGGAATTATCTTAATCCTCGCACAATCACATGCAACAAATCCCTCCAAACCCACATTCCAGACATCGTACCCTGACCGCAATATTTAAATCCAGAAACAGAATTTAAATGTAACAGCAATGCAGGAGTATGAATGCTATTAGAAATGCAGAAAAATAGAAAGCAAATTCATCCATGCGACGCTTGAAAAATTAGAAGTCGATCCTTGTATTCCCGCAAATACAATTCCAGTCTCTAGCAGCAAGTTTTTCCAACCTTTGTAAATGAAAATTACATTGGTTTTTATAGAGGGCCGTCCTCTTTGCAGCATTTAATATTTGAAACCGACCTTCTTGAGATCTACAATTATGCGAAGGAAACGAGGAACATGATCCCTTTAATCACAGCGTTAAAGAAGCAAAAATTAAATGCGATGAAACGTTCGCGGTCCTTCATTAAATTTGAGCTTTCGAACATGTGCATGAAAACCGTTGAATTAATCCACGAACATCAGCTTTGAATAAATAAAACTTTAATTTTGGTGGCTTGGGCGGTTCTTCGACCTTGAATGCCTTGGAAATCCACAAATTATTAAATTCGGGTCAGCATTAAATCATCGAAAATCAAAAACCCTTCTCGGCCGTTCATACTGCACTTGGCGGGAAAACAGTCGCAGGTCGCGAAAACGCGACGGGTCACGAAATCGTGACATATTTTTATGCCGTACGCTTCGCTGCTGAAGACCCGTGAAAATCCTCCCTGTCGTGATATCGCTGCATCTTTGGCTTCAATGTCTCCATCGCTAGCTTGTTCCGCGAAAACGGAACATGTAGCGATTTTGCTACGTCTTTTTGTTGTTGGCTCTTCCCTGCGCTCTGCCCTGTGAAAACGGAACATGTAGCGATATCGCTACATGTTTCGGGCACCTTGTACGGCCTTGCTGACGGTCCACGAAAACATAACACCTTTTCAAAAAACATGCAGCGCATCGCTGCAACTTCATCACTTGAGCCTTTGAAGCCAATTGCCACGCGAAAATAAGACGTCAGCGCGTCGCTGCAAGTTTCGGCACTTGCCCCTTCGAATCCGCCAGTGTCGCGATTCGCTGACATGTCAGTGACGCGCTGCAAGTTTTCAACTTTGTGTCTTCGAAGTCAACTGACCCGCGATTCTGCAACACGTCGCGATATCGCGACGGTTCCGCCCAACCTGCCTGCATTGACCGCGTTGACCGTGATTCTGCGACATGTCAGCGCATCGCTGTAGTTTTTTGACTTAGCCATTTTTTGCTCAATTTCTCTCCTTTTTTGCTTCAAAGCCGCATCAAAGCCTGTATAAACTTTAGATTTGCAATAATGTATACATTAATACTTCAATGAAAATCAATGTGGCAAAAATGCCAACATTCTTGGCGGCTCGCGGGGTATACAGCTCGCTGTATGCAAGAATCCAGGACTTAGTCCATTGGGCACAGAGTCATATCCGAACAGGAAGCTGGCTGCTGTAATACATGTTCTGCTGAAAAATTGAAACTGGAAAAAACCTGCATAGAAGCGATTATAAACTGAAGAAATGGAATGTGATGGTGGAGTGAGCTCCTGCGATTGTGCAGGTGGTGACTGCAATGGAGTGGTGTGAATAATAAAATGAGGGAGCAAAAGTGACGTGGTAGACATAACAACAACATGTTGATACACTACCAGCGACAATAGATGGAATGAACGAATGGATGGAAGAGAAATGAAAGTTTTGAAGCGTGAAATGAAAATGAACTAAGCTGGAAAATAAATGCTTTTTAAAACAAAAACAAACTGAGAAGAAAGGGATAAGAAGAAATGGGGAAAATAGAAAAGGGGAGAAGAAACAACAGCCGTGGCTTATTCTTTTTTTTTAATGCAAAAGAAAAAGCAGGAAGAAGATGAAGAAAGGAAAGAGAGGACACGGGGTAGGGAAAAGAAGAATTTTCTGAAAGCCACCAACTGTCGGGAGGAGAAAAACAAAGGAAAAACAAGCATCTACGGCTCGTAGGCAACAAGAGCCGAGATGAATAAATAAAAACAATACCGCTTTTTTTTTTTTTTTCTCTTTTTTCTATCTTTTTTTGTTTTTTCAAAATACTATATACAATAGTCACGACATGATTGGCATGTCGCCACCAGAAACCCAGTTTCAGGAGTTATCCGGTAAATCTGCAATGTCCCGACCAGATACAATCATACTTGAGTCGGTTCTTGAAATTGGGCTGGCTCCTTCCTGAAGTTCTCCATGGTGCGAATAGGATGCCATGCGGCAGATTATCCTTCTTACTAGTACCCACATGGAGGACTTCTTCGTGCATCGGATGTAGTGGTCGGAACCAACACCACCACTTTGCAGACTTTACTGGCTGTGGGCTGAGTATAGGCTCCTCTAACTCCTTGATGTGATCACAGGGCTCTTCAAGTGAGAAATCTGATTCGGGGATCTCCTCAGGTTCGAGAATTTGAACTTGTTCTTCTACTTGGCCCCTCTCTTGATGAAAACTGCAAGCAACCATATTGTTCATTGCTGGAAAAGTGCTTGCATGTTCCAATCCTTGACTTTGGACGAGATTTGTCCCTTGAACTTCACATGACTGCATCTCAGGTTTGTGCTTAGTATAAGGGATCTGGCATGAAAAGTACTGTGCAGGGTAGACAGGAGCAGCAACCATCGAAGAAGGTAATGGAGTTTTTCCCCACGGTAATTTCCCTGATAAGAGCAAAAGCTGTTCCGCTCGCACTGCTTCCTCAAAGATTTGTGGGAACCATTGTTCACCTGACTGTAGCAAAAAGAGACCTATGTCAGAATTAAAAGCTCAAACATAAAAGAGGTGGGCTTGGGTGGGTGATGGACGGATCTTCTCTGGAATTCTCTTCCAACTTCTCAAGAATCGGACATTGAAGTCCGTGATGCTTTCTTGAGGTGCTCTCTTGATGTACATGAAAAATTGGTAGAGATCCAAAGAACTGTAGAAAGGATCTTCGTCAAATCTTTTGATCAGTGCCCTCGCTAGATCATCCCATGAGCTGATGCTTTGATGTTTGAGCAGTCTGTACCACTGTAATGCCCTTCCTTCCAAAGACTAAACTAGAAGTCGGATCATGACATATTCATGTTCTATGACATGGATCATGGACAGAGTAGCAATATATTCAACATGTGCTAGATCCATGCCTTCGGTACCATCATATTTTGCCAGGTTCTTCAGGGCACCTTCAGAAATTTCATGCCGAATTTGGAGATTCAGAGGGCCAGGATCATCCCATATAGGAAAAACCCTCGTCTTTGTAGCAATGGTCTACGGGATCATGGCCATCGCCATTAAGTCAGAGTCGCCAGATGAACATTCTTTGAATTTAAAAAAAAAATAGGCGTCCACGAACAGATCTTCAACTCAGCAAAGTCGCCAGATGAACTTACAAATCTCCGCTATGAGGCCAAGATAGCTCATCAAATCTTGAGACCTCCGGGTGTTAAAAGCGTGCCAAAAACTGTTGGCACCAGTGGGGTTATCACTTTGGAAAATTATGCGTATCCCACCGATTATGAATTCTTGGAGACAGAAATAGTCTGTCCCACCGGGCGTGCCAAAAATTGTTGGTCATGAATCTGCCACAAGAAAGGATTTTACAAGTGCGCCCTAGACCCGACCAACATTGAAAGGCTGGAAGCAAGAAATGGCTTCCAGACCAATCTCCAGAGTGGGCTGGTTCCCTCTACTATTCTAAAATCTGGTTTTAAGATAAGGGTTGCGGGAAAGAAATTAAAAAAATTGCAGAAAGAAATGGGAAATATGGCCACAGGCCGAAGTGATGGGATCAGAAAAACAATAGCAGGAAACTACAAACGTAACAACAACAAGTAACATAAGGAATTATCTTAATCCTTGCACAATCACATGCAACAAATCCCTCCAAACCCACATTCCAAACATCGTACCCTGATCGCAATATTTAAATCCAAAAATAGAATTTAAATGTAACAGCAATGCAGGAGTATGAATGCTATTAGAAATGCAAAAAAATAGAAAGCAAATTCATCCATGCGACGCTTGAAAAATTAGAAGTCGATCCTTGTATTCCCGCAAATACAATTCCAGTCTCTAGCAGCAAGTTTTTCCAACCTCTGTAAATGAAAATTACATTGGTTTTTATAGAGGGCCGTCCTCTTTGCAAGCATTTAATATTTGAAACCGACCTTCTTGAGATCTACAATTATGCGAAGGAAATGAGGAACATGATCCCTTTAATCACAGCGTTAAAGAAGCAAAAATTAAATGCGATGAAATGTTCGCGGTCCTACATTAAATTTGAGCTTTCGAACATGTGCATGAAAATCGTTGAATTAATCCACGAACAGCAGCTTTGAATAAATAAAACTTTAATTTTGGTGGCCTGGGCGGTTCTTCGACCTTGAATGCCTTGGAAATCCACAAATTATTAAATTTGGTTCAGCATTAAATCATCGGAAATCAAAAACCCTTCTCGGCCGTTCATACTGCACTTGGCGGGAAAACAGTCGCAGGTCGCGAAAACGCGACGGGTCGCGAAATCGTGACATATTTTTATGTCGTACGCTTTGCTGCTGAAGACCCGCAAAAATACTCCCTGTCGCGATATCACTGCATATTTAGCTTCAATGTCTCCATCGCTAGCTTGTTCCGCGAAAACGAAACATGTAGCGATTTTGCTACGTCTTTTTGTTGTTGGCTCTTCCCTGCGCTCTGCCCCGTGAAAACGGAACATGTAGCGATATCGCTACATGTTTTGGGCACCTTGTACGACCTTGCTGACGGTCCATGAAAACATAACACCTTTTCAAAAAACATGCAGCGCATCGCTGCAACTTCATCACTTGAGCCTTTGAAGCCAATTGCCGTGCGAAAATAAGACGTCAGCGCGTCGCTGCAAGTTTCGGCACTTGCCCCTTTGAAGCCGCCAGTGTCGCGATTCGCTGACATGTCAGCGACGCGCTGCAAGTTTTCAAATTTGTGTCTTCGAAGTCGACCGACCCGCGATTCTGGAACACGTCGCCTGCGTTGACCGCGTTGACCGCGATTCTGCGACATGTCAGCGCATCGCTGCAGTTTTTTGACTTAGCCATTTTTTGCTCAATTTCTCTCCTTTTTTGCTTCAAAGCCGCATCAAAGCCTGTATAAACGTTAGATTTGCAATAATGTATACATTAATACTTCAATGAAAATCAATGTGGCAAAAATGCCAACAAGAAGCAAAGGACAAAGATTTTGGAAGTTTGACCAAAGTGATTTGGAGCCTTTTTAAGCTAATGATAAGTAAAATTAAATATGACCAAATCAATTTGGAGCATTTTATAAAGTTGAAAAGTAAAATAAATGACTTTTTAAAACTATCCAAAGCGATTTTTAGGCTTTTGTAAAAGTGAAATATGCTAAAGATTCTAAACTAAACTTGCTTTTTTGAACCAGATAGACAAGTTTTTCAAAGCTTACCTGTGGTCTCTAGATCCCAAAAGTCTCTATGACTAAATTTTAGGTCTAAAATATATCTCAAATCTGGTCGTAGGTTACCGTATGGCTCAAGCAGTCACACCTTACCTTGGAACCCAAAAAAAAGTGGGATTTTTTCCAAGTTTGGGCTTGCTAATAGTCTTTATGGTATGGTACCTAGTTTGTGTACACATACTTATAAAAACTGAAGATAAATGTTAGTTTTGGTAATAAAAAAAATTGTACACAATAGAAATGAAAATACAAAGTAAAATATTTGCAAGATGGTGTGGTACCGAGTTTTGCAAAACCTAAAAGTAAGAGAAATGTGATCGATTACACCTATGGGGACATCATTCTCATTGGGAGATTTAGCCTATGAAGGCATGGTGGCAAGGGAGTTAGCAATCTCTTGTGAGGGTAAATCAATCCCCCAAAATTACCTCCAACTATGGAGTTAATATTGGTTATGTAGAAACTAGTTTTTGAACCAATTATAGGAGCACTTTGTGTAGTCACAGGGTACCTTGTGACTGGAATGATCACACCTTACCTTGTGACCTTGGCTCGTAGAACATAAATACCTTTATCTTTTACTTGAGTTATATTTCAAGGTTTTGTACTATTTTGTGTCACCTTGAGCACATAAAGACAACAAAATATCAGTCAACAAGGTAGAAATTTAACTAAAAAAATAATAGGGTGGGGGTCCCACTAAAAATGCCAAAATAAACTAATGAAAATTGGTACTATTTGTAATTGATGATTAAAAGAGGGGTTACAAGAAGATCCCTTTCACAAAAGTGCCTTTGGAGACCATAAAATAGGATTTTTAGAGGTGAAAACTCCTCCTCAATGAGTTGTTCAACAACACACCAAGGTCTTCCAAAATATCCTCAAAGGGAGTGGGCTTACTACTCATGTACGACTATCAGCTAAACCTATCCTCAAGACCTACAAGACCTACAAAAAGGGGTTATATTGTTTTGGGGTATGTCTCAATAAGACATCTCATGTTTATAGACAAAAGACTCTAAAAATGAAACTAATTCATTACAAAAGTAGTAAAAACGATTACAAAACTAGTCTGGACAATGATATTTACCTACCTGAAGGGTTTTCTATCCTTCTGGTGTCTAAAATTGACCCTTGAAAAGGGTCATAGATTACCTTGTGATTGAGATTGTGATATCTTGATAGAATTTTGGGTGGTGTAAAATGGTCTTTAGCTGCTATTGGAGCTCATGTCTTTGATGGATCACCTTAAAAATCTACAACAAAGGAACAATTTAGGACACAAAAAGGGTGCAAAAATATATTTTCTATGGTGATTTATGGGAAAGTGAGTGATGGAATGTAGTGTAGCCTAGATGGATTTTGGTAGAGTTTGGGTATGCAAATGGTGGATGGATGAATATGGAGGAAAATAACCTCTATTTATAGAATTTGAAGAGGTTAGGGGGGGCTGAGGTGTCCCATGAGGTGTCTCCTATGAGGTGTCCTTTGCAAGGTATTCCTTGATATGGCATACCTATAAGTGTATTGGGGTGAGAGAATCCCTCACCCACCTACATGTCACATATGAGCATGGGAATGTGGAATGAAGTTGGTGTTAAATACTAAATGTAGTAGGATTAACCATGAATTAAGAGTTGACTTGGATGAGGTGGAAGATGACTCACCCTTGGCCCATGCTTTGAAACCCAAAAGTCTTCAAATGTCATTTATGGACTTAAATGCACATGGGAATTTGAAATGGAGCAAGGGTTAAATCTAACCAGGGTTAGGTTTACCCTAGGTTAGATGTTGACTTTTGAATGAGGTGGAGGGTGACTCACCATGTCTCCCATGCTTTAGGACATAAAAGTCTTCAAATGCCATTTAAGGCCCTAAATGCTTGTGGGGAGATGTGTGGAATAAGGGTTACAGTTAACACTTCTTAGGTTAACCTTAGATTAGATTATGGTCAAATATATGAGGTGGAGCCTAGGCTAGTCAAAGAGTAGACTAGGTGAGGTGGCCATGAATTAGATTGACCATGGTTAGGTTGACCATGGGGTGGAGTTTGAATATGAGGTGACTTTGATCAAGGTTAGATATTAACCAAGGTTAAGTGAAGATGATGGTCGCATGGGGACCCAAGGTTAAGCATAGGAAAGGGATTAAGTGGTCCAAGGGGGCTTATGAATAGTGGTTTTGATAAATGAATAGTATTTTGAGGCTAATATATGCAAATTTTGTTGGTTTTGCAAATTGATCAACCGTGATGATGGGAGAAGAATGTGACTTTTGGGTGCCTACAACATTAATTTTTAAAAGGTCTCATAAGAGATAATTATTAAACGACCAAAAAGTTTGAGAAGAAGCTAAAATTGTGAGCCTAAGAAATTTAAAAAGCCAAATACACACAAAATTTATACACCAAGGCATGCAAAACTTATTATGACAAGTGTTTGAATCTGAGCATGTTAAGTGTTTGAGTCTAGGCATGCCAAGGTTTTTGAGTGCCAAGATAAAGAGTTCTAGTTTTTTTGTACCAAGGTGTCCAAGCATCAAGCTAAAGGTTTCCAAGTTTTCTATTTTAAAGTATTTAATATTTTTTTTGTATTTGTAATGCTTTTGAAAAATAATTTGATAGCAAAAAACTATAGAAATTCTCATGTATTTTAATATATATACTTTGAAGAAAATATTCAAATATTTGCTATAGTTAAAGCATTAAAAACTATAGAAATATATTGAAAAGGATTTAAAAGATCATATTTATATATGGGAGTTATAAGGTAGTCAAAAAGATCTTTATACACCATTGAAAATATTCAATTAAGGAGTTATAAGGTATATTTATCATGTCACATATAAAAATGAAATACATTAGTTGGTACATAGACTCTGGAACATGTAAGCATATGATGAGAGATAGTTTTCATAAATTGTTAGAAAACATGTCACAATAAAAAATGATAAAGTTTATCAAAAAAAGGTTTTAGTAACATTCTTATCAACCTTTCATATGGAAAATGTACTTTAAAAATTGTACTCTATGTGCTAGGATTAGCCAAAAAATATTCTCTCATTGTCACAAATTTTTAGATAAAGGATAAATAGTTGAATTCAAGATTGTGAATGAAAAGAAACAATAAATAATCACAAGGAATCAAAAACTAGTTGCAACTAATTTGTTCAAAAATAGATATTTGTTTGGATGTTATTTCTACACCTTCAATTGCTTTATTTGTAGTCACAACAAATACAATATTTCTATGGCATAAAATATTTGGTCATATTGGATTTGCATCACTTTTAGAACTTCATAAATATCAAATGGTTATAGTATTATCTAAAATTTCTTTACAAATATCAATATTTCCTATTTTTTTAGCTAACAAAAAACATTGAATTCTTTTTTAATTTACTTTGCATAGAGAAACTTGACTTCTAAATGTGACTCATATAGATCTATGTGGTCCTATGCTATCTAGTTTTGGAGGAAACCAATACTCTCAACTATTTGTTAATGATTACTCATGAAAATGTGGGTTTGTTTTCTACAACTAAAATTAGAAGCCTTTACATGATTTAAACAATTTATTGAAATAGAATCTAGATATTCTATCCATGTGCTATGATTAGATCAAGGTGGGGAATACACTTCTAAGGTTTTCACTATCTTGTACAACATAGGACTGAGCATCAATTAACTACTGCTTGTACTCCATAGTATAGAGTTAAAAGGAGAAGTTACACTATCATGGAGATGGTTCATTGCATGCTCAAGGAAGCCAATTTTGAACAACAATTTTGGGTAGAAACAATCAATATTGTAATATGTATTTAGAATGGAACACCTACAAAATATCTTCAAAGATTAAAAATTAAAGAAGCATGATCAGGGAGAAAACTATCAGTAGTGATGAGGAAAAAATATATTTCTAAAAATAGTTAATTTTGCTTCCATTTAATTTTATCAATCTGAGAGTTTGTAAGCTTGTTGAGTATCGGTGCAAAGTATATGCTTGTATTAAACTGAGATATGAGTCCTATGCATCACTTATGGTTTGGTGGGAGTGTGTTGTTCATGTAGTTGGAGTTCATCCAAACCAATAGAATTTAAATGCAGGAGAAGAAATATAAACTACAATTATCAAACACATGACTAAAAGATAAGTTATAGAAAAGTAAACACAAATTAAAAATAAATTGCAAGAAATTAGACACACTTGCAAAATTAAATAAAGCAGAAAATTTTAGGAAATAAAAACACTGTGCAGAAATAAATAAATCAAGAAACACACTTACAAAAATAAAATAACAGGAAATAATTAATGATAACAAAAAAATAGGGGAGGAATACTACCTGGAGTGGGCCCAAGATCTTACTGATTTCTGCCCAGCTAATTCACATGGTAACTCAGTTTTGGGATTGGTTCTAGATATTTCAGAAGGAACTTTAGAAATATTTTTAGGTATATATGAAGTGATATCTTTGCTTTTAAGAAAATAGTCATCCGATCCTCTTAATCATGATGGACTCATACAATATCAGGTAGAAAATCTATGGGTAAGTTAAGCTAAACTGTAAGTTTTAGGTTTGAATGACCTATATATTTGAATACTATAGTTGTAATTCTTCAACAATGATGCCAAAATGGTGAGAAAAAAATATGTTTCTAAAAATAGTTAATTTTACTTCCATTTAATTTTATCAATCTAGGATTTCATAAGCTTACTAAGTACCAGTGCAAAGTATATGCCTATGGTAAACTAAGAGATAAGTCCTATGTGTCACTTGTGGTTTGGTGGAGGTGTGTTGTTTGTATATTTGGAGTTCATCCAAACTAGCAAAATTTAAATGTAGGAAAAAATCTAAAGTATCATTATCAAACACATGACTAAAAGGAAAAGTACAAAAAAGTAAGCACACAGCTTAAAAAGAAATTGCAAGAAATTAAACACACTTGCAGAATTGAATAAATAAAAAAATTGTAGGAAATAAACACACTATGTAGAAATAAATAAAGCAAGAAACACATTTTTAGAAATAAAATAACTAGAAATAAATAATGACAACAAAAAAATAGGGTAGGAATACTACTTGCAGTGGGCCTAGGATCCTATAGATTTTCACCTAGCTAATTCACACAGTCACTCTTTGAACGCAAAAAATAACAAAACACTTGAGATTTTTATTTATTGCAGTACAAAAAATACAGTTTTATTGTAAAACAGATTCGAGATCCTTCACTTTAGGGGTGGCCTGCATTTTATACAAAGCATGCCTGTCCCTTGTTATAAATTTAGACTGTGCTAATTTTATTTATTTTGATATGATTCGCTATGATGGGCTCATGAATAAATTAATTAAAATTTTAATAAAATATAAGTCACGCTAAAATTAAACCTTTCGGGATAACCATAGCACTCCCTATGCTTTTACAACAATATTCATCTAATTTATGCATAATATTTGAATTACATAGTCAAAGTGCACTTTATTCCATTGGGTATAAGCACTGGAATATAGGTGCCTTTTCAGCCTATTTTTAGGATAAAGGCATCATATATAGCCCTTTATTGTTCACTAAAAGTTATCACTTTTCAGTCATCGGTTGATGGGTGCTTGCTCTATCATTGGAAGATAGGTACCTTTTGACCTATTGCTAGGAAACATGTGCTTGTCCTATTTACTGGGAGATAGGTGCTTCCTTTTCACTAGGAGATAGGTGCCTTCCATCTTGCAGTTGGGATATAAGTGTCATACCTTAGCGATTTGATATGCCTTGCTCCTATGCCACTATCTCTATTTGACCATTGATCATTCCTTAATCATGTTACGAGTGTTTTCAAATACCAAGTCAACGTGGGACCTTGACTAAAAGGTGCAAAAAAGTGATAAAGTACTGCATCTACACACAATTTCCACTAAAAACACACATTACACATAATACATCATTTCCTAGTAAATATATACAGTAATATCACAAAAAATACATTTCTAATATAATAATTCCGTATAATTATCCCATTAAAGCATACAAAAATTGAGCATTTTTGGTGCTCATCAAGTAGTAAATTTTAGAATATTTGGTTGTAAATATTATATGCACATTCCAAAATAGAAAAGGATAATATTAGATGATAAAACCTTACCTTGTATATTTCTAAGTTATGATATATCATCTAAAGCATACTAGTTAATTGATCCTAATACAAAGCGAGTATATATAAGTAGAGATGTTATATTTGATGAAACATGTACACAAAATATTGTATCAAAGGATATTTCAAACTCTATTATAGATGTTAAAGAGGATAATGAAGAAAGTTTTGAAAATGAATCTAAAGTTATTAATGAATCAATAGATGATCCAATCATAGTTGAATCATCTTCATCTCAAACTCCACAAAAGAAAACACCTAAATGGGCTACAACTCTTGAGGATGCAAAACTTGATACACCTCCATATTTAACTTCTACTAGACCTCGTACTCATAGTCAAAGACAAATAATGGTAAATACTAGACTAATGAATTAAATGATGGATAATAATGATCCCCAATCAATAAGAGAAGCACTTAACTCTCTAGAGTGGAAGAAAGCAATGGAAATGGAATACTCTACTCTGATGAAAAATAGAACTTGGAATTTAGTTGACTTACCTGAAGATAAGAAACCAATTAGATGTAAACGAGTTTATAAAATTAAATATAAAGTAGATGATTCAATTTATAAATATAAAACATGTCTTTTTGTGAAATATTTTTCTCAAAGAGAAGGAATTGACTATGAAGAAACATTTGCATCAATAGCAAATATGACTACAATCTACATAATTTGTGCACTAGCAGCACAATAAAATTGAAAAATTCATCAAATGGATGTTAAGAGTGTATTTCTAAATGGTAACCTTGAAGATGAATTATATTTTATACAACCAGAAGGATTTGAGATATCCATTCAAACACGAAAAGTGTGCAAATTAAGAAAATTATATATGGTAAAACAGGCTCCACGAGCATGGTATATTAAAATCGATAAGCATATTCAACAACATATTTTAATAGAATATTTTCAGATCCAAATATTTATATTTATAAAATGGGTTCACATAGAGTAATTCTTGTTGTGTATGTAGATGATATCGTTATCATAGGAAAATAAAAAAAATTGATAACAAAGGTTAAGAGTGATCTAAATGAAGCTTTTGATATGACTAATTTGGTATTACTACATTATTATCTTGGTTTAAAAGTCTAAAAAAATAAAATCATATTATAGTGACACAAACTAAATATACCAAAAACTTGTTGCACAAATATAGAAAGACAAATTATAAAGTCAAAGAAATATCTATGGAACAAGGGTTACAATTATCAACATATGATAAATCGCCACTTGTGTCAGCTAATTTATATCAAAAAATGGTTGGTAGTCTACTGTATATAACAAATACAAGACTAGATATAGTGTTTGCTATTAATTATCTCTAGATTCATGCAAGAGCCTAAAGAAACTCATTAGAAAGTAGTTAAATTTGTTTTACAATATATTCTAGGAATAGTGAATTATGGATTAAAATATAAACAAAATGATAATTTATTCTAAAAGGTTATACTGGGTCCATTGATTATAGAAGATCTACTTTAGGATATGTATTTCATATTGTATTTGGTTTTATATCTTGGCATAGAAAAAAACAAACATACAATAGCACTTTTATCTATAGAGGCTGAATATTGAGCTGCACAAAATACATGTGAAATAATATGGTTGTAATTTATTTTATCAGATATAGGATTGCCTTTCAAAAAACCAGTAGTATTAAATTATGACAATAAAGGAGTTCTCAAGTTAATTAAAAATTTAGTTTTCATTAATGGACCAAACATAATGAAGCACAATGTCCTTCATTCAAGATTGTGTTCAAGATAATCATATTAGTTCTAATATATTTCTATTACAGAACAAGTAGAAGATATTTTCACAAAAGCTCTTGGTTGAATGAAGTTTGAAGAATTTTGACAATCACTATGTATACCAAATAATGTAATACAAGGGGGATGCTATGATTATATTAATTTTTTTTATTTATTTATAAATAAATCCCATTATATTAATATTTTAATGAACTCTATGGGATCCAAGAGTGATAAAAGGAAATACAATTATAGTTTTTGATAGTATCAAAGCTTGAAATTAATAAAATATTTGCTCATATTTTTAATATTCTCCAACATCTTAGTGATAATTAGTTGAATATGTCCTCTTATAATATTTAGCTAGATGAATAGATAGTGATTATAAGATAAATATTTGGGTACTTACCTTTGTTGTTTTGCTCAAGACAAGTAGTATCATTGGGTTCACTAACTATATTTAGTATAATGGTGGTATAATGCTACTTATCATTTTCCCCTCAATATGTCTCTATTTGAGGCCTTGTATGGTAAAAAACCTCCATTAGTGGTATACTATGTTCCAGGATCCTCCAAGGTGGCTCAAATGGATGATTTGTTGTAGAAATGATAGTTTGTGATTCCATTTATTAAATATAATTTTACATAGGTCCAAAAACATATGAAGTAGTAGTAATACTTGTGTCATTATAAATGGGATATAGTATTTTTGCACCTCCATACCTATAAGCAATTATCCTTAAAGACTAGGTCTAGTCAAAAGCTTGCTTCCTAATTTTATAGACCTTATAAGGTGGTTCATTACATTAGTAAAGTTATATATCAGTTGGATATTCCACTACCTTCTTATATCAATCCTATATTTCATGTTTGTTATTTCAAATAGGTTATTGGATAAAATATTCAATCCCATATGAAACTTGTAGTACTTAGTGGAAAATAGTGAATCTCTCTCCAAATAGAAATAGTGTTGTAGTCTAGAGTTTATATTTTGTGGTCTCACTAGATTTAGGAGTTCCTCATCAAGTGGTAGGATCTTATAGAAGAATATGCTGCATGGGAGCCTAAGAGCAATTTCTATTGTTTTTTTGCTTTGAAGATAAGTATTTCTGATGGGGAAGGACATGTAACATCTCTAGTATAACCATGCCAACTATCTTTATTTTTATTAGATTGGGCCCAATGTTAAGGTAGTCTGCCATAGAGCACTAGTGTTAGGTTTAATGTTGATTTTATTTATAAATAGGAAGACTTATGTTGTAATTAGAATCACTTTAATATTCAAATATTAGTTGCCTTTATTGCATATATGATACTTCACCCTCATCAAGTGGCTAAGACACTTTTCCCTCTCTAAGTGGCTAAGATTTATATTAATTTGAATCTAGAATTTGATTACTTATTTTTCTAATTTTATAGCATTGAATCTGATTTTTTTTTCTAATTTGATGTTTATTATTATGCATTACTGAATTGCTGTTATCGTTACTATACTTCTAAGAGTTGTTTTATTACCTATATGCTATCATGTTAATCAACATAATGTTTGATCCATTATTATTAATAAAGTAATAAATCTAAAAATGTATGGCTACTTATATGTGTATTGACATGATTGGATGACAAATTTATTACATTTAATAAATCATCTTTGGATGATTAGTATCATTTATGAACATAAATTTTGTATTCATTTAAAGGGTAGTGTGATTATTGTATGTTCTAAATGGCTTATTTGCTTGATTAGTGAATGTACTTACTTTTCTTACTTTATGTTCATCAATTGAACTAGCTATATATTTTAATGTATGAGATGTAATTTCCCTTGAAAATAATGATTATGCTTGTCTTAAGTGAGATACTTCTACCTCTAGGAAGCCTATATACTTATAAGGATGATAGGATGCCATTTATTCTAGGTAAGAAGAATACAATTATAATTAACCAATCATGATTGAGTTTTAATATTACTAAACTATGCATTAGGACATCCATACCTTCTTGTTGATACTCATAAATATAATGGAACAACTTTCTTAGCTTAGTAATCTAATGACACTTACCAATAAGGTACTAGGATATGTCTGGTTTCAACCAAAGGAGAACACTTGAACTCTACTATAGTAAATCTTTGAGAGATATGAGTAGGTTCTCTCTTAAGTACTCAACTTGATTTTCTAATACATAAAAGAGATCAAATATTCCTTGTTGAGAAGCAAAATAACTATTACAAAAAAAATTGAAAGTGAAGGGTCTTTGGCTAGATATGGTCTAATGCAGAAGCTAGAGTGATAGTTTAACTTGCTAGCATCTAGATCTTGAAGATGATTGATGATTGAATTATTGGTGGGTGTCCATTATTACCATTTCTTGTGTTAACCTTATTGGTAGAAATTTTTTATGAGTAGGATGAATGGACTTGCCCAAGTGGTAAGTCAATGATTATTATATAAAATAAAATGGTATTTTCTAGACCAAGGAAGGGGATTGTGGCAATTTTGCAAAATAATTTCACGTTTTCCCTTTGTTTTCCTTAGTTGTGAAGATGTCATGCTAAAAAATATGCCATGTGAGTCATGTAAGGTTGAATAAAAAATCATATTAGGAGGTAGGTAAACTTTGGAAAAAATAAGGAAATTTACTAGCAAGGACTAAGGCAAGTATCTTTAGTAATAGCTTTTTTTTGTTAAACAATGTGCTTCCTAGTGTTAATTATCCAAAGTAGATGGGTGATGATTCCAGATGCTATTGGGATGTGCATGGAATATTTTTATTCCTTTTCCATTACATGATGTAATTGGAAGCTAATTTCAAATAAAATATAGCCATTTCTTAGTGGGATGATATAATACATGTGAAATACTATGGTTGTAATTTATTTTATCAGATATAGGATTGCCTTTCAAAAAACCAGTAGTATTAAATTATGACAATAAAGGAGTTCTCAAGTTAATTAAAAATTTAGTTTTCATTAATGGACCAAACATAATGAAGCACAATGTCCTTCATTCAAGATTGTGTTCAAGATAATCATATTAGTTCTAATATATTTCTATTACAGAACAAGTAGAAGATATTTTCACAAAAGCTCTTGGTTGAATGAAGTTTGAAGAATTTTGACAATCACTATGTATACCAAATAATGTAATACAAGGGGGATGCTATGATTATATTATTATTTTTTATTTATTTATAAATAAATCCCATTATATTAATATTTTAATGAACTCTATGGGATCCAAGAGTGATAAAAGGAAATACAATTATAGTTTTTGATAGTATCAAAGCTTGACATTAATAAAATATTTGCTCATATTTTTAATATTCTCCAACATCTTAGTGATAATTAGTTGAATATGTCCTCTTATAATATTTAGCTAGATGAATAGATAGTGATTATAAGATAAATATTTGGGTACTTACCTTTGTTGTTTTGCTCAAGACAAGTAGTATCATTGGGTTCACTAACTATATTTAGTATAATGGTGGTATAATGCTACTTATCATTTTCCCCTCAATATGTCTCTATTTGAGGCCTTGTATGGTAAAAAACCTCCATTAGTGGTATACTATGTTCCAGGATCCTCCAAGGTGGCTCAAATGGATGATTTGTTGTAGCAATGATAGTTTGTGATTCCATTTATTAAATATAATTTTACATAGGTCCAAAAACATATGAAGTAGTAGTAATACTTGTGTCATTATAAATGGGATATAGTATTTTTGCACCTCCATATAAGAAATTATCCTTAAAGACTAGGTCTAGTCAAAAGCTTGCTTCCTAATTTTATAGACCTTATAAGGTGGTTCATTACATTAGTAAAGTTATATATCAGTTGGATATTCCACTATCTTCTTATATCAATCCCATATTTCATGTTTGTTATTTCAAATAGGTTATTGGATAAAATATTCAATCCCATATGAAACTTGTAGTACTTAGTGGAAAATAGTGAATCTCTCTCCGACTAGAAATAGTGTTGTAGTCTAGAGTTTATCTTTTGTGGTCTCACTAGATTTAGGAGTTCCTCATCAAGTGGTAGGATCTTATAGAAGAATATGCTGCATGGGAGCCTAAGAGCAATTTCTATTGTTTTTTTGCTTTGAAGATAAGTATTTTTGATGGGGAAGGACATGTAACATCTCTAGTATAACCATGCCAACTATCTTTATTTTTATTAGATTGGGCCCAATGTTAAGGTAGTCTGCCATAGAGCACTAGTGTTAGGTTTAATGTTGATTTTATTTATAAATAGGAAGACTTATGTTGTAATTAGAATCACTTTAATATTCAAATTTAGTTTCCTTTATTGCATATATGATACTTCACCCTCATCAAGTGGCTAAGACACTTTTCCCTCTCTAAGTGGCTAAGATTTATATTAATTTGAATCTAGAATTTGATTACTTATTTTTCTAATTTTATAGCATTGAATCTATTTTTTTTTTCTAATTTGATGTTTATTATTATGCATTACTGAATTGCTATTATCGTTACTATACTTCTAAGAGTTGTTTTATTACCTATATGCTATCATGTTAATCAACATAATGTTTGATCCATTATTATTAATAAAGTAATAAATCTAAAAATGTATGGCTACTTATATGTGTATTGACATGATTGGATGACAAATTTATTACATTTAATAAATCATCTTTGGATGATTAGTATCATTTATGAACATAAATTTTGTATTCATTTAAAGGGTAGTGTGATTATTGTATGTTCTAAATGGCTTATTTGCTTGATTAGTGAATGTACTTACTTTTCTTACTTTATGTTCATCAATTGAACTAGCTATATATTTTAATGTATGAGATGTAATTTCCCTTGAAAATAATGATTATGCTTGTCTTAAGTGAGATACTTCTACCTCTAGGAAGCCTATATACTTATAAGGATGATAGGATGCCATTTATTCTAGGTAAGAAGAATACAATTATAATTAACCAATCATGATTGAGTTTTAATATTACTAAACTATGCATTAGGACATCCATACCTTCTTGTTGATACTCATAAATATAATGGAACAACTTTCTTAGCTTAGTAATCTAATGACACTTACCAATAAGGTACTAGGATATGTCTGGTTTCAACCAAAGGAGAACACTTGAACTCTACTATAGTAAATCTTCGAGAGATATGAGTAGCTTCTCTCTTAAGTACTCAACTTGATTTTCTAATACATAAAAGAGATCAAATATTCCTTGTCGAGAAGCAAAATAACTATTACAAAAAAGTTTGAAAGTGAAGGGTCTTTGGCTAGATATGGTCTAATGCAGAAGCTAGAGTGATAGTTTAACTTGCTAGCATCTAGATCTTGAAGATGATTGATGATTGAATTATTGGTGGGTGTCCATTATTACCATTTCTTGTGTTAACCTTATTGGTAGAAATTTTTTATGAGTAGGATGAATGGACTTGCCCAAGTGGTAAGTCAATGATTATTATATAAAATAAAATGGTATTTTCTAGACCAAGGAAGGGGATTGTGGCAATTTTGCAAAATAATTTCACGTTTTCCCTTTGTTTTCCTTAGTTGTGAAGGTGTCATGCTAAAAAATATGCCATGTGAGTCATGTAAGGTTGAATAAAAAATCATATTAGGAGGTAGGTAAACTTTGGAAAAAATAAGGAAATTTACTAGCAAGGACTAAGGCAAGTATCTTTAGTAATAGCTTTTTTTTGTTAAACAATGTGCTTCCTAGTGTTAATTATCCAAAGTAGATGGGTGATGATTCCAGATGCTATTGGGATGTGCATGGAATATTTTTATTCCTTTTCCATTACATGATGTAATTGGAAGCTAATTTCAAATAAAATATAGCCATTTCTTAGTGGGATGATATAATAGATGTGTTAAGTCCACATCCTATTAATAATTTAAACTTTGATGGATATTTTTTTAAATGGATCATGATTAGTGATTCTATATGTTCTATCTAATACATTTGTAAATTGTCATATAATTAATTTGATGTCTTCAAAGAATTATTTTATGTCTACTAGTGGATTGATCAATAACTTCCCTCTTCATCACGAGTTCTTTAAGTGCATTCATACTTGTTGGACATGTATATTCCTTGAAAATTACTTTATAATATGACATTTTTTTTTATGGACACTCAAAGCTAAGTGGCAGTATGCACATGCTAAGAGTACTAGTTACTTCCAAAATATTATTGACTAGACTAAATTATGGGAGTTTTTTGGTTATTCTCATGATGTCTACTTAGATCTATCATTAAATTATTAAATAATGCTTTGCTTTTATATTTATTATTCATACTTTTATTTGCTTCCATGCCTTTGCTTTCTCTCATATTGTAATGTAATTTATGTAAATTAGCTCTAACAATTTCACCACTTAGTTCTTACAGATTATAGGGATTTTAAAACTACTTAAGTGCTTCAACTTTCTATTTGACAAGAGATGTTGAACAAGTTGCTACTCTACTAGACATACCACGGTTAAAAATGACTCACTTTCACATGAATAATGGTATTTATGGTTTTTATTTTGAGTGTTTCGTGGATTGTGTATACACAAATATGCCTAGGAAATATATATGGAAGGCTACTTGAATCAAATTTTTCAACTTATGTCCATTTAGAATACTGACCCCTTTATCTTGCCATCTTGATCTGAATGCTTGTTTATTGTAAAATAAGAATTGATTATTTCGATACAATTATCTAAAGGTCATACATGGTATTTGAGAAAAGTCTTCTTTATTATGTTTGTTGGAGTTTATTACATTATTTGGTAACTTGCAAGTACATTACAAGAACCTTGTAAATATTTTGTAAATACTTTGTAAATGTGTGGTGTGAAAGAGTCTTGTAAATATTAGTCATTTAGTGTTTATCATTTAGTAATCATTAGAGGTTTATCATTAATAAAGAGTTAATAAAATATATTTCTCTTATGAAAAATATGAAGAGTCATATCTCCTGGGAGGTTGAAGAGTTTAAGGATATGAATAGTTAGTTAAAGTTGAATTGTCAAGAGTCTATGTAAAGGCTATATGTAAAGCAACCATATGTGTTGTATTTAATTACATTTTGGTACTTCATTGCTACTAGAATACTAAGTGAAAGATCCATAGGAATATAGTAAATTTATGTTGGACATTTTGAGTCAAAGTTGTCATTGATGTCAAGGAACAAAGTTGTCATTGATGTCAAGGAATAAGCTACCGTTGATTAAAAAAGGTCAAACAGAACAATGTAAAGGTTAATGGCAAAATATCTTCATAATATTTTTAATATTATGTGGAAGCATAAGTAGGAGGGTTTTTATTAAAACCATGGGTGAGCAAAAATAAAAGGTTTTTCATAAAAGCCCAAGGAAATTTTAATATTTATTTTATAAAATATTTAAATTCAAATTGAATTTAAATTTTATAAATAAATATTATTTATACAAAGTGGTAAAATCAAAGAAGGCTTTAATAAAGCCAAAAGGATTTAAAAGTTAATTTATAATATTTAAATTCTAAAGAATTTAAATAATTTATAAATTAATTATTCAAATTTTGAAGGTGCCAAAATTCAAGTGTAAAGGAGGTAATTGGTATATAAGCTATATGCCTTAGTGGCATTTAAATCATCCTTTGTTCAAAAAAATAAAAAAGGCAAGTGTTGTGGTGAGAATTTGTGCGAAGAAGACAAGTTTCTTATCTTAAGTGCCAGCGAAAAAGGGATAAAATTGTCGAGGGCTAAAATCCAATAACCAACTAGGCAGCGTGGCCTAGTGGCAAGTGGTCACGAGTTAAGGTGCTTGGGTGCAGAGTGGTCCGTGTTCGATTCGCGATAAGAGCGTTTTGGTAGTTTTAAGGTTGAAGCGTCGAGGGAGGATGCATGTTTTTATTTTTGATTGGGCACTAGTGAAGACGATATAGAGCATGTGGTGCTCTTTGGTTTTCAAATGAGCACCTAGTGCTCACAGCAACTGAGGCCGCAACTAGGATACACAAGGAGGCGGTGTCGAGGGTTTGAGTCTCACCTAGGTGAAGGTAATAAATTTTGCATTAATTTTAATTGCCTAAGGTGTAAACATAAGGTTTAGGGAGCTGTAAGGGGTTATGAAAAGGTGCTTATTTTAATTATTAACTTTTGAAAAAATGAAGGTATAAGGGGTTAAACTTTATTTTAAATAAAGTTATTTTGACATTCTTGATTTATCAAAAGGGTGAATTGAAGGTTGATTAATTTGAGAGGACTTCTTATTTGAAGGTGATATTGTTGACATTATTTTTAGTGGTACATATTATTTTTAATTGGGAGATCATAAGGTGTAAATGGTCAATTTATTTTTGTATATGTTGATGGATGCTTTCTTTAAGATGGAGTGATAAGGTGTATGTGTGTTTTGATATTTGCATTGTATCTTTGAGAGAGTTTAGTATCTTATAACTCCTTTGAGCTTGGTAAAGAAGTGTTTGTGGTTGTGGCAGATGTTTGAGGTTCCTTCATCATCAAGAAAAATGTATGGGCACAATTCTTCCATAGTTGAGTTGATTGGTTGGTTTTTTGGAAAATAAGATTGGAGTGAAAAGGACTTGATTAGGGTTTCCCTATTGAGTGTGTTGAGTTAATGCTTCAAGGTTTTTTGGAATAAAGAGTTGTTGTTAGAACCTTGTTTTATAAGCATTTTTGTTTAAGTCATTGGTTGTGTGAAGAACTTGAACTAGGGTTTGCAAAGAATATGAGTATCATTGTTATTTTCTTATAAGCATTGTTTTTGAAGTGAGTTGTTGAGTGAAGAACTTGAACTAGGGTTTGAAAAGAATATGAGTATAATTGTTATGTGAGATTGGTTGATAAGCATTGTTGGAAATATTTTGAGTGAAGGATCATATGCTTAGACTAGGGTTAGTAAGCAAGAATTATTTCATTGAGTGATTGGTTGAGAAGAGTTAGTTGAGCCTAGTCAAGTGGATGTGTGAAGTTATTGTTCAAGTTCCATAAAACAAACTATTCTATATTTTGAATTGATTTGAGAAAGTGATTGAGTATTGAGTTGAATTTTAAGTATATTGAATCTCTAGAAATTCTCTGTATGCTTTTGAAAGAGTGATTGGAAGTGATTGAGTATTGAGGTGAATGTGAAGCATATTGAGTCTCTAAAAATTATCTGTATGTTTCTAAAAGAGTGATTGAAAGTGATTGAGCATTATGATGAGTATAGAGCATATTGAGTCTCTAACAATTCTCTTTATATTTCTATGAGATTGGACAAGTTCTAGTGTGGAAATTTTTAGCAGATTTGAGGCAAGTCTTTGTGAAGACTTGTGGATAGATTTGGGTAAGCTTTTGTGGAAGCTTACAATACATATTGAGAGCAGATTTGGATAAGTTGTTGTGAGAACTTATTGAGTAGATTAGAAAAGTTATAGATAGGACTTGAGGATAGATTGGTATGAGCTTTTGTGGAAGCTTACAAGGCAAATTTGAGATAAGTATTTGAGAAGACTTGAGAGTAGAGTTGATTGATTGATTTGTTCAAACCTTGAGTTAAGGTTTGGGGTAGATCTAGTAGAGTTGACTTGAGATTGAGTCAAGCTTTGAGTTAAGGCTTGAGGACAGATATTGAGTATAGATTTATGCTAGACCGAAGGGCCATGTTTAGTATAGATTCAAGGATATATTTTGGTGCAAATTTGAGGAAATGTTTGTGCTAGACAAAATACAAATATTGAGGAAATATTTATGCTAGATCGAAGGACTGTGTTTAGTGCAGATTTGAGATAGATATTTGGAGGTAATAGAGTTGAGGATAGATATCTCTAGCCATAGTAGGGAGGATAGGTGTCTTCTATGGATAGAGTTCCATTTGCTAAGGGTAGTGGAGGCAGAGGTCTTCTAGAGGATCACCAAACAAAGTAGAGTTAGGATATTGGTGTCTCCCATGGATAGAGATCCATGAAATTGATTTAGGGGATTGGTGTCTTTTTTGGACAGATGTCCATAAACATTGTAATAGGGAAAGGATTCCCAAGATATTGATTGAGAAAGTTTTAGTAAAATATTTTCTCCATAGAGTAGCCCACATTGGGTGAACCACGTAAATTTGGTGTCTCTATTATGTGTGGTGATTTGTGCATTGCTTTGATTACTGCTATTGATATTATTATATATACATTGCATAATATTGATTGGAAAAGAAAAGTAAAAAGTGGTCTTATACTGTTCATCCCCCCTCTCAGTATAAGCTTGTGTTCTTCAATTGGTATTAGATCGGGTTCCTTCAAAAATGTTTAACAACTTGAAGGAAAAGCTAACAAGAACACAATGGATTCTAAGAATGGATCATCAGATAATTTAGCACCAATATTTTATGGAAGTGATTATATATTGGAGTATGAGAATGAAGATTTACCTGATGGCACTTGGTAATGAGATTTGAGAAGTAGTTGAAAATGGATACGATCCCTTAGTTGATCCACCTAAATATAAGGAGGGTAAGCTACTACAACATTAAAATTCAAAAGCAATGAATGCAATTTTGAGAGGTTTGCATAGAATAGAGTCCATAAAAGTTATGTCCATAAAAGTTATGCATTATCAAGATGCAAAAGGAATGTGGAATAAGTTGCAAAATATATATGAAGGAGATAATGGTGTCAAGAAAGCAAACATACAAAACCTCAAAGGAAAATTTGAAGAATTAAGAATGAAGGATGAGGAAAACATTAGTACTTATCTACTTTGAATCGATGAGGTTGTTAATGCTATGCAATGACTTGGAATTAAGGTTAAAGAATCAGATATTTGTGATAAGGTCTTTAAATATCTTCCAAAAATATTTAGTGAAAATATTTTTGCTATAGAATAATCAAAGGATGGTGATTCTTTGATAAGAGATATGTTGCTTGGTATTCTTACAATTTTTGAGTTGAGAATAAAAGAACCTAATCCCCAGAAGGAAGTAACCTTCAAAGCAATCAAGAAGACGAAGGGTAAGAAGTCAAAGTCAAGCAATGAGTCATCCAGTGATGAAGAAGCTAATTATGGCAAAAGGAATAAGGATTCAAGAAGATCTAGAGATGCAAAATATGTTAGATGTTTCAATTGTGGAAAGTATGGTCATTATGTAACTAATTGTCAAGAAGCTAAGAATAACAATGATGAAGAAAAATAGGATCATAGAAATAGGGAATTAGAAAGATACAGGCATAAAAATAAAAGCAAGAATGAATAAAGCAAACAAGGAAAGAAGTTCTTTCAAAGACAGAATAGGAGTTACTATGTAGATAAGGCAACTAAGTATTCAAGTGATAGTGATAACAGTTTTTCAGATAATGATAAAGATGAAGTCCTATTTATGATTGAAGAAAAAGAAGTTAAGAAAAGGTCATAAATAATTCTCAAGTGTTTTATATGTGGTAACTTTGAACATCTTGAAGATAGTTGTACAAGAAATGGTTTCAGTTTTAGTGATGATGAATATGAAGATACACTTGAAGGACCATAAGAGAATATTCTAATAGCTCTATAAAAAGAAGAAAGTGATCCTATAGAAGACAAGTCAAAATAAAATGAATATGTGGACAAAGGTAAATAAATAGAGAAAGAATCAGATAAAGAAGGATATGATCTTAAGGGAGAACTCATTTATGCTCTTGAAATAGTATAAAAAGGTAAGAAAACAAAACTCTAAACTTGAGTTTCAATTTCAAGAATGCGATGAAGAGAGAAGAATGCTTATAGAGGATCTAGACAAATCAAAGACTAAGACAAATAAGTTCAAAGATAATTTAGAAGCAAAGGTCTTAGAATGTGATAAGTTAAAACAAGAAGTGGTTCTACTAAAGGAAGATTTAGAAAACTCCAAGAGTAAGCTCCACAAGTTTGGAAAGAGTTCAAAGATTGTGGATAAGATGATCAAGGTACAAAGAAGGTCAACAAACAAAATAGGTCTTTATATTGAATAGGCTCAAAAGAAACAAGAAGAGAAGTTAATCTCAAGTTCTGAAGGAGAAGAAACTTCAGAAGAAGAAACTTTAGAAGAAGACAATGTAAGAGAAAGTGAGACATCTAAGGATGAGTTGGACAACAAAAAGTTCAAAAAAAATAGGAACAATGCACAAAGAAGAAATAGATGGAACAAAAATCAGAATAGGTTAAGAGAGACTAAGAGACCAATGAGGTCAAGACAAGAAAACTTCAATGGAAGATGCTTTTCTTATCATAGGTTTGGGCACACGGATTCATAATGCAGGACACATGAAATACATGAATTTGGGAACAAACAACATTTCCATGGGTGTTGCTACTCATGTAATCAGTTTGGTCACAAGGCAATGAATTGCAGGGTTCATGACAAAAAAGGATATGGCTTCACTAGGAGAAATCCTAAGACATTTGCACCTCCAAGGAATAATAACATTAAGTGTTATAAGTGCAATAATGATTGTCAAACAACAAAGTGGTGTAGAGCAGACATTCCAAAATCAAGTATGAACAGGAACAAGAACAGGAAAAAGGATATGGATATGAACATGATCATGGATATGAACATGAACATGAATAAGAACATGAACAAGAACAAGAACAAGAACAAGAACAAGAACAAGAACAAGAACAAGAACAAGAACAAGAACAAGAAAATGGATATGGATAGGAACATAGACATGGAAAGGAACAATCAGAGGAATCATAAGGATCAGATAAGAAGAAAAGAGGATAAAGGTAAAGACTAGTGCTTGCTGGGAGTAGAAATACTCCCACTTTAGAATTAACCACCTAAAGAAGAGGTGGGGGAGGGGCTAAGCTAAGAGAATTATTCTTAGCCCCGAGACCCAAAGGTGACCCTTTTCCATTGATGTCAAATGGGGAGAGATTTTATTAAGAGGGAGAGATTTGGTATTTGAGTAAAGAGGAGAGATTTGAAAAGAGCATTGATCCAGGGGGAGCAATATTCTAGGGGGAGAATAAAAAATAAAAGGTTAAGTTTCTGGTAAAAAGAATTTGGGTTGCCATCAATGACAAAGGGGGATATTGTTGGACATTTTGAGTGAAAGTTGTCATTGATGTCAAGGAACGGATTTGTTAATGGTGTCAAGGAATAAACTACCGTTGATGTAAAAATGTCAAAAGGAACAATGCAAAGGTTAATGGAAAAAGTGTTAGTCTTACAATGACACTGAGAGGGGGGGTGAATCAATGTAACTCTTTTAACTTAACTTTACAGTTCTTAATACTGTAATAATTAAACCTTAAAACTAGATAAAGTAGGTATCACAAGAGAACATCACACAACATAATATTTAACGAGGTTCACCAATGTGGCTACTCCTCAAAAATTGACTGCTTGGACTACCATCCAAATCCAGCCTTTGCAAAGCACCAAATTTATAATCAATTTACCAGCACACCATGGAAGGAGCACCAACCCTTGATTTATCTTTACCAACAGAAAGGAGCACCAACCCCTAATTTACTAGCACCAATTGGAAGGAGCATCAACCCCTAATTTACCAGCACCAACTGGAAGGAGTACCAACCCCTAATGCCAAGCACCAACCTAGACTTCAATTTGAATCTATAGGTTTAATAGTAAGATACCTTTGATTGTGCAAGACCCTGACTGGTCTTCTTCACCTTTGCGTTCTCTGCGCACTCTACTCTCTCTGTGCAATCACTTCACACACTCTACTTCATTGCAGTAGAACTTCACGATCGTCTTCTCCCTTTTGCACACTTTGCTCTCTTTTCAAATTTTGCACTTAGCACGATTCGACATGACTTGCTCTCTGTGCACAACGATCGTATATCGCACACACTCAACATACTCAAATTCTTCAAATTTGCCCTCCTTTTATAACAACATTTTCATGATGAAAACCCTAATATTAGTCGGTTGTAAACCCTAATCTTAGTCGGCTTTCATAACAATTGTAAACCCTAATTTTAGTCAACTGTCATCGGTCTTCGTCAGCTTCAACTCAATTACGAAAATACAACATGTCGCGATATCATGACACTTCTTATTTATCTCTCTTCCTCCTTGCTTTGGCCCCCAAAAATACATGTCGTGATATCGCAAAACTTTTTCTTTCTCTCTCTTTCTCTTTTCATCGGACCGCAAAAATGCTACATGTCACGATATCGCGACACTTTTTCTCCTGGCTCTTTCTCTTTGCATCGGACCATGAAAATACATGTCACAAAATCGTGACACTTTTTCTCCTTGCTCTTTCTCTTAGCTTTAGCCCGCGAAAATACATGTCACGATATCGTGACACTTTCACCTCCGTACGCTTTCTCTATTCTTTTGTCATGATATCGCGACACTTCTGCTTCCAAAGACTTCAACTTTGCTTTTGTCATGATATCATGACACTTCTGCCTCCGTAGTCTTCAACTTAGCTTTTGTCACAAAATCGTGACACTTCTGCTTTCATACTTAGCTTCTTTGATTTTGTCACGAAATCATGACACTTCTGCCTTCGAAGTCTTCTTCTCTACTTTTATTGCAAAATCGTGACACTTCTGCTTTCGTACTTTACTTCTTTGCTTTTGTCATGAAATCGTGACACTTCTGCTTTCGAAGTCTTGCTTTCTACTTTTGTCGTGAAATCATGACAGTTTTGCTTCCGTACGCTTCCTCTCTTTCTTTTGTTGCGAAAATGCGACATGTCACGAAATTGTGACACATTTCCAACTTACTTTCTCTCTCCTAATTTAGTCATAAAAATGCGACATGTCATGAAATCGTGACACTTTTCTTACTTGTTCTTTTTCTTTCTTTGAACTTGTCACAAAATCGTGACACTTCTTGCTGCTTTCTCTTTTTCTTCCAACATGTCGCGAAATCGTGATAGTTTTTTCACTTGCCTTTTTCTCTTCCAACATGTCATGAAATCATGATAGTTTTTCTTGCTTTCTCTTTCTCTTCCAACATGTCACGAAATCGTGATAGTTTTTCCACTTGCCTTTTTTCTCTTCCAACATGTCGTGAAATCGCGACAGTTTTTCCTGCTTTTTCTCTCTCTTCCAACATGTCACGAAATCGCGACAATTTTTCCACTTGCCTTTTTCTCTTCCAACATGTCACGAAATTGTGACAATTTTTCTTGCTTGTTCTCTCTCTTCCAACATGTCGTGAAATTGTGATAGTTTTTCAATTTGCCTTTTTCTCTTCCAACATGTCACGAAATCGTGATAGTTTTTCCTTATTTTTCTCTCTCTTCCAACATGTCATGAAATTGCGATAGTTTTCCTTGCCTACTGTATATGTCGTGATATCGCGACACTTTTCTTGTCTTTTTCTTTGATCTTTTGCAAATGGGCCACTTTTGTCTTCTTGAAAAATCATTGTACACACTCTGAATAACCTTTGAACTCCTATCTTCTGCATTTGAATAGCTTTTGAACTTCCTATCCACTGCATCAATAGATCTATCTAACTGTGTTGACAACAATGACAATACTGTTCCTGCACCTTGCTCAAAAATCTCCCCCTTTGGAATTGTTGGCAACACGTGCAATTTCTTGTAACTCTTCTCCCCCTTTGACAATAATACCAAAGGACTACTGCAGACTCCCTTGAGTCCATGCACAACATTCTTAGGCATAATTTATTACACTTAGCAAAAATCATGAACATAAGAAAAAATATAATCAAATACTTAAATGCTCCCCCTGAGAATGTGATCCCTGTAGCTAGTCAATTCTTGGGAAGTGTGACCACTCCCAATTTATTGCGAAGGTACTCAAAAACTTTCTTGGGCAATGGTTTTGTGAAGATATCTGCTACTTGCTCTGTAGTTGGAACAAAATCCAACTTAACTTCACCTTCTGCAACTTTCTCATTCAAAAAGTGATACCTCATAACAATGTGTTTTGTGCGTGAATGCATAACCGGATTCTTGGAGATGTTAATGGCACTGGTGTTATCACACTTAACTGATATTGGCTCACTGAAACTAATACCAAGATCTTTTAGAGTTTGTTTCATCCATAATACCTACATACAACATGTTGTCGTTGCAATATATTCTGTCTCTACTGTCGATAAATAAACTGACTCTTGTTTCTTACTGTGCCACATGATGAATCTATCTCCAAGATAGAATGCACCTCCACTGGTACTCTTTCTGTCATCTACACATCCTGCCCAATCTGCATCTGAATACGAAATAAGGGTGAAGTCTTTACCTTTCGGATACCATAACCCATATTCTATAGTACCTTGAGGTACCAAAGAATCCTTTTCACTGCTATCACATGAGTCTCCTTGGGATTAGCTTGAAATCATGCTACCATGCATACTGCCTGCAAAATATCTGGTCTAGTAGCTATCAAGTATAGTAAGCTTCCAATCATAGATCTGTACATGGTTTGATCAATAGGTGGAGATTTGTCATCCTTGCTCAACTTGTAACTTGTCGTCATGGGAGTGCTAACTAGCTTACAATCATCCATTGTGAAATTTTTTAACATCTCTTTCACATATTTAACTTGAGAAATAAATATGCCCTTATTATTTTGATTAACTTGCAACCCGAGGAAATACGAAAGTTCACCAATCATTGATATTTCAAATTCTTTCTGCATCTTATTTGCTAAATCTTTACACGACTCATCCTTGCTGCTACCAAATATGATATCATCTACGTATACAATAAGAACAATAAGATGCCCATTTTCTATTTTGACATACAAATTACTATCCACCATACATTTCTTAAACCTTTGTTGAGTGAGATAGTTGTCTAGCCTTGCATACCATGCTCGAGGTGCCTGTTTTAAGCCATATAATGCTTTCTTCAACTTACAAACCAAGTTGGGATCATCACCAAGTTGGAAACCATCTGCTCAATATAAACTTCTTCAAGTTTCCCATTCAAAAATGCTGATTTCACTTCCATTTGATAAACTTTGAAATTCTTGTAGACTGTTAAAGCCATAAACATTCTAATTGCCTCTAGTCTAGCTACTGGTGCAAAAGTTTCCTCAAAGTCAATGCCTTCAACTTGTGCATAACCCTTGCATACCAATCTTGCTTTATTTCTGACTACCTGTCTATATTCATTCAATTTGTTTTGAAAAATCCATTTAGTCTTGATTATATTTTTATTTGCAGGTCTAGGTACTAACTCCCAAGTTTTGTTTTTCTCGATCTGATATAATTATTCATTTATTGCCTTCATCCAACTTTCATCTTTGCTTGCATCAACAACATTTTTGGGCTCAATGCTGGATAATAGAGAGTAGTTACTTACTACTCTTCTTCTTGTCCGAACACCAACTTTGGGGTCTCCAATTATTTGCTCTCTAGGATGATTTTTTTGCCAGCTACCTATTTTGAATTTCTTATTTTCTTCCACTTCTGAATCACAACTTAAATAATCTGAGTCAATTTTTTGTATCTTTTCCATTTCATTTTCCTCATCTCCTTCTAACCTATTCATAAATTGGGTAGTTCGTTTCATAGCTAATTACTCATTCTCTGCCTTCATCAAATTTAACATCGGCACTGTCCATAATTTTCTTTAGCCTCTTGTTGTAGCATTTGTAAGCTTTGCTTTTTGATGAATAACCAACAAAAATACCTTCATCCGCTCTATCTTTAAACTTACCAAGATTATCTTAAGTTCTTTTGATGTAGCACTTGCTGCCAAAAACTTTGAGGTATTTTGTTGTTGCCCTTTTACCGAACCATAACTCATAAGGAGTTTTTCTTTCATGTTTTCTTAGCATGTACCTATTTTGGATATACACTGCAGTATGAACTGCTTCTTTCCAAAATCTGTCTGCTACTCTGCTTTTAGCCAACATAGTTCGTGCCATTTCCTGCACTGTCCTGTTCTTTCTTTCTACCACTCCATTCTGCTGAGGTGTCCTGGCTGCTGAAAACTGTCTTCTAATATCGTATTTTTCATAGTACTCTGTAAAATCCTCTAAAATGAATTCTCCTCATCTATCTGATCTTAAACATTTTATCCTCTTTCTTGTTTCATTCTCAACATGGTTTTTGAAAATCTTGAACATATCAAAAGCTTCTGATTTATGCTTCAAGAAAAATATCCATGTCATTCTGGAATAGTCATCAATGCACAACATAAAATATTTGTCACCATTTATGCTTTGTGTTCTCATGGGTCCACATAAATTAGTGTGTATTAGTTCCAAAGGTTTGCTTGTGTAGTACTCTTTTGTTTTGAATGTGACTCTAGTTTGCTTCCCCTTTTGGCATGAAGCACAAATGTTGTTTGTAGGTTTGCTGATGGTGGGAATATCTCTCACTGCCTTTTTTGAGGTGATTTTTACTAGATTATAAAAACTGATATGACCGAGTATCTTGTGCCACAACCAATTTTCTTCTTCCTTTCCAATAAAACAAGCTCCTTTTGAAGTCTTTGAGAGTGTGTACAGGTTGCCAGATGTCCTTGATCCAGTTGCTATCAATTTTCCACTATTTGTTTTTCTGACTTCACAACCCTGCTTCATAAAAAATACTTCATGACCTTTATCACAAATCTGACTTACACTCAACAAGTTATGTTTCAACCCATCTACAAACAAGACGTCTTATGACTTAATTTTTTTGTCACTAATTTTAACTGAGCCTTTGCCAACTATCTTAGCTCCATCATTATTTCCAAACTTTACTAAACCACCTTCATATTTTTGTAACTTCTCAAATTTTTGTTTGTCACCTGTCATATGACTGGAGCATCCACTATCAAGTATAAATGGTACATATTTATTCTGTGCTTTAAATGTTGTTTGTACTATTAAAGATTCCTTTTCTTCCTTAAGTCGCTCTTTTTCTTTCCACTCCGTTTTGATAGTAGATTTGAGCTCTTATTTTGCCTTTCCCTTATCAATAGCTTGTGCATATTTTTTGGGAAGTTTTCTATTTTGTCTTATCTTGTTTGGTTGAAATTTTCTTCTCTGAAACTGATTTGATGCAAATGTACTTCTATAGTTTCTTGCAATCTGCCCAGAATTATGATAGTTATAAGATTCTACTGTATAATTCTTCAAAGGAGAGAGCATTTCTACTGGTGAAATTCCTTGGTCTTACATTATATTTGTAGTCTAAGATTTTATGTCCATAGCCATTGCATTTAAAACAAAAACCAAAAAAGGGATAATTGAACCTGGGTGATGGTCTTTGCCATGTTTTCGTAGGAGCCATAGGTCTTATTCTTCTTTGATGTGTGACATTGGTGAATCCATCATCGTCAATTATCCTTTCGTGCCTTGCATTATTGCTTTCTTTTGCATGAGACATTTTTTCTTGATCAACCTGTTTCTTATCTTCATTCTTTATGGATTCTACATTTCTAGCCTTTGATCCATTTGATGATTATCCTTCGACAAAACCCATACCAAATTTGATGCCTGCAGGCCTTTGGTCATTTATGATCTTATCCAGCTTCAAAGAACTTTCTTCACGTTTGTGATAACAACTAATTTTCTTATTCATCTCTTCTAGTTGCATTCTTAAACCAACAATCTCTTATTCTAGCTTGCTGCAATAATCTATTTTCATGGTTATTTGCACTTCGATATCTTCGAAGATTTTCTTGGATTCTTCTATCTGTACTTTCAAACTGGTTATGATTTCATTTGCATCCTCAAGATTTTTTGAAATTTTCTTATTCTTTTTCCTCTCTATTTTCCACTCTTCAAGTGCAGAGATCAACTCACCTTCTAGATCTACTTCAGCCTCAGGGTTTTCACCACATACTTCAGAGTTCACTCCTTCCTTTTTTGATTTTACTTCTTCAAATGCCATGAAAAGAGCTTCACCTATTTCCTCTTCAGAATCATCATTGGAGTTGTCTTCTGATGAACTGGCATTTTTGGAGATGAAACTTTTCTTCTTGAAGTTGCCTTTTTTGAAATTCGTTTTTTTTCTTCTAGTCACTTATTTCTTGGTGCGATCCTTCATCATTTTTGTTCTTCTCATTAAGAGGACATTTAGTCACAAAATGCCCAACGCATCCACAGTTGAAACATTTAAGCAGTAGCTTTCCTCTGTATTTTCTTTTTTCTATTTTTAGTTTTCTAACAAAGTTTGCTTCCATTTCATCTGATGTCTCTTTTTCCTTAGACTCTTGTTTTGCGTTTTTATCTTTAAGAGCTTTAAAATCCACTTGTCTGTCTGTGGGTTTAGATCTTCCTATCCTCATCTCATATGTAGTCAAGGAACCATACATCTCATCTATACTAAAATAATTTAGATTTTTAGCTTCTTCTATCGCTGAGTGTATCGCTCCAAATTTTTTGCATCCTTACCTTCAAGCTATAGGATCCGTGCCCGGAAGGAGGATGGGAAAAGGATGGCATGGTACCTCGAACTGAGAGGCCTTGTGAAGGTCTTGCCTCTCGGGGGAGGTGTATTATGGTGATTTTTCGACGGATGGTGGGTTCACCAGGAAACGTTTGAATGGCAGTTTCCATGCCTAGGTTGGGAATGTGTTTAATTTTTTCAATTTTAGCTTTAAACATCCAAGTCCTAGGTTTGGCCAAATGAATCTAAGTTGTTCTATTATAAAAATGCAGATTAAATGAATACAAAAAAACAAATTAGAACATAAAATAGAGAAAGTAAGCAAGATTAAAAAGCCATACCTGATCCGGATGTCTGATGAAGATTCTGATTCTTGAAGCAGTCAGGATCGCTTCTAATTTGACATGATCATCTCTGCTATCAGACAAGATCGTCTGAGATTTGACGAATTCGTCAGACGAATTTGTTAGAGACCTGCAATCAGACAAGTAGACACAAAATGCAAAAAATGCAACTATTCTAACAAAAGGTAATGATGTAGAATAACATCAATAACATTAAAATGATGATGATAAGCAAAATACGAGTGCACTAAAATGATTTGATGACAATTGGTGACTTTATTATGCATTTAAAGCTACATGGGTGAACTCCAAAATGCAAAGTAATAAGAAATAAACTTAGATTTAACTAAATGCAGAACAATGTATAAAATAAAATGATGAAGAAACGCAAACTCTGGGCACTGATTGCCTCAATGTTGACTGCAGTCGAAATCATCTTGCATTGGTACGAAATCGTCTCGAATTGAACAAGATCATCCATGATGAACTGAGCTTGCTCCAGCTGAAGAATGACAAGGTTCCTACAACAAAATTTGGATAGGACAAGTGTAGATGGTAATTCAGGATGTTTTAGTGCGTATACAGTCAATTTACAGGAAATATCAGCCAGGGGTAGGTTAAGGGGAGGGCCTAAGTTTAAATAGGCTTAGAAGGGAGGTTAGGAGGTTGGGGATCATCCCAATTTGGGAGATATCCAATGAGGAGGGTCTCTAACGGTGCAGATACGCTTTTGCCCGGATTAGAGACACCGTTGGAACATAGGCTAATTGAGAAAAATTAGTTTTGGGACAAGATCGTCTGGACGTCCTAGTCCAGATGAAATCGTCCGATTTGAGGCGATATCGTCTGATCGACGACGATATTGTCAAACGGTCAAAACAAATTCTAAAAATGGTGTGGGAAAGGAGGAAACGGGTTAAACGACGATTTGGAAGCGATTTTGGGGGTTAAAATTTGAATTTAAATATTTACTAGAGTAATTGTAATTATTTAAGGTTTTACTGCATCAATTTTAGGGTGCTACATTTTGCCCCCTCTTTAGCAAATTTTTTGAAGAAAATACGTTAAAGATGAGTTCTTCTCAATCTACGAGAAAGCAAAAATTATTCCCATTTTTAGGCGACGATTCTAGGTTGAATCGTACGACAACTTACTATGGTGCCCCCTCCGTGTTTTTACCCAAATCAAACGTTTGAGATAAAAACGTAGAAAAGCAAAAATTTTAAAAATGCTTTTAATTATTTTTGAATAAAATTAAGAAAAATAGGGTAAAACCCTAATTCATTTTTACTATTCATTTTTTTTTTAATTAATGATTTATTAATGATTTTTATTGTTGATTTTGTTTATGTTGCAGAGAGGATTACTAAAGAGCAGAGAATGGAAATATGGAAGATTAAGGGATGACTTGGCTGCCCTGTCTCAAGCAAAGCGAGATCAGCTGGCTTAGGTCGACTTACAGCATGTGGCAGATATGCCATAAGTTTTTATAGATATGGGGCTACTGACAGCCCTAGCAGAGAGGTGGTATCTGGGTTCTTCCTATTTTTGGTTACTGATAAGGGAGATGACTCCCACACTGGAGGATGTATGGAGGATTTTGTGGATCCCCATACAAGGACGGCTGATCACTCCCGTGGCCAATCAGGGCCACACGATGATGCGAGTGTGTGGTGATCCGAGCTTTGCCCTGGAGAAGGGCCAAGTGAACATCGAGTCACTGTGCCAGATGCCTGGGGCATCTAGACTCACATGGGTTTTGGCTGGGGTGGTAGGTGGACTTTGTTGTGCCACCAAAGCAGATGCAGGGTACCATGGATACTAACAGATGTGGTCTATGACATGAGAGACCACAAATACAGATTTGCTTGGGGGAGCTTTGTACTCTGTTAGTTGTATAGGATCCTTCATGGGGTCATATACAAGGGCGGTCG
The DNA here is from genome assembly GCA_028583015.1 of Wollemia nobilis. Taxonomy (NCBI): domain Eukaryota; kingdom Viridiplantae; phylum Streptophyta; class Pinopsida; order Araucariales; family Araucariaceae; genus Wollemia; species Wollemia nobilis. The sequence goes on along the minus strand of JAQPPZ010017116.1, from coordinate 3,210,283 downwards.
ATGTCTAGTTATGACATCACTACTATAGGTTTGGTGTTGGGAGCACATTGCAGTGTAGAGGTCAATAGGGCTCCCACTGATAGGGATTGATGGGGATAGGCCCCAAGTTTTCTACTGGTGGCTCCGGAGAGGGGCACAACGACTGATAGATCTGCCAGTGTCCCAGAGACTACTAGACAACCTCGTCTCTGACTAAATCACCTGGAGGCCTTGGAGAGATCATCCAGGGTGGGCCGAGGACGGACAAGAGCTAGCTTGCATCAGGAAAGTCTGTTGGCTAAGGATGGAGATGGGAGAGGTGGAGCTCCATCGGTACGACTGAGGTTTGAGGCAGTTCAGTCTATAGCAGGGGATTCCATATCTAAGAGACTACGAGTTTTCCCAGACTGTATGAGATAACACTACAGTTATTAGGGCTTCAGATATGTAGCGATTCTAGAGTCAAGACGTAGATGATGCCCTCATTCAGCCAGTGGATGGGAACGACACTAGGGTAGCCGACAGCTACAATGTCTAGTACACAGACATCCACCCTTCTTGAATGACAAGGGCTCAAGGTTTGATTCATGTAGTTGTGCATCGGATGGGGAGGCGGCACCAGGTAGCCATTGAGGTAGCATAGGGTTGTAATGGGAGAGAGCAGAGGAGGCCCCAGGCTCAGTAGAGGCTATAGCAACGAGAGAGGAGGGAGGAGAGATCTCATTCTCCATAGAGAGAGAGACCACCATCGCCCGATAAGGGCAAGGGTGTGGACACAAGAGAGAGTAGTGAGATGGCTACTCTCTGAGTGGAGACTGTCTATCTCCAGGAACAGGTGTAGACTCTACAGGATGAGGCTACATGACACCGAGCGAAGGCTACAAAGCTCAGAGATGAGGTTGCACACCTCAGAGCACGGAGTGGAGGAGAGAGAACTTAGGAGCTGGCGTGGTCGATTGCTCAAATCATGTTCTACTAGGGCATCTACTTCTAGATGGTGCCAGAGGGTCAGAGGGTATAGCTGCCAGCCGACATTGTTGACCCGATCAAGATTGGGTCATCGAGGACTTCATATCGATCGACGACTAGGACTCGTAGTACCATACATACTACGATGGGGCCACCTTGTCCACCTCAGGGCGGGGGAGGATATGAGGCTGAGAGCTCGAGGGGTTCTCGAGGCTAGGCTACTGCATTGTACAGACTGATTATATGATTTGAGAGGATTGAGTATGCCAAGATGTAGATTGTGGCATACCAATCTATTTTTGAGATGATGGACATATATTTGATATATAAATAGATGAGATATTTTTTGATCATATGACTTGTCTTATTATGATATGACTTGTTTATATGTTTTTATGATGCTTTAATGTTTGAAGTGTGATTGATTTGATGATTCCTGTAATTATGTCATTGGAAATATTATGGTTGAAATGTCATGCTTTAAAAATTTAAATGAAATAATCTGATGTAACAAATTGGTTGTTGGTGATGTGATAATTTGATAAAAATAAAAGGGACTTTTAACAATAATTTCAAAGGACATTGTCGTTGTTATAGACCATTTCATGGAGTCGCCGCTCACTCGGTCGTCAAGCTAATCCCAGTATAGAAATATTGCTAAAAGTAAAAGGGTGCTTAAGAGACTGTCTTAAGACTTTGGTGTGATGATGCAAATGATGATGATGATGATTTTGTTTTCAGATTTTTCATGAAAATATTATGCATGAAATATTGTTAAAATGATTTTTGCTAGGCATAAATTCCTAAGTGTGATAAATTTTTTGGATAATTCCCTAGGAATTATACCATCATTGCAAATTTGCATATTGACATAATGACATGAAATAGTGATAATGTGTTTGTTTGTTTTAAAGCATATCTGTATAACAGAATTATTTAAGTCATATGGATTTTATGAGTTTTAAATAAATGGGGAATAAAAATTGATACAATGGTTTGCGCTAGGCATAGAATATTTAGATATAGACTTATACCATCATCGCAAAAATCAAAGAAGAAAATAGATTGTTTTATTGCATGGTTGATTTTTAATTTTTGAAAATAGTCAGAAAATATGAAGATGAGGACTTGCGCTAGTCATAAAATTCCAATTTTAGTTTTGGAACTATACCATCGTCGCGAAAGTCAAACAATATATAAATATATGTTTTTATTGTATGGTTTGAAAGAAATTTTTATTTTTGATTATGTATGTAGTTGTCTTTATACTAAACAACTGTACTTTAAAGAAGAAAATGAATTTATTCCAAAAAATTTGCAAAAATATTTCAAAGTATCTTAAAGACAAAAGTTAGATTTATAAGGAATCCCATGTGCATATGTGAGTTCATTTCCAATCTTGATTTATCATAATGATACACAAAATATTTCAAATACAAAATGTGTGTGCAATTGCATTGTTCATTTATCAGTTTGAGCAAGATACTATGAAACAAGTGATTTGAATGAACCAAAAAAATGTTCATTAACCATGATTTAGATGCATATAACCATACCAGACTACTATGTAAGTCGGATTATCAAGAGCTAGCTAATCCATAAGCAGACATAGGTCTATACAAAAGAAGGTTTCTAATGTGATAGACATATCGCCATGCTAGGAGTTACCTAAGGCCAAGCAGGTTGGGCACAAACCACCTGTTATGGGGCTTACCTCACAGTTTTCGAATAATTGAGAATTCTAGGGATTCAAGCTCATCAACCCTTCTTTTCTTTTCAAAGGGTAGGGAGAGGGATTTTATTGCTTTTGCTTTTGCTTTCTTTTGCTTTTATTTTGCTTTTCTTTTGTATTTTTGCTTGATTTTTGAGATAATGCTTGAAACATTGTTGTAATGATATAAAATAACATTTTTATTTTTCTTTTTTTCTTGAACTTTGCTTTTCTTCCTATGCTAGGGATACTTGCTCTGATTAGCTGTAGAGTAAGGGATTTTTATTCTGGGTAGGGGTAAGCTTGTCCTTTTGCCAATTCTCAAAGATTCTAGACCATGTGCATGATAGGATAGCAGGGGAAACTTTTCGCTCAAGAAACCACTTCTACTATGTAGCATAGCATGGACACTACAAATATAATCATTTTATTGTGAAAGGATGTGCTTGGTTTAAGTAAATAACAAGATCAATTCTCTGTGCTCAAAATTTATTTAATTGAATTTTGTGGACTTTGATATAAGAGAGATTAGTAATCATGCCAGATAAAAATCAAGATATTTATTTTGTGTTTGTGAAAGTGAGGGATTCGAAATAAATGCTAATTTATCCAAAATAATTTGAAATATATAACTGCAACATTTGTAAGAAAAAAATATACAAATACTTTTTTGAGAAGTTTGAGAATGTTGACTCTCTTTCTTCTTTATTTTGTTTTGGTTTCGAAAGAGTCAAGAATATTGCTATTTTTATTTTTATTATTTTTGTTTGTTTTTGTTTTTGTGTAAACAGTTTGATATATTTTTAAAATAAGACAACATGCAAAATATGTACAAATGATGAAATGACTAATTTTTGTTACGCATAGTAACGTTTAAGATGCAAAATGTTCATGGGTTCTTTAAGTTCTTTACCATCTAAGGTAGATAATTTATATGCTCCCGATTCAAATTTAGCAGTGATAATGTATGGTCCAAGCCAGTTGGGCTCAAATTTACCTTTAAGGTCTTTAGTTGCATTAGTATTTTTTTGATTTTCTTTTAAAACAAGGTCGTCGATCTCAAAGGATCGATGACGAACTTTTTTAGCATATGATATTTTAAGCTTGTTGTGGTGGGCACGAAGATGCTCCAAAGCATTGATGCATTTTTCATCTAGGAGTTCCAGCTGATTGAGTTTTCCAGATCGATATTCATCTCCTACTTCAGTATCTTGAAGTAGTATAGCCAAAGAAGGAACTTCTAATTCAAAGGGAAAAACGGCTTCAGCACCATAAACCAAAACAAAAGGTGAAGTTCCAGTGGGGGTTCGAACACTAGTTCGATAGGCCCACAAGGTCGGATATAACCGAATGTGCCAGTCACGACCAGATTTATTGATCAATATTTTGAGAATTTTGATTAAGGTTTTGTTAGATGCTTCTGCTTGACCATTACCCTAAGGATAATAGGGAGTGGACCAGCAACGTTGAATCTTATATTTTTGGCATAATTTCTTGACATCTTTATTTTTGAAACAAGTTCCATTATCAAAGATGAGATTTGTAGGAATTTCGAACCTACAAATGATTTGATTAAAAATAAATTTAGAAACTTGTGTGCCAGTGCAAGAAGCTAAAGGCATAGCTTCAACCCACTTCGTGAAATACTTGGTGGCGGTTATGATGAATTTGTGTCCATCAGATGACATAGGATTGATTTTGCCAATAATGTCTAAGCCCCATTTTGAAAAGGGCCAAGGAGATGAAATAGCCTGTAGCTCTTGTGCAGGGGCATGGACAAGGTCAGCATGTTTCTGGAACTTGTCGCAATGGCACACATACTCATGTGCATCATTTTCCATGGTAGGCCAAAAGTATCCTATCCTAAGGAGATTTTTAGCAATGACACTACCACTGAAGTGTCCTCCACAAGATCCATCGTGGGCTTCACTCAAGGCTGATTTGGATTCTTCTAAATTCAAACATCTCAATAGGATACCTTCAAAAGATATCCTATACAAAGTATTGCCAATGATTACAAATCAACTTGTGCGTTGACGTAATAACCGACGTTGGTTTCTATTAAAATTGGCAGGGAAAGTCCCATTTTGAAGAAAATCAAATATATCTGTGTACCAAGGTTTAAGAGTAGTTTCATTGATTAGAAACACATCCAAAGGTTCTAAGCATGACTTATTTGAAGCGGGTTCCTGGAGTCGATGAATAATGATAGTGGCATATTCGTCATCTAACTCCAAGGGCAGAAGAGATGTAGCTGCGGCCATAGCATCAGCTGCACGGTTGCAAGTTCTAAGAATAGCTTCCAAGGTAACTTGATCAAATAGAGACATTAATTGTAAAACATAGGCTTTATATGGGCACAGTTTATCATCTCTGGTCTGATAAACTTCATTAATTTGGTTTATAACAAGTTGAGAATCACCAAAAACTAACAGATGTTTGATTTTTAGTGCCAAGGCAGCTTGTAATCCGAGGATTAGAGCTTCATATTCAACAGTATTGTTGGTGCAAGCAAATGTTAATTTGAAGGACAAAGGAATGATGTGTTTTTGTGGGGATATTAAAATAATACCCACACCAGCCCCACTCATGCATCGGGCTCCATCAAAGTATAAGGACCATTGTTCAATATGATGCATGACTACAAAAGGGTCCAGACCTGGCATATCTTCGTATGTCCAAGCGAAGACATATTCATATTATTTAAGGAATGAAATGTATTTATCCTATTTTTCTTGACTTAGTTCTGACCCAATATTGATTATGTGAGGATTATCCTCAGTTCCAATGTTAACTTTAATGACGTTTTCTACTTCCATGTGTAGATCTCTTTCAAAATTAGGTGGGGCGGGTGAGACACCCAATTATTGTAATTCTTTTAAGGTTAATTTGGATAATTCATCTTGAGGATTAGTGGCCTCAAGATGGGCTATAGTTGATATAAAACTATTGGTTCGACTTTTATACACACCCTATGAAGAATGAGCATAAAATACCGATAACACTTATACGGGATAAATCCCACTCACTTTAGGATCTTGCTGGATATCCAAGGTGTGAGTTACAGAGTTGGGTCGAATGTCTATTCACTCTTTTCCACTTTTGGAATAGTTTCAAGTGGACTGTCTGTTACCTTACAATGGGCTCGGGACTTGTTTGGTAATGTTCTTGGAGTTGGTTATCTTTGTGGATAATCAGATTTACAATCAGTTCTTTGATCTAGCTCTTTATACTTTAGCAGATTTAAATAAAAGACAAATTTAAAGAAAGATAAAATGGATCATTTCACGGTGGAACAGAGAGAGTAGGGTAGGGCAGAAAGAGAAGTTTATCTAACTTAGTCTGCAAAACCAAAACTACCAATTTTTAGTTATACCGGTTAGCTTCACAATAGAACAAATCAAAGAGGAAAGTGTCCAACTTTCTAAGATCACTTTCAACTAAGAGCATAAGACAAAGATGAAACAGATCTAACAAAAAATTATAAATAGAAGGGAAGTCGGTTAAAATTGGTATCTCTCACCAGCAGCCTAGCTCACATAGTGAGGACAGAGCAATTAGAACAGGCCTAAACCTTAAATCTGTAATTTTCCCTAACATACAATAAAGAAAATGAAGCCTAACAGCATATCCAATCCTGGTAACATAGATCTACAGAGATAAATTAAATAAACCTTAATGAAACGAAAACAAAAGAAGATGAACTTATCACAATCTGAAACAGATTAGGCTCCTGGCCATGCTATCACAGAAAAAGAAAAATCACACCAACTCTAAGTCCAGAACAAAGCATTCAAACAAGATTTGCAAGAAATTGCTCCAATAGCTTTTATTTCTAAGTCTCCGCCTCTAGAAATTACATTCATAAGAAGTATTTATAGACTCAGGACAGACCCTGATCTTTTCAGAAATATCTTCTTCTCAAACCCTAAATCTTATCACCTTAAACTCTACTACCCGGGTTTTACAATATAAGGCCTTTTAAAATAGAGTTTTGATAAAACTTAATCATTCTGCAAATCTCAGTGCAGTTACTTGCCATAAATGGAGAAGGCAGAATTTGATATTATTTGCATCCACCTGTAACTGTGTGTAAATGTCTTCATTAATTCCCTCAGGAAATTTGGATGAGTCACCACTTCTCTGACATTTCATCTTCGCAGAGCCGTCTCTGAGTTGAAAATCTCTGCACGCCATTACTTCTGCCATAAATTTTCATTAAATGCGTCCATCGGCAAATTTCGGTAATCGTGTGTAGATATTTTCATTTTTCGGTCAATTGCCGACATATTCTATTAAATGGGCAGCTGCTTAGTCACCGTAAAGTCTCTTTGCGGCCAGATCCGTAAAATTTGGATGAACCAACAATTCTCGGCATCTCCCATTTCAATGTGACGGTCCTCGATTAATCTGCGCTTAACTTTGTCTTTCTCGTCATTACTTCCGCCATCATGCAATTGTATCGCTTTCCGAAAAGAAAAGCAAGGATTAGTATTTTAATATTATTAAATCAAAACCTTAATTATTAAATCAAAACCCTAATGTTTATTACATGTCGGCTCTATTTATTTGACACGTGTCACAAAAACGCAACGCTCCGTACTTGCTTCTAGCTATTTTTTTATTTGGCTGTCTCTGCCATGAAAACATGACATGTCACAATTTCATGCCTTTTGTCATGATTTCGTGACATTTTCTTTTTTTTGATTTGGACTCTGTCACGAAATCGTGACACTTCCCTTGCCTTTCTTTCTGTCATTTTGTGATGTCAGATGTCACGAATCGTGACACTTCGACTTCACTTTCCTTTCTTGTCGCATTTCGACTTTTGCTTCCTTGGGCACTTTCTTTCTTGTCATGATTTCACGATGTCTCGAAGGCATCGTGAAATTGTGACACTTTCGGGACCTTGGGCACTTTGCCTTTCTTGTCGTGATTTCGACGTCCGATGTCGCGAAATCGTGACACTTTCGGGACTTTGTCTTTCCTCGCCTTTTGCCTTAGGTGCATTTTGCCTTTTTTGCTTTGTGTCACGATTTCGCGACACCTTCTAGCTTTTGCCCCTTTTCTCTCAACTGTGTCACGAATTGCGACGTCGCGATTTCGTGACACTTTCATGCCTTGCTTCTTTTGGTGCAAAAAAATGACAAAAACTCAAAGTGCCCAGAATTTGATGAAACTTTGCAAGGATCTAAACAAGGCAAAAGGGTACCCGAATCTACAAACAGAACTTTAGAATTCATCAGGGATTAAGATAAAATGCATTTACATGCAATCTTTCAAAAGTTTTAAATTGAAAACAATGCCCCATGCAAGCCTACTTAGATATTTTGATAAATGCACAACTTGAAGAAGGAGGCAAGCAAAATTTGGAATTTAAAACCCGAAAAACTCAAGAGGGTCCCTGCTAAAAAAATGCAAAGTAAAAATTTTCAAAGGATGGAACTTCATTTTTTTAGTGGGGGTGTGTTGCTTCTCAACAAATGGCGATATCTGTGGGTAAAATAGTAGCATTATTTTAGAACCCAGGACTCTAGTTTCAAAACAACATAGACCATGTACCATGCCTTGCCACAAATATTCTTCAAAATAATTTAACTACTACCTGATAGTTGTTAAAATTTCCCAAGGACATACTAGGTTGAATCACTTAAGGAAGATTTTTGATGTGCAATTATAAGCGTATAAAACTTTCTTCAAGAATGACTAGGCCTTCGAATGTTGTACTCTGGATTGATCAACTTTTCTAGAAAGGGGAAACCGAGTTGTGAAAGGGGAAACCGAGTAGGGCTCTGTTTACTAGTTTAGCCTTTTACAGCCTCGACAGAGTTACTCTTTAGATTTACACGACCCTGATCCACAACTGTGAAGTAGTATCTACCACTTGGTAAAAGAAAACATCTTCTGAAGCCTTGGCTACCTCTTTCATTACATAACTTTTTCCTTCCTCTTTTTTTTTTTTATAGGAAATAACAGAGTGCCAGTTTTATGCTGTCTTGCTCAACTTTCACCTTCTCTCTCTCTTCTTTGAAATATACCGAAATCTGAAAAGCCTTTAAAAAAGAACAACAATTTTTCTTTTAATATTTCATCAATCTGGAACTGCTTCAGCCTGGGTACTGATAGCCTCTATGGATACTCAAATAATTTCATGAATCATAGTCCCCTCTTATGACCAACTTTTCTTGGATTCCCTAGGAGTTTCTCCAGCCAAACAGGATAGCAGTTTCTTTATAATTAAAATAACTATGGCAAGCAAGACACAAAATCCAATCATCTTTCTACTGTTGTTCTGAATAACAAAATAGTTCCACTGTTTAGTTAAAGCAGACTATCTCTCAATTAGAATAATGAACACTGGATTTTGAACTCAGAATAAAACAATTTTTAGAAGGCTGACTTTTTCTTTGATGTTCAGGCAAGACTTAAAAAACAGAATTTTAAAAGCTAAAGAAACTGTACAGACCCCAAAGGATAAACACAGACCTTTAAAATAAAATAAAATAAAATAAGATAGACTACTTAAATAAAATAAAATAGACTACTTTGTACAGACCCCAAAGGATAAAACACAGACGTTTAAAATAAAATAAACTGTACAGACCCCAAAGGGTAAAAAATAAAATAAAATAAAATAAAAACTATACAGACGCCCCAAAGGATAAAACACAGACCTTTAAAATAAAATAAAATAAAATAAAACTACTTTAAAGCTTATTTACAATGTATACACATGTTACAACTTCTTTGTGATTCATTCAAATGATATATTGGATGGAACAACTGAGAAATAATGCTTTAGGTATTGACCGTTAACGAGGAGGTTCAAAAAATTACCATCAAGGTCCTCGTAAACGAAATGCGTTATTACCCAGAATCTCAGCAATCTGGTATGGCCCTATCCATAGCGGCTGCAACTTTGTATGTTTACCCTTCTTTTCATGGGCCTTGTCCCATAGAAGCACCAGGTCTGCAAGTCTGAAAGCTTTCACTCTGGCTCTTTTGTCAAACCAACGCTTGACGATTTCTTGGTGCCGACTGAAATGTTCCAGGGCTTGGAGTCGTTCATCCTGTAAATTAGTTAGATCCAAAACACGAGCCTCTGCATCTGCTTGATCCTCAAAATAGTCTAAGACAAATTGATAAGTAGGTAATTTCAGAGAGATGGGAACAATGGGCTGAGTACCATACAACAAAGCAAATGGGGAAGTCTTAAGAGCCACTTTATATCTTATCCTGTCAGCCCAAAGTGCATATTTCAATAATGTATGCCATTGTCCTGGGTTTGTCCGCTGCAGATTTCTTAATGGCATTCATTAAATTCTTATTCGTGGACTCAGCTAGTCCATTACCTTGGGGATAATAGTTGGATGAAAATCTGATAACTATCCCCATCTGGTATGCCCATTCTGCAAACTCTAATGATTGGAAGTCTGGTCCATTATCGCACACCAAATTCAGAGGAACCCCAAACCTGGTTATGACATTTGACTCTAGAAATTTGATCACTTCATGAGCTGTACTTCTCATGGTGGTCGCTGCTTCGACCCATCTTGTGCAGTAATCAGTAGTCGTTAGAACATACTTATGCCCTGTCGAAGAATTTGGGTTTATCACTCCCACAAAATCAAGTCCCCATTGCATAAAAGGTTTATTTATTACAACAGGCTGCAATGGTAGAGCTCGATTGGCCTCTTTGGATGCAAAAGTTTGGCACTGATGGCAAGTTCTCACATGTTGATGCGCATCTTTAAACAATGTAGGCCAGTAATAGCCTGCTCTCAATATTTTATGCATAGTGGCAGATCCTGAGGAATGCCCTGCCCCTAACTTTTCATGAAAACTGGACATCACCTCATTGACTTCACTCTGAGAAATGCATCTTAAGAAAATGCCAACATAATTCTCTCTATACAAGTTGCCTCCTTTGAGGAGATAATGAGCAGCTTTCAGTTTTAGTGCTCTCCTTTGGGTTCTGTTCAAGTGAGATGGACAAATTCCAAATTGCAGCAGATGAATAATATCTCCATACCAGTCATCGAATCCAGAATTCAACTGATTAATTTCTTCTTGCACGGGTATTTCGGCAATGTGTCGAGACAAACCAAGTCCTCTGATTAATTTTGTAGGCCAAATTTCTAAGTCGTATTCCTGCAGTCTTGTAACCCAATTACCTCTTAGTTCACCCAATTCGTCCTGGCTTAATAGGTATTTAACTGCTGGGTCAGGAACTATAGCATGAACTCTGCTTCTTAGTATGTAGTGCCTGAACTGCTTAACTGCTCTCACCAAGGCATAGGCTTGTTTATCTAAGCGAGAATACTTTAGCTCAGCCCCCTTTAAATTGGTACTCTTGAAAGCAATTGGATGCTCCCCCGTTTCTCTTCGTTGGGTCAGAACTGCAGCAAGTGTGTGTTCCAAAGAAAAGGTGTACAAGTAAAAATCTGCACTAAAATCTGGGCTCACCAGAACTGGAGCTTGCTTGATGGCAGTCTTGATTTCTTGGAATGCTGTTTTAGCTTCTGTTGTCCAGGAAATCTGAGCAGTTTCCTTTAGCATATCATTCAGTGGCTTGACTATTTCTGCAAAACCAGAGATGAACTTCCTGACAAAGTTAATTTTCCCAAAAAAGGATCTTAACTCTTTCTTAGAGTTGGGAAAGGGTATGCCGGATATGGCTTCAACTCTGTCAGGATCCACGAAAATGCCATCTTTGGTGATCAAGTGCCCAAGGAGCTTTCCTTCCGTTACACCAAAAATGCACTTCTTCGGATTCAAAGAAATGCCGAACTCCCTGCATTTGTTGAAGACAGACTCCAAGTGTTTTACGTGGTCAAACCGAGATTTAGAGAAAACTGTTAAGTCATCCATGTAAACAACAATGCACTTACCCATAAGGCCTTTGAAAGCATGATCCATCGCACGTTGAAAAGTAGCTCCGGCATTGATCAATCCGAATGGCATTCTTTTGTAGGCAAATGTTCCCCACTTGGTTGTGAAGGCGCTTTTCATCCTGTCTTCCTTTTCAACCAATATCTGATTATACCCTGAGAAACCGTCTAGGAAAGACATCATTTCCGAACCATTGACAATCTGTAACACCTCATCCATGGAAGGCAGAGGATAATTATCTTTCTCAGATGCCTTGTTCAAATTTCTAAAATCCACACACAAGCGGATCTCTCCATTTTTCTTTCTGACCGGCACCAAATTGGCCACCCAAGTAGAATGCCTAACGGGAAAAATAATGGCGGCACTCAATAATTTTTCTACCTCCTTCTGGATGAGGGGTTCTAGCAGAGCGTTGACATGCCTCTGTTTTTGCTAGAAAGGTTTGCAAAATTCTTTTAAAGGTATAATATGAGTGTAAACTTTCGGATCAAAAACCTTTAAGTCTTTGTAAGACCAGGCCATAACATCCTTGGACCTGTGAAGAAAATCAATCATACTTCTTTTTATTTTTGGGTCACAAGTTTTAGCCAACTTGAGGTGCTTGGGATCTTCTTCAGTCCCCACGTTCAGGTTCTCAGTCTCACTGTTTGTTATGCCCATAGAATCCTCAGAATTCACCTTTTGCTTGATTTGGTCAACATCAAAGAGCCGCTCCAGTTCTACCATCCCTTTTGGAATTCTGTTATCTTTCAACCTTATTATTCCCCTTTCATCGTCTAACTGCTCTAAGAGAGTATCCCTTTGTCCATCATCGATTATAGCATTTTCAAACGCTTTGGTACTCGTAAAAAATTTATAATCTGCTGGTCATCAGAGAAAACCTGAAAATTATCCACATTATTTGGGACCGAAGGACAAGGGACTAACTCAATCGAAAACTTGTTCCATTTGAATTCTTCCAGTGGTTTCAGACTTGCGACTGATGAAGCCAAGACATCTGCACGTGAATTCTGCTCTCTAGGTATGTGCGTTAAATTAAAAGCATCAAAATCTTCCACGAGATCCCAGGCTCGGTGTTTGTATCCTTTTAAATAAGATGCTTTACACTGGAATTTACCCTTAACTTGATTAGCCACCAACTCTGAATCTGTAAAAACTCGGATATTTCTTACACCTCTGTCCAGAGCAAATTTCAATCCTAATACCAGTGCTTCGTATTCCGCTAAATTATTTGTACAAGGGAACCGTAGGCGATAAGACATAAAATATGTCTGATTCTCAGGCCCTTTAAGGACCGCCCTGTACCATAACCCTGTTTAGATTTAGCCCCATCCACATGAAGCGTCCAGACTTCATTACTATGAACAGGATGAGCTTTACTAAACTTCTCATTTTGTCCCGTTGTTAAATTATACACTCCAATATCTACATCAACAATATTTACAGTCTCATTTTCTGCATTATATTCAGTGATCGTATGTTTGTATCTGGGTTCTCTTTCAACCCTTAATTGGTTTGCCACTCCTTTCCACGGCAACCACATGTGTGAAAAGTCAGTTGCCAAGTATCCATTCAAAGATTTCGACCAATCCTTGCTCAAAAGCATCCCGTACCCCACAGGAATATCCACCACCTGAATTTCAATTCTGTGTTGTGCCCTTGGTTCAGATGCTAACTGGATATGGATATTCTGAAGTTCACCTACTACTTTAACCTCTGATTTGTCCAATTGGACAACTCTTCTTTCAGACTTCATTGGGGTCAAACCCAACTGTTGACAAATGGCCAAAGGCATAACATTAGCTGAAGCACCCGAATCTACCAGACAGTTGTGTAAGTTTTTCCCAAAAATACGAACAGTCAGTAGAAAAGGCGAAACTTCAGTCTTCTCTTTATACATGGCTACATTCGCATTTGCCATCTTCTTTCCCCTGTCCAAAGATTTTGTAGTAGGCCCAGAGTATGTTTTAATCAAGTTGTCCCTCTGTTCTGAAATTTGGGCCAACTCATGAAGAGTGATGTTGGCTTTGATCTTCTTCATGTCCTCCACTATGTTATATCCCTTATTGAGTGGAGGGACAAAAGCATCTGGTCCCCTCGGATTTCCTCCCTTGGGTGGAGATGGGTTATTGCTTGAAGATGGATCTGGAGGAACATTGTGGGAGTTGTCCGGAGGGGTAGATGTAGTGTTGGGCTCCGGATTTCTGTTTCTGAGGTTGTAGTTGTCCCTCCTGTATTGTTGAAAAGCCTGCACCTCATCCATAGGCATTTCAACTACATTCTCAGATTCCTCCGAGAAAGTGAAAGAATCCAAGACCATAGCTGCACTATGGTTGGATGAACTTGGGCCATCCGTATTTCTTTGATGTTCAGGAGAAATCAACTCCCCAGACAAAGCTTCAAAGGCGTTACAAAATTCCAAACAATCCAACTCCCCGTGCTGAGAAGTAGCATGTATCCTACACCAGTTAGGGCAAAGCCAAATCACAAATATTTACATCATGACCTTTACCTTTATAATCCTTATTGGGTTCGTATGGGGGCCGAGTGAATCTGTTCTCATCGATAGGAATACCTGTTTGAGTTCTCCCCAGTAGAAACCTCGCCTTTTAAAACTCAAAAAATCATTGGCCAACTTTTGGACTATTTTTGACACTTCTTCAACTCTTGCATTATCAGCCTTCTTTACCTGGGTTCTATACATTTTCAGCAGGTGTTACAGCCAATGGATTTCCTGATGGTGGAGTCTGACACACTGGCAACATCATCTGATGTGGTATGGGATTGAAAATAGGGGCAGCTTGTGTGACCAAAGGAATTTGATGAGCATTTAAAGGTTGGGGTCCCAACTGTCTTTCTAGAACCAAAGCTTCTTTGTAAGCCTCTGTTAAATTGGTAATAGAGGGATCTCTTTTCAAGAAAATAGAAGTCATTGGATCTAGAGAATTCCTAAAAATCTCTAATGCCAGGTCTGCATTCGGCACATAATAACCAGTTAGTCTACCATAAGCCTTCTGAAATCTAACATTGTAAGATCTGACAGATTCATTTATTTCTCTTTTAATACCAAAAAACTATTGATATAATACACTGGGATCTATTACCTCACCAAACTGTGATACAAAAACCTTTTCCAAGTCATTCCAACTGGTAATAGAATCGTTAGTGAGATTTAGAAACCAGTCGTAAGCTCCCTCCTGGAGAGTGAACGGGAACAATCTGCAAGCCACATCTTCATGCTGTACATTTAACAATTTTAGAGCATTCTTGAATGCTACTAGATGTTCTTCCGCTGTCCTAGTTCCATCATGCTTATATCTGGGAAGATATCTCTCAGGATTTCTAGGCAGGTCATGGGCTGCACCCGGGATATTTAAGGCAGTGGAACCTAACCAGTTTTGCCATTATTACTGGATTGACAATGATATTTTCAGTTGCAGTTGGAGTAACTACAAGTGGTGACAAAACTATTTCGGACAAGGACTTGGCCCTTCCGAGGTTGCTTCTTCTGGGAGTTTCTAACTCAGGCACAAGGAGCTCTCCAGCTCTGGGGTGGGACCTTGTTACTCTATAATTAGAATCCAGCTTTTCACCAGCACTTACAACCTTACAATCCTTAACAGACTACTGAACTTTGGGTCCTCTTTTCTAGCAATTTTAAATATTGGTGTTGAGTTCCGCTGTTTAGGCAAAAACTCAAACAAACAAGTTTTAAAAGGCTGAGGAAGAGGGAAAAGGATTCAAAAGATAAAATACCAGACTCTGCACAGACAACTTACAATACTGAATGGAGTTCAGTGAGGCCCTCCTTCTAGCGCCAATTTTAAATGTTGGTTCGACTTTTATACACACCCCGTGAAGAATGAGCATAAAATACCGATAACACTTATACGGGATAAATCCCACTCACTTTAGGATCTTGCTGGATATCCAAGGTGTGAGTTACAGAGTTGGGTCGAATGTCTATTCACTCTTTTCCACTTCTGGAATAGTTTCAAGTGGACTGTCCATTACCTTACAACGGGCTCGGGACTTCAGTTCAAGTAATGTTCTTGGAGTTGGTTATCTTTGTGGACAATCGGATTTACAATCGGTTCTTTGATCTAGCTCTTTATACTTTAGCAGATTTAAATAAAAGACAAATTTAAAGAAAGATAAAAATGGATCATTTCACGGTGGAACAGAGAGAGTAGGGTAGGGCAGAAAGAGAAGTTTATCTAACTTAGCTGCAAAACCAAAACTACCAATTTTTAGTTATACCGGTTAGCTTCACAATAGAACAAATCAAAGAGGAAAGTGTCCAGCTTTCTAAGATCACTTTCAACTAAGAGCATAAGACAAATATGAAACAGATCTAACAAAAAATTATAAACATAAGGGAAGTCGGTTAAAATTGGTATCTCTCACCAGCAGCCTAGCTCGCACAATGAGGACAGAGCAATTAGAACAGGCCTGAACCTTAAATCTATAATTTTCCCTAACATACAATAAAGAAAATGAAGCCTAACAGCATATCCAATCCTGGTAACACAGATCTACAACATAAATTAAATAAACCTTAATGAAACGAAAACAAAAGAAGATGAACTTATCACAATCTGAAATAGATTAGGCTCCTGGCCATGCTATCACAGAAAAAGAAAAATCACACCAACTCTAAGTCCAGAACAAAGCATTCAAACAAGATTTGCAGGAAATTGCTCTCAATAGCTTTTATTTCTAAGTCTCCGCCTCCGGAAATTACATTTATAAGAAGTATTTATAGACTCAGGACAGACCCTGATCTTTCCAGAAATATCTTCTTCTCAAACCCTAAATCTTATCACCTTAAACTCTACTACCCGGGTTTTACAATATAAGGCCTTTTAAAATAGAGTTTTGATAAAACTTAATCATTCTACAAATCTCAGTGCAGTTACTTGCCATAAATGGAGAAGGCAGAATTTGATATTATTTGCATCCACCTATAACTGTGTGTAAATGTCTTCATTAATTCCCCGGGAAATTTGGATGAGTCACCACTTCTCTGACATTTCATCTTCGTAGAGCCATCTCTGAGTTGAAAATCTCTGCACGCCATTACTTTCGCCATAAATTTTCATTAAATGCATCCATCGGCAAATTTCGATAACCGTGTGTAGATATTTTCATTTTTCGATCAATTGCCGACATATTCTATTAAATGGGCAGCTGCTTAGTCACCGTAAAGTCTCTTTGCGGCCAGATCTGTAAAATCTGGATGAACCAACAATTCTCGGCATCTCCCATTTCAATGTGACGGTCCTCGATTAATCTGCGCTTAACTTTGTCTTTCTCGTCATTACTTCCATCATCATGCAATTGTATCGCTTTCTGCAAAAGAAAAGCAAGGATTAGTATTTTAATATTATTAAATCAAAACCTTAATTATTAAATCAAAACCCTAATGTTTATTACACGTCGGCTCTATTTATCTGACACGTGTCGCAAAAACTGCAATGCTCCGTACTTGCTGCCAGCTATTTTTTTATTTGGCTATCTCTGCCGCGAAAACACGACATGTCACGATTTGCGGGACATTGCTTTTCCTCTTTCCTTGGCGTTTTATTTGTCATGATTTCATGACACTTCCTTTGAACTTTCTTTCTCGTCGCATTTTGAACGTCTCGATGTCATGAAATCATGACACTTTTGGGACCTTTGGCTCTTTCTCATTCTCGTCATGATTTCACGATGTCCCGAAGGTGTCGCGAAATCATGACACTTTTAGGACTTTGGGCACTTTGCGCCTTTCTTGTTGCGATTTCGTGACGTCCCGAAGGCGTCACGAAATTACGACACTTTCGGGACCTTGGGCACTTTGTGCCTTTCTTGTCACGATTTCACGACGTCCTGAAGGCGTCGCGAAATCATGACACCTTTCTTGTCATGATTTCGTGACATCTCGAAGGTGTCACGAAATCGTGACACTTTCGGGACTTTGGGTCTTTGCGCTAAGCGCCTTTTGCCTTAGGTGCCTTTTGCCTTTTGTTGCTTTGTGTCGTGATTTCGTGACACCTTCTGGCCTTTGCCCCTTTTCTCTCAACTGTGTCGCGATTTCGTGACACTTTCATGCCTTGCTTCTTTTGGTGCAAAAAAAATGACAAAAACTCAAAGTGCCCAGAATTTGATGAAACTTTGCAAGGATCTAAACAAGGCAAAAGGGTACCCGAATCTACAAACAGAACTTTAGAATTCATCATGGATTAAGAGAAAATGCATTTACATGCAATCTTTCAAAAGTTTTAAATTGAAAACAATGCCCCATGCAAGCCTACTTAGATATTTTGATAAATGCACAACTTGAAGAAGGAGGCAAGCAAAATTTGGAATTTAAAACCCAGAAAACTCAAGAGGGTCCCTGCTAAAAAAATGCAAAGTAAAAACTTTCAAAGGATGGAACTTCATTTTTTCAGTGGGGGTGTGTTGCTTCTCAACAAGAACCATCAAAATAAAAACCATTGTGTAACATCTCTTCAACAGAGACATCATGGAAAATATATCCTTCCAACTCCTCATCGGAGTCAGCAATCATTTCAGGGTAAGCTATGGATAGCATGTTACATGTAAATGGCTGATTTTTTGGAGGCAAATCATCACGCCTATCTAAATAATCTTGATAACATATGAGTTGATCATCATCTTCAAAAGGAAAGGGTTGAACCTTACTAGGAAATAGGCCCACACCACAATGAGCAGGCCATGGTTCTACCTCGAAAGGTTCTTTCATGCCATTTTGGAAAGGTCCTAAGCCTTTCCCTTTATATCCCATTTTAAGCATTATGGGTTTAGCTTTAATATACTCATTAGTAAAATAACAGCGGGCATATCCATCATGATGAGTTTTGACATTTCGAGGTATTCTTCCCTAGTAATATACTTTATAAATGGAAGCACAAATCCTGACTTGGTAAGTACTTCCCATGGGTTGTGGGAGGCCCAAAGTACGAGGAGATGGTGGCAAGTTATTTAAAATAATTGAATCTTGCATGAAAGCATTTGTTTTTGTTGATATTGAGATTGTGGATAATTCTAGTAAAAATTCATCAGAAAGGGCATAAGATGTAGAAGGATCATTCCCTATATCTTTAGATGTGGAAGGTATGATAGATGTAGATGATGTAGAAGAGTTAATGAATGGGTCTATAGGTTTTGAAATTATAGGGATAGAACATGAATGATTGGTTGTGGATTGAAGATCTTTTTGAGGTTCTAGAGTGGTTTGTTTAGAAGATTGTTGATCTATATATGAGTGTGAAATTAATGGAGGAGAAATAGGTGAAGCTATGGGTGTGTGTTTCACAGTTTTAGATGAAAAATATGAATTAGGATGTGTGGATGACAGAGCAGGGCAAAATTGCACTCCAACAGGTTCTGCCAAAGCACACATATAAAAGGGTCTAGGATCACCATGGATAGTGACCAACTGATTTTTAAATTTGAATTTAACACATTGGTGTAAAGTTGATGGGACAGCCTGCATTGCATTGACCCAAGGATGACCCAAGAGTATATTGTACGATGTGAAGCAATGTACAATAAACACGGTTGTATCTAAAGTTCGAGGACCAACTTGCAATGGGATGGTAATAACTCCACATGTTTCTTGTGTTTCGTCTTTGAAAGCTTTGATAATCATGTCAGTTTTCTTCATTTCATCACTTCTAAAGCCAAATCGTTGGTAGAAGTCAAAAGTGCAAATGTTTAGAGATGAACCATTATCAATCAGGACTCTTTTAACAACTACATCTCCAATTAGAGCAGTAATATATAAGGGATTATCCTTATGTAAACTGTGTTGTGGGATATCTTTATCACGAAAGTCAATACAATCGACTTCTCTAGTGATGATAGTATTGACCATGGATTCAGGTTGAATATTTTGAGGTACCATCATTTGGCTTAATGTAAGCATCAACTCATCCCTATGGGTAGGAGAAGATATTAATAAATCCAATAGGAAAATTTTAGCTGTAGTATTGGATAATTGCTCATTAATATTGTAAGGGGGTTTAGGTTGAACATTGGGAGGATGATTCCCTTTATTGGGATTTTTCAAAACAAATGGAGCTGATCCATCATTTTGGTTTGGTTCTTGTTGAGAATTTTGAGCCTGTTGTCGGGTAACGACTCCAATGGTACCTACAATGTTATATTGAAGACACTGAACCGGTCTCGATTGAGCATTTATGGCTTGTTCATTAGGGAGGAATTGATTAGAAGAGGGTCGAGTAGTAACTCTTCTAGGAAATGGTTCTTCTGGAACCATAGCATCTATGATGGGTTGAATAGGGTCTGATTCATTTTTAGAACTATTTGATTGGTTTGAGGTGATGTCTATTTCACTTTCAGTATCTGATTCTACATCACTAGGATCTGGAGTTTGAAAATTATGTAGGGGCCTGGTTGTGACCAAGGATAAGGTTGTGTCAAATGTTTGAGGATCCTGAATAGGTAATTGTCCGCTAATAGTTCCTACATATCGGGTAGGAGGGGGAACATTATGATGTTCGATTTGATTGGCCACCTCTTTACCATGTCTTGGTAAAGGATGTTGAAATATGTCTAATGTTTGATTAGCATTTTGATTTTGATTTTGGGGAATGGTCTTTTGAGGATTATTAGGAGTATTTTGTTTAGGTTGGAAAGCTTGCACCTCCATTTCATTATTATCAATCAGATCTTGTATTTTATGTTTCAACCTTTTACAAGCGTTGGTAGAGTGTCTAGGTCCTCTATGGAAATCACAGTGTAAGTCGACTCTGTATCCGGGTATGGTTGGATCAGGTTCTCAGATAGCTGGTAATTGAATCAAACCTCTTTCGAGTAATTGAGGTAAAATAGTTGATAATGGTAGATTCAATCTAGTAAATTATCGAGGAGGTTTATCAAGAGGTTTCAATATAAATTTTTCTGTTGTCTTCGTTGCATTGATATTAGCAACATTTTTGCTATCAGTGACTCCATCACCTATGACTTGTTTGTTTTTATACTGATTTCTAGATGTTTTCTCATCATCTTTCTTCCTAAGTTGGCCTCTCTTAATGAGGGCATCTTCTACTCTACGAGCTAAATCTATATCTTGATCGAAGGTAGTTAAAGTAGCAGTTGATAACTCATAAGATATTTGTTCTTGCAAATTATTGATAAAAATGTCCAACATTTCCCTATAAGGTAGCACAAAGTGTAGTTTTCCTATCAATCGCCTCCATCTAGCTAAGAAATCAGCCAAACATTCATCTTTGTCTTGTTTTAAGTTGTATAAATCTTTAATGGTTACATGCCTCTCGATGTAGGCACTAAATTGATGGACAAAAGATTCAACTGTTTCTTCAAAGTTTCTCAAAGAATGAGTGGGCAATTGATAGTACCACTCTAATGCCATTCCACCTAAAATTTTTGGGAACATTTTTAGTAATAGCAAGTCATCATGTGATATATCATGACATGCTATCCTAAACATGCGAAGATGCTCTATGGGATCTTCGGTTTCTTTATATATAGGTAGGATGGGCATGGGAAAATGCTTAGGGTACAGTTGTGCTACAACTATGGGATCCAAAGTTTGACTACATATCTCTCGATAATTGTATGAGGGACGGTAGGGATCTATCTGGTCCATGCGGGAAGCTAACTGCTTCACCATGGCTTCCAGATTACTAGTTTGCCCACCATATTGGTTCGGTAGGGCATTAACATGGGATTTGTGAACATATGAAGGGACATGAAGATTAGATGCTATATTGCTATTGTGTAAATTATTGGTAGGAAAGGTGTTATGAAGAAATTTTGAAGTTGTATTATGCTGTATCCCAGATTGTTGAAAATTGGTGTTTGGCTTCATTTTAGGTTTTTGTTTACTTGAAGCATATTGATCAATAGTTTGGTGAAGTAAATTAGTGAAGGAAGTTTTCTTTTGTGTGGGCATGATTTTAGGCTCAATAACAGGTTCCTTAGGAGGTTGGGTAACCTGTTGTTTTGGCATGTTTTGAATCATAGTGACCATATCTCTATTGGATGGTCTAGCCTTATCACTTTCTTGATCAATAAAAGACAAGGGATTAGTGTGCACATCAAACATATGTTCCATGGCTGCTTGAGTGTCACTAATTTGCCCTTTATCAATATGAACTGCCATATTAAGAGTGCCAATGTTATTATTGAAAAATTTCTAGAAATGATCTAAGTTATCAAAAGCAATAGTTCCATCTGGAGCTACTCTAGGGGATGAGGATCCACCCTCTTTAACATTTTCTTCTTGTTCATTGTCTTCGTCTAGGTCATCTTCTGGTTTATCTAGAAATTCTCCTTATGGAATTGGATCCTCAGGAAGGATATTTGGTTTTCTAGTTTTATCTTCTAACCAATCTTCTTCTTCTCCTTCAGTTTGTTTACCATTCCTAAGTTTAGGCATTGTGCTTAATTTAGATTTCAGCAAATAAATAAATAAATAAATAAATAAATAAATAAATAAATAAATAAATAAATAAATATATATATATATATATATATATATGCAACAAGCTTAAGAGGTATATATTAATTATATACCTACTACACAAATTTAAAATGAAATGTTTTGGTTTTTGTTATGTTTTTTTTTTGTTTTTGTAATAATATTGTAAAGATAACAAACAACACAATAAATGCAAGAAATAATACTGAAAGCAATGATCTAGTTTTCTGTAAATAATTTATAAATGTCATTAATGGGCTCAAGTTCTTCAGGAGTCATGAAGTGTTCTTCAAATTGAAAATTTTCTTTCAAGAATTTAATGAAAAGGGCTTTAGTGATATTATCTGTCTCAGATTCTGGTTGATAGAAGTAAAGCTTGTGGCAATACTCTTGATATAACACAGCTCGAGGAACTCTATTCCATATTTACCTATCCGTAAGAACGACCTCTTGGTCTTCTACACGACCTAGGAACTGGTGTATAATGGCTGTGTTCTCGAGGTATTCCTCGAAGGTGAAAAATTTTGAAGACACAAGAGCTCTCCTATAAGCTAACCATCTATGGTAGGCTCTCTGAAGTTCATGATAAAAGACGAGTTGATGAGGATCCAAGATTCTATCTAGGACAAGCCTTTTTATTTGTTTAAGTTTTGTTGACCTAGATGAAATGACATCTAGTCTTCTATCAAGTTCGTCCCACAAAAGTTGATTTCTATCTGTTTCAGGCACACTAAGCACATAATTGATTTCTATGGCTGCTAATTGGTTTTCAACATTTATAGTAACTGCTAATATTTTCTTAGGAGCTACCATATAGACATGATATGCAACTTATTAGTTTTAAATGATTTTAAATGCATCTATGTTTTTGGTTTTTTTTTTTTTTGTTTTTTTTTTCAAAAGGTTTTAAATGCATTCACATCGGGTTCACCAAAATGTATCGCTCCAAATTTTTTGCATCCTTACCTTCAGGCTATAGGATCCGTGCCCGAAAGGAGTATGGAAAAAGGATGGCATGGTACCTCGGATTGAGAGGCCTTGTGAAGGTCCCACCTCTCGGGGGAGGTGTATTATGGTGATTTTTTGACGGATGGTGGGTTCACCAAGAAATGTTTGAATGGCAGTTTCCATGCCTAGGTTGGGAATGTGTTTAATGTGTTCAATTTTAGCTTTAAACATCCAAGTCCTAGGTTTGACCAAATGAATCTAAGTTGTTCTATTATGAAAATGTAGATTAAATGAATACAGAAAAACAAATTAGAACAAAAAACAGAGAAAGTAAGCAAGATTAAAAAGCCATACCTGATTCGGATGTCTGATGAAGATTCTGATTCTCGAAGCAGTCAGAATCACCTCTGATTTGACAGGATCGTCTTCTATCAAACAAGATCGTATGAGATTTGACAAATTCGTTAGACGAATTTGTCAGAGACCTGCAATCAAAGAAGTAGACACAAAATGCAGAAAATGCAACTATTCTAACAGAGGGTAATGATGTAGAATAACAAGAATAACATTAAAATGATGATGATAAGCAAAATATGAGTGCACTACAATGATTTGATGACAATTGGTGACTTTATTATGCATTTAAAGCTACATGGGTGAACTCCAAAATGCAAAGTAATAAGAAATAAACTTTGATTTAACTAAATGCAGAACAATGTATAAAATAAAAGGATGAAGAAACGCAAACTCTGGGCACTGATTGCCTCAATGTTGATTGCAGTCGAAATCATCTCGCATTGGTACGAAATTGTCTCGAATTGAACAGGATCATCCATGATGAACTAATCTTGCTCTGGTTGAAGAATGACAAGGTTTCTGCAACAAAATTTGGATAGGACAAGTGTAGATGGTAATTTAGGATGTTTTAGTGCGTATACAGTCAATTTATAGGAAATATTAGCCAGGGGTAGGTTAAGGGGAGGGCCTAAGTTTAAATAGGCTTAGGAGGGAGGTTAGGAGGTTGGGGATCATCTCAATTTGGGAGATATCCAATGGGGAGGGTCTCTAACGGTGCAGACATGCTTTTGCCAAAATTAGAGACGCCGTTGGAATAGAAGCTAATTGAGAAAAATCAATTTTGGGACAAGATTGTTTGGACATCCTAGTCCAGACGAAATCATTCGATCTGAGGCGATATTGTCTGATCAGCAACGATATCGTCAAACGGTCAAAACAAATTCTAAAAATGGCATGAGAAAGGAAGAAATGGGTTAAATGACGGTTTGGGAGCGATTTTGGGGGTTAAAATTTGAATTTAAATATTTACTAGAGTAATTGTAATTATTTAAGGTTTTACTACACCAATTTTAGGGTGCTACATCGAGACTTTAGAATCAAACCTTTGAGGAAGAGATCTTAATACCTTTTTCATGATGATAGAGTCTTCGATATCCTTGCCGAGTCCTTTGATCATATTAATGATTCCATTAACTCTCAACATATATGCCTCAATGTTTTCATTGTCATACATATTTAATGCTTCGAACTGAGCTCGATGTGTCTGTAACTTGGCCTCCTTGATCTTATCATCTTCTTCATGAATACTCCTTAGTTTTTCCCATATCTCTTTTACCATTTTACAGCTCATGATCTTTACTAGTTCACTGTATGCTAATCCACACATGAGAGCATTCTTTGCTTTTGAGTTATTTTCAAACAGTTTCTTTTCGTCAGCCTCTTTTGGATAAGTGATGGGTATTGTGTATCCACTAACTACTAAATCCCAAATGTTGTATCCCAAAGCACAGAGATATGTTTGCATCCTGATTCTCCAGAACATGTAATTAGATCCGTCAAACAATGGTGCTTTGTTTGATGAGAAGCCTTCACCACCTGCCATTGTGTTACTTCCAAGATCACCCTAGCCGATTAAGCTTATATAAAAACTTAGCTCTGATACCAATTGTTAGTCTTACAATGACATTGAGAGGGGGGGTGAATCAATGTAGCTCTTTTAACTTAACTTTACAGTTCTTAATACTATAGCAATTAAACCTTAAAACCAGATAAAGCAAGTATCACAAGAGAACATCACACAACACAAGATTTAACGAGGTTCACCAATGTGGCTACTCCTCAAAAATTGACTGCTTGGACTACCATCCAAATCTAGCCTTTGCAAAACACCAAATTTACAATAAATTTACTAGCACACCCTGGAAGGAGCACCAACCCCTGATTTATCTGTACCAACAGAAAGGAGCACCAACCCCTGATTTACCAGCACCAACTGGAAGGAGCATCAACCCTTGATTTACCAACACCAACTGGAAGGAGGACCAACCCATAATGCCAAGCACCAACCTCGACTTCAATTTGAATCTATAGGTTTAACAGTAAGATACCTTTGCTTTTGCAAGACCCTAACTGGTCTTCTTCACCTTTGCGTTCTCTACGCACTCTACTCTCTCTACGCAATCACTTCGCACACTCTGCTTCATTGCTGTCAAACTTCATGACCGTCTTCTCCCTTTTGTGCACTCTAAGATCTTTTCAAATTTTGCACTTAGCATGATTTGACACGACTTGCTCTCTGTGCACAATGACTGTATCTCACACACATTCAACATACTCAAATTCTCCAAACAACCCTCCTTTTATAACAAAATTTTTATGATGAAAACCCTAATCTTAGTCGACTATAAACCCTAATCTTAGTCGGCTTTCATAAAAATTGTAAACCCTAATTTTAGTCGGTTGTCATCTGTCTTCGTCGGCTTCAACTCAACCATGAAAATACATGTCACGATATCATGACACTTCTTCTTTCTCTCTCTTCCTCCTTGCTATGGCCCCCAAAAATACAACATGTTGCAATATCGTGACAATTTTTCTTTCTCTCTCTTTCTCTTTGCATCGGACCGTGAAAATGCTACATGTCATGATATCGCGACACTTTTTATCCTTGCTCTTTCTCTTTGCATCGGACCGTGAAAATACAACATGTCGCGATATCGTGACACTTTTTCTCCTTGCTCTTTCTCTTAGCTTTGGCCCGTGAAAAATACATGTCACGATATCACGACACTTTCGCCTTCGTACGTTTTCTCTATTCTTTTATCGTGATATCACGACACTTGTACTTCCAAAGACTTCAACTTTGCTTTTGTCATGATATCACGACACTTTTGCCTCCATAGTCTTCAACTTAGCTTTTATCGCAAAATTGTGACACTTCTACTTTCGTACTTAGCTTCTTTGATTTTATCATGAAATCATGACACTTCTGCCTTTGAAGTCTTCTTCTATGCTTTTGTTGTGAAATCGTGACATTTTTGCTTCTGTACTTTACTTCTTTGCTTTTGTCATGAAATCGTGACACTTCTGCTTTTGAAGTCTTACTTTCTACTTTTGTCGTGAAATCACAACAGTTCTGCTTTCGTACGCTTCCTCTCTTTCTTTTGTCATGAAAATGCGACATGTCACGAAATTGTGACACATTTCCAACTTACTTTCTCTCTCATATTTTAGTCACGAAAATGCGACATGTCGCGAAATCGTGACACTTTTCTTACTTGTTCTCTTTCTTTGAACTTGTTGTGAAATCACGACACTTCTTCTTGCTTTCTCTTTTTCTTCCAACATGTCGTGAAATCATGACAGTTTTTCCACTTGCCTTTTTCTCTTCCAACATGTCGTGAAATCGTGACAGTTTTTCCTACTTTCTCTTTCTCTTCCAACATGTCGCGAAATCATGACAGTTTTTCC
The DNA here is from genome assembly GCA_028583015.1 of Wollemia nobilis. NCBI lineage: Eukaryota > Viridiplantae > Streptophyta > Pinopsida > Araucariales > Araucariaceae > Wollemia > Wollemia nobilis. The sequence goes on along the minus strand of JAQPPZ010017116.1, from coordinate 3,183,542 downwards.
ACTTGCCTTTTTCTCTTCCAACATGTCACGAAATCGCGATAGTTTTTCTTGCTTTTTCTCTCTCTTCCAACATGTCGCGAAATCGCGATAATTTTTCCACTTGCCTTTTTCTCTTCCAACATGTCACGAAATCACGACAGTTTTTCTTGCTTGTTCTCTCTCTTCCAACATCTCGTGAAATCACGATAGTTTTTCAATTTGCCTTTTTCTCTTCCATCATGTCGTGAAATCACGACAATTTTTCCTCCTTTTTCTCTCTCTTCCAACATGTTGCAAAATTGCGACAGTTTTCCTTGCCTGCTATATATGTCATGATATCGCGACACTTTTCTTACTTGTATTTTTCTTTGATCTTTTGCAAATGGGCCACTTCGGTCTTCTCAAAAAATCACTGTACATACTCTGAATAACCTTTGAACTCCTATCTTCTGCATCTGAATAGCTTTTGAACTTCCTGTCCACTGCATTAACAGATCTATCTGACTGTGTTGACAATAATGACAATACTGTTGCTGCACCTTGCTCAACAAAAAGAGCTTCATAATATTTTTAATATTATGTGGAAGCATAAGTAGAAGGGTTTTTATTAAAACCATGGGTGAGAAAAAATAATTTTTTTTTCATAAAAGCCCAAGGAAGTTTTAATATTTATTTTATAAAATATTTAAATTCAAATTGAATTTAAATTTTATAAATAAATATTATTTATACAAAGTGGTAAAATCAAAGAAGGCTTTAATAAAGCCAAAAGGATTTAAAAGTTAATTTATAATATTTAAATTCTAAATAATTTATAAATTAATTATTCAAATTTCAAAGGCATCGACGTTCAATTTTAAAGGAGGTAATTGGTATATAAACTATATGCCTTAGTGGCATTTAAATCATCCTTTGTTCGAAAAAATAAAAAAGGCAAGTGTTGTGGTGAGAATTCGTGCGAAGAAGACAAGTTTCTTGTCTTAAGTGCCAGTGAAAGAGGGATAAATTTATCGAGGGCCAAAATTCAATAACCAATTAGGCAGTGTGGCCTAGTGGCAAGTGGTTATGAAAAGGTGCTTATTTTAATTATTAACTTTTGACTAAATGAAGGTATAAGGTATTAAAATTTATTTTAAATAAAGTTAATGTGACATTTTTGATTTATCAAAAGGTGAATTGAAGAGTGATTAAATTTGAGAGGACTTCTTATTTGAAGGTGACATTGTTGACATTATTTTTAGTGGTACATATTATTTTTAATTGGGAGATCATAAGGTGTAAATAGTCAATTAATTTTTGTATATGTTGATAGATGTCTTCTTTAAGATGGAGTGATAAGGTGTATGTGTGTTTTGATATTTGCATTCTATATTTGAGAGAGTTTAGTATCTTCTAACTCCTTTGAGCTTGGCAAAGAAGTTTTTGTGGTTGTGGTAGATGTTTGAGGTTCCTTCATCGTAAAGAAAAAGGTATGAGCACATCCTTCCATGGTTGAGTTGATTGGTTGGTTTTCTAGAAAATAAGTTTGGAGTGAAAAGGACTTGATTAGGGTTTCCCTATTGAGTGTGTTAAGTTAATGCTTCAAGGTTTTCTAGAATAAAGAGTTATTGTTAAAACCTTGTTTTATAAGCATTGTTGTTGAAGCCATTGGCTGTGTGAAGAACTTGAAATAGGGTTTGCAAAGAATATGAGTATCATTGTTATTATATTATAAACATTATTTTTGAAGTGATTTTTTGAGTGAAGAACTTGAACTAGGGTTTGAAAAGAACATGAGTATCATTGTTATGTGAAATTTGTTGATAAGCATTGTTGGAAATATTTTGAGTGAAGGATCATATGCTTGGACTAGGGTTTGTAAGCAAGGATTGTTTCATTGAGTGATTGGTTGAGTAGAGTTGGTCAAGCCTAGTCAAGTGGATGTGTGAAGTGATTTTTCAAGTTCCATAAAACAAACTATTCTATATTTTGAATTTATTTGAGAAAGTGATTGAGTATTGAGTTGAATTTGAAGTATATTGAGTCTCTAACAATTCTTTGTATGTTTTTGAAAGAGTGATTGGAAGTGATTGAGTATTGAGGTGAATGTGAATCATATTGAGTCTCTAAAAATTCTTTGTATGTTTCTAAAAGAGTGATTGAAAGTGATTGATCATTGTGATGAGTATAGAGCATATTGAGTCTCTAACAATTCTCTTTATGTTTATATGAGATTAGACAAGTTCTAGTGTGGATTTGTTGAGCATATTTGAGGTAAGTCTTTGAGAAGACTTGTGGACAGATTTGGGTAAGCTTTTATGGAAGCTTACAATATAGATTGAGAGAAGATTTGGATAAGTTATTATGAGAAATTATTGAGCAGATTGGACAAGTTCTAGAGAGAACTTGAGGATAGATGGGTGTGAGATTTTATGGAATATTACAAGGCATATTTAAGACAAGTATTTGAGAAGACTTGAGAGCAAAGTTGATTGATTGATTTGTTCAAACCTTGAGTTAAGGTTTGGGGCAGATCTAGTAGAGTTGACTTGATATTGAGTCAAGCTTTGAGTTAAGGCTTGAGGACAGATTTGTGCTATACTGAAGTACTGTGTTTAGTACAAATTTAAGGATAAAGTTTGGTGCAAATTTGAGGATAGGTTTGTGTTATACCAGATACAAATATTGAGGATAGATTTGTGCTAGACTTAAGGACCATGTTTAGTTTAGATTTGAGATAGATCTTTGGAGGTGAAATATTTGAGGACAAAGATATCCAACCAAAGTAGGGAGGACATGTGTCTTTTGTGGATAGAGTTCCATTTTCTAAGGGAAGTGGAGGTAAAGGTCTTCTAGAGGATCACCAACCAGAGTAGAGTTAGGGGATTGGTGTCTCCTGTGGATAGATATCCATGAACTTGATTTAGGGGATTGGTGTCTCCTTTGGATAGAGGTCCATAAACATTGTAATAGGGAAAGGATTCCCAATAGATTGATTGATAAAGTTTTATCAAGATATTTTCTCCGTGGAGTAGCCCACATTGGGTGAACCACGTAAAGTTGGTATCTCTATTATGTGTGGTGATTTATGTATTGCTTTTATTACTTCTATTTATATTGCTATCTATACATTGCATGATATTTATTGGGAAATAAAGTAAAATGTGGTCTTATACTGTTCACCCCCATTTCAGTATAAGCTTGTGTTATTCAGTTTACATATTTGTTTGAATACTTGTGTATTAGTTGTGTGAGATATAACCTTGATATATACATGTGAAAAGATCTTATATGCTAATATTGGTATAGTAATCACATTATAAGGAAGTGTCTATATGTTTGAGAGAAGTAAATGCTATAGAATATAAAAGTGATATATTTAAAAATAAAATAATTGAAAGTAAAATACACAAAAAAGAGATAAAAGGGATTTGAAGAAAAAATTAAAGTTAGAAGAAGATATTTAAAAGGGAGAAAACATTAAAATATAAAATTTTATTTGTCTAAAGAGAAAGAAAATTTAATTGGAGAAGAATACTTTATTAAAATAATCTTGAAAGGATTTTTCAAAGAGAAGATTTTTGAAAAATAAATTAGGGAGTTAAAAAAATTTCTACTTGATAATTATGAGAATTAAAGAAAAATTGAAGTAAAGGAAGAATTGAAAATAAATTAAAAGGGAGTTCTTTATAAATTATGACTTCATCAAAGATTCCTTTCACAAAGTCATATATGATTAGAGAATCAAACTCCATTAATAAAAAAATTGAAAGTAGACAAAATATTGTCACAAACATGTTTTGAGATATAGTAAATCACCACAATCAAATGAAATAGAAACAAAATTTGGATATGAACATAACTCTTGGTGTATTAATTTAGGATCTAGTAATCACATGATTGAACCTCTATTGGTTTGATTCTACTCAAGTGAAACAATATATACCAATTATTCTTGTAGATGATAAGATATACCCAATATAGGGAATAGGAAATGTTACACTTAGCCTACCTTTCTCTGAATGTACACTAGAGGATGTTATTTATGTTCCAAGAATAGGAAATAATCTAATTTTGGTATCACAATTATTGGATAGAGGAAGAATAGTAGAATTCAAATTCATCAATGGTAGTATTTTTTTTTTTTTTATAAAAACACAAAACAATATTGAAGCCCTTGGATCTTACAAAAATGGTATATTTGCACTTAGATGCAATAAAACTCTCTCAAAAATATTTAGATCAACTTCTACCAAAATAACAACATTAGGAAAGGCATTTAACTGAACATAAGTTTTTCATGGCAAAAGAACAAGATAGTGTAGAAGAAAACTATACTCTCCAAATTGTTCTTTAAAGGATTATAAAGAAATTGAAAAATGTGCTCATTAGTACACAAAAAGAAAGAGACACTAGTGATCTTAATCAAAGGAAAAATGTGAATTCCATAATGTTAGATAGTAGTTATGATACTTATGATTTGAGGCTCATGAAAATAGATGTAAGTTGTGATTTGGAGACCATGAAGGCTCATAGTAGTGATGCATGTGATGATCCTCCATAGAAAATAGACATAAATAGTTAGAATAATAATCTTGAGAGACATCCTTCCCTCCATCATCGACCAGTGCCAAGGGAGCTCGGTCAAAGGCAGATTCATTGCTGATGGAGTGATAACCGTCCACGAATTGGCCCATTCGACATCTAAAAATAAAAAACCCAGTATGTTCCTTAAGCTTGACATGAACAAGGCTTTTGATCGGGTTTCCTAGAAATTCCTGTTCGAGGTCCTAGAGAAGTTTGGGTTTCACAAAGAATGGATCAAGATGGTTCGTGAATGTATCTCTACTACTTGGTTCTCTGTTCTTATCAATGGTTCACCCGCTGGCTTCTTCCAAAGTTTCAAAGGCATCCATCAAGGGGACCCTCTGTCACCCTTCCTCTTCATCATTTTGGCCAAAACCCTTGGAAGAACCCTTACTACTGCTTGCAACAGTGGTCTCATCTCCAAGATCAAACCAGCCTCAACAACCAATGCCATTTCCCATCAAAAGTTTATGGATGATACTATTCTATCCTCTCATGCTTCTGTTCCCGAAGCAAAAATCATTAAGAACATTCTTGATTCTTATGAAGAGGTGGCTGGTCAGAAAGTCAATTACCGCAAAAGCAAGCTATACTTTCTCAATACTCCCATCCATAGGCAAAACAAGATTGCTAAGATCCTTGGGTGTATCATTGGGAGCCTTCCAACTACTTATCTTGGATTACCGCTTTTCCACGGCAAATCAGTCTCGGCTATGTGGAACCCTGTCTTAGATCGCCTCAACAAGAAAATTGTAGGCTGGAAAAGTTCAATGCTTAGTCAGGAAGCCAAAGCCACTCTGGTCCAAGCTTTCCTGCAAAGTATTCCTATTTTTTTCTTATCTATCTTCAAATCTCCAGCTTCCATATGTCAAAGAATTGAGCAAATTCAATGCAGATTCCTTTGGGTGGGAAACGAAAACAAGAACAAATTTTCCCTTATTTCATGGGACAGGGTTTGTTCCAAGAAAAAGGATGGAGGACTCGAATTCAGGGACATCAAGCAGATGAACATGGCCCTCATTTCCAAGCAGTCTTGGAGACTTACCACCAATTAAAAAGTCACTTGGATTGACATCATCAAAGCTAAGTACCTCCATCAGGTTCCATTTCTTGGAGAGTACAACCTTCCTAGCAGATCTCATTTCTGGAATGGCATCACCAAAACAAGGAAGATAATCATGGAAGGCTTAATGTGGTGTATTGGAACTGGAAAGACCATTCATTTCTGGGATGACCCATGGATCTGTGACAAACATCTCAGCCAAGATCCTGATATTGCAGTGCTCAAGATGGTTATCGAAGCCACCTTTGGAGATAAGGTGTGTCATTTCATTAACCCAGGTATTACAAGACCTGAATGGAAACACCTGGCTCTTAATGGGCCTAGGAATATCATCAATTCGCTTAGGCGGTTACAAAACTTGTTGAGGACTTGCATCATCCCTAGCTCTCACAAAGATGATTCCATGATCTGGAACCTTGAAGATTCAAGGAATTTCACTATTAAATCAGCTTACTATAGTCAAGAAACTCCCAATGATGGTCGGGACTTATCTAATCAGGTCTGGGTTCCCAAGATCATTCCCAAGGTCAAATTCTTCTACTGGTTGGCCATCCAAAATAGAATTATCACCACTGACAACTTGATAATCAGAGGGTTACTCATCCACAATTGGTGCATCCTATGTAAAAATGCCTGTGAGTCAACTTCGCATGTTTTTTTGGAATGTCCCTTCTCTCTTGCAATGCTCAACCAGGTTCTTAACACCTTCGTCATCTCTTTAGCCCTCCCTCATTCCATTCCCCTCCTTTTTCAATAATGGCCTCGACATTTCAAGAACAATCAACTTAAATTCATGTGGCAAGCTTGCCTCCACATTTTCCTGTGGCAGATTTGGCTTGAGAGAAATGCCAAAATTTTCAAAAACCAAGCCACTGATAAGAAGATTGTTGTTGCCAAAATATTGGCCCTTGCTATGGAGAATGCTCCTCTTGTCTCGTCTTCCAAACCCTCCCTCCAGGCCTTGAATCAGACCTAACAAAACTTTTCAATCTTTCCAATTTCTCTGCCACACCCCACACTTCTGTCGACAGGTCTGCCATCAAGTGGGTCTTACCTCCTACAGGGTAGCACAAGATTAATTTTTATGGTGCGGCCAAAGGCAACCCAGGAGCGACTGGCGGAGGAGGAATTATTAGAAATCATAGAGGAGAAATAATTTTGGCCTTTGCTCAGAACCTGGGAATTCAATCTAACAATATGGCAAAGGCTCGGGCTCTACTCCAAAGCTTGATTCTCTTGGAAGGCTCGACCATCAATAAACTTATCATAGAAGGAGACTCACTGCACTACATCAACTGGCTCAATGGGACTTCTGTGCCACCCTGGGCCCTTGTTTTGATATTCCAAGAATGCAAAGCACTAATTGGCATTTACCTAGAATTAGTCATTAAGCATCAGTACCGGGAAGGAAACAAAGCTACGGACTGGCTTGCTAACAAGGGAGTTGGCAAAACGGACATTCATGTTTGGAAGACACCTTTCCCATTGGCCTAAGGGACGCTTCTTCAAGTTCCAATGTCTGCACAATGTAAGTGGTTAACAGGGGACCGAGTTTGTTTGCTCTTGGAATTGGTCGAGTTTTTGCATCCTTTCTTCCTTCTTCTCCCCCTTCGGCTGTATTTTGGCAACTTGTCGTGATATCATGACACTTTGCATCGTTGGCCATAAAATTTAAGCATGTCATGATATCGCGACTTCCATTTTTCCTCTGGCCGCGAGGTTGCTTCTTATCGCGATATCGCGACACTTTTTTCCCCTTCGGATGCGGCCTTTCAACTTGTCGCGATATCACAACACTTTTTTTCTCCGGCTACAATTTTACAACATGTCGCGATATCGTGACACTTTTTCTCTTCGATTGCGATTTTGCAACATGTCGCGATATCGCAACACCTTTTCTCTTCGGGTGCATTTTGCAACTTGTCACGATATCGCGACACTTTTTCTCTTCAGGTGTGTTTTTGCAACATGTCGCGATATCACGACACTTTTTCTCTTTAGGAACTTTCTTGCATCATGTCACGATTTCGTGACATTTTTTCTCTTCGGCTGCGGTCTTCCATTTTGTCATGATATCGCGACACTTTTTCTCCTTGGCAGCGATCTTCCATCTTGTCGCGATATCACGACACTTTTTCTCTTTCTTGCATCTTGTCGTGATATCGTGACACTTTTTCTCTTTGGATGCGGTCTTCCATATTGTCGTGATATTGCGACAATTTTTCTCTTTGGCAGCAATCTTCCATCTTGTCACGATATTGCGACACTTTTTCTCTTTCTTACATCTTGTCACGATATCGCGACACTTTTTCTCTTCGGCTGCGGTCTTCCATAATGTTGCGATATCGCAACACTTTTTCTCTTTGACAGCGGTCTTCCATATTGTTGTGATTTTGTGACACCTTTTCTCTTCGGCAGTGGTCTTCCATATTGTCGTGATTTTGCGACATCTTTTCTCTTCGGCAGTGGTCTTCCATAAATGTCGCGATATCGTGACACTTTTTCACTTTAGTTGCGGTCTTCCTTCTTGTCGTGATTTCACAACACCTCTTCCATTCGGCAACGATCCTACTTCTTGTCGTGATTTCATGACACCTTTTCTGTCCGATTGCGGTTTTCCTTCATGTCACGATTTCACGACTCTTCTTCTCTTCCAGCTCCAATCTAGCAACATGTCACGATATCACGACACTTCCTCTCTTTTGGCAGCAACCTTGCAAAATGTCATGATTTCGTGACTCCTTTCCTCCTTTGGCTCCGTTGGTGCTTCTTGTCACGATTTCGCGACATCCTTTCTTCTCTTGGCAGCAACGGTGCAACTTGTCACGATTTTGCGACATCACCATTTTGGTCGCTATTTCGCGACACCTTACCTCGCTTGGAGGTTTGCTCGCTCTTTGATATTTATTTCTTGGACCACCTCGGTCAATATGAAATTCATGTAATTCTTCTTGTACAAGGTTCAGGGACATTTCAACACCCTTTCTACCAATAAAAAAAAAATAATCTTGAAAATGATTCAAAGTTTTTGGATCATGCAAAAAAATATTTGTAAAATAGTCAATATTTATGATAACAAAATATTGATAAGAAAAGCTCTAAATATGTTTTGAAGTATTCAAATAATAATATGGATTATAGATTTGTTAGTAATGGCCTAAATTGTGACAAATACTATTGTGATGACCTTTTATTTAAAAAAAATATCAGAATAGGGAATACCATGACAAGAAACAACAAATTCAGATCAATGATAGGGGATGATAATTTTGTAATACAAAACTATGACGACAAAAGTGTAATAGGGAAATATTATAGTAGCTACTAATATTGGAACATACACATATACTACTTGAATAAGAATAAAGTAAAATATCCAAAACTAATCAAGGCAAAACATCACCATAAATATGGATAAGAAGTTATCAAGAAGACCAAAGCAAATGAAGATACTTTTTTTTTATGGAAAAAATCCCAGAAGGGATGCCACTTTCGGGTAATACCTAAGGAGGTAAGGGTATCTCTTCCACAAAAATCACCCAGGGCTCACACCTGGCCTACCACATTTGACATACACAAGGAGCAAACCTGAAGCAACAAAAAACTACAACACACAAACACAAACACACAAAAAAATTAAAAAAGAAAAAATTAATAATAATAAAAAAACATGCTCCTTGAGTGAGTCAAAAAGATAAAGCACAACCAAACACACATACAATAAGATTAAAAAACAACACGAACCACACAAGAAAAACATAACAAAACACAAACACAAAAAACAATAGAATGCTACAAAGACACAACCAAAAAAAACATGAAAAACAAAAACAACCAAAACCTAAAAAAAAACCAACAATAGACAACAAATAAAAACAAAAACATAGAAAACATCACACACCAAAACACAAAAATACCAATTAACACAAACATACATAAAAAAAAGCACAAGAATAAAAAACACAAGAACAACAACAAAAAGCACAAAACAACAAAAACACAAGAACAACAAAAAACAATACAAAAACACAAAAACAAAACAAAACAAAAAAAATCACACACACACCTCAAAAAACTAAGCAAAAAAAAGAAAAAAGAAAAAAATAGAACACAATAATGACCATTCTAGACCAAAAAACTTTTAAGGCAAGAATCAACAGAGGAAACAAAATAAAAATTTGTTTGAGCTAGGGAACTAAAATACCCTGACCGAACCAAAGATAAGCAAAAATAAAGCAAAAATAAACTAGGTACCTCCATAACTAGAGCCATCCAAAGAAATTATAGAAAGAAGAGCTTCCCTTATTTACGAAGCCCACCATCTAGGAGGGTGGTTGTAGCAAGTAAGATCACCTTTATCCAAAGCCCAATTAGCTAAATCATAATCATTCTTGTTCTGATATTTGACCACATGATTATAATAAAATTTCAAAAATCCCATATGGATTAACTGAATATTCTCAATAATTATTTTTATTCTCCAATAAACCTTATGATTCTTAGGAGTCTTCAAAATATTAATCATGAGTTGAAATTCAAACTCAACTAGCATATTTTCCCATCCAACATTAGTAGCCTCTTGAAGGCCTCTAAGGATACCATACCCTTAGCAATGTTATTGGATAGAATACCCAAATTCTTAGCAAAAGTAAAAACCAGGGAGCCATATGAAAGTCTACCAATTCCTCTTGCACTAGCTTTTCCAGGGTTCCCTCTAGAGGCTCCATTAGTATTGACTTTTCCAAAATACTTAGGAGGAGGTTGCCAATTCCTTGTTCTATCCATATTGCAATTACTCACATTCCCTTTAAGTTGGTTTCTCTTAGAAGAGTTAATATTCAATCTTTGCATCACTTGATTCCATATTTGGTGGGAGTTTTGGGGGTGATTAAGGAGATTTTATTTAATTCAACAAAGTTGGCAATGGTATTTTTCCAGATATAGTGAATATCCTTCCTTTCTTGATTAAAAATTTGGTTTTTCCTTTCATTCCAGATATTCCAAATAAGAGTGGTAGAACCCATCCAAACTAACTGCCTACTAAAATTATCAACACCCTCTTGATTAGGCCAATCCCTCCAAAGTTGTTTAAAAGTAAAAAAATTGGACCACCGTAAGCCAAGTAAAGTGACCATTCTCCTCTATAGATCAAAAGCTAAAATACACTCAATAAAAATATGGCTGAGAGTTTCCACATTCTCTCCACACATTTCACATCTAAAAAGGCTAGAAAAACCATGCTTCATAAGATGCTCCCCAGTAAGCACCCTATGATGCAATAAAATCCAAGTAAAGAACCTCACCTCAGGCCAGAGATTTTGAGCCCACAACTTAGAAAATATGTTAGATATTTGGTTGGGATTATTATGGCATAAGGCCAAATAACCTTGAGCAACTAAATACTCACCCTTAGTAGTGTTGTTCCATCCAAAATAATCTTTATCATGGGACCAAGAGAGAGATATCATATGAAGGATGCATTGGATATCTTGTATTTTCCTTTCTAGGATTTGAATAGGCTAGTCCTCAATAGGGATCCAATATATACCAGCCTCTAAATTACTAGTATGGTATCAATAGTAATTAGCCACCTTTATCCAGTTAGCTCGGTGAAGCTCCTCCATACAAGGTCTCCAATCGGGAAACTGAATTATCAAAGGCTTGTGACCATCCCAAATTTTTTCCTGTTGACCATTATGAATGATCCAAAATAATTTTTTCTTTATCAAATGCTCACCAGTATTAAGAACTGCTAAAATGGGAGAACCTTTGGAAGGCAATTGATAGTGAACAAGGTATTCATGACTTTTATTCTCAACATATTTAGCATGAATATTTTTGACCCAAAGGGTATTGGGGTTATGCAAAATCCTCCAATATAATTTAGCAGCTAAATCTTTGTTGTTATTAATAGAAGCCAGAATCCTAACCCCCCTTAATTCTTAGGAAGACATAAAGTGTCCCATTTCACCAAGGCCCATTTTATTTTCTCCTTAGTACCACTGACGAGGAACCAAATACTAATTTGATCCAATTCTCTAAGAATAGCCTTAGGTATATTTAACATGATAGAAACATATATAGGAATAGCTTGAAGGACTAATATTACCAAGGTGATTCTACCCTTATAAGAAAGTCACCTATTGGTCCACTTTCCAATTTTCTTCTTGACTTTGTCTAACAACCAATTCCAATATTTTTTTCTATCTTCGAATATTGATGGGAATACCTAAATAAGTGATTGGAAGAGAGGTCTTATTATATCTTAATTTATCCAAGACCATGGATTCCTGTCTGGTAGAGTAGTGAAAGAAAATGATTTTAGATTTATCTTCATTGATCAATTGCCCGATAGCCTTAGAAAAATAGCTAATGATCTGCTTAATATTAGAAGCTTCCTTAACTGTAGCTTTACCTAGAAGAGTAGAGTCATAAAAAAACTGAATATGAGAGATAGGTCTAGCTACATGAGCAATGGTAACTCCCTCAAGGGTTTTGTTTTCTCTATTTTTGGTTATAGCCCTACCTAATCATTCAATAATAATAATAAATAAATAAGGGGATAGTGGGTCACCTTGCCCAATACCTCTAGAAGCTGGGAACAACTGAGAAGGCTTCCTATTGATAAGAACTAAGTAGGAAATTGAAGAGATACATCCCATAATCAAATCCATCCAATCCTGAGAGAAAAAAAATTGCCTCAAAATTTTGATAAGGAAGTGCCAATCCACTCTGTCATAAGCTTTGGATAAGTCTAACCAAATGAACATGGAAGGATATTTTTGCATATCGATGGAATGGATGGCTTCCTGCGAAAGAACTATCTCATCCACTATTTGATGCCCTTCCACAAAACCCCATTTTTAGGGAAAATAATCTTATGCAAAAGAGGATTCAACCTTTCTGTCATGATATTAGTAATGATTTTGAGAAGCACATTACATAAAGCAATAGGTCTAAAAGCTAATAATATGTTTAGCCTCTTGAGTTTTTGGAACAAGAGTAATATAAGTTTTATTAATAAACTTAAAAATTTATTTGGATTTCCTAGCTTCTTCCACCACCTCTAATAAATCAGCATGAAGGATATCCCAGGACTCTTGGTAGAACTCAATTGGAAAACCATTAGGACCTGGGGTTTTTCCTTTTTGTATTTTAAAAACAACCTGCTGAAGCTCATTGATAGTAACAGGAGCAGTCAAAATAGACTTCTCCACAGAAGTGATAAGAGAAGGGATTTATTGAATAACATCTTATTGAGAAGCTGATTCAAGAGGAGTAGCAACAAAAAGATTGAAAAAGTAATTTATAACAAAATAGTTCATGTCATCCCAAGTGTAGACAACATATCTAGAATTTGATTTCAGGGAAGAAAAAAATTTGTGAGATCTTCGAGCTAGAAGATATTGGTGATTTTTTTTTTGTTTCTATGACCTTCTTTGAGCCATTGAATTCTAGATTTTTGCTTCCATAAGAATTCTATTTTTTTCCATTCCTCTAACTGAGTTGTGAGTTTAATTTCATATACACTAGTACTCTCTGTGAGGCCATCTAAATGGATTTTCTTATTCAAATTTTCAAGCTGAGTAATAAATTCATGTTTTTTTTATGAACATCCCCAAACTCCTTCCAGTTCCAAGTCTTGATTTTGGATTTAATTTATTTCAATATTTTGGTAAAACATAACATCTTAGTCCCAAACCTAGGTTTATCTTCCTTCCACCACTGTTGCACTCAAGGTTTAAAGAAAATATCTTTAAGCCACATTAAATGAAATAAAAAAGGAGATAAAATCACATTGGTTTTCCACATATCCACCATGACTAACCAATGATATGAACCAACATTGTTAAGAGTCTTCACTTTAGGAATGTGACCATGGATTAAGAAATTTTCAGAGAGCAAGAACCTATCCAATCTCTCTATTATACAGGCTAAGCCTTACCTTCTGTTAGACCAAGTCATAAAGCCATTATCTGGTTGGATGTCCACAAGATGGAGGTTTGCAATATATTTGCTCATGAGGTCAATGCTCCTATCCAAATTTTTATTTCCACCATTTTCTCATCCATAGAGAGGATGGTATTGAAATATCATCTGATCATGATCCAAGATTTAGAAAAATGAGAGATAATATAAGTTATATTATTCCACTATCTTCTTTTTTCCTCCAAATTAGTCAGAGCATAAACAATAATGTAGAGCATAATTTTGTTGGAATGTCTGCTTTGAATAGCTATAGCCAAAAGACCCCAAATGCCAACTATATGGTGAATAACTACCTCTTTTAGGTACCAAAGGCAAGAAATGCCACCAGAAGTCCCCTAGGAACTGAGGGAACCATTTTTCTAGCTGGCCAAATTTTACTAGCAATTGATTCCATATCCTCTATTGACATCTTCGTTTCTTGAAGGAAAATAATATGTGGATGATTTATTTAAATTATTCTTCTAATTTTATTTTGTTTTAAAAGACTCCCTTTGAGTCCTCTAATATTCCAAGTGATGATCTTCATTAATACCAGGGCTAAAAAATTTGGGAAGGGCATTAATATTACCTTCCTCTACAAGATTTTCACCTTATTTTACCATATGATATTGATTGGTCTTACGAACCTGCCATTTGATTATAATCCATATTTAGTTTTTTTCCCCTGTTTCTTGACTTACTCCAATTAAATTTGAGATGGATTCTATCCTTGAAGAATACTTGTACACAGCCAAAATGTTACCAGAAGATTCAATAGAGTCTATATTAGGACCTGTATTATTTGAAGTTTTAACATTTAAAATATTGTTTTTCTTGTGTATATTTTCTCCCTTTTTTATGTTGAAAATATTTGATTTGTTGGTTTGTCTCTGAGTTCTTCCCTTTATCTTTAAATTGTGTTTCTAATATTTCTATTTCCATTATTTCCTCTTCCTCACTTGGGACATCATTTATGGAAAGAATTTCAAACATATTAGTAGATAACTTTGATTGATCCTTCATAACTATTTTTTTCTAAGTGTTCTTTTTCTTAGGCATTTGGAAACCTAACGACTTTCTATCTTCTTTATTTTGATATAGAATTTTATTTGGAAAAATACTAGCCAAATGACCATATTCATGGCAAATTCTACAACGAAAATGAATGTTCTCATAGTCCACTACTTGCTCCCAAGTGTCCTCCCCAAATTGTAATGTGATATTTTTAGGTAGGGGTTTGTCAAAATCCATTAAAACACAAATATGAGCATAAATAATATGTTCAAATTTTTGAGTACAATCAACAATCATCATAAATGTTCCTAAAGAGTTTCCAATTGAAGAAAAAATAGTCGGATTCCAAAATTCAATTGGGAGGCCAAAGAGTCTAACCCACATAGGACCTGTAGAAGGCATATCTTATTCAACAAAAAATTTAGTATGCCAGGGCTTCATGAAAAGCCCCGCCCTTCCAAAGAACTAGGGACCCCCTTGAAAAGTTTTCTCTCTATCTTCATTATTAGCAAATAAAATAAGAAAATAACCATTTAAATAAATAGAGAATTGTAACTCACCTTTAGTTTTCTAGTTTTTTGCAGCCCAAAATTTGAAAGTAGATAGGCTCAGACAAAAACCCACAAAATGATAAATTAGTCTTTTTTTCCAGATCTTCAATGCTAGTATGAATGTTGCCCATATAAATCTTAACAATAGTAGTTCCATCAACTAATTTAAGACATCCTGACTTCATTTTCCTAGGATCAATATTAGGTATTATTAGAGGTTTATGGGAACCCCTAAGATTAATATTAGAATTAGGTTGAGGCTGTCTGCCATGGATGGTATCTCTAAAATTTATTTTTGGGGCTAATTCTTCAAAATTATTACCCTCGATAGGGGTTTCCACAGTAGATTTATTTTGTGGGTGCACCTTAGCACTAGATTCACTTGAGATCTGAGCCATTTTTTGATCAGCTGCTTAAAACTTATTTCATGATCAAATCATTAAAATATCTAAAGGTAACTATCTTGAATCTGCCACTAATGTCCTTGATCACACAATGACCAGGCCAAAATTCTACCTTTCTTGTTTCTATAGGTGATACAATATATAGACAATATTGGGGCCAACACTAGGAACATGAAGAATCTCATCAAATAAAGAAGATTAAATACTAACCTCTCCACAAATGACCATGTATAGGGAAGAATCATCCACAATGATAACCCACTCTTGAATATAGTTGTAATCATATATTATATGTTTATGCTTGGTCATGTACCTTTTTTCCTTTGAATCTATAATTCACTCATCAAAAGAGATGGATTTTCAATGTGATGAATGAGCAACTACATGAGCTTATGAATCTTCACCCTATGAATAGAAGAGACTAGCATCAACATCCTCCTTTTTGGTTGCTTCCTCAAGCTTATTTATGGGAATCTAGAAAAAATTGCTTTGTGTTCCTCCTTGCAAAACTCACAAGTTAAAATTTTGAAAGGATTTTTAGTCTTCTCATTATCCTTTTATTTATCATTAGTATTAATATTAATTGATTATTTTTCATAATATTGATTGATGAGAGGATGAACCTTATATCACTATCTTCTATCCTAATGGTGAAGAAGATATTTAAACACTTCATCAATGAGTAAAATTTGAGAAATGAAAATGAAGTTTTTAAAACATAACAACTATCTCATATATCTCCAAGATATTGTAGAATACAATTTTGATAAGCTTAATGTGTTTCTGATTATCCATAACTTCTTCCTCTATTGTTACCTTTAAAATCCCTATAGTAGTATGGATGTCATATTCCAACTTGTTGAATTGACTAATAAACTCATCAATGATATAAAAGGAATCCATAGTCAAGACAAAAATCTTTACCTCCATTCTATTGATTTATGTGGAATCAATGGGATCACATATCCCCTAAAATTTGTCAGGCCATTTTAGCAACTTTTCCAAGTAGCTTAGAGGTCTTTGCCATGTAAAGAAGTTTACCCATGACTTCTCTAGAATCTGGAATCTATTGAAAAATATTCACTCTTCTTTTCTACTTTCTTGGTGGACATGTAGGATGTCGACTCATATGTACTATTATTAGACAAAAAGTTTCAAAAGATAAAAGGAAATTTATTTATTTGAAAACTATGTTAAATATAAATGAAATTTATAAAAAACCTCAAAATACTCAATCCTAAAATTAGGGCATTCATCTAGCCATAAATTAAAAAAAATAAATGAATGGATTGAGTGCCAAAAGAGAAACAAATGAACCTATCATTTAATGTTTCCCCTATAACAAATATGTTGAACCTAGTGAGATCCTTATGATTTAAGTCTACCTATAGATTTATCAAAATAAATTTCTATAAATTATTATCAATTAATAAATTCTTCTAGTTGTTATAAACATTGTTGCCCATAGGAGACATAGTAGAAGCTGATTTGTCAAATATAACCAATCAAGTAATAAATATCCACACCCATTCTAATAACTTGTTAGATTATATAGTAGTTTCCATAAATGAATGAAATCAACACATTACCCAATAATGCTAAAAAGTAATACACATAATGCAATACACATGATATAAGGTGGTTCCTATAGAGAAAAAATTATCTCACTAAAGGAAAATAGAATACACTCCAACTAATAACAAAATGGTTAGTGTGAGGGGACATTGATACCCAATCATAAGTGACATTTAGATCAAGGATAAAAAAACAAGTCTTTAGGTTAATTAATAAAATATTACAAAAATACTTTTATAATGTTTGCAAGGACCCAAGGGGATTATATATATAATACAATACAATGTCATCCATAACATCAAGTGAAGTTTAACCACCACATATTTCAATACAAGCTACAAGATAACATAGAACAAAATCTACTTTTATAGATTAAATCAATATCCAACCTTTACGATTACAACAATGAAATTTCAAAAAGTTTCCAAACTCAAAATATTTCTATTTTGCTCGTACTAAATATAATATACTATTTTGTGTTGGATTTTACAATACTTTCCAAAAACATTCTAAAATATGCATTCACCACAAAACATATTACAAAAGAGTGGAAGAGAGAAAATAAAGAGCAAAATAAAAACATATAAATAATTGAAATTCAATATCACATCACATAAATTGATATAATGAGTTAATGATTAGGGCTATTTATAATAGATACCTAATCCCTAATTATAATTACATATCAAAGTCCACATAACTTGCCTTAAATTTTGAATTGCAACTACAAGGTTGAATGCAGTGATGGTTTAACTAATCATGCTAAGGGTAAATATATCAAGATTATTCATAGGATTATGTTGCATATGCCGATATTATTACATCAATAATACCTATAGGATTCTACATCACTATTGGAAATCACCAATAAGATCAAATTACTCATATTCCAATGTTATATTTTATGTATTCCACATATTGGGTAGTATTCCTTAAAATATGAGAAGTTTCAATATCTAGAGAAAATTAACTATAGGAGCAACCATAGATATATCATAAATAATGTATGACAAGCTATTGAAGTAGGCATTAATGGTGAAGTATAAATAATAATTTTTACACTCAATGGATACTCTTAACTTAACATTAACATATTTTTTTTGTAATGTGTTACAAAATTATTTCTTAACATCCAAGCCTAAGGGACCCCCTGAAGCAAAACATGAATTAAAATTTATTAATTGTTGAGCAAGGTGTAGCAAAAGTATTGTCATTGTTGTCAACATAGTTAGTTGATGCAGTTGATGTAGTGGACGGGAGTTCAGAGGTCAGTTAGAACATGTACAGTGAATTTCCAAGAAGACAAAAGTGGCCCAGATTCAAAAAATCAAAGAAAAAGACAAGTAAGAAAACTGTCGTGATATCGTGACATGTTTTCTGTCGTGATTTCATGACATGGACAAGGAGAGAGAAGGCACAAGCAAAATTGTCATGATTTCATGACATGGACAAGGAGAGAGAAGGCACAAGCAAAATTGTCATGATTTCACAACATGGACGAGGAGAGAGAAGGCACAAGCAAAATTGTCATGATTTCGCGACATGGACGAGGAGAGAGAAGGCACAAGCAAAATTGTCACAATTTCATGACATGGATGAGGAGAGAGAAGGCGCAAGCAAAATTGTCATGATTTCACGACATGGATGAGGAGAGAGAAGGCGCAAGGAAAACTATCACGATTTCATGACAAGTTGGCAGAGGAGGCAAGTAGAAAAATTGTCACGATTTCGTGACATGTTTGAAGAAGAGGCGCAGGCAAAGAAAACTGTCATGATTTTGTGACATGTTTAGAAAGTGCAAGGAAGACTGTCATGATTTTGTGACATGTTTAGTTAGCACAAGGAAAGCTGTCGTGATTTCATGACAGGATCGAAGAGAAAGCGCCAAGGAGAGAAAGTGTCATGATTTCGTGACAGGATCAAAGAGAAAGTGCCAAGGAGAGAAAGTGTCACGATTTCATGACAGGATCGAAGAGAAAGTGCCAAGGAGAGAAAGTGTCGTGATTTCATGACAAGATCGAAGAGAAAGCGCCAAGGAGAGAAAGTGTCATGATTTCATGATAGGATCAAAGAGAAAGTGCCAAGGAGAGAAAGTGTCACGATTTTGTGACAGGATCGAAGAGAAAGTGCCAAGGAGAGAAAGTGTCACGATTTCGCGACAGGATCGAAGAGAAAGTGCCAAGGAGAGAAAGTGTCACAATTTCATGACAGGGTCGAAGAGAAGCACAAGGTAGAGAAAGATGTCACGATTTCGTCACATGTTTCATTTTCACAGGCGAAAGGAAGAAATGGCACAAGGCAGAGAAAGATGTGATTTTGTGACATGTTCCATTTTCGCGGGTGGAAGGAAGAAAAGGCACAAGGCAGAGAAAGATGTTGCGATTTCGTGACATGTTCCATTTTCACGGGTGGAAGGAAGAAAAGGCATAAGGCAGAGAAAGATGTTGCAATTTCATGACATGTTCCATTTTCGTGGGTGAAAGGAAGAAAAGGCACAAGGCAGAGAAATATGTCGTGATTTCCCGACATGTTCCATTTTCACTGGTTGAAGCCAAGAAGAGTTGCGAGAAGGCGAAAGTGTCACGATTTCGTGACATGTCTGGTTTTCATGAGTGCAAGCAAAGAAGTGGAAAAGGAGGCAAAAATTGTCATGATTTCATGACATGTATTTTCATGGGTAAAAGGTGAGAAGGGCAAAAATATACAGAAGTGTCACGATTTCGTGACAGGTCGCAACAAAGACGATAATAGATAGTTAACTGGAACACAACAACAGTTAAAGGGGCAATTGTAGAGGAAAAGCATGCAGCCAAAATAAGAAGAGGTAACTGGAGTAAATGCGATAATTACAGATGCAGTCATGCAACTTTTTAAGAACTCGAGTTAACTAGAGTAAATCGAATAGTCGCATTAATAGAATTGTAAAATACATGCATGCACAAAAATTAATTTATACAGTCATGGTAGAGATATACATTGCATGTAACGTAATAATGCACACTCTATAAATACAAAAGGAGTTACAGTTGACAAGTGGTAGAAGATAATATTAAAAGAACAGTTACGGGTTGCATGTGTAAATATGGAAGCTAAATATAGAGACTTATTTGTTATAAAAGCAGGTCTGCGTGAAGTATATTGCTGCTGTTGTAAGTGAGAATTTGCTACGTAAAGAGGGTTAGAAGAGGGCCGAGAGAGAGATAAGCAGAGCTATGAGAGCGTGCAGAGTTTAATAAAGTTTAACTAATTATAGACCAGTCAGGGTCGTGTAAACAGTGAAGGCATTTTTATGTCACTAAATTAAATTAGAATTGTAGTCCAAGTTGGTGCTTGGCATTAGGGGTTGGTGCTCCTATCTTTTATAGTAGAAAAACAAGGGGTTGGTGCTCCTTCCAATGGGTGTTGGTAAAGTGTTTGTAAAATTGGTGTTTTGCAAAGGCTGGATTTGGATTGAAGTCCAAGCAGTCATTTTTGAGGAGTAGCCAAATTGGTGAACCTCGTTACATTGTGTGTTGTGGTGTGCTCTCTTGTGATTATTGCTTTATCTCTTTTCTAGTTCTCTTTGCTTCAGTTTTAAGAATTGTAGATCAGATTTTTAGCTACACTGATTCACCCCCCCTCTCAGTGTCATTGTGAAAATATCAATTGGTATCAAATCCAGGTTCCTAAACAAGCTTAATCAGCTAAGGTGATCTTGGAAGAAACACAATGGCAGGTAGTGAAGGATTTTTATCAAACAAAGCTCCTTTGTTCAATGGAACTAATTAATCATTCTAGAGACTCAGGATGCAAACATATCTGAGTGCGTTAGGATACGACATTTGGGAGTCAGCAGAAAGTGGATACACAACACCCGCTACTCCTCCAACAGATACTGTTGAGAAAAAAAAGGCTGAGAATAACTCCAAAGCAAAGAATGCCATAATGTGTGGGCTAGTAGATAGTGAACTGACAAGGGTCATGAGCTGTAAATCGGCAAAAGACATGTGGGACAAATTGAAGAGCATCCATGAAGGAGACAACAAGATCAAGGAAGAAAAGCTGCAAATGCATTGAGCTCAGTTCGAGGCATTACAAATGAATGACGATGAGAACATAGAGGCCTATATGCTGAGAGTCAATGGAGTCATTAATGCAATCAGAGGACTCAGGGAAGAGATTGAAGATGCGGTTGTCATGAAAAAGGTACTTAGAACTCTTCACAAAAGATTTAACTCTAAAGTTTCTACAATAGAAGAGGCTAAAGATCTAAACAATTTTAGCATGGATGAGATGCATGGTTCCTTGACTGCATACGAAATGAGAATAGGAAAAACTAAGCCCATAGACAGAGAAGCTGCTTTTAAAGCACACAAGAATATAAAAGCTGAACAAAAATCTGAGGATGAAGAGACATCGGATGAAATGAAAGCCAACTTTTTTTGGAAACTTACAAAGGGAAAATGAAAATATAGAGGAAAGTTGTCGTTTAAGTGTTTCAATTATGGAGGGGTCAGTCAATTTGTAGCTAAGTGTCCAATGAATGAGAAAACCAAAAGTGATGAAGGGTCACACCAAGAAAGAAATGATTGGAAGAAGAAACCAAAATTTAGGAAAAACAATTTCAAAAAGAAAAGTTTCATGTCTAAGAATGTCAGCTCTTCTGAAGATAGCTTAGGTGAATATTCTGAAGAAGAAATAGGTGAAGCTCTGTTCATGGCATTTGAAGAAGCAAAAACAAAAGAAAAATAGGAAGGTGATACAAAAAGTAAGGATGAGGTTGAAGTTTATCTGGAAGGAGAGTTGGTTGCTGCACTTAAAGAGTTGAAGACAGAAAGGAAAAATAATAATAAGGTCTCAAAAAATCTTGAGGATGCGAATGCCATAATAAACAGTTTGAAAGTACAGACAGAAGAATTTAAAAAAATGTCTGAAGAACTTGAAGTACAGTTAACCATGAGAATAGATGAGTGAAGCAAACTAGAAGAAGAGATTGTTGTTTTAAGAATGCGGCTAGAAGAAAATAATCAAAAATTGAGTTGCTATCACAAACTTGAAGGAAGTTCTACAAAGCTTGAAAAGATTATAAATAGTCAGAGGACTACAGACATCAAGTTTGGCTTGGGGTTTGTCAAAGGAGAATCATCAAGTGGATCAAAGGCCATAACTATAGAGCCAATAAAGAAAGAGGATAAAATCAAGGTTGACCAAAGAAAAATGAATCTTGCAAAAGAAAACAACAATGCCAGGCACAAGAAGACTGTTGACAATGAGGGATTCACAAAAGTCACACATCAAAGGAGAAGAAAATTTGTGGCTCCTACTACAAACTGGCAAAGACCAACTCCCAGGTTCAATCATTATTTTTTTGGTTATTGTTTTAAATGCAATACTTACGGTCATACAATTTTAGACTGCATTTATAATATAGGACAAAGAAATTTTATCAGTAGAAATGTCTTTTCACCCTTGATGGATTATGCAGTAGAATGCTATAACTGTCATAATTTTGGACACATTGTAAGAAACTATAGAAGCACATATGTAGCAAATAAATATCAGGGAAGAAGAACTCAACCAAACAGTTTAAGGCAAAATAGAAAATTCCTAGATAAACATGCATAGGCCACTGACAAAGAAAATTCTAAACAAGTGACCAAAAATATAGTTAAATCAGAATGGAAAGAAAAAGAGCAACTCAAAGAAGAAAAGGAATCCTTGATTATACAGACAACATTCAAAGCACAAAACAAATCTGCACCATGGATATTGGATAGTGGATGCTCCAGTCACATGACAAGAGATAAACAAAAATTTGAAAAATTACAGAAATATGAAGGGGGCTCTATAAAGTTTGGAAATAATGATGGAGCCAAAATAGTTGGCAAAAGATCAGTCAAGATAAGTGATGGAAAGATCAATTCTAAAGAAGTTCTGTTTGTAGTTGGTTTGAAGCACAACTTACTGAGTGTAAGTCAAATCTGTGACAGAGGTCATGAAGTCATATTTAAAAAATAGGGCTGTGAAGTTAGAAAAGCACATAGTGGGAAGCTGATAGCTACTGGATCGAGGACTTCTAGAAATCTATATACTCTCTCAGAAACTTCAGAAGGATCATGCTTGATTGGACAGGAAGATGAAAATTGGCTATGGCACAAGAGGCTTGGTCATATTAGCTTTGACAATCTGGTAAAAATAAGTTCAAAAAGAGCAGTAAGAGATATACCTACCATTGGAAAACTAGTAAATAGCATCTATGCTTCATGCCAAAAAGGGAATCAAACCAGATCCACATTTAAAGAAAAGAAATACTTCACCAACAAACCGTTAGAGCTGATACATACTGATTTATGTGGACCCATGAGAACACAAAGCATAAATGGTGACAAATACTTTATGTTGTTCATAGATGACTACTCTAGAATGACATGGGTACTATTTTTAAAGCTTAAATCATATGCCTTTGAGATGTTCAAGATTTTTAAAAAATAGGTTGAGAATCAAATTGGAAAAATAATTAAATGCCTAAGATCAGACAGAGGAGGAGAGTTTATCTCAGAGGAGTTTATAGAATATTGTCAAAAATATGGGATCAGAAGACAGTTTTTAGCAGCAAGGACACCTCAAAAAAATGGTGTTGTTGAAAGGAAGAACAGGACTGTGCAAGAAATGGCATAGACAATGTTAGCTGAGAACAAAATAGCTGACAAATTTTGGAAAGAGGCTGTACATACTGCAGTTTACATTCAAAATAGGTGCATGATAAGGATGCATGAAAGAAAAACACCTTATGAGCTATGGTTCAACAGGAAAGCAACAACAAGATACTTCAAAGTGTTCGGCAGCAAGTGTTATATCAAAAGAACTAAAGATAATATTGGTAAGTTCGAAGATAGAGCTGACGAAGGTATTTTTCTTGGTTAAAAAAAATACCCTATTACAACAAGAGGCTAAAGAAAATTATGGAGAGTGCAGATGTTAAAGTTGATGAAGGTAGAGATCGAGAAATTACTCATCAAGAAAACTACACTATTTATGAAGAAGTCATTGAAGGAGATGAAGAAATGAAAACAGAAGAAAATAAAAAAATTGACCCAGCTGATTTAAGAATTGACTCAGAAGAAGAAGAGAACAAGAAATTTAAAATAGGCAGCTGGTAGAAAAATCATCCCAAAGAACAGATTATTGGGGACCCAACAGTTGGTATTCAGACAAGAAGAACAATAGTACGGAACTACTCGTTTTTATCCAACATTGAACCCAAAAATATTGCTAAAGCAAGCACAGATGAAAGTTGGATGAAGGCAATTAATGAAGAACTAGATCAAATTGAGAAAAACAAAACCTAGGAATTAGTACCATGGCCAGCAAATAAAAACATAATCGATACTAAATGGATTTTTTGAAATAAATTAAATGAAGATGGACAGGTTGTCAGAAATAAGGTAAGATTGGTCTGTAAAGGCTATGCTCAGGTTGAAGGCATTGATTTTGAGGAAACTTTTGCACCAGTAGCCAGACTAGAGGCAATCAGAATGTTTTTGGCTTTAGCAGTCCATAAAAACTTCAAAGTATATCAAATGGACGTAAAATCAACATTTTTGAATGGAAAACTGGAAGAAGAGGTTTACATTGAACAACCAGATGGCTTCCAACTCGGTGACAATCCTGATTTTGTTTGCAGGTTAAAGAAAGTGTTGTATGGTCTAAAACAGGCACCTAGAGCATGGTATGCAAGGCTAGATAACTATCTTATTAAACAGGGGTTCAAGAAAGGTATTTTGGACAACAATTTATATATCAAAACAGAGAATGGCCATCTTATTGTACTTGTTGTTTATGTAGATGATATAATATTTGGCAGCAGCATGGATGAATATTGTAGAGACATAGCAAATAAAATGAAGACAAAATTTGAGATGTCAATGATTGGTGAACTTTCTTATTTCCTCGGACTACAAGTCAATCAAAGTGAAAAGGGCATTTTTATCTCTCAAGTAAAATATGTGAAAGAAATGCTGAAAAAGTTCACAATGGAGGATAGTAAATCTGTCAGCACTCCCATGACAACAGGTTGCAAGTTGAGCAAGGATGATAAATCTCCAGATGTAGATCAAACCATGTATAGGTCTATGATTGGAAGCCTACTATATTTGACAGCCACTAGACCAGATATATTACAAGCAGTATGCATGGTAGCAATATTTTAGGCTAGTCCCAAAGAGACTCATGTGACAGCTGTAAAGAGGATTTTTAGGTACCTCAAGGGTACTATGGAGTATGGGTTGTGGTGCCCAAAAGGTAAGGACTTCACTCTTATTGCATATTATGATGTAGATTGGGTAGGATGCATTGATGACAAAAAGAGTACCAGTGGAGGAGCATTTTATCTTGGAGACAGGATGGTAGCATGGCACAACAAGAAACAAGAATCAATCTCTCTATCCACAGTAGAGGCAGAATACATTATAGCAACAACATGTTGTAGAGACAAACACTGAAAGATCTTGGTATTCACTTCAAAGAGCCAATTTCAGTTAAATGTGATAACACCAGTGCTATAAACATATCAAAGAATTCGGTTATGCATTCTCGAACCAAACATATTGCAATCCGGTATCACTTCTTGAAGGATAAAGTTGCAGAAGGTGAGGTCAAATTGGATTTTGTTTCGACTACAGAGCAAGTAGCAGATATATTCACAAAACCATTGCCAAAGGAAGTTTTTGAGTACCTTTAGAGTAAGTTGGGAGTAGTCACATTTCCCAAGAACTGGCTATCAATTGGGATCACATTCTTAGGGGGAGTATTTATGCCTATGTTTATAGTTTTGCTCATATTCATGATTTTTGCTAACTATAACAATGTGTATCTGAGAAT
This sequence comes from Wollemia nobilis, assembly GCA_028583015.1. NCBI lineage: Eukaryota > Viridiplantae > Streptophyta > Pinopsida > Araucariales > Araucariaceae > Wollemia > Wollemia nobilis. The sequence goes on along the minus strand of JAQPPZ010017116.1, from coordinate 3,157,563 downwards.
GTTGTGTATAGACTCAGGGGGAGTCTGCAGCAGCCCTTTGATATTATTGTCAAAGGGGGAGAAGAATTACAGGAGAGTGCATGAGTGTTGCCAACAATTCCAAAGGGGGAGATTGTTGAGCAAGGTGCAGCAAAAGTATTGTCATTGTTGTCAACACAGATAATTGATGCAGTTGATGCAGTGGACAGGAGTTCAAAGGTCAGTCAGAACATGTACAGTGATTTTCCAAGAAGACAAAAGTGGCCTAGATTCAAAAAATCAAAGAAAAAGACAAGTAAGAAAACTGTCGCGATATCATGACATGGATGAGGAGAGAGAAGGCACAAACAAAATTGTCATGATTTTGTGACATGGATGAGGAGAGAGAAGGCACAAGAAAAATTGTCATGATTTCATGACATGGACAAGGAGAGGGAAGGTGCAAGAAAAATTGTTGTGATTTCGTGACATGGACGAGGAGAGAGAAGGCGTAAGCAAAATTGTCACAATTTCACGACATGGACGAGGAGAGAGAAGGCGCAAGGAAAACTATTGTTATTTCGTGACATGTTGGCAGAGAAGGAGGCAAGTAGAAAAATTGTCACGATTTTGTGACATGTTTGAAGAAGAGGCGCAGGCAAAGAAAACTGTCGTGATTTTGTGACATGTTTAGAAAGTGCAAGGAAGACTGTAGCGATTTCATGACATGTTTAGAAAGTGCAAGGAAGACTGTCACAATTTTGTGACATGTTTAGTTAGCATAAGGAAAGCTATCATGATTTCATGACAGGATCGAAGAGAAAGCGCCAAGGAGAGAAAGTGTCATGATTTCGCGATAGGATCGAAGAGAAAGTGCCAAGGAGAGAAAGTGTCACGATTTTACAACAAGATCGAAGAGAAAGCACCAAGGAGAGAAAGTGTCACGTTTTTGCGACAGGATCAAAGAGAAAGTGCCAAGGAGAGAGTGTTGTGATTTCATGACAAGATCGAAGAGAAAGTGCCAAGGAGAGAAAGTGTCACGATTTCGCGATAGGATCGAAGAGAAAGTGTCAAGGAGAGAAAGTGTTGCGATTTCGTGACAAGGTCGAAGAGAAGCACAAGGCAGAGAAAGATGTCATGATTTCATGACATGTTCTATTTTCGTGAGTGGAAGGAAGAAAAGGCACAAGGCAGAGAAAGATGTCATGATTTTGTGACATGTTTCGTTTTCGTGGGTGGAAGGAAGAAAAGGCACAAGGCAGAGAAAGATGTCACAATTTTGTGACATGTTTCGTTTTCACGGGCGAAAGGAAGAAAAGGCACAAGGCAGAGAAAGATGTCGTGATTTCGTGACATGTTCCATTTTCATGGGCGAAAGGAAGAAAAGGCACAAGGCAAAGAAAGATGTCACGATTTTGCAACATGTTTCGTTTTCACTGGTTGAAGCCAAGAAGAGTAGCGAGAAGGTGAAAGTGTCACGATTTTGTGACATGTCTGGTTTTCACGAGTGCAAGTGAAGAAGTGGACAAGGAGGCAAAAACTATCATGATTTCGTGACATGTTGTATTTTCACGGGTAAAATGCGAGAAGGGCAGAAAGATACATAAGTGTCGCAATTTCGTGATAGGTCGCAACAACATGATAACAGATAGTTAACTAGAACAGAACAACAGTTAAAGGGGCAGTTGTAGAGGAAAAGCATGTAGCCAAAATAAGAAGAGGTAACTGGAGTAAATGCGATAGTTACAGATGCAGTCATGCAAATTTTTAAGAACTGGAGTTAACTGGAGTAAATCAAACAGTCGCATTAATAGAATCATAAAATACATGCATGCACAGAAATGAATTCGTACAGTCATGGTAGAGATATACGTTGCATGTAACGTAATAATGCACACTCTATAAATACAGAAGGAGTTACAGTTGACAAGTGGCAGAAGAGAATATTAAAAGAACAGTTACGGGTTGCATGTGTAAATATGGAAGCTAAAAATAGAGACTTATTTGTTATAAAAGTAGGTTTGCGTGAAGTATATTGCTGCTATTGTAAGTGAGAATTTGCTGCGTAAAGAGGGTTAGAAGAGGGCCGAGAGAGAGATAAGCAGAGCTATGAGAGAATGCAAAGTTTAATCAAGTTTAATTAATTATAGACCAGTCAGGGTCGTGTAAACAACAAAGGCATTTTTATGTCACTGAATTAAATCAAAATTGCAATCCAAGTTGGTGCTTGGCATTAGGGGTTGGTGCTCCTATTTGTTGCAGCAGAAAAACAAGGGGTTGGTGCTCCTTCCAGTGGGTGCTGGTAAAGTTTTTGTAAAATTGGTGTTTTGCAAAGGCTGGATTTGGATTGAAGTCCAAGCAGTCATTTTTGAGGAGTAGCCAAATTGATGAACCTCATTACATTGTGTTTTGTGGTGTGCTCTCTTGTGATTATTGCTTTATCTCTTTTCTAGTTCTCTTTGCTTCAGTTTTAAGAATTGCAGATCAGATTTTTAGCTACACTGATTCACCCCCCCTCTCAGTGTCATTGTGAGAATATCATTAATATGGCTAAAAACCAATTGATATTGGTTGATTTGTATGTAAACTTTTTAAAGTGTTAAATTCGTCCTATTTCTACAAAGAAGTCCATTGAACTCCATGGAACTTGGCAAGAGGAAGAAAACAAAATATTATAAAAACTAATTATGAATTATAACACAAAATCGTTTATTGTAATTTAGTACCCTACTTTGACCAGTGCGACATTATAGTAAGGAAAAAAATTATGCCAATATTTTTCTTGTGACACGATAAGAAAAATGCTTCAATATAAAATAATTGCAACCTCAATAACATAACTTGGATAGTTATTCATGACGATTACTTACATATTAATACGAAAAACTAAAAAATTAAGTGGAAGGACATATTTCTATAAAATTTAGTTCTAGATCTCATTGTGATGGAATTAGAACATATTTTTAGGGTTTTTGTAGATCTAAAGATTCTCATGTAATACAGTTTATCGAGGCTGACTCTATTTGTAAGCAATTTATTTTATCAATAGTGGCCTATAGGGGGCTTTATCTAAAGGAAGTTGAGGTCTAGAAAAAACAACCATGAGGTGATATTTTAAATTCTGGAGAGCTTTGTTGATGATCGGGTAAGCTTTAGGCCTAGATGATACTAGATTTTTTCCCTACGTATAACCCATGCTATCTTTCCAAGAGGTGGAATATTCAAGAAGCTTCCTTTATCTTTTAGGCAGTTCATATGCCATTGAAGGCCCCCTATAATGGATCTTATTTCTCCTAGCCCTAATCCTCTTTTTTGTACATTTGATTTTGTGGTGGCTGGAAACTTGTTGAAATCTACTAACATTCCCTCTAGTATTCAATCTACTATTATTGTTGTCAATGGAACAAATTTTAAGGAAATTTAGAGACCAAGTAAACATTTATCTATCACTTTGCTAGAGTCAATTACTATTATATCTGCTGATATATCTTCGAGGACCGTCATTTGTTCTTTCTGAGAGACCTTCCCCATGATTCAATGTTTTTAAATGGATTCACAAGAACTAGGAGACTTCCACGGGTTGTCTTGTAGATTCAATCTATGGTCTAGGTAAAGTGTATGTAAGTGTTATGTTTAATATGTGTATACATACTTAGGATACCCTACACTTCAAGACCTGGATTATTTGTGAAAAAACCTAATTTTCTTAGGGGTAGTCCCATGAATTCCATCCTAAAGGGCCCTCAATATCTAAATATTCTCTATGGATAGAAATGTCATATTTACCTTTTCGCTTTCATGGATTTTGAGGATTATTTTAGAATTGTCAGGGAAATTTAATTAGTTTGGGAAAAAATATCTCTAGTATATGCCTTCACCCTAGGTTTTATGTTGAAGTTGAAATCTCTAAGGCCCTCTCTTCTTATATCGATATTTCAATGCTAGGAGTTAGTTTTGTCTAGTCATTGAGATTCCTTAATATTCCTAATACCTCTTTCTATTGTAGTGAAACAAGGCACCTAATAAAAGACTGCTCAAAGCAACCAATCGAACCATCAAAATATACTAGTATAAACTCTTATGGGGCTCCCAATTCTATGAACAAACCAAGAAACCCTAGCCCTAATTAGTCCCCTCATGAGGATAAAATATAAATAACCATGAAAGAAAACCTTGTTCCTTATTACCTACTCCCTTGTCAAATTCCTCCATTGAAATACTCCACCCCTAGTGTCACCCTCTATAGTCATCCCTTATTCATTTGGAATCAATTATCCTTGTGTCTAAGAACCCTATTCAAGGCATACAATTTATGGGTTCTAAGGGTAGTTTTAAATTTAAGTCTGATCGAAGACCCTTAAAGTTTAATTTTTAGGCTTAGCCATTGGAGCTAGCTCTTGAAAAATGGAAGATGGTGGGGAAGCGTAACAAGATTTTACCCCCTCTAAAAGTTGATAGAATACCAAATAGATCCAGGTCATCTTTGGCTAGGATTAAAGGTCACCATTCATATGATACCATTCCATTATCTAGCTTCAAGCCTCCTAGGCACCTAGTTGTTGAGCCTACTATAAATATACCAACCACTCAACTATTTGATTCTATCTTAAAAGAGTTAGGAGTGGTGGCTATGATAGTTGTTGAATCTAAAGCTTGTGTTCCATGAGAATGTATTTCAAGACTTAGGCATTAGGAAGTCCCCATCATCCTATTAATCCATGAATATTATGCTGCTATCTTGGAATATGAGAGGTCTTAACTTACCTCTATGAAATTCTTGTGTTGCTCATTTGATTTGTGATTTTGACCTTCAAGTTTTTTTCTTCTAAGAAATTAAGGTAGTAGAGGATCGAATTGCCTTTAGACTAACTTGATCTCTAGGGATCATGTGCATTTATGGATAAGACATGCTCAAGGAAGTGGTTGTATGACTATGTTAGTTGCTACTAAAATTAGCAAGAATACCTTAATTAGGGATAAGACCCCAATCGAGGAGGGGTATTGGTTGATGTTGCCCCCTAAGGGGCATAGAAAATGGTCTGGTGCTTTAATGATAAGCAAATATGAAGGTTGAAGCAATATGGAAGGTTGGAGGCTAAAGGAGTGTGAAATACTGAATGATGAATTGATATTTGGAGTGTCAAGGATGAAGGATCATGGAAGGATGGGTTGGATGGAGCATGGAAGGTTGGGTTGGCTAAAGGAACTAGAGTGGAAGGCTGGGATGTTGAGTGGAAAGCTAGGATGGTTGAAGGAACATGGAAGGTCAATAGTATTGAAGGAGCATGGAACGCTGGATTGGCTAAAGGAGTTATAACAAAAGGTTGAGATGCTACGTGGAAGGCTGGAAAGGCTAAAGGAGCATGGAAGGTTGCTTATGCTGAAGGAACACGGAAGGTTGGCCTTTATTGGGTGGAAGGCTTGTTTGATGTTGGAAATATGTTGAATATTATCCATGTTATTCATGTTCGGGCTATTTTTAGACAAGCTATTTTTAGACAAGCTATTTATAGACATGCTATTTATAGACAAGCTATTTATAGACATGTACTGGACACTCCAAATGGTTTTAGGGTTTAAGCTATTTTTAGATAGGCTATTTTTAGCTATGCTATTTTTAGACCCATATGGGCTTTTAGGGTTACTATATTTGAACCCTTGCATTATTCAACCATGATATTGTAAAAATCCATGCATGTACTTTTGTTATATATATCACACTTGCATGAGGGTTTGGAGAGATAAAAGGAGAATATTATTGCATTGGAAATGATCAAGTTAATGCAATAATAAAATAATACCATGATATTGTAAAAATCCATGCATGTGCTTTTGTTATATATATCGCACTTGCATGAGGATTTAATAGAGATAAAAGGAGAATATTATTGCATTGGAGACAATCAAGTTAATGCAATAATAAAATAATACCATGATATTGTAAAAATCCATGCATGTGCTTTTGTTATATATATTACACTTGCATAAGGGTTTGAAGAGGAATAAATATAGACAAAAAGAGAATATTATTGTATTGGAGACGATGAAGTTAATACAATAATAATATTGTGCTGGTTTTTTCGGTTGAGGGTTTCCAAGATAAATATTGTGTAATGTGTGAATCTATTATCTTCTTCTTTTGATTATGTTATTACTACTTTTTAATTTTAAGTTTATTAGGGCTATTGATTTCTCTTCATTTTGGTATCAGCGCTAGGTTTTAACTTTGTTTGAGGATTAAGGGTTTCAACACCGTGATGAATTAATTCTTGAGTGGGAGCCATACGTGACAGGATCCAAGAAAAAAGAGAAATATGGGAAGCACACGAATATAGATTGAAAAATTTAATAAAAATAATTTTGAGTAGTGGAAACTCAAGATGGAGGATCTGTTGGTTGATAGAGATCAGTGGATTACAGTCTTGGAATTAAAACCAAAAGCGACAACAAATGAGGATTGGCTAAAAATTTATAGGAAGGTAAGGAGCTCTATTAGTTTGTGCTTATCTGATTTAGTATTGTTGAATGTATCTATAGAGACCATGACAAAGTTATTATGGGATAAGCTGGGAAATTTGTATCAGACAAAGTCACTAGTAAATGTTGGTCATCAAATCTGCCTAGGAAAGGATTTTGGGTAAATGTATGTGCCCTAGACCTGGACCAACATTGAAATGCCAAAGGGAAGAGATGCCCCTCATGCCAATCTCCGGAGAAAGGCCGACTCCTATGCTAAACTACTTTGGTGTTTTGAGATAAGGGTGTAGGAAAGAGATAAATAGAGTAAGGGTTAGAGAAAGAAATAAAAAGGGGTAAGGGAAGAGAGATCGGTAGTTTAAAGTGGGAGAGAACAGGAAGCACGATCACTAACTAGCAACTTGAATAGCAGCAAAGAACACCAAGAATAAATAAAAGAAATGCCACATTAACCTTCCTATGTATCCTTTGGGAGAGCTCCAGGATTCTCCTTCTCCATTTCATTGAAATTCAAGGTTCAGAGTAACGATGATTAGGACAAGCGAATATAACAGAAACCACAACCCACTAGGCAACATAAAAGAAAACCAATATAGTGTTTTTCCTCTCCTATGTATCCTTCGAGCAAGTTTTAGGGTACAGTACCTAATCACACACTAGATTTAGGATTTAGAGTCACAGTATGCAAATGAAAAAAGATAAAAGAATCAAACACAAAAGGCAGCATAAAAGAGAGAAATTGAGCCCAAAGCTCTTTAGTATTAATCGTAGGACATCAAGTTACAACAACTTTCTAGCATATAGTTCCCCTCCTTTTTCATTACAATGCCTGGGTTTTTATAGAGGACCCAACCCTCTAAGTCATTATTACATAGAATGGCAAAGTACATCCTCGAAAGCTGAGAAGTCGACCCTCCGTGGCTCTCGTGACTGAGATTTCATATCCTTTGCCAAAACTAGCAGCTGCGACCAGGTCAACCAGGGAAATACGCATTAATGAGCCACCTGAGCATCCTCGGATTTTGGGTGCGATGCTCGAGTGACCGCCATGCTTGCCGGGCTCTCCTTATGGAACTGATACTTCATTTCCAATTGCCAAAAATGAACAACGGTCTTACTAGGCACGTAAAAATGCATTTATCAGGTAATTAATCACCTCGAGAAAATACCCAACTTGGAACACGTGCCCTTGAAGCATTTCGCAAGATGCTCATTTACAACTTTGCTTCACAATGGACTTGTGTCGAAGCAATAACTCCTCCTTGATTTGTACTTCACAAAATGGAGCTTCGCAAAACTACTTTGGGGGGTGTGAGTGCCGAAGTATATTTCCTTCGCAAAATGGGCCTCTTCATTCCTTGTCGCTTCGCTGATAAAATTGCTTCGTTGATGCATTGGATAAATGCTTCGCTGTGATCCTCTTTCAAGATTGTGGTTTGGGAAGGTTTCGACTGAAGCAATTGCATTCAAAAGATGTTGCATTCTTTATGGCTATCACTACTTCGAGTGAAAGTACTTCGCATGAAAAATGGCCGAAGCAGATGCTTCGCAATGACTTTCGACGAAGTAGAAATGGTTCGCTGGCGCCAGGGGCTGAAGTGGATGCTTCGACAGCTTTTTGGCAGAGTGTTTTCAGTGCTGTGCTCCTTTAAATTCTGCTTCGCAAAACTTTTTCCCGAAGTAGCCTTTTGAAATGCTTCGGGCGCAAAGTAGTTTTCATTCTTTTTCCTTCACATTTTTCCTTCGGTAAAACTACTTCATAAAAATGTCGCCCGAAGTTGCATTTTGAAATGCTTCAGGCCCGAAGTAGTTTTCTTGCCTTAGCTAATTTGGTCTGTGGTATTTCTTTGGCGAAGCTATTATTTCAAAATGCTGCTTGAATTTTGCTTCGCAAAACTTCTGCTCGAAGTAGTTTTTTGAAATGCTTTGACCGCGAAGCTCTCCTTTGCGCTTTGCTAGAATTTTTGCTTCGGCAACGCTGCTTCGCGATGTTTTCGCCTGAAGTAGTTTTTTGAAGAACTTCGAGCCCAAAGCTCCTTTTGCCTTTCTTGTATTCTTCTTCGACAACACTACCTCGCCAACTTTTGCTCGAAGCAATCGCTGAAAATGCTTCGGGTGCGATGTTATTTCATACTTTTTTTTTTTTTTTGCGAAGCTATTTTTCCTAGCTTGTTCGACAACGAAGTTCTTTCTTCTTCTTCTTATGTACAAAGGGGTGGTAAGGAAAGCCAAAATTGCTACAACTTACAAATATTTTCAAGAAAAAAACAACCAAAAGAAATACTTTACAACAAAGAACACTGTACAAAGTTTTGATTTTTTTCTTCCCCATTGTGCAATGTGACGATAATTATCAACATTCTTGGTGGCTCGCAGGGCAACGAGCTCGTCTCGGTGGAAGAACCCTGAGCTTTGATCCATTGGGGCAGAGTCACCTCCATACCCATCTCCCTTTTCCACCCTCGGGGGCGCTTCCATAGCTTGTTCTCCCTCTTCTTCTCCTTCGCCTTCTTCTGCTTCTTCTACTAGCACGACTTCCTCTGGTGTGGCTTCATGTTGCGGTGATGGGGCAAGGCGATCATGGATTTTTCTCATGGTTCGGTGGACATGAGCCTAGGCACCCTTCTAAAAAGGTTCTTGATCCTGCAGTGCCTTGACAAAAATGTGAAATCGATCGATCTGCCCGATATCAGCATGTTGGGCCCTGGTATACAGATTGTTCAAGTAGGCCACGATCTTGTAGTATCTCAGAATGAAATCTGTGACCTATTTTTTTGTTATAGGCTCTGCCCATTCATCTATTTCTGAGACATCCCCCTCAAATTGAAGCCATGCTGACTTAATCTCTTCTTTGGTGAGAAGGTTCCCATCATCATCCATGAAGCTCAAGAAACCCAAGGAAGAGAGATCCTGGAAATAGCCCATTGATGCACGCTGCTCGTCCTTGAACATATCCAGGATGTCCTTCACTTTCTGCACTTTCCTCACCTTGGAGAAGAAGGCACAAACTATGGCCTTAGCTGTAGACCAATCTCTAGCTATCCGACTCATTGCAGGGACCTGTAAGTCCTAATGTTTAGAATTTTAGACATCAAAAGCCAATTTGAGTCGGCATCTAGCTTTTTGAGTGACTTCATCGATGATTGGCCTTCCTTCGACAGCGGCCTGCTATGCTTCGATAGTGTAGATCAAAATTGATAGGGCACTGGAGGCCCGAGACCTAAAGTTTCTGAGCAGGTGCAAGCGAATCTCCTTGATTCTACCTCTATCAAACAGCTCTAGGTTTGTCTTTTCGAACAACTACTTCTGTGTCTGTAGGATTTTGCCTTCAAGTTCCTTGGCCTTCAGCTCATTTTTGGCCTATTTTTGTGCTTGGTGCTCAGCTGAACACTGCAGTTGTAGTATTTGCTATTTGAGGGTATGCGTTTCCTTTTTCATCAGATTACACTACTCCTCTGAATCCTTCATCTTGGAGCGGATTCTAGCTAGCTCCTCTTCTAGTTTGATGTTGGCACTTTCTGCCTCAAACCTATGCTGATTAGCGATGTTTGCATGTGCTTGGAAAGTCTCAATCCCGACATGCATAGACATGGACTCATTGTCTATGTTTAAGTGTTCCAGATCCTTGGTCTTCTCCTGATAGTCGTAATATGCTAGAGTCATTTCATCCAGAGGCTTCTGGACCTTAGGGACCTTCTTCACCTTATGCAGCTTTTCGGCATTCAAATCGAAGACAACACATTTTTTAGTCTGAGCCAGAGAGCGCCCTCTTTTCTTCCTTGCCTCTTTCAACATTTTTTTCGTATTTTGTCAAGCTAGGAGCAGTTTATCAGCTAGAGGGCATTCCTTTATCATGGAGATTTCCAACTCAAATGAGGCTGGATCTCTAGCCAAAGGGGTAAACAAATACAAATAATTGATGGGGGAAGCCTCACCAGAAGGTTCGATGGATGGTGTGACTAAAGCTTCAGCCAGTGGGACAATGCCCTGTGATGCAGGGGAGTGAAGGATGGGGTTAGGTGAAGTGATGGCAATAGACTTGTCCTGGCCTGGTGACTCAAGTGGAGTGGAGCTGATGGAATCAGTGGCAAGAGGCAACGCGCGAGGAGGTGACTGGCTTTATGAGGGAAGGGGAGACTAGTGAGAATATTTAGCCAAGACTCCAGTAGACATGTGAGAGACCGAGGTAAAGGGTGGAGAATGCATACCTACGTGCCCTTCTAGCAAAGCGGCTGTGGTGACTTCTTGAGTAATAGGGTCCTGTTTCTTTTGGGTTTTGGCACTCTCGACTTCCACAACTTCTATTTTAGGGTCTCCCTCTTGTTGGAGGAGTTCCTCCACATCAATGACATCTATGTCTAGGACCGTCTCAGCACTTGGTGGCCATGTATCTTTGACATTTTCTTTGATCGGGCCTGATGCAGGTGGTTCGATAGGAGCACTTGTGAGCTTTGTGCGAGGTCGCTTTGGGTGGCTAGGAGGCACTTGAATTTGCTCTTGCCTTTTTCTTTTCTTCCTCTCCAACGATTGCTCTGCCTATTCGACACTTGTGTCATGAATTTTTGATGGTCCCTATGGTAGTGTTGTTGGTGAAGATTCAACTTCTTCCTCTTCTTTCGAGGTATCTTCAGCTCCCTTCGAGCTTTTTCTTGATCCTGGGATGGCTGGAGGAACAAAGTCAACAAAGGATATAGACTTCCAAGTTTCAGAATTGGCTTCATAAAGAATTGTGAAGTCTTTATCTACTGCCAAGAGTCCATAAGAATTCATATTTTGGTGATGGACTCTCATTATCCACCACTCTCAAAGTTTTTCCTCGCTCCAATTCTTTAATTCCTCCTTTAAATCATCTTTTGCTTTTCTCCAAAACATGGAGCTTGGATTTGGGAGGGGGTATTGGTCAGGATCAAACTCGAGCTCCATGGGGTAGAACTCATGCCAGGGAGGCAATGTCCTCATTCTCTCCAAATGCCACTCCAGATCCTTCCCATTGGGATTATTCCTTTGTTCCACAATTTTAGGGTGGGGGCAGATGTGGAAATTATTGAATTTTAAGTGATCCCTCATTACTCCTAAGGGATCATAGAGCCATTGTTGAGGGATCTGGAGTAGGCCAAAATCGACAAGCTTTTCCTCCAAGAAAATGTTCTATTTTAAGGCAAAGACTTCGATTACACCCATCCTGAAGGGGAAGTCATAGGTATGTGCCCATTTTCGATCATGGCCGTACACTAAATTTGTAGCATCGCTTTGCCGAGCGACTTCCAATGTGAACTGATATTCAGAGGGGTAGACTAGTAGTAGGAAGGGCTTCCCAACGTAGCTGAGCATACGAATTATGAGCCCCTACGTCAGTTGAAAAACATCTCCACTTTTCTATTGCACCACTTTGTCTCTCATATTGAGGGGGACCCGAGGGCAAGAACCCTTCAACAGATGCATAGCGGGTCCCAAAAATTATTGATTAAAAGAATAATAGGACTTTGTCCTCAATAGGAGGGGATTCCAGTGGTACACCGACAGAGGATTTCCATCCTCATCACTTGGAGAAATGGCAATATGGGGGAATCACTTATGAACCTGGTAGAAAAATAACCAGAAAAGAAAAGAATAGGGTGCGAAGTACTGGCCCGTTGCCGAATTCTTCATGTTGGTGAGCCTTGTATGCAAGGTTCGAGCCACCCATTCCACCCAGTCAAAGAAAACTGGGTTGGTGTTTAGTATTGAAGCATTAGGGGCATATAATTCCCCTCTTGAAATACATTCGGCCAAAGACACCTACCAGGGTTGCACCAAAGCATCTGTTGATAGGCCCGCCACCCATGCAATGATGGAGAAAATATCAGTGTTTTTGAAGGTCGCCAAAGGTAAGGGCATCTGGGGTAGCTTGCTTGAAGGTAGCCCACTTTTGAGGTTCTCGTGTAGGAATTTCAATATGTAGCTATTGGAGGTGAACCTCTCCATTTGTTCGCTTAAAATGACGTTGCAAACATAATAGCCCTTGGGTGGACCTTACTGTGGCACGAAGGCTGCTTGTATATACTCCTTAAAAATGGAAAACAATTTATGATCCGAAGCGTCCAACACTTGCCTGGATATAGGCTGGTAATTTTGCATGATAGCATAGATTAGTTCAGGACAATGGTGAGCAAGCGGGGTCAAATACCAATAAATTTGAGAGTAATATGTAGCAGCTCTCTTATTTTTTGTAATGAGTCTGCTCGTCATAAACTCTATGGTTCATCGAAGGTCAGACACACCCTTAGAGAGCTGTGTGTCTCTAATATTCTCCCACCCATCAATAGGTGGTTCTACAATATGCTCCTCCTAAGAGTCGTCCCCTTCTTCTATCGGCTACTTTTCAGGGCGAGGGGCGAGACTTATCTTCTTTGGTGTACATTTTTTCTCTTCCTTGCCCTTCTTTGTTTTTTCAGGGCCAGCAACTTCGGGCTCTTTCCCCTTCTCCTTGGAGTTTTTATTCTCCATGTTGAAAATGATGGTGGAAGAGTCCTTGATACAGAGGGTTTCAATGCGAAGGGCTAGGTGCAAAGGGCAAGAGAATTGCAGAGTAATCGAAGGCTCTTAGTCTTGCACGAATTGATGGATAACTAACCTCCATTTTGCTAGATCTTCGTGCTTTATAGCCTAAAAAGGTAACTAACTCAATTTATGGCATCTACCAAATTTAAATTAATGCTTCGGATGGAGGTTACTTTACCCTTTGATTGGCTCTACAGCAGCGTAGTACATAGGGCCACGCACTTTTGTAATCATGAAATGCAAACTACTACCACCTCGTACCTTGGCATGACTTTTTACATTAATCGAATCACCTCGAGATGTGCTCTGTAACTTTTGCCTTAAATTCATTTAATTTGAACTTTTTTCGAGGCTATTGTCAGCACATTCTTCGAGACACATTTTAAATTCTCTCGTCTCGCGCGTTGTTGGTTCGACGAAGTTGAAATCAGCATTGAAAATGCTTCGTGGCGAACCTTTAATGCAGACTACTTTTTGACACTTCAGGCCTGAAGTACTCCTTCACAGCGCCTTGTGAGGAACGCCTATCGAAGCTTATGTTCTTGAAAACTGCTTCGCAAAGGCACCTTTTAAAATCTACTTTGCAAAATTCTCACCCGAAGTAACTATTGGAAATGCTTCGAGTGCAATGTTCTTTTTGTGCCTTTATTTAAATTTTGGTTCGGCCCTTTTGAGGGTAAAGTGCTTCGCAGCGAACCTCCTTGCAACTGCTACTTCACATCAAAAGTCCCCGAAGGGGATTTTGAAGTGTAGTACTTGGACTTTTGCAATATCGAAACAGGATTATATACAAAATTACATATACATTTTTTTTTTTTTTACAGAGAGAAATTGTGTTTTACCTCAACGATGAAAAGTCTTCAGATGAAGACCATTGATAGAGATCGGAAAAACCTAGCCATATGCATCTTCGAGGATGAAAGAGTTGGCCGAATTTACATTTATGATTTTGAACGATCCATCCCAGAAGGCGTCCAACTTGTCGTGATTCCCAGGATTGGCCTTCTAGGAGTCCCACTTCCATATCAGATCTCCCACTTTGAACGTGTGATCAGATGATATCATTTTGAAATAGTCTCGGGTGATCTGGGCATGCCTAGCAAAGCTCTGGTAGGCTTCCTTATGATCTTCCTCTAGCTGCAATAGCTGAGCTAATTTTTTTTCCATTGGACTAACTCCATCTTCTTCTTCTAACAGCTGCAGTGCAGGGATCTCCACATGGGTGGGTAAGATGGCCTCCTTGCCATAGACCAAGGCATAAGACGAAGTCTTGATTGAATTTTTGATAGAAATTTGATTGGCCCATAGGGCTCGATCTAGAAGGAGATGCCAAGTCCTTTTGTTTTTCTCTATAAGCTTCCTTAGCACCCTCAACAAGGTCTTGTTGGTGGATTCTGCCAATCCATTGCCCTGTGGATAGTAGTTGGAGGAGACTTTATGATATATCCCATGTTTGTAGAAGAAATCATTAATTTTGGCACCTAAAAAATTGGGACCATTGTCCGTAATGACTGCTTCGGGAATGCCGATCCTAGTGATCAAACTTTCTAGGAAGGCAATTATAATCTCTTGATTCGCATGCTTCGTAGGGATCGCTTCAGCCCACCTGGTGAAGTAGTCAGTTGCGATCAGGATGAACTTATGTCCCATGGAGGAATTCGGTGATATGACCCCTATGAAATCCAACCCCCATTATTGAAAGGGTGATTCAACTTGTATCGATCGGAGAGGCATCAAAGCATTTTTGCTTCGGCCAATGAACTTTTGACACTGCTCACATCGACAACAGACCGCAAAGGCATCATCGAAGTGTGTGGGCCAATAATAACCAACTTTGATGATCTTTAATGCCATTTTTCTTCCTATCAAGTGACCTCCAGATAGTCTTGAATGAAATTCTCCCAAGACTCTCCTTTTATCATCATATTTTATGCACTTGAGAAGGACGCCATCAATGTTTCTAAAAAATAGGCCTTCGGGGTGCAAAGTAAATCGGGAGGACCACATCCTAAAATGCCTTCGCTATGAAGCGTTCAAATGTGAAGG
Source organism: Wollemia nobilis (assembly GCA_028583015.1). Classification (NCBI taxonomy): domain Eukaryota; kingdom Viridiplantae; phylum Streptophyta; class Pinopsida; order Araucariales; family Araucariaceae; genus Wollemia; species Wollemia nobilis. The sequence continues at coordinate 3,142,542 of JAQPPZ010017116.1, read as the reverse complement.
ACATCTGCCGATGATTCGGGCCTTAATCTCTTCAAATGCCTCTTTTCTCTCTTTCGTATAGATGAATTCGATGCCCTTATTCAAAAGTTTGGACATCAGCTTGATGATTTGGGTGAAATTAGGGACAAACTTCCTCACAAAATTGATCTGGCCGAAGAAATATTGAAGTCCTTTCTTGTCTGCTAGAAGTGGGAGTTTCGTTAGAGCCTCAACTCTATCAAGATCTACAATGAGGCCCTTCTATGATATAGCATGTCCCAAAAACTTCCCTTCGCTGACGGTGAATATGGACTTCTTTGGATTGATTAAAATGCCAAACTCTCGACATTTTTTGAAAATCTATTGCAGATGTAAGGGGTGATCCTCCCTTCTTCGAGAGAAAATGGTCATGTCATCTAAATAGATGACAATAACCCTATTTAGAAGCTCGCCAAAAGCTAGATCCATCGCCCTCTAGAAAGTGGCATCAGCATTTGAAAGGCTAAATGGCATTCGCTGGTAAGCAAATGTTCCCCACTTGGTGGTGAATGATGTTTTATGCTGGTCTTCGTTCTTGACCCAAATCTGATTGTATCTGGAGAAACCATTGAGCAGGGAGAAATTTTGAGCTCTAGCCATCAAGTGCAAGATCTGATCAATTTGCAAAAGAGGATAGTGGTCTTTGAGAGAATCCTGGTTTAGGTTGTGAAAGTCCATGCATAAACGTATATCTCCGTTCTTTTTTTTGACAGGGACTAGGTTTGCTACCCAAGAAGAATGTTTAATGGGATAAATTATATTTTCCTCGATCATTTTTAGGAGTTCGACCTTCATCAAGACCTTGATCTTCGGGTTAACCGACATTTGCTTCTGCTGGAAGGGTTTGATTCCCTCCTGCAACTCAATTGTATGCTGGATTAGTTGTCGATCGTATCCACTTAGGTCTTGATAGGACCAAGCCACTGTGTCGGGATACCTTTTGCATAGAGATCGGATCTACTCTAGATCCTCTGAAGTGCAATATGTTCCAACCTTTATTGCTTTTCCAGGCTCGAGCTCCAACTCCTGATACTGCTTGGCACTAACTTTGATCCTATGCAAAACTGCTCGATCATTCTGATCAAAGAGGCTTTCCAAAGTAATTAATCCTTTAGGAAGGTGGTTATTCTTCAATTGAACTAGCCCTTCATATTCCTCATCATCAGGGCTTCTGCTTTCAGCTGTGGCTGCTTCTTGAATCATGAAATTCATAATTTTCTCATCATTATCAAAGACTTGCCAATGCAGATCTCTGTTTGGGACATAGGGTTTGTAGATCATTCTCATAGCTTTAGTCTTGTGCACCATGTATTCTGTTGGAGAGTACTTGGTTGCGATGGATGCCAGAAAATCGGCATGTCGGTTCTTTTCTCTTGGAATAGACTACAGATTGAGAGATTCAAACTCGTTGAACAAGTCCCATACCCTGTTGCGGTACGACTTGATATAGTGCTTCTTTGAAGTGCACTTGTTGGTGACCTGGTTGCATATCATTTTAGAAGCTCCAAATATTTGGAGGTGCTTTATGCCTAATTTGTCGGCTTTCTTGAGTCCTAGACATAATTCTTCGTATTCTACTACATTATTGGTGCAGCTCCATATTGATGAGGCCCAAAAATGCCTCATTATTGCACAATGTTTGACTACCATATGATAAGTTAATTGCCAAATAGTTGACTAAAATATACTATTTGTTAAGTGTTTACATGATTTTATGTTAGGAATACTATATCTCTGTTTTTGACTATTTTCAGCATTTTGTGACTGATTTTGCTTGATTAAGTAGCAAGTAAGAACATGCATTTCAATTAACCAAATGTGGTATGCTGATATCCATTAACTTCTCAATGGTTTTTGAATGTTTTCCTACCCTTCAACTTGTTTCAAATCCACATTGAAGACAAAAGTTTAGGACTGTCATAAATCTGAAAATCTGAAAAAAAATAGCCATATAAAAATCAGCAAGTTGTCACTTTATAGGAACACCTTGAAGTTGTCAAGCAAAGCATGAGGATATGGATGGAATGAGTTCAGAAGGACTACAGAAGACATCTGACCTATTTAGAAGCATTCCCACATGGTCTAAATAGGCAGCAACAGGGTATAACAGAGCAGGGACAATTGTGCAGCATTGTTGCACTATTTCAGCATGGTTACTTGGTGAATGAAGTGTATAAATTCAGTAGCAACTTGATGTACTCCTTCATGTTGATATTTGAATAATTTTTCCATGTTCTAATTTGTTTGAATTTGCAAGAAATGCCAATATTTTACAACTGTGCAGCAGAACTGGAAAATGCAGTAATTTACCATGTAAATTCCAACAAGCTACCAATGAATGGCAAGGCATGAAATTCACATCCAAGGAAGAATGAAGACTATTGCAATCTGATCCTGAGGGCTAATCCACCTTAGAAATGCAGCCAAAACCATTTGGAGTCAACACAGTTGGTCATTCTAAAGATCTTCTGTAATGAACACAATGTCTTCGAAATGAGAATTGCAGTATCTTCGGAATGAGCCACTTATCTTCGGAATGAAAACAGAATGTACTTTTTGACTTGTTGACTGAATTTTGGTGGTGGAAAAGGGGATAAGAAGGTTGATAAAGTTAAGGGAAAATATCTCCCATCTGATTTTGTCGTCCTTGCCGTCCAAAGCCACCATTCATGGAAAAGATCAATTTTGATCCTCTTCTAGGATAAACCCAGAAAAACTGTAGCATAATAGAAAGTTGTTTGCAAGATAGGAATGGCATATTCTGAAGTGGAGAATGATGTGTGAGATATTTCTAGACTCCTCCCACGTACTCCCACCACTGAAGATGCTTTCTAAGGGCCAATGACTACTACTGCAACACAAACTGTCCAGATTTGCATTTATTTCAGATCCAGAATTATTGGCAAATCATTGTAAAGCAGCACATAGGCTGATTTGAGCATGGGATATGTTGTAAATATTTATATAAATAACATAGCTCCCTCCTTGGTTGAGCCAGTTAGGAATTAGAATAGAGGAGAGTTTTCAATTGCAGCAATTAGGACTGTACAGTAATTTTTTGTAACAGTTTTCAGCATGTTTTGTCATCAATAAAAGTGCAGCTATTTTATCATTTTCTATTCTGAGTGTTAATTAGTTAAGGAGTGCTTTTCACCTCCTTCTAGATCAGGAAGTATGGGCCCACTTTCAGATCTAGAAGGAGGGATTTTATGGCAGGTTTTAATCTATAATTTTGCTAGCACATAATTAATAGATTGCTTGCCAGATTTCATTTTCTTGTTTTTATTTTGTATTATGTGATTTATGTTTTCTATTATGTTTGTGTATAGCATTTGTGTGTATGTCAGCTGACAAATTATATTACGCATTTTTCCTTTGCTTTCCATGTTTTCCCTCTTTCTATTTTAGCAACTTTCCATTTTTAGCATATTTCATTTTGTTGTCAATTCCTGTAGCAGAAGCTTGACGACCTTTTGTGGCAGGGCATTGACAGGTGTTTTAGAATAAGTTTCATTTACAAGCATCATTTCAATTATGCAAGAGTAACTAGATTTCAATTCTGCAAAAGTAGATTAGATTTCAATTTAGCAATTTCAATTATGTAAGAGTAACTAGTTATTTCAATTTTGCAAAAGTAGATTAGATTTCAATTTAGCAATTTCAATTCATGCAATTGTAGTTAGATTGTCAAATTCTTGCAATTTAGATTTAGTTTTCAATTCTTGTAATTTATTTCAGTTTCCATTCTTCAGACTAGGTTTAGTGTGACACCAAAAGGCTAAACCAAAATCTGCTTCACCAATAAATGCTTGAAATCTGAATGCCTGAATTGTACTCTGCCCTAGCCTTCTATCGTAGACAGCCTTGGACACCACCCCGGATTGATAAATCATTGAGATTAAATGATGAGACTCAATGACACTCATCATTTTGGCACCGTTGTCAGGGATCATGGTGTTGTTAGAGGGTAAAAGCAGTCAAATAATTATTATTGTGCTAACATATGAAGTTTAGAGTAAAATCTGAATGAATAGCTGGTATAAATAATAATTATTGATAGTTGCATTTCAGTCCATTTAGAAAACAAGCAACCACAGGGAGGTGATCTTCACACTTGGGGGTTAAATTGCCTATGTTTGAAATTCTTGATAAAAATAGAAAGAATTCATCATCCTCATTATCAAGAAATATAAGATCTTTTAAAAAAGAAGAGCCATCTGCTAGTACTGCCCTTTTTATATCCATATCATCAGGGTAGTATAAACAAATTTGTACTAGGTGTTGGAAAGATATCATGGTAGATATACAAGACTATCCCTTGAACAAAATAGCCATATCAACTACCTGTAGCATTTGTTCATAGGGACATATCATTGATGAATGCCATTTACTTCCATAACTTAGAGATGCAAAATCTGTTGCCTAGTCTGAATTCTTCTCAAAGAGAGATCCCAACAACAACAAACAGGGCAAGTAAATCAACCACCACCTTCAGCCCAACCTGTGGCCAATATACAGGACAGGCAACCCCTGTCTATGTAAGCTAAAAAAAAAAAATCACAAAAAAACTTTTGCACAATCAAAATAGGAGTTTACAACTTAATGATGATCCTAGAGTTTTCCATTATTACTTAAATATTGTTAGGATTTTACCGCGCTAAACCGCAACCTAGCAATTCTTAGCCTACACAGACAATAGTTGATCTCATTAGAGGTGATCCTACCTGACAAGTAGTTGATCTGCTAAAGCTGTACACTTCTTGTATTATTGTGCAAACCAAAAATATTTCTTTTTTAGCCCAACCTGTGATCAGTCTGAATAATACAGGATAGGCAACCCCTGTCTATGTAGCTGAATCTGGTATAAAAAAAAAACCTACAGGAAATGTTATTGACTGCAGCAACATCCAACTGTGCTAAAACAAGAACTTACCTGAGCTTGAAGAGACAAAAATCAATGGAGATACACAGAAAACCTTTAGTCCAAACACACAGAAATTAGCCTTGGATAAAGGAGAAAAACTAGAAAAACTGCACATAGAAAATTTACTTCCATTTTACAAAGGGGTAAATTCTGTCCTCCTAGGAATGAAACAAATTGAAGTGCAGCCAAGAAAATTCTTGAACATTATTAGCTGGCTGACTTATAAACAAAAAGCAAAATTGTTGCTATTTTGAAACAATATTTCAATCCCTTTACATGGAATTACAAGGGTATATCAAGATTTTATCTTGATGTAAGCACTTAACATCTTTTGGGAATTGGTATTTAATTGTTTCAAGAATAGATTGACAAGATTTTGCAGACTAGGAGCCATGGACAACACTTGATTGAAGAAGTTTTCAGATATGGAGCAAGTGCTTCTTTCTCCCATTGGTAATTCATGGAGGATGTTAGTGGTGAATGGACATTGCCTTCGGGTATACCATGCACCATTAACTAAGGAGGAGTTCTTGAAGGAGATTCCATTGGATGTACACATAATGGAAGAGAATTTCTCTTCAATATCAGATTCAGAGTGATGATAAAAAGTCTGACAAAAAGAAAAAAAAAGGAAAAAATACAAGAAAAGCAAAAAGAAGAATAGTCTTGTTTGTGAACTTCCTTTTTGGGTACAAGCAAGACAAGAAAATTTGAAAAAAAAAAAAAGAGAAAAAATTTGCAGCAAAGGCATGTCCCACAAAATGGGGATACATGAGGACAAGCATCAATTTCAGCAAGAAAGAGGAACAATGGAGCCAATACTTCATTTCCAGCAATAAGGAGGCAATGATGATGTAAGAAGATTCTTACTGGTCATCTAGTAAGGAAGGTTGCATCAATGTTGCAGGTTTCAACAGAAAGAGATGGTGTTTTCATACAACAATTGACATGTTTTTGCAGAATAAGGATTGGTCTTATCCAAATAAGAGTGAGATATGTTCTCTCTCATTGAAGCACTTGAAAAAAAAAAAAGAGGACAGAAGTTGGTTGAAAACCAGAAATGGCAACCTCTTCTGATGAAAAAAATGAAAAAAAAGAGATGAAAAAAAAATGAAAAAAATATATAAAAAAATGAATAATTCAGTAGTGAAAACCTTCTTGGAGGCGCTACTGAGTTGGCTTGCATGAAAACCGATTTTTTGGCATGCATTGCCTTGTTGATCTACCCATCATTGTTCCACCATTGTACAAATCTCACACTGCACATGTGTTATGTTTGTTTATGTTTTCAGATAGCCTGCTAACAATCATCAAAAGCATCTTGTAAGGTGCATGACCAATTTTCGGGACAGTAAGGTATGTGTTTCTTGCATTTAATTCATAGTAAACATTTAGCATTTAGTGTATGATAGTCGGTATTTGGCATAAACTATTCATACAATAGTGACAAGTTGAAAAAAAGGAACATGTTCAAGATGTCAAGAAACACCCCCTTATGCCCTTAATTGCATGGAAATTTCAAAACTATGCAAAAACCTGATTTTGGGACAGACATGGCAGCAATTCTATTTCAATTTGTAGGGCAAATTTTAGAAGGAGAACTGCAAGTTTATATCTCATAATTGTCTGATAAATTGAAGGAGGATAATCAACAAAATGCACCCGAAGGTTCTATTTTAGTACTACTGGAATAAAACAACAACATACAAAACAAAGAATAGCATCTAAACAAAAGGATGAAGAAGGGATTTTTGATGTTATGGAAGGCTTATACACTCTAGAGATGGACCCACAATAGAATCTGTAGCTAAATTTTGCATAGGAGGTCATTTCTGCATTTTTTGAAGATCTTCAAAATGAGAAATGCAGTCTCTTCGAAATGAACAAACATCTTCGAAATGAGAAATGCAGTCTCTTCGAAATGAACAGACATCTTCGAAATGAGAAATGCAGTCTCTTCGAAATGAACAGACATCTTCGAAATGAGAAATGCAGTCTCTTCGAAATGAACAGACATCTTCGAAATGAGAATACAGTCTCTTCGAAATGAGCAGGATATCTTCGAAATGAGCAAAAACTGTACCAAAATTGTTGAAAATGCTACAGAATAGCAAAAAGAGTAGGGTACATCAAATATTGAGGTTTATAAGGCTCTACCACAAGTAAGTACATCCCTCAAGCATTTAAAAAAAAAAAAAAAAATTTAATTTTGTTCAAAAGGTGCAAACAACAAAAATAAGCATTCAGGCTGAAATGTTGTTAAGAATAGAAAATTCCATCAGTAGTAGTGCATCTGCCAAATACGGTTCCACAATAAGACTATTGCAAGATGAATCATATGATATCAAGCCTTTAAGAGGTACCTTGCAGCACTAAAACTTGTAGAAAAATAGAAAAATAGTCATACATGTGCTTAATTGCAAAATACTTGATATAGTGCAGCAAGGAGGAATTTCTCAGTTAGTAGGTAGCAAAGGATGTTGTTCACAAGAATAAAACCTGCATATTACTATGGCCTACTAAGATGCATGAGGGCATGCATCAGTTCAAGTTGGGGGGGATGATGAGGCCCAAAAATGCCTCATTATTGCACAATGTTTGACTACCATATGATAAGTTAATTGCCAAATAGTTGACTAAAATATACTATTTGTTAAGTGTTTACATGATTTTATGTTAGGAATACTATATCTCTGTTTTTGACTATTTTCAGCATTTTGTGACTGATTTTGCTTGATTAAGTAGCAAGTAAGAACATGCATTTCAATTAACCAAATGTGGTATGCTGATATCCATTAACTTCTCAATGGTTTTTGAATGTTTTCCTACCCTTCAACTTGTTTCAAATCCACATTGAAGACAAAAGTTTAGGATTGTCATAAATCTGAAAATCTGGAAAAAACAGCCATATAAAAATCAGCAAGTTGTCACTTTATAGGAACACCTTGAAGTTGTCAAGCAAAGCATGAGGATATGGATGGAATGAGTTCAGAAGGACTACAGAAGACATCTGACCTATTTAGAAGCATTCCCACATGGTCTAAATAGGCAACAACAGGGTATAACAGAGCAGGGGCAATTGTGCAGCATTGTTGCACTATTTCAGCATGGTTACTTGGTGAATGAAGTGTATAAATTCAGTAGCAACTTGATGTACTCCTTCATGTTGATATTTGAATAATTTTTCCATGTTCTAATTTGTTTGAATTTGCAAGAAATGCCAATATTTTACAACTATGCAACAGAACTAGAAAATGCAGTAATTTACCATGTAAATTCCAACAAGCTACCAATGAATGGCAAGGCATGAAATTCACATCCAAGGAAGAATGAAGACTATTGCAATCTGATCCTGAGGGCTAATCCACCTTAGAAATGCAGCCAAAACCATTTGGAGTCAACACAGTTGGTCATTCTAAAGATCTTCGGAATGAACACAATGTCTTCGGAAATGAGAATTGCAGTATCTTCGAAATGAGCCACTTATCTTCGGAATGAAAACAGAATGTACTTTTTGACTTGTTGACTGAATTTTGGCGGTGGAAAAGGGGATAAGAAGGTTGATAAAGTTAAGGGAAAATATCTCCCATCTGATTTTGTCGTCCTTGCCGTCCAAAGCCACCATTCATGGAAAAGATCAATTTTGATCCTCTTCTAGGATAAACCCAGAAAAACTGCAGCATAATAGAAAGTTGTTTGCAAGATAGGAATGGCATATTCTGAAGTGGAGAATGATGTGTGAGATATTTCTAGACTCCTCCCACGTACTCCCACCACTGAAGATGCTTTCTAAGGGCCAATGACTACTACTGCAACACAAACTGTCCAGATTTGCATTTATTTCAGATCCAAAATTATTGGCAAATCACTGTAAAGCAGCACATAGGCTGATTTGAGCATGGGATATGTTGTAAATATTTATATAAATAACATAGCTCCCTCCTTGGTTGAGCCAGTTAGGAATTAGAATAGAGGAGAGTTTTCAATAACAGCAATTAGGATTGTATAGTAATTTTCTGTAACAATTTTCAGCATGTTTTGTCATCAATAAAAGTGCAGCTATTTTATCATTTTCTGTTCTGAGTGTTAATTAGTTAAGGAGTGCTTTTCACCTCCTTCTAGATCAGGAAGTATGGGCCCACTTTCAGATCTAGAAGGAGGGATTTTATGGCAGGTTTTAATCTGTAATTTTGTCTGACAGTAGAATTAATAGATTGCTTGCCAGATTTCATTTTCTTGTTTTTATTTTGTATTATGTGATTTATGTTTTCTATTATGTTTGTGTACAGCATTTGTGTGTATGTCAGCTGACAAATTATATTACGCATTTTTCCTTTGCTTTCCATGTTTTCCCTGCTTTCTATTTTAGCAACTTTCCATTTTCAGCATATTTCATTTTGTTGTCAATTCCTGTAGCAGAAGCTTGACGACCTTTTGTGGCAGGGCATTGACAGGTGTTTTTAGAATAAGTTTCATTTACAAGCATCATTTCAATTATGCAAGAGTAACTAGATTTCAATTCTGCAAAAGTAGATTAGATTTCAATTTAGCAATTTCAATTATGCAAGAGTAACTAGATTTCAATTTTGCAAAAGTAGATTAGATTTCAATTTAGCAATTTCAATTCATGCAATTGTAGTTAGATTGTTAAATTTTGCAATTTAGATTTAGTTTTCAATTCTTGTAATTTATTTCAGTTTCCATTCTTCAGACTAGGTTTAGTGTGACACCAAAAGGCTAAACCAAAATCTGCTTCACCAATAAATGCTTGAAATCTGAATGCCTGAATTGTACTCTGCCCTAACCTTCTATCGTAGACAGCCTTGGACACCACCCCGGATTGATAAATCATTGAGATTAAATGATGAGACTCAACGACACTCATCATATATCAATCGGTAGAAATACTCATTTTTCTCTTTGGATGGTGAAACTAGAAGAATCCCTACCCCAACACCATTTTTACATCGGGCGCCATCGAAGAACAACTTCCATAGTCCTTCTTGGGCACTTGTTCTATTCTTTGGTTGGGTGTGTTTCTTAGGCTTGGCGATCGCATAACATCCTATCTCAGTCTCTACCATGGCATTAAAGTCTGCCAATGAAAACTCATCTTTGTAACTTAGTTGTGCAAGAGACTCCTCGACCAGGTCCACCTGCTCTACTTCCTCCACTATTGTGTTCACTAGATCACTGCTCTCTTCTTTGGACATCTTCTACACAAGGAAGGAAGAAGGCTTTTCACTATAGATCTTCACCTTCTTTCCTTTGAATGGAATATCCAGATGAGAGTAATCCATAGATAGATATCCACCCAGCTTTGCTATGAATTCCCTTGACAAGCACATACTGAAGTATGGATCCAGGTCGATGACCACTACCTCTTGTATAACCGTGATATGAGGCATTTTATGTAGTCGAATAGGAATGTATTTGATCACTCCTATAGTATTCATTGGGGTACCATCAAACTGGAGTACGCCTTGGTTGCTTCATGTATATTCCATCCCTACTTCTTCGTATACTACTTTTGACATGACTGTTGTCGTGGCCCCATAATCGATCATACAGTTATGTACAATATACCATTCCATTTGTAGAGATAGGTAGAACGGAGGCAGTATATTCTTCCCCATAATGGATGTGGATAGGGTCTGCACAAGAGCAAGCGATGCTGCATTTTTTGCTTTAGTCATCTTCAGTGATTCTTATAGCAAGTCCACTTGTCCAGGTAGTTGTAGTGCATCGTACAAGATGATCTTGGCTAGAATCCTCTTTAACTACTCTACAATGTTGTATGCTAGGGAACTGAGCATTTCGGGTTCCTTTCTCGACTCATATTTGGTGCGATACTACTCTGTAGCTTCAACTCTTTGTCGCTTAGTCAACGAAGGAAACTTGACCTTTTTCCTAGCCTGTTCTTTAGTTTCTGCCTAAGGTGGTTCGACAAAGTCCTTTTGAGCTTTTTTTTTTATTAGTGTAGGCGAAGGAGCTTTGTTCGAGGCCGAAGAATATGGTTGTCCCTTTTTGGGTCGAGCGTGCACTATTAAGGGAGCCATATGAGTAGCATCCACTTCTATCGCCTTATTTCCTCCTCTAGTGAGCACTGCAACCGGCTCTTCTTCGCCAATCGCCAGGTTCTGACTCATTTTCCTGATGACGTTGACTTGACTGCCATGACTACTGCTCATCAGCATTTGTACATAATGTTGGTGTAGCTTGTAGGTATTCTATTCATGCAGATCATTGCAAGTAGAGCACCAACATACATAATCGAAAGTGCTTGGAGCTTCATCAATCGCAGCATTTCTCGTCAAAGCATTCCCTTGCTGGACTTCTTGGTCTTTGGTAAGCGTAGGTGTAGGATAAGACCTTCTTGGTAGAAATTATTGTTGCGCTTGCTTCTTCTTCACAATGGTCATGTCATTGGACAACGTCTGAACTATGGAGTTTAGAGACTGCATCTCTTGTAGGATTTTAGCTTGCATATCATCGGCTTTTGGAATGAGTGGCAATGAAGCCATCGTCAATATTGGGGGCAGGGTAGGGGGTTGAAATGGTGCTGGTAGTATAGGGAATGTTGAAGTGACAGTAGGCTAAAGAGTCGACAATGTGGGAAAATGAATTTGTGGAGTGGTGATTTGAGACATAATAGAATTTGGGTTCCAAGATGAGATCAGGAGTGCAGGGATTGCAGAGATCTGCGAAGCGGCCACACTCACATGTTGGGATTGAGGGAATTTGGGAAGTATGGGCATCAACATCCTTTGGGCAAGCTTACCCACAACTATCAAATCTATTTTTGCCTTCTTGGCTAACTCATACAACTCAAGAAAAGTATTGATGTTAGAATATCTTACCATGATACTGATATCAGGGTTGAAAGCTCGAAGGAAATAGTATGTCGTAGCTTCGTCGATTGGCCGAAGTCCAACTGGTACTCTCTTCTAGGTTCAAGAAAACCTAACATTGAAGTCTGCGATCTCTTCTTGTGCATGTCTCTGGATTGAAGTGAACAAATGCAGGAGAGAGGTAGGATCGGAGGACTCATTGAAACTTCGCATCAACTACCCGGATAACTGGTCCCATATCATAAGAGTACTGGGTGGTAAATATCTATACCAATAGAGGAGTTTTCCTCTAAGGGAAAGAACTAGAAGCTTTACCATAACTTGATCCTCTATGATGTCGTGGATCGTTGCCAGAGAGATTATATCCTGGATGTGCTCTAGAGCAGTCTTCCTAGTTCCATTGAATGTTGGGATCTTCTTTATAACAGCGGGCAGCACTTGCCCTTGTCCCGCTAGATTTAGCGATGACAAAGAATCCCATTTTGGGAACCACCTGGGTGGCGGTTGCTACTGCATTTGCTATTGTTGTTGTTGTTGCTATTGCTATGCCATACTTGCTCCTTGATTTTGAGAAACAAGAATCCTTGAAGCTCCTCCTTGATTGCTAATAGAACGACTAATAGAGGCACTAGGATGCTTTGGTGAGTTGGGAGGATTGGGAGGAAAACTAGATGTTGTGCTATCAAAAATTAGGCCTTGTTTGTCAACAACAACCTCTTGCAAGGATGTTCCACGTAATAGTGACTTGGGGGTGACCAACTTTGATCATTCCCCAAAGGCATCTATATCTAGCTCAAAGAACTCAGTTTCCTCTCCTCTATTCCCAACTCTCCATCTTGTTTGCATGAAGGCACAGACTTTGGTATTGGTCTTTACAACTTAAAGATTCTTGGGTAAACAGAGTTTCCAGATGCTAAGAGTCTTTCGATAATGAGAGCATCGGTTCTCACTACCACTAGTTAGGTGAGACTGACCGGGTCACACCGGGAACTGGTTAGAACTATTGGCCCCGGTGAAGACAGGTTTGAGATTGCGCTCTTAAAATATGGGACCTTGGTCCCATCGGGCGTGCCAAAAACTATTGGTCATCAAATCTGCCTAGGAAAGGATTTTGGGTAAATGTATGCACCCTAGACCTGGACCAACATTGAAAGGTCGAAGGGAAGAGATGCCCCTCATGCCAATCTTCGGAGAAAGGCTGGATCCTATGCTAAACTACTTTGGTGTTTTGAGATAAGGGTGCAGGAAAGAGATAAACAGAGTAAGGGTTAGAGAAAGAAATAAAAAGGGGTAAGGGAAGAGAGATCGATAGTTTAAAGTGGGAGAGAATAGGAAGCATGATCACTAACTAGCAACTTGAATAGCAACAAATAACACCAAGAATAAATGAAAGAAACACCACATTAACCTTTCTATGTATCCTTTAGGAGAGCTCCAGGATTCTCCTTCTCCCTTTCGTCAAAATTTAGGGTTCAAAGTAACAACGATTAGGACAAGCGAATATAACAGAAACCACAACCCACTAGGCAACATAAAAGAAAACCAATATAGCATTTTTCCTCTCCTATGTATCCTTCGGGCAAGTTTCAGGGTACAGTCCCTAATCGCACACCGGATTCGGGATTCAGAGTCACAGTATGCAAATGAAGAAAGACAAAAGAATCAAACACAAAAGGCAACATAAAAGAGAGAAATTGAGCCCAAAGCTCTTTAGTATTAATCATAGGACATCAAGTTACAACAACTTTCTAGCAGATAGTTCCCCCCATTTTTCATTACAATGCCTGGGTTTTTATAGAGGACCCGACCCTCTGAGTCATTATTACATAGAATGGCGAAGTACATCCTCGAAAGCTGAGAAGTTGACCCTCCATGGCTCTCGTGACTAAGCTTTCATATCCTTTGCCAAAACTAGCAGCTGCAATCGGGTCAACTAGGGAAATACACATTAATGAGCTGCCTAAGCATCCTCGGCTTCTGGGTGCAGTGCTTGAGTGACCACCATGCTTGCCAGGCTCTCCTTATGGGACTGATACTTCATTTCCAATTGCCAAAAATGAACAGTGGTCTTACTGGGCACGTAAAAATGCATTTATGAGGTAATTGATCACCTTGGGAAAATACCTGGCTTGGAACGCATGCCCTTGAAGTGCTTCACAAGATGTTCATTTGCAACTTTGCTTCGCAATGGACTTGTGCTGAAGAAATACCTCCTTGATTTGTACTTCATAAAATGGAGCTTCGCAAAACTGCTTCGGGGGTCGTGAGTTCCGAAGTATATTTCCTTTGCAAAATGGCCTCTTCATTCCTCACCGCTTCGTTGACAAAATTGCTTCGCTGATGCCTTGGAGAAATGCTTCACTGCGATCTTCTTTCAAGACTGTGGTTCGGGAAGGTTTTGGCCAAAGCAATTGCCTTCAAAAGATGTTGCATTCTTTATGGCTATCACTACTTCGGGTGAAAGTACTTTGCATGAAAAATGGTCGAAGCAGATGCTTCGCAATGACTTTCGATGAAGTAGAAATGGTTTGCTGGTGCCAGGGGCCGAAGTGGATGCTTTGGCAGCTTTTGGTGAAGTGTTTTCAGTGCTATGCTCCTTTAAATTTTGCTTCGCAAAACTTTTGCCCAAAGTAGCCTTTTGAAATGCTTTGGGTGCGAAGTAGTTTTCATTATTTTTCCCTCGCATTTTTCCTTCGATAAAACTGCTTTGCAAAAATGTCACCCGAAGTTGCATTTTGAAATGCTTCGGGCCCGAAGTAGTTTTCTTGCCTTAGCTAATTTGGTCCACATTATTTCTTTGGCAAAGCCATTCTTTCGAAATGCTGCTTGAATTCTGCTTCACAAAACTTCTGCCCGAAGTAGTTTTTTGAAATGCTTCGGCCGCGAAGCTCTCCTTTGCGCTTTGCTAGAATTTCTGCTTCGGTAACACTACTTCGTGAGGTTTTTGCCCAAAGTAGTTTTCTGAGGAACTTTGGGCCCGAATATCCTTTTCCCTTTCTTGTATTCTTCTTCGGCAACACTGCCTCGCCAACTTTTTCCTGAAGAAATCACTGAAAATGCTTCAGGTGCGAAGTTCTTTCATACTTTTCTTCTTTTTTTTGGCGAAGCTATTTTTCCTAGCTTGTTTGGCAGCGAAGTTCTTTCTTCTTCTTCTTATGTACAAAGGGGTGGCAAGGAAAGCCAAAATTGCTGCAACTTACAAATATTTTCAACAAAAAAATAACCAAAAGAAATACTTTACAACAAAGAACACTGTACAAAGTTTTGATTTTTTTCTTCCCCATTGTGCAATGTGACAAAAATTGTCAACAGTAAATAAAATATTTCTTCAAAAGAAGTTGTATTCGCTTCGGATGAATGATGGTGACTTTGTGGATGAACATCTGAATGCTTTTAATACTATGGTAAGTCAATTAACCTCTATAGAAGTAAAAATGGATGAAGAGGAAAAATGTATTACTTTACTTTGTTCATTACTTGATTCATGGGATAACCTTGTTATGGCTATCACCAATACTACATCTACATTGAAAGTAGAGGATATAGTAGGAACTTTGTTGTTTGAGAAGATGAGATGAAAATATTCTAAGGATTATCATCAAAAGGAAGCCTTGATGGTGAGAGGTCATTCTCAAGAAAGAAGCAAAAAGAAATCAGGAGAAAAGAAATCAAAATCAAGGGGTAAATCTATTGCCCTGGAAAAGAGAAAATGTTGGAATTATGGTAAACAGGGCATTATAAAAGAGACTACAGATATAAAAAGGCTGATAATAATCAATCATATGATGAAGAAACTTCTACAAAAATGAAGACCACAAATGAAGATTCAGGGGACTTATTCTTGGCTGCAACATGCTCAAGTGAATGCCTTGACTCATGGTTGATTGACTTAGGTGCTTCTTTTCATATGACTCATCATAGGGAGGGGTTTAGTGAATATGAAAAGATAGATGGAGGTAAATTATTTTTGGGAGACAATTCGACATATAAAATAATAGGTCGAGGAAGAGTCAAGTTGAGGTTAAAATATAGAAGAATTAAAACCCTTCGTGGTGTGTTGCATATTCCGGGTTTGGCAAGGAATCTGATATTTGTGAGTAAGATGAATGATGCAGGTGTGAATGTGCTATTTAATAAGGATATCTGCAAGATGGTTTGTGGATATTTGGTGTTGGCAAGGGGAGTTTGCATAGGAACTTTGTTCAGAATTGAGGCTAGCACTATAAGTATTAATTGCAATAACACTTCAATTGTACAGGAAAATAATATGGCTAAAATGGCTCTAAGTATTCCTATAGTAAAGATAATGTTGTGGCATCAACGCATGGGGCATATTGGTGAGAAAGGACTTCGAACATTGAAAATGAGGGATATGGTTGAAGAGAACCGGGTGATATTGGAGAAAGTTGACACAAAGAAGAATACTGCTGATTCATTAAAAAAGGTTGTACCTGCTCAAAAATTTTCTTGGTGTAGAAGATCTATGGGCATGGTTGCCCTTAACAGTTGACAATGGCAGTTTTTGGCCCCTATGGAAAGTATTCAACAAGTGGGAGAATATTGGAAATATGTTGAATATTTTCCATGTTATTCAGGTTCGGGCTATTTTTAGACAAGCTATTTATAGACATGCTATTTATAGATAAACTATTTATAGACATGTACTGGACACTCCAAATGGTTTTAGGGTTTAAACTATTTTTAGATATGCTATTTTTAGTTGTGCTATTTTTAGACCCATATGGGCTTTTAGGGTTACTATATTTGAACCCTTGCATTATTCACCCATGATATTGTAAAAATCCATGCATGTGCTTTTGTTATATATATCACACTTGCATGAGGGTTTGGAGAGATAAAAGGAGAATATTATTGCATTGGAAACTGTCAAGTTAATGCAATAATAAAATAATACCATGATATTGTAAAAATCCATGCATGTGTTTTTGTTATATATATCGCATTTGCATGAGGGTTTGAAGAGATAAAATGAGAATATTAATTGCATTGGAAACAATCAAGTTAATGCAATAATAAAATAATACCATGATATTGTAAAAATCCATGCATGTGCTTTTGTTATATATATCGCACTTGCATAAGGATTTAATAGAGATAAAAGGAGAATATTATTGCATTGGAGATGGTCAAGTTAATGCAATAATAAAATAATACCATGATATTGTAAAAATCCATGCATGTGCTTTTGTTATATATATTGCACTTGCATAAGGGTTTGAAAAGGAAGACAGACAGATAAAAAGAGAATATTATTGTATTGGAGACGGTGAAGTTAATACAATAATAATATTGTGTTGGTTTTTCCCGGTTGAGGGTTTCCAAGATAAATATTGTGTAATGTGTGAATCTGTTATCTTCTTATTTTGATTCTGTTATTACTGCTTTTTAGTTTTAAGTTTATTGGGGCTGTTAATTTCTCTTCATTTGAGACTAGATCAACTAAGGGAACCACAACAATAGGTTGTATTGTTGAGTGTAGTGCAACAACAAGTCAGGTTGTTGTATGGAAGGCTAGATCAACTAAAACCCCCTATTTTTATCTTTGGTGTGCTAGTGGGTTTGGAACCCACAGATATTGGGATGGTTTTCCCTCCTCTTTACAATAGAAAAATGTGCAAAGGATTAGGGTTTTTTTCTAGAAAATATATTATATTTTAGGAGCCATATCTTTGTGAAAAGTTATATGATTCAACTGATTCTTGGACTAACTTGTGTGGAATTTGAATAGCTTTAAAATGAGTGGTCATAAGTAAGAATATGATCAATATTGAGGGAGATTCAACCTTGTGAAGTCAACCATTTGGAACAAGGGCAGTGATGATTTTTCAAGTCATGAAAATTGTAAATATTTGTCAGCTAGGGTTTGAATGATGGGAAGAACAATGAAGGGATAGGACTTTAGTGAGGAAGGAAACTAGCAATATAGATTTGGTAAAGTGGACTATGATAGTGCACTATTTTAGAAATATTACTCTACTAATAGATAATAGAGGTGAAGTTTTGGTATTGTGAAGGCTGCTATAGGAAAATGTCAAGAAAGATGCTAAATTCTAGAATAATTCTTTTCATAAAGAAAATTGAAAAGATCCAAAAAATGAATATTAAGAATTCATATATTTTAAGTAAAATTATGTAGGTTTCTAGCTATAGCATTTCAATTGAGATGAAAAGTGTATTTATTTATAAAATATCATACTCTAAATAAGAGAGTTGTAATTAGTCAAGGGTGGGAGACCTGACTACAACCCCTTATTATACAAAAAAAATGATAAGACTCCAACTATCATTGTGTTTGGATGAATTTAAATATCAATATGCCCATAATGAACCTCACAACATAATTGCTCTTTGGAATCGCATGCATGCTACCTTGTTGCTTGCCTGCTGTATTCTCGAGGAAATTTAAATATGGTGGAGAATTGTAAGGACTAAAACTTGGTAGAAGGTAGGCCCTTGGGAGTAAATTATTTGGAGCATATATCTTAAATAGAAACTTTTGAATATCTTTGGTCCTTTATTATCCTCTCCTCCTCCCACAGACTCAACCAAATATACTTGGTCTAATTATCAATTTAGAAAGAACCTCAAAAATGCCATACTTGATCAATTTTATGTTTGATATTTCCACAATCGATTGATTTATCCTAAAAATATTAACTATATTTACATACCATTTGTTTTTAATGATATCTTAATTCTCCTTAATTTATATCTTGCCCCCCATAGATCAATATATCTATCTCCCCTTCAAGCTCAATGTTTTGCATATGGTATCTGAGGAATGAAAGAACATTATATCCTTTATGTGGCAACTAAAATCCCATCCTTCTACTAAAGTGAGTTGGATACAATAGCAAGAAGGAGGCATCAAAAGAACAACAAATTTTTTAAGGCAGTATGGCCAATAGGTTACCAAGACCAAATACCAGAAGGTTGACCTTCTCATGTCTTAACTTGACCATGCCTGCACTATCCTTGAAAACAACCTTGATAACTTGAAATCTCAATATTTTTATGGTATGTATATTAAATCTGGATTGAATTAGATCAAACACAAGGCCAAATGCTCTAAGTTTTTCTTTGTCTTTCTCAATGACAAACAAAAATCTAAGAGCACCACTACCATCAAGGATTCCTCAAGGACTCTTAAGATCGAAACATGAAATTGTTCAAGTATTTTAGAGCCACTTCTAGCATATCTTTGTTGTTGACCCTCCACATTATTTTCTCCCCATCTTGGAGGACTATATTAAGGAGTCTATCTTGCAAAAAGTTCCCCCCTAAAATCTAGGATAGACTTGACCTTAAAATCACATTGGAAGATCTATTGTAGGCTATTTCTTGAATAAAATATTATAAATCCTTAGGTCCTAATGGTATTCCTATGGAGTTCTACAAGATCTTATGAATCTTGACCAATAAATACCTGTACTTTATCTATTGGGAAGCCACTACCTTTGGCTTGATTGGTACCTTCATCAATCAAGGCATGATCAAACTTATTTCAAAAGGCACAAATGTTACGTCTATATCTAGTTGGAAGTGTATCACCCTACTTAATGTTGCATACACAATTATTGTTAAGGCCTTACCATGAAGTTGAGTCTTGTGGCATTTAAAATTGCTAGAGAAGAACAAATGAGGTTCCTTAAAGGAAGGTTTATTTTTGACAACTTGATGCTGGCTTAGAAAAATTCCCAATGGGCCAAGGAATCTAAGTAGAACATCATTTTTCTAAAGATTGATTTTGATAAGGCCTATGATTGTACTAGCTAGAGAAACATATTGAATATGCTTGCTTGGTTGGGTTTTGGTAATAATTTTTGCTTCTACATCTCTCTTCTATTTCACTTTACTTCATATTAAGTGGTGGTTAATGATAGCTTATCTTATAATATCCCCTTCATATAATCAATTCACCAAGGTTATCCTCTTGCATCCTCCTATATGCTATTAAGGTTGATGCCTTTGAATAGCTTTTGAAGACCACTCATAGAGAAAGCTTTTTTAGAAGAATCACTATCCCCGACCAACAAGTTGTGATCAACTCCCACTTTCCTGATGACTCGTTCTTTATCCTTAATAGTCAAGAGGAGCTAGAAACAATGATAGAGGTACTCCAACTATATTATGGTGTTTCCATATCCATAGTCAATGGTAGAAAGACTAAATTAATTTTTCTTTCTAGAAGCTAGTCTTGTACCTATGATCCTCCTGATTGGAAGCTCGATATCCTGAGTTCCATCATTAAATATATGGGGATCCCCTTTGGGATTGATGCTTCCCTAAGGGTCATGTGGGATTGGGTCATCAATAAGGTGTAGAGAAAACTTTTTACTTGGCCCACTAGTTTTCTTCCATTTGATGATAAATTCTATGTTCTTAACATGATCTTTATAGCCTCATATTTTTATTAATCCTCTTGATAGCTTTAAAATAAATCTAGTTACCATAAGTTCACCTCTATGGTAATACAATTAATATGGAGCAAATGGATTGGGGATTATTCTTTACTAGCTATTGCATGGAAGTTTTGTGTCACCCTTACTTCCCAAGGAAGGCTTGACATTATTGATCCTATCACTCAAGGTAAAAGTATTGCAAAATGGTGGATAACTAGAGCCTTAATGGGAGTTGAACCATAAAAGGTTTTCATCATATCCAATTGTTGAGCAAAGTGCAACAAATAGTATTGTCATTGTTGTCAACACAGTCAGACAGATTTATTGATGCAATGGACAAGAGTTTATTGAACAACAAGGTGCAGCCAAAGTACAATGGATAGGAGTTCAGATGTTGAGCAAGGTGTTGCAGGAGGATTGTCATTGTTGTCAATACAGTCAGTTAGATCTAATGATGCAATGGATAGGCAGTTTAGAAGTCACTCAGATGCAGAGGATAAAGTTCAGAAGTTAGTCAGATCATGAGTCCTTAAATGATAGATGCACAGAAATAGAAAACATAATTCAGAATGAGAAGAAGAAGTCTTCAGAACCTGAGATGTCAAGAAGCGAAAAGGTTTTTTGTGAAAACCAAGGCAGTCAGAATAAAAAGTTTTATTTAAAACCATGGATAACAGATTTGAAATGGGTTTTTCTTAAAACCCAAGTTGGCTCTTCGTTTCGTTGAAAAAGATGCCCCGGTGATAAAGATATTTAATTTTAAATATTTAGTTTAAATTTTAAAGGTTTTTTGTGAAAACCAAGGCAATCAAAATAAAAAGTTTTATTTAAAACCATGGATAACAGATTTGAAATGGGTTTTTCTTAAAACCCAAGTTGGCTCTTCGTTTCGTTGAAAAAGATGCCCCGGTGATGAAGATATTTAATTTTAAATATTTAGTTTAAATTTTATTTTATTTAAAATTTAAATTAAAATATTAAATTAAATTAAAAGGGCCGACATGTTACTATTTCGCGGCAATAAGCTACAGGAAAGTGACGAAGGTGGAAGAAGTGTTTGAGGCCGACAAAGTTAAATCTGGGCCGACGGATTTTAGGGTTTGGCAGCTGACAAATTCTAGGGTTTCTCAACCGACGTTCTTTTAGGGTTTGTTCCTAAAACTTCTTCTATAAAAGCAAGGGTACTTCGAGTTTGAAAAGTGGGGTGTAAAGATAAAGTGCGAATGCGAGCATAGTGTTTGTGAAAGTGAAGTTCGTGTTGAGCAGAGAGTAGAATGTGAAACGACACAGAGTGTGCGAAGCGTGTGCGCAGAGAAAGCAGAGTGTGCAGAGAAGCGCGAAGGGCAAAGTTGATTGCAAAGTCTCGTTGTAGCAGTGCAGCAAACGGTGTGAAGTGATTGTGCAAGAGAGAGCAGAGTGCACAGAGATTGCAAAGGTGATGTAGACCAGTTAGAGTCTTGCAATAACAAAGGTATATGTCAAACATTTTTTTTTTTTATTCAATATTGAAGTCCAGTTGGTGCTGGCAAATTAAGGGGTTGGTGCCTCTTTCCAGTTGGTGCTGGTAAACAATTTGTCCAATTGGTGCTGGAAAATTAAGGGGTTGGTGCCTCTTTCCAGTAGGGTGCCGGTAAAATAGGAGTTGGTGCTCCATTCTGTTGAAGCAGTATAAAGTTAAGGGGTTGGTGCTCCTTCCAGCTTGGTGCTGGTAAAGGATTATGTAAAGTTGTAGCTTTGCATTGACTCGGATTTGGATGGTAGTCCAAGCAGTCTTTTTGAGGAGTAGCCACATCGGTGAACCTCGTTAAAATGTCGTGTTATGTGTGATGATTTCTTGATGCATTTAGTATCTCTTTTATCTCGCTTTAAACTACTGCTAGTTTTATAATCTAATTGTTTTAGAAGTTTTTAAAGAACACACCGATTCACCCCCCTCTCAGTGTCATTGTGATTACAACAATTGGTATCGGAGCCAAGTTCCCAATTTTGGCTAAATCAGTCGTGGTTGATCTTGGATTAGTACACAATGGCTAAGAAGAATAGATCCTCATCCAAAAAGGCATCCCAATCGGCTTCGGTTCCCGTAGAAGAGAAATTTGAACCGAAAAAGGTAGAAGAAGTGAATCCCGAAGTTTGTGATGAAAATCTTGAGGCTGAAGTAGATTTTGAAGGAGAGTTGATATCCGCTCTTGAAGAGTGGAGAATAGAAAAGAAAAAGAACAAAATACTGTCCAAGAAATTAGAAGAATATGAGGATGAGATTGAAGATCTCTTCCTACAAGTTCAAAAGGCCAAGAAATCAGAAGAAGCCTTGAAGACAGCTGGATAATAAGAATGATGTATACAGCACAAGTGAAGAGGAATATAAACAGGTTATTGTTGATCTAAAGCCGCAAGTAGAACAGAACAAAAGGATTGAAGATATTCTTAGGTCTCGGATCAATGAGAAAGAGACTCGTATGCGGCCAACAAGAAGAAGAGATTGTTTCATTGAAGAAACAACTAAAAGAGGCCAATATAAATCTCAAATTTGAGAAGAGCACAGAGTTGCTAGATACAATGATAAATCAACAAAGAAGCTCCACAGCTAAGTTTGGTCTTGGATATGAAGCCGAACAACCTTCATCCTCCAAATATGCAGAGAAGAAGAAGTCCTCGGTTGAAGGATTGAAACAAGAAAAGTCTCGAAGTCGAATCCTCAAAAGGAAGAAAATATCAAAGAAGATCTACAAGGAAAGCAACCACAAAGAAAAGAGGTTCTCTCACTCTCACTCTTTTAATAATAATGCTTTTTATGGCTATTGTTCTAAATGCAACCACTTTGGTCACAAGGCAATTTATTGTGGACCGAACAATAGATCAAAGAGTTATGCCGATAAAAATACTTCTATTTTTTTGAGTGAACACCCTGTGCAATGTTTTAAATGTAATGGCCATGGGCACATAGCAAGGTTTTGTTCAAGCACATTTTTTTCTTTTTTTTTTTTTTTTTTTTTTGGTTTTTTCGATAAAAACACTTCTGTATCCAATCTAAGGCAATACCATAGATTTCATCATACACATAGAATGCAATACAGACAGGGAATAAAACATGTGCAATGTTTTAAATGCAACGGTCAAGGGCACATAGCAAGGTTCTGTCCAAGCACTTCTATATCTAATCTAAGGCAAAACCCTAGATTTCATCATACACAAAGAGGACAACACCGACAAGGAACATATCATGTGCATAAAAGAAAAGAAAATAATCATCCATCAAGAATGCACAAGAGACAACCCCACAAGAGAAATGTTCAAGTTCACGAACAGGAGCAAAATAGGGATGTTGTTGAAAAACCCAAGCCCAAGTTCAAGAAAGTCTGGAGAAAGACAGAAGAAAGGAAATTGTGTCTCCTTGGACTGAAGGAGGCTACTCTGCCATTGCTCTAAGCAACTCCGGTGGCACATCCTCGGGAGGAGCAATATTAAAGTTTTATTTTAATGCTCCTATGTATTTGTCTAGGTATCTGAGGATGAAAGGTAAGCAGTCGAGTTAATGTTGTATAGTTGTTAAAGTGTGTTTTTCAGTTTATATAGTGGTTTGTGGAAATGCCGTGAAGTGTGGTGTTTAATTTGAGAGTTGTCACCATTGGTAGTTTTGAGATATGTCACTGTTGTACTGTTGATGATTCTTAATACCACTGTTCAAAATTACGAATCATAATAGTCCATATAATTTGCTCAATGAAAGAATGCTTGCCCTAGCTGTGTATTTGTGTTTCGAGCAGCATGTATTTGTTTTTACTCTTTGATGTGAAGATTGCCAGATCTTTCATGACACCTTGGTGAATATATTTAATTCATAGACAGTTTTGTTTTAACTATTGATTTAATGCCAGTCCAAGGATAAGAAGCTTGAGGCTGAGTAAGGTGCACTACGGTTGGCCATAAAGTGTTTGACAAAATGTCTTCTTCCGACATGCATAGTTGAAAGTAAGATTTGGCAGCAAAATTGCAGTGCTGGACAAAAATTGGTACAGATGTGAGTCACTTGTCAATTCTGTTGACAAAAGTGAAATCAGCATGTTGAATGGGAAGATTGAAAAAAAAAAAAAGTTTTTTTAATGAGCAGCCAGATGATTTCCAGCCTGGTGATGAATAGTTGAGTTGCTTTCATAGTGGTTGTTTTGATCAAGTTAATGCTTTTCTTGATACATGATTTGGGCTTACTCCATTGAGTTTGATTTGAGCAAGTTATTCTTTGCCTTGGTGATTTATGTTGGTGGTCGTCTTGTTCAAATACCTTTGGAAGGAAAAGGATGTCTACTAGTTTCCTTTTCATGTAGTGATTTGTTGAATGCTTCAAAGTTAATCTTGAGTTGAATGATGTTGGTTAAACCTTGTCTATTAGCATTGTTGCTAAATCCCTAATTGGTTGAGAAAAGATGTTGGTTGTGCTGTGGTACAATGTTTGGTACCTGCACAGAGTTGAAAGTGGATTGAGGTAGCCTGCTGGATTCTCACTGCAGAGAGAGACAAACAACTGTCATTGGGTTCAAGCTTGTTGAGAATATATCCAAGATGCATGGTGAAGTTGTATGCAGATGTTGCTGGCATTGCAGAACAAAAAGTTGGCTATATAAGATTATTGTATGCCTTCACTAACAATGGACAAGTTTGAGTTTGCAAAGCAACAGAGGGTAGTTGCACAGAAGACAGTGGTTCAGTCATGTTCTTACACATGTTATATTGGTGAAGTTGACGGTGATGGTGTCATTCACTAGTTATTGCTGCTATTCACATTGTTGATTTTATTGATGCCTATTATGCTTATCATGATGTTGTCAATCAGTGAAATGAAGTGGTCTTGGACTTAGGGGGAGCATTTGTGTACTTGTTTTTCTTCTTGTTCATGCTTGGAATATTTGCTAATTGTAATAATTTGTGTCTAAGAATATTGTGCATAGACTCAGGGGGAGTCTGCAGCAGCCCTTTGGTATTATTGTCAAAGGGGGAGAAGATTTATAGGAAAATTGCACATGTGTTGCCAACAATTCCAAAGGGGGAGATTGTTGAGCAAAGTGCAGCAAATAGTATTGTCATTGTTGTCAACACAGTCAGACAGATTTATTGATGCAATGGACAAGAGTTTATTGAACAGCAAGGTGCAGCCAAAGTAAAATGGATAGGAGTTCAGTGTTGAGCAAGGTGTTGCAGGAGGATTGTCATTGTTGTCAATACAGTCAGTTAGATCTAATGATGCAATGGATAGGCAGTTCAGAAGTCACTCAGATGTAAAGGATAAAGTTCAGAAGTTAGTCAAATCATGAGTCCTTAAATGATAGATGCACAGAAACAGAAAAACATAATTCAGAATGAGAAGAAAAAGTCTTCAGAACCTGAGATGTCAAGAAGCAGAAAGGTTTTTTGTGAAAACCAAGGCAGTCAGAATTGATCCCAAGGAAGGCTTGACATTATTGATCCTATCACTCAAGGTAAAAGTATTGCAAAATGGTGGATAACTAGAGCCTTAATGGGAGTTGAATCCTAAAAGGTTTTCATCATATCCAATATCTCTGTAGCTACCTATAAACACAAAAATATCCATACTACTTGGTAGCACAATTTCTATTAGTGCTTTGCTTCTTCTCCATAGAAATTAGACAACTTGGCAAACCTACAACTCCTTGATTCAAGGGAAGGTTGACTCCTTGTGAGTTGGTCTTTCTATAGTCACTCATAGCATATGGTGGAACACCATTATCTACATATATGTTGACCCCTTAGCCATTTTTCAGGGAATGCAAGACTCTATTCTTAGTAGCCTAAGGTTTATTACTACTATTTTAATATTTGGGATAAGTATTCAAGGAAGTAGTTGTATTGGAAACAAGCATGCTTTTGGTATCTCCTTCCTCCCTACTATAAAGTAATATTTGAGGGTCTATTCTTAGCATGGTTACTATCAAAATAAATTGATCTATTCTATCCTCATGGTTTGATTGAAGTTGATGGAACAACTCCCCTTATAATCCATTTAGTCTAAATAGTTGTATATGCATAATCTATTCCTTTGACTTCTCTCCTCAACTTAATGAGAAGAGGGACCTTCATCTTTCTAAATAACAATGAATTTTTCTTATCGATAGAGTATGAAAGTGACTCTTGTTGCCTAGGATTTATAGTTTACCTGGAGATTCCTTTAATGCAAAATCCATTCTCTTTAACACCTAGCAAATCTTAACCTAACACAATCCTTTTATGCCACCTATGGGTAAGTGGAGTCTATCAAACACTTATTTTGATTTTTTCCTTCTATCAAAGGAGACTAGGAAGTATTTTGTCCTTAATTACTTGGTTGATTCTAATCCTTATAATATAAGCTTAGACATTTTTGAGAGTCATTACACAATTTATTTAGAAAGTAAGGTACACATTTTTGTTTATTGGGAAGGCTCTAGCCCCTTGGGCTAGGCACAACTCCCTCACATCTGGTATCCTCTTGTAGGTGAAGTAGGGTTCACAATCAGAACCAAGTTCTTGGACACCTCATTAGGAAGATTCATGATAGACTTGGAATTGTGGAGTTGAAATGAAGGTGGTGCTACCCCTTAGCTTTATTCCTATTTGCAAGAAGTCCACTATAGAGGAGTGGCCTCATGATGTTTCATCTATTAAGGTAGTGGCCTGAAATCTAAATCTACCATGATCCTTATAAGATTGTTATATGGAGAGTGACTGGTAATATGTTGGCTATTTTTTTGTCTAGAATTCACCCTTGACATTCTTATATGTTTATGCATTAGCGGTTATATACTATGAACTATTTACTTTGAGAGCTCCAATTAGATTTTGCCCTATATTGGCCAATTTTGTACAGTCTTAGATACTTTATGTTTTTGTTGTTTTTTGATTTGTGATGGATTGAGAGCAATTCAATTTGTATGGCCGAAAACCCTATAATTGTTTATGTTACATTGTTTACTATTAATATAAACTTTTTTTTTGATTAAAAAATTAAATGATCATTAAATCAAATAAAAAAAGAATATCCATGGTTGACGAGTAATTTTTTTATTTTTACTAAATTAAATTATGTTTCTTGTTATTATAACCAAATATAAATAGATATATTAATAAACCTATGTATAAGAAATATTTACTCAATTAAAAAAAATAATAAACCTAAAAATAATCAAATGACATTAGCTCAACTAGTTAGATTCCTCAACATCTAAGAGAAGACCCAAATTCAAATCTTGCCAAATAATGCATGGATAATATCCAAATTGTTGTAATACTACTAAGTGTGGTGATGATGTAATAAATTTCAATTACATATAATGTTGAGGATAACTTAGGCTTATCCACTTAAGCCTAAGTTAATATTTTATTATTATTTATATTTCCTATTTCTTGCACTTTGTATTCACGTGAGGCATAGTAAGCCCATGTTGGAAATAGGTTGTTTAGTTGTTGGGTGTATTGTTAGCTGTTAGAGATCTCTCTTGTCTTCTAGCAGTTAGTTGGCATCCTAGGTTAGCATGTTGTTAACCATTAGTTAAGTGGTTGGCCATATGTGGCAGATTGTTGCAACCACTTAACCTACGTAAGATTCCTATGTATGCCTATATATTATGTGCATTTGATGAATAAAATAGCTTCATAATAGTGTTACTACATCATTGGTATCAGTTAGCTTCAGGAGAATTGCAGGAAGGAGGAGAGAGCTACCACTTTACTGCTAGATCCTAGGAGGTGTTGTTTGGAGTTGGCTTGAAGTCATCCACAACACAAGTGAAGCTGAGGTGATAGAGGGAGAAATTACCCCTACACCAGGTGTTAAGCACCAGTTTGAGGCCAAGTTGTGGCCAAGAAGAGGTTGAAAATTTTGAAGCAACAGTTGGCTTCAAATAATAGTTGAGTTCACTGCAACTTGACAGGAAAAAGAGGAGTTCCTTCAGTTGAGAGCAATTATTGCATTCTCACTCCAAGTTGAAGAGGGAATTTTGCATTATTTTTAATAAAATATTAATATTTTATTTAAAAAAAAAAAAAAGTGCATGATATAAATTTATTATATTAATATTAATATTTCTTATTAATATTAATATTTAAATTTAGAAAAAAAAAGGCATGCACAAAGTTAAGCTTTGGCCAACCAAAGCTGCACAGGCCTTGATTTTGGCCTAACTGCCACTTGAGCGGCAGCGGAGTCGACCGACCTCCAGCCAGGCCACCACACAGCCAACGGCAGCCGATCAACATAGGCGGCACTCGAGCCAGTCGTCGGCCAGCTAGCAGCTGACGCCGGCGACCAGCGCCAGCCGACGCCGACGACCAGCGCCAGCCGACACCGGCGACCAGCAGCGGCCACCAGCGGTTGATCACCGGCCAGTAGCCCGCAATAGCGCCAGCCGACGCCGGTGACCAGCAGCGGCCACCAGCGGCCGATCACCGGCCAGTGGCCCGCAACAGCCAGCCGACCAGCGCCAGCCGCACCGACAGCCAGCAGGCGGCCATAAGCCGGCAACCCTTACCGCTCGACAGCCGGGCACCAGCCAGGGAGGCCGTCAATAGCCGATGATAGGCCATAAGCCGGCAACCCTTACCGCTCGATAGCCGGGCACCGGCCAGGGAGGCCGTCAACAGCCTTTGACAGACCAATCGGACCTGTTGCTGCCCAATTGATCGGGACAGAGAATTTTTTTTTTTGGCGGGAATTAATTATTTTATTTTTGGCACCCATTTCAAAACTAGCAGGAAGAGAATATTCTGAAGGAATATTCCAGAATTCAAAAAATTGAATTCAAATTTCACCTTTTGGCGTCAAATCAACACAAAGGAGGAGCAAAACTTCAACAGGTGATAACTTTCCCGTTATTGGTCCGTTTTTGACCAAATTTTTTGCGTTGGGTTCAAAATTTTCTGTAGATTCATATTTTTTGCTCCTAACCAAATTTTGGCATTGTAAAAGGGCTAATTTTTCAGCATTTTTAGTGCACCTTTGTAATTGCAAAATTGAAATTTTTAATTTTGTAAAAGCACTAAAATAGCCCTAATTTTGAGAGCAAAATTTGTAAAATCTAGGCAATTTGGCTGCATAGGAAACTGAAA
The DNA here is from genome assembly GCA_028583015.1 of Wollemia nobilis. Lineage (NCBI taxonomy): Eukaryota > Viridiplantae > Streptophyta > Pinopsida > Araucariales > Araucariaceae > Wollemia > Wollemia nobilis. Next base: position 3,113,230 of record JAQPPZ010017116.1, on the reverse strand, counting down.
TTGTTCCTAAGCCTAGATTAGTTCTTGCATCCATTTTGTAATCCTCCTAGTCTGGCATATACTAGGAAAAATATGGCTCATGATATTAGAACAAACATGGAAAACCTCACTGAAGCAGTAGACATTTTGGCAAAAAAAGTGAGAGACATTGTTGTGCAGTTTAATCCTGGTGACATCAAAATCTACAATAACCATGCAAACAAAGCCAAATGTGAGGTTAAAATGTATGATGGATCTAGGGATCCCGATGTCTTATCTGCATGGATTTTGGATATGCAAACTTGGTTTGCTTATGCTAAAATTCCGAAGGATGAAAGAGCCACATTTGCTACACTAAAACTCACAGGGTTAGCAAAAGTTCTCATTGTAGAAAGACAGAGTCATAATGCCACCATGACTTGGAAAGAATTAACTCAAATTTTGGAAAACACCTTATTTCCACCAAACTACCAATGTGACCTCATTACCAAGTGGTATAGATTGAGGCAAACCTATGGAATGTTAGTTTCTGATTACATTTTCCAATTTAATAGGTTAAGGGTATTGCTTGGTGTGAAATATTTAGAAGATGATTTGATTAATAAATTCACTCATGGCTTGCAAGATAAGATTTTCAGGGAGATAAAATTCAATGTCTTCCTCACCTTAGATGTGGCATTCAATCATGCCATTCTTGCAGAGGAGAAAGTTGGTGCCTATCAAAAGTCTCGTTCATCATAGGAGGGCTCTTCCAAAGGCGGGAATCAGCATCAACAACAGGTGAAGAACAATTCTCAATCTTCCCCTCTTTCTTCTTCTCCTCCCACTTCTCCTAAAGCACATTCTTCTTCCTTTAATGCTAAAGATTCTTCTTCATTGTATTGTGACTTTTGTAAAAAGCATGGACATGTAAAATCCAAATGCTATACTTTTGAGAAGTTTAAGAAGAAGAAATCCCTAATTGTACAACCTACACATGAGGAACCACAAGATGGTCCCATTTTGGCTACAGGGACGAGAAGAAGAATATCCTCGCTTTAAAGGGTAAACTGAACAAAGTTACCCTAATGTCCAATGTATTTGCTCAAGGGGGGCGTGATCATTTGTTTGTCACTAGAGCCCACTTGACGCATGATTTCTATGTTGATTGTATCATTGATAACGGATCACAAAAGAACCTCATTGCGAAGTCCGTTGTGGAGAAGTTGAAACTTCCCATCAAACCACATCACCAACCTTATGCACTTGGGTGGAAAGATGTAGACTCCACATCCAACATCACCCATACTTGCACCTTGAATTTTGCTTTTGGTGACAAGTTTGTGGATAAAGTTAGGTGTGATGTCACCGATATGGATTGTTGTGGACTCTTGCTAGGTAAACCCTATCAATTTGATAGGAATGCTATTTATCATGCTAAAAAGAACACCTACACATTGGAGTTGCATGGTAAAAACTACTTGATACAAAGCACTACACCTACTTCCAACTTGATGTTAAGTTGTAGGCAAGTAAGGAAGCCATTAAGTCAAGCACTCATTTTGGCTCCTACTAGCATTTGTCCCACACAAAATGAAGAAAAAGCACCACCTAAGGAACATGCAAAGGAAGAAGTTTCACTCCCACATGATGAACAGTCACAAGAGCAAGTGGTCAAGGAACCCACCATTCTCACTCATGAGAAAGATACCATTGATTCCATTGGTATAATTTTGGGTACACCTACAACTACTGAACCACTTGTTCCACCGAAGTTACCTTTGGCTTTGCCCACTCCCATTGCACACATGGAGGAGCAAGCTAAGGTTACTTCCTTTATCGAGCACCGACAGAGCCTTCTAGGCAAGATACCACATGACTTGCAGGAGACTCCGCCGGGAGTGGTGCGAAAGCATCACAATTCTCACTCACCACAGGTTGGAGGCAGAGTATGGGTTCCTTTGGATGAGCGCCGCTTTCCAGAGACACCATTTCAGGACCCTCTTTTGGTACCTGATCCTGTTTTCAGTCCTACAGTAGCAGTGGCACCTGATCGTCAACTTTCGCTCATTTCAGATAGAGTTTTTGAGATGAAGACTCATCACACTAGACAGGGTTCTTCCACTACTTACCTTGTTGCTTGTCGCGGTCACTTTCCACACATGGCTCGCTGGATTCCTCACCATGAGATGGCCCATGACTTTCCACATTTGTTGAGAGCATTGGGGTCCAATGCTTATATGGTTGGGAGGAGTGTTGAGGATAACTTAGGCTTATCCACTTAAGCCTAAGTTAATATTTTATTATTATTTATATTTCCTATTTCTTGCACTTTGTATTCACGTGAGGCATAGTATGCCCTTGTTGGAAATAGGTTGTTTAGTTGTTGGGTGTATTGTTAGCTGTGAGAGATCTCTCTTGTCTTCTAGCAGTTAGTTGGCATCCTAGGTTAGCATGTTGTTAACCATTAGTTAAGTGGTTGGCCATATGTGGCAGATTGTTGCAACCACTTAACCTACGTAAGATTCCTATGTATGCCTATATATTATGTGCATTTGATGAATAAAATAGCTTCATAATAGTGTTACTACATCATATAACCAATTAAAAAAATTAATAAACCTCAAAATTGAAAAGAGTTATAGTTATAGTTACATGCTGTGTAGTTTCCCTTGTCATTAGATATTGTGATTCTAGCCATTTACCAGTTAACTAATCAATTCAAGTTGAATGAATATGTTAAGAACAAGAAAATAATTTAAATAATATAATATGATAATGATGTAATATAAATAAGAAAGTTTCAATCTCATATAATTAATTAAAAATAATAAACCTGAAATAAGTTATAATAACATATATGCTGTGCAATTTCGCTTGTCATTAGATATTGTGATTCCAGCCATTTATTAGAGAAAAATAATTTGAGTAATGTAATTAAAGATTTATATAATATAATATAATAATAATATAATATAAATGAAAACATTCAACCTTATATAATTAATTGAAAAATAATAAATCTCAAATAAATTATAATAACACGCTAACCTCAAATAAGAAATAATAACATACATGCTGTGTAGTTTTGTGTAGTTTCGCTTGTCATTAGATATTGTGATTCCAGCCATTTACTAGAGCAAAAAATAATTTGAGTAATGTGATTACAGCGATATGTGTAGTTTTTTAATGCAAGGCAGCCAGTTATCAGTTGACCAAGTTATCAGAAAAAAAAATGGACTAATATGACTTCAGCTGATTAGATAGTTTTTATGCAAAGCTTAATCAATTACGAGTTGACTGATCAACTTATGTAATAGTTTTGTTATACCATTGGCATTTTGATGGAAAAGAAATAACTTGAATAATATGATTTTAATTAGTGATTTTATTATTTATTAAATAGTATTAATTTAATTGATTAAATTTTTTAATTTAAATATAAAATTTTATTTTATTTATTTTTGGTTAGATTATTGTGAGAAATCTTTATACTATGATCCTTCATAAGAGCCGAGAATTATATTTATCAATAGATAATTTAACACAAAGTCATCACACACCCACCCCCTCACACACTCACCCAAGCTGCGGTTTGAACCTTGGACCTCCCAAAGAAGAGCCAAAGCCCCAACCGTTATGTTGCACCCCAGGTGCATTTATAAATAAAATTTTAATCTTATTAAATAATATATACTTATTTTTTTATTTTATTATATTATATATTTAATATTATTAATTAATAGTTTGTCTTAAGGACCTATTTAGTAGTTTAGCATTATTATTTTTTTGGGTACATAGGGGTTATACGGGCAGTCCCAAGATTTGAACCTTGTTTGGTAGCATAAAAATATTGTTTATTCTTTCTTGTAAAGGATACCGTAGTGGTATGTTTTTGGGTTTTCGTCTAGGAGTTCCAAATTCGAATCCTGGTATAAGGGAAACAAGACCCCTTTAAAATAACTTGTGTTTTACCTTAAATTTTTGTTTATGAGGGATACTGTAATGGTGGTATAAGGGAACTTTAGCACCCTAAAATTGGCACGGTTAAAACCTTAGTAAAAGATAAAAGATAAAAATTTGAATTTTAACCCCAAAACCGCTCCAAAACCGCCTGTTACCCGTTTCCTCATTTTTCATGCCATTTTTAGGATTTGTTTTGACCGTTGGACGATATCGTCGCAGATTAGACGAGATCATCCCAGATCTGATGAAATCATCATGGACAGAACGTCCAGACGATTTTGTCCCAAAACTAAATTTTCATAATTAGCTTCTGTTTCAACAGCCTCTCCAACTTGGGCAGAAGCGCATCTGCGTAGTTGGAGATTTCCCCGTTGGAGATCTCCCAGATTGGGATGATCCCCAACCTCCTAGCCTCCCCCTAATCCTATATAAACTAGGATTTTTCTAGTTTACCCCCTTGACTCCCCCTGATTCTCGATTCCCCTGAACCCCTTAGCTGATTGATTCAGATCCTTATTCACTAGAGCATCCTCGTACTACTGTCTGTATGTTGCATTTCGCATTTTCTTGTAGGAACTCTACTATTTTTTAGTCGAAGATAGCTCGGATCATCGCAAATGATCTCGGACGATTACGAACAATTTTGTTGAGGAGCGCAGACGATCGCGTACGATTGGAGGCGATCCTGACTGTAGTCCAGATTGGGGGCAATCCGAGTCCAGAGTTTGCATCTTCTTAATTTTTTTGCATTTTTCCATTATAATTCTGCATTATCTTAGGTTATTATGTTTATGCATCTTGGAGTTCACCTCATCTAGTACAAATGCATGATAAAATCAAAATAGATTGTGAAGTTGATACTTTTCCTCTCTAATTACTGTTTGGATCTGTCATTTAGACAAATTTATAGTTATTTCTATCATTTCCCTTCGCTTCTGTAGTTGCATCTTGGGTATTTTGTATCTATTTATGTGATTGCAGGTTTCTGACGAATTCGTTAGACGAATTCGTCAGATATCAGACGATCCTGTCTGATCTCAGATGATTACGTATGAACTGAGGCGATCTGGATTGCTACAAAACTTAGAATCCTCATCAGACATCCAAAATCAGGTATGATCTATCCTAATTTGCCTATTCTCTATGTTTAGCAACCATTTCTATTTTTTGTATCCATTTAAATCATTATTGGCATATAGAATAGTTTAGATTCATTTTGGCCAAACCTAGGAGCTGAATGATTGAGTATAAAATGAACACATCAAACCCATTCCCAACCTAGGCGTGGAAACTGCCACTCAAAATTTTCTTGGTGAACCCACCATCCGTCGAAAATTCACCCTTATACTCCTCCCCCGAGAGGCGGGACCTTCAAAGGGCCTCTCAGTCCGAGGTATTGTCCCATCCTTCTCGCATCCCCCTTCTGGGTGCGGATCCTATAGCCTGAGGGTAAGGATGCAAAAAATTTGGAGCGATACATTTTGGTGAACCCGACGTGAAAACTAAAAACCTTTTGAAAACAATTCAAAAAAAAAAAACAAAAAACATAAATGCATTTAGAATCAAATATTGCATGTCATATTTAGATGGTAGATTATAACAAAAGACGAGCCGTCACCATTAATGTTGAAAATCAATTAGCAGCTATAGAGATTAATTCTTTGCTTAGAGTAGCTCCAACATATAGAGTCCCACCTTTATGGGATGAGCTTAATAGGAGATTGAATCTCATTTCATCTAGAGCAACCGAACTTAGGCAAATCAAGAGGTTTGTCCTAGATAGAATCCTGGATCCCGATCAAGTGACTTTGTATCATGAGCTTCAGAGAGCTTGCCATAGGTGGTTAGCAGATAAAAGAGCCCTTGTGTCTTCTGAGTTGTATACCTTTGAGGAATACCTCGATAATGCAACTGTAGTACATAAATTTTTGTCTCGTATAGAGGACCAAGAGGTCATTCTTACGGATAGACAAATATGGAATAGAGTCCCCAGAGCTGTGTTATATCGAGAGTATTGCCATGAGATTTATTTTTACAAGACAGAATCTAAAACAGATAATATTACTATAGCACACTTTATCAAGTTCTTGAAAAACCATTTCCAATTTGAAGAAGAGCATTTTATGACTCTCGATGAACTTGATCCTATCAATGACATTCATAAACTCTTTTTAGAAAACTAAGCTATTATTTTATTATTGTTATTTCTTGTATTTAGTGTGCTATTTGTTGTCTTTATAAGCATAAAAAAAAAAAAAAACAAAATCATAACAAAAAAATCAAAACATTTTTAAGCATTATAGTAGGTATATAATTAAAATATATACCTCCCAAATCTGTTCCAAATATATCAATATATATTTGCTAAAATCTAAGATTTAGACATAATGACTAGACTCAGGAATGGAAAACAAATTGAGGTAGAAGAAGATTGGTTAAGGAAAACAGAAAATAACCCAGATGTCCTTCCTGAAGACCCAATTCAGGAAGAAGGAACTCTAGACCAACAAGAAGAAGACTATGTTGATGCAAATGAACAAAGAGAAAATGTTAGGGAAGGAGAATCCTCATCTCCTAAAATATCTCCAGAAGGAGCTGTTACTTTTGATAACATGGAACATTTTTGGAAGTTCCTCCAGGATAATATGGGCACCTTTAATAGAGCATTTCATATGGACAAAGATCAAATTAGTGACACTCAAGCAACCCTAGAAGACATATATCACACACGCACTAATCCTTTGTCCTTCGTTGATCAAGAGAGTGATCAAGCTAGACCGTCCAATTTGGACATGGCTACTATAATCCAAAACACGCGACAACAATAGGTTACCCAACTACCTAGAGTGCCTATTACTAAGCCAAGGGTTATTCCCACACAAAAGAAACCTTCATTCACTGCTCTATTTCGCCAAGCTATTGATCAATATACCTCAAATCAACAAAATCCTAAAACAAAACCGAATGTTAATTTCCAACAATCTGGGATACAACATAATGCTACCACAAATCTTCTTCATAATACTCTTCCTACCAATCATTTGCATAACAACAATATAGCATCTAATCCTTATGTTCCGCCTTCCTACGCTCACAAATCCCATGCTCATGTACCACCGAACCAATATGGTGGGCAAACTGGTAATCTGGAAGCCATGGTGAAATAGTTAACCTCCCGTATGGACCAAATAGATCCCTATCGTCCCTCGTACAATTATTGAGAGATGTGTAGTCAACCTCTAGATCCTATAGTTGTAGCACAACCATATCCCAAACACTTTCCTATGCCTGTCCTACCTATATATAAAGGAACCGAAGATCCCATAGAGCATCTTCGTATGTTTAGGATAGCATGTCATGATATATCACATGATGACTTGTTATTACTAAAAATGTTCCTAAAAAGTTTAGGAGGGATGGCATTGGAGTGGTATTATCAATTGCCCACTCATTCTTTGAGAAATTTTGAAGAGACCACTGAGTCTTTTGTGCATCAATTTAGTGCCTATATTGAAAGGCATGTAACCATTAAAGATTTGTACAACCTAAAACAAGACAAAGATGAGTGTTTTGCTGACTTCTTAGCTCGATGGAGGCAGTTGATAGGAAAATTACACTTTGTGTTACCTTATCGAGAAATGTTGGATATTTTTATCAATAATTTACAAGAACAACTATCCTATGAATTATCAACTACTACCTTGACCACCTTCGATCAAGCTATAGACTTAGCCCGAAGAGTGGAAGACGCTCTCATTAGAAGAGGTCAGCTCAAAAGGAAAGATGATGAGAAAACATCCAGAAATCAATATAAAAATAAACAAGTTGTGGGTGATGGAGTCACTGATAGCAGAAACATTGCCAATGTTAATACTGCAAAAACAACAGAGAAGTTCATATTGAAACCTCCTGATAAACCACCCCGAGAATTTACTAGGTTAAATCAACCTTTATCAACCATTCTCCCGCAACTATTAGCCCGAGGATTGATCCAATTACCAACTATCCGGGAACCTGATCCAACCATACCCGGATACAGAGCTGATTTACATTGTGATTTCCATAGAGGACCTAGACATGCTACCAACTCTTGTAAATGATTAAAACATAAAATACAAGATTTAATTGATAACAATGAGATGGAGGTACAAGCCTTTCAACCTAAACAAAATCCTACTAATAATGTTCAAAAGAACACCCCTCAAAGTCGAATCAGAATGCCAATCAATCATTGGACATATTTCAACATCCTTTACCAAAGCATGGCAAAGAGGTGGCTAATCAAATTGAACATCATAATGTTCCCCCTCCTACCCGATATGTAGGAGCCATTAGTGGGCATTTACCTATTCACGATCTAGAAATATTTGACACAACTTTATCCATGGTTACGTCCAGACCCCTATATAATACTCGAACACCTGATCTTAGTGATGTAGAATATGATACTGAAAGTGACATGGAAATCACCTCCAATCAATCGAATAGTTCTAAAAATGAATCAGATCCTATTCAACCCATCACAAATTCTATGGTTTCGAAGAACCATTTCCTAGAAGAGTTACTACTCAACCCTCTTCTCATCAGTTCCTTTCTAATGAACAAGCCATAAACGCTAGACCGAGACCAATTCATCATCCTCAAAATAATATTGTAGGTACCATCGGAGTCGTTACTCGACAATAGGCTCAAAACTCTCAACGGGATCAAACTCAGAACGATGGATCAGCTCCATTTGTTTTGAAAAATCCCAATAAAGGGAATCATATGCCTAATGTTCAACCTAAGCCTCCATATAATATTAATGAACAATTATCCAATACTACAGCTAGAATTTCCCTTTTGGACCTTTTAAGATCTTCTCCTATCCATAGGGATGAATTAATGCTCACCTTAAGCCAAATGATGGTACCACAAAATATTCAGCCTGAAGCCATGACCAATACTATCATAACTCGAGAAGTTGATTGTATTGACTTTCGAGATAGGGATATACCACAACATAGTTTACATAAGGATAACCCTTTATATATTACTGCCCTAATTGGGGACGTAGCCGTTAAACGCGTCTTGATTGATAATGGTTCATCTTTAAACATATGCACTTTTGACTTCTACCAAAGATTTGGCTTTAGGAGTGACGAAATGAAAAGAACGGATATGATCATAAAAGCCTTCAATGACGAGACACAAGAAACATGTGGAGTCATTACTATACCCTTGCAAGTTGGTCCTAGAACCCTAGATACGATCGTGTTTATTGTACATTGCCCTGCATCGTACAATATACTTTTGGGTCGCCCTTGGATCAACGCGATGCGAGCGGTTCCATCCACTTTACATCAATGTGTTAAATTCGAATTTAAAAACCAGTTGGTTACCATTCATGGTGACCCTAGACCCTTTGATATGTGTGCTTTGGCAGAACCGGTTGGAGTTCAATTTTGCCCTGCTCTGTCATCCACACATCCTAATTCTCGTCAACCGTCTAAACATGTGAAACACTCACCCATAACATCACCTACTTTTTCCCCATCAACTACACCTCTACATATAGCTCAACCATCTTCTGAAAAAACCCCATTAGGACCTCGAAAAGATCCCAAAACTACAACCAATTTTCCTTGTTTTACCCCTATAACTTCCACACCGATAGACTCATCCATCGATATCCCTATAACATCTCCATCCACTACAGGCATCCTTTCCACATCAGAAGATCTAGGAAATGTTCCTTCTACCTCTTATGCTCTTACTGATGAACTCTTACCCGATTTATCTAAAATTCTTATATCATAAGAGATCAACACTGCCATGCAAGCTTCCCTTGTTTTAAATAAACTCCCACCTTCTCCTCGTACCTTGGGCCTCCCACAACCTATGGGAAGTATCTACCAAGTCGGGAGTTGTGCTTTTATTTATAAGGGATATGATTGGGGAAGAATACCTAGAAACATCAAGACACATTGTGATGGATATGCTCGATGCTATTTTGCTAATGAATATATTAAAGCTAAACCCATAATGCTTAAATTGGGCTATAAAGGGAAAGGTTTGGGACCTTTCCAAAATGGTATGAAGGAACCTATTGAGGTAGAACCATGGCCTGCCCGATGCGGTGTGGGCCTATTTCCTAGTAAAGGTCAACCCTTCCCATTTGAGGAGGATGACCATCTTACATGTTATCAAGATTATCTCGATAAACAAGATTCTTTGCTTTCAAAAAATAATCCCTTTACCTGTCATATGCTATATCTCACCTACCCTGAGATGATTGTCGAATCCGACGATGAGTTGGAAGGGGATATCTTCCATGATGTCTCCGTTGATGACTTATTACATAACAAATTTTATTTTGATGGCTCTATACCTAGTATAGCCCACCTTGAGGCCTCGACTCCTCAAGACGAATTATCCAAGCTAACCTTGGAAGAATTACAAGAATTGGGTGTTTCACCCGCCCCACCTAATTTTGAGAGAGATTTACATATGGAAGTTGAAAACGGTATAAAAATTAACATTGGAACCGAACATAACCCTCACATAATCAATATTGGATCGAAATTAAGTCAAGAAAAACAATATGAATACATTTCATTTCTTAAAGACTATGAAGATGTCTTTGCTTGGACATATGAAGACATGCTAGGTCTGGACCCTTCTGTAGTCATGCATCATCTAGTAGTCCATCCAGATGCTAAACCTGTTAAACAAAAACTTAGAAAAATGCATCCTAAAGTGGCCTTACTAGTCAAAGTAGAACTAGAAAAACTGTTGAAGGTCATTTTTATACAAGCCATTGATTATGTTGAATGGATCTCAAATGTAGTTCCAGTAACTAAGAAATAAGCCACTAAAGTTAGGGTTTGTACAGACTTCAGAGATATTAATGTTGCCTGCCCTAAAGATGATTTTCCTCTTCCTAACATGGATCAAATCATTGATTTTACTACTGGAAGTGGAATGATATCCCTAATGGATGGATTTTTCGGTTATAATCAGATCAGGATAGCTCTTGAAGATCAGGCTAAAATAGCCTTTATTACCCCTTGGGGAACCTTTTGTTGGAAAGTAATGCCATTTGGTTTAAAGAATGCAGGTGCAACCTATCAACGAGCCATGACTTATATCTTTCATGATATGATGCATGATATTCTACATGATTATGTAGATGATATTATAGCTCGTTCCATCAAAGAAGATGATCATTTAAATGACCTGAGAAAAGTATTTGATCGGTTAAGGGAGTATCTTATCCGATTGAATCTAGCCAAATGTATATTCGGAGTTAAGTCCGGTAAATTATTAGGGGTTATCATTTCTTTATGTGGCATTGAAATTGACCCTCTCAAGATCGCGGCTATCACTGATATGCCCGCACCCACCAATATATCAAAATTACGAAGTTTACAAGGTAAGCTTCAAGCTATTCGCCGCTTTATTGATAAGTTGGCAGATAAAACCGGACCCTTTCTTAAACTTCTTAAGAAAGATGTCTCTTTTCATTGGGATGACAAATGTTAGGAAGCATTTGAACTCCTCAAGCAATATCTCCTCCAACCACCGATGCTTTCCCCACCTAGATCTGATCGTCCATTTATTTTGTACATTTTTGCTTTCGATTTTGCCTTAGGAGCTATGTTAGCTCAGCTTGACGATGAGAAGAAAGAACGTGCTAATTATTACATCAATAGAACCTTAATCAGTTATGAAACTCGCTATACCATATTAGAGAAGTTATGTCTTGCAGTCGTATTTTCTACATAGAAACTACGACATTATATGCTCAGTCAAAAACGTATGTTATTGCCAAATTCGACCCTTTGCGATATCTTATGAGTCGACCGTATTTATCTGGTCGCACAACCAAGTGGGTTCTTGCACTAAGCAAGTTTGAACTCACGTTTATAGGACATAAGTCTATTAAAGGTCAAATCATAGCAGATCAATTAGCTGCTGCACCCTTAGAGTCTACCCATCCCCTCATCATTGAGCTTCCCGATGAATGCCTTAAATTAGAGGTAGACCATCCTAAACAATGGTCCCTATACTTTGATGGAGCCCGATGCATGAGTGGGGCTGGTGCAGGTATTATCTTAATATCTCCACAAAAACATCTTATACCTCTGTCCTTTAAACTAACGTTTGCTTGCACTAATAATACTACTGAATATGAGGCTCTAATCCTTGGATTACGAGCAACTTTGGCACTAAAAATTAAAAATTTGTTAGTTTTTGGTGATTCCCAACTTGTCATAAATCAAATCAATGATGTTTATCAGACCAGAGATGATAAATTATGCCCATATAAAACATATGTTTTGCAATTATTATCCTTATTTGATCAAGTTACTTTGGAAGCTATTCCTCGAACTAGCAATCGTGTGGCTGACGCTATGGCTGCAGCTGCATCTCTTTTGCCCTTGGAGTTAGATGATGAATATGCTACCATCATTATTCGTCGACTCCAGGAACCCGCTTCAAGGAAATCATGCTTAGAACCTTTGGATGTGTTTCTAATCAATGAAACTACTCCCGAACCATGGTACATTGATATATTTAATTTTCTGCAAAATGGAACCTTCCCTGATGGTTATACTAGAACCCAGCACCGATTATTACGTAGACGAGCAAGTCACTTCGTAATCATTGGTAATACCTTGTATAGGAGATCTTTTGAAGGCATATTATTAAGATGTTTGAATCTAGAAGAATCTAGATCAGCTTTGAGTGAAGCCCATGATGGATCTTGTGGAGGACACTTTAGTGGTAACGCCATTGCTAAGAAGCTCCTTCGGATAGGATATTTTTGGCCTACCATGGAGAATGATGCACATAATTATGTGCGCCATTGCGACAAGTGCCAAAAACATGCTGACCTTGTCCATGCACCTGCACAAGAGCTGCAGGCTATTTCATCTCCTTGGCCCTTTTCAAAATGGGGCTTAGATATCATTGGGAAAATCAACCCTGTGTCATCTGATGGACACAAATTTATCATAACCGCTACGGAGTATTTCACAAAATGGGTTGAAGCTATGCCTTTAGCTTCTTGTATTGGAACACAAGTTTCCAAATTTATCTTTAATCAAATTATTTGTAGGTTTGGAATTCCTGCCAATCTCATCTTAGATAATGGAACTTGTTTCAAAAATAAAGATGTCAAAAAATTATGTCAAAGATATAAAATTCAACATCGTTGGTCCACTCCCTATTATCCTCGGGGTAATGGCCAAGCGGAAGCATCTAATAAAACATTAATCAAAATTCTCAAAATACTGGTCAATAAATCTGGTCGAGATTGGCACATCCAATTATATCTTGCTTTGTGGGCCTATCGAACTAGTGTTCGCACCCCCACTGGAACTTCACCTTTCATTTTGGTTTATGGCGCTGAAGCTATTTTTCCCTTTGAATTAGAAGTTCCTTCTTTGGCTCTACTACTTCAAGATACTGAAGTAGGGGATGAATATCGTGCTGGCAGATTTAGTCAGCTGGAACTTTTAGATGAAAAGCGTATCAATGCTTTGAAGCATCTTCGTGCCTACCAAAACAAGATTAAGAGAGCATATTACAAGAAAGTTCATCCTCGATCCTTTGAGATCGGCGACCTTGTCTTAAAAGAAAATAAAAAAAAATACTAATGCTACTAAAGACCTTAAAGGTAAATTTGAGCCTAACTGGCTTGGACCATATATTATTATTGCTAAATTTGGATCGGGAGCATACAAATTATCTACCTTAGATGGTAAAGAACTTAAAGAACCTATGAACATTATGCATCTCAAACGCTACTATGCATAAAACATTGGGTCATTTCATCATTTGTATATATTGTATTTTGCATATTGTTTCATTTTTAGCCATTTCTATCAAAATATTTTTCAAATAATAGTAATAGTATTTCTTCTTTCAATTCATCAATTAAAATCAAATACAAAAACATCAAAATCATCAAAATCTTCAAAAACATCTTTTATTAATACCTGTCAATTCTTGGAGTTTGCAGTTATATTTTTAATTATTTTGGATAAATGAGCATTTATTTGGAATCCCACACTTTCACACTCACATAAATAAATATCTTAATTTTATTTAGTATGATTATTAATCTCTCTTATATCAAAGTCCACATTGGCATTAAATAAAGTTTTGAGCATAGAGAACTGATCTTGTTATTTACTTGAACCAAGTATATATTTTCACATTAAAATGATTTCATTGCAAATTCAATATGATGCTACATAGTAGACGTGGTTTCTTGAGTGAAAAGTTTCCCCTGCTATCCTATCATGCACATGGTCTAGAATCTTTGAGAATTGACAAAAGGACAAGCTCACACCTACCCAGAATAAAAATCCCTTGCTCTATAGCTAATCCGAGCAAGTATCCCTAGCATAGGAAGAAAAAGAAAAGTTCAATAAAAAGAGAAAAATAAAAATGTTATTTTGTATCATTACAACAATGTTTCAGCATTATCTCAAATATCAAGCAAAAATACAAACAAATAAAAAGAGCAAAGAGAAAAGCAAAAGCAAAATGCAATAAAATCCTTTCCCTACCCCTTGAAAAGAAAAGAAGGGTGAATGAGCTTGAATCCCTAGAATTCTCAATTATTTGAAAACTGTGAGGTAAGCCCCATAACAAGTGGTTTGTGCCCAACCCGCTTGGCCTTGGGTAATTCCTAGCATGGTGATATGTCTGTCACATTAGCGACCTTATTTTGTACAGACCTATGTCGGCTTATGAATTAGCTAGCTCTTGATAACCTAACTTGCACAGTAGTCTGGTACGATTATATGCATATAAATCATGGTTAACGAACATTCATTTGGTTAAGGCAAATTGCTTATATCAAATTATCTTGCTAATTGGTGAATGAACAATACAATTGCACACACATTTGTATTTAAGAGATTTTGTATCATTATGATAAATCAATATCGGTAATGAACTCACATTTGCACATGAGGATCCCTTATAAACCTACATTTATTTTTGAGATAATTTAAAATATTTCTGTTTTATCCTCTTATTTCAGAATTTTGTTTTGTATAAAAACAATTATATACATTGTGTCACAAAATTGCAAAACAATTTCAAACAACATGTTCATCATATTATTATTTTCTATTTATCAAAAATCAAAAATCAAAAATCAACCATGCAATAAAACTAAAATATCTATTTTATCTTTGGATTTCGTGATGATGGTATAAGTCTATACCTATAAATTCTATGCCTAGTGCAAACCATTGTTCTAATTTTATTTTCCCATCCATTTTTATAAACACATATGGCTTACATCATTATGTTACACAATTGTGCTTCAAAACGAACGAACACTTATTCATGTCATTATGTCAAACATTCCATATTGCAACCATGGTATAATTTCTAAGGAATTATTCAAAAATTTATCACACTTAGGAATTTATGCCTAGCAAAAATCACTTTTAAACATATTTCATGCATAATTTTGTGAAAAATCTAAAAATAAATCATCACCATCATTATTTTCATCATCACAACACCAAGTCTTAAGACAGTCTCTTAAGCACTCTTTTACTTTTAGCAATATTTCTATACTAGGATTAGCTTGATGACCTAGTGAGCGACGACTCCATGAAATGGTCTATAACAGCGACAATGTCATTTGAAATTATTGTTATAAGTCTCTTTTATTTTTCATCAAATCACACCAAAACAACCAATTTATGCACATCAGATTATTTCATTTACAAATTTTATGGCATGACATAACATTATAATTTACTTCCAATGACATAATTACATGAATCAACAATTCAAGCATCATAATACAACATATACACAAGTCATATCATCAAAAATATAATATATCTATATATATATCAATGAATTATATACATCATCTGGATTGGTATGCCACAATCCATACTCTGGCATACTCAATCCCCTCAAAAGTAATAATAATATAATCTGCACTCTGCAGTAGCTAGCCTCGAGAAGCCCTCAAGCTCTCAGCCTCATCTCCTCCCCCAACCTGACATGGAGGAGGTGGTCCCATAGAGGTCCAGGCCATATCTCGGGTCCTCATTGTCGATCGTGAGGATGTCCTCAATGATCCCATCATGACCGGCTCTACAATGGAGGTTGGCAATGGTATCCTCTGTTCCTCTAGGACTGCTTGATAGTACAACCCCTAGTAGAATGCAATCTGAGAAATAGACCACACCAGATCCTGAGTGCTCGCTCCTCTGCCTCGAGCTCTGAGTCATGTAGCCTCATCCTACAATGTTTGCACCTGATCCCGAAGGCGGGCAACATTAGCCTAGAGAGCCACCGTCTCACTGCTCTCCCCTACCTCAACACCCTTACCCTTATTAGGCGATGGTGGTCTCTCCCCCTGCTATGAAGGGAATCTCTCCTTCCTTCACTCTGTCTCCTGTGGCCTCTACGAAGCCTGACCCATTCGCTAGCGTCTCTCTTGTGGGGACCGTCGCTGCTCTCTCCTACTGTGACCCTGTGCTGCCTCAATGGCAGCCTAGCATCGCTTCCCCATCCATCGCACAATCGTATGCATTGGACCTTGTGCCCTCATCATTCGAGGAGGGCAAATTTTTGCATACCAGGCATCATATCCGTCTGCAACCCTAGTGTCATCACCATCCACTGCTTGGATGGGGGCATCGTCTGTGTCCTAACTCCTGAATTGCTGCATGTCTTGAGCCTCGCTCAGCATAGTACTATCTCAAACATTTTGGGAGTACTCGTAATCCCTGAGATAAGGGATCCCCTACTGTAGACCCAACTGTCGTAGTACCCAATCATAGCGATGGAGCTCTACCTCTCCTTGCTCCATCCTTAGCTAGAAGACTCACCTGATGCAAGCCAGCTCTTGCCCATCCTCTGCCCACCCGGGGTGCTCTCGCCATGGCCTCCAGGTGATCTGGTCTAGGATGAGGTCATCCAGTAACCTCTGAGACATCGAAATATCTATCCGTCGCTGTGACCCTCTCTGTAGCCACCGATAGTAAACCTGAGGTCTCTCCCAATCAAACCCTGTCAGTGGGAGCCCTATCAGCCTTCACATCGCAATGTGCTCCCAACACCAAACCTGTAGCAGTGATGTCAAAACCAGACATCGACCTCCCTTGTATACGACCCCATGCAATATCCTATACAAGCGGTAAAGTACAAAGCTACCCTATGCAAACCTATATCCGTGGTCTCTCATGTCGCAAAATACATATGAGAGGAGCCATGGTAGCCTACACCCACTCTGGTGGCATAGCAGTAAGCCACCTACCACCCCTACCAAAACTCGAGTTAGCCTAGATGCCCCAGGCATCTACCATAAAGACTCGATGTTCACCCTACCCTTCTCCAGGGCAAAGCTCGGGTCTCTAGTCAGCCTCATCATTGGTTGACATTGATTGGCCATAGGCGTCATGAGCCATCCCTATATGGGGATCCTCATGATCCTCCATACGTCCTCTAGTGTGGGAGCCATCTCCCCTATCGGTAGCCAGAAGCAGGACGACCTCGGATACCATCTCTCTGCTAGGGCTGTCAATAGCCCCATGTCAGTCGGTACTTGTGACATCTCTACCACATGCTATAGTCTGACCTGTCCTAGTCGGTCACGCTCTGCCTGGTCAAGCGTAGCTATGTCTTCTCTGAGTCTATCGTATTTCCATTCTTGGATCTTTAGTAATCCCCTCTGCAAAACAAATAATAACAACAAAATTTATTAATTACCAATCATTAAAATCTAATTAAGCACATTTTAAAATTAATTTAAAGATGCTATCATCCACCATCGGATGATATCGTCCCAAATTGGGCAAGATCGTCCCTTATTGAACGAGATCGCCCCTAGTTCGCCAATTTCACCCTCAGATGAAATCGATGATTTAGAGACGATTTTAGGGGGACGTCGTCGACGACCTAAAAATGGACACGATGCCCCAAATATCAAAATTTAAATCCACAAATTGCACAAAGCAAAATCAAACCTAATCTACTAGGATTAGATCCTTACCCATAGCCCGCGTCGGACCTCTGTCACTCTGTGTGCTATCTCCACCATTGTTTCTCTTTCCAGAGCTCTGGAACAGTAAAAATGAATAGTTTGTTGGCAATTTTGGGTACATTGGGTACATTGCCTTTGCTCAAGTGTTGATGTTGTCATTGATGTCAAGAAGCGGAAGGGTTTTTGTGAAAACCAAGGCAGACAAAATAAAAGGTTTTATTTAAAACCATGGACAACAGATTTGAAGTGGGTTTTTCTTAAAACCCAAGCTGGCCTTTCGTTTCGTTGAAAAAGGTGCCCTGGTGATGAAGATATTTAATTTTAAATATTTAGTTTAAATTTTATTTATTTAAAATTTAAATTAAAATATTAAATTAAATTAAAAGTGCCGACGTATAAATCAATGCATCTTAGTGCATATAAAAGGTGGCAAATGAAATTCATTAATGTGTTGAATGGTGTTCGATATTTACTCTCGGTGTTTTTCGATTTCGGCATTTAAACTCCTGCGCCAGCAAAGGGATGGTGTGATGTTTTGGAAAACGTGAATAAAAAAGGTGATTGGTCGAAAAAAATTAAGATCAAACTATGCATTCCAAAGAAAGAGAATTCGGATGAAAAACTGTGTGATTCATGATTTTCGGGCGTAGCATGTTTCGAGCTCGCCGCTGGGTTGGGGGAGGGGAGAGGATGTGCAGGTGAGATGATAGCGCATTTTTCGAAGAAGCAAGGATTAAGGTGGACGTCGTGCGTTCTTGTATCCATAAGGGCGTGTAGCCCAACCGGTGGAAGTGGAAGGTACCAAATCATTCTCAAAGGTTGGTATCACATGTTCAAACCCATCGAAAGTATTTTTAAGGTATGTAACATTTTATTGGTTGTAAATTGTTGATTAAAATATACAAGTACTAGTCGGGAGGTATAAGGGTGTTTTGTTTAAAATTTAATTTAGTAAGGTAGGGAGTCATAAGGTGGTTAAGTTGCCTATATTTTTTTAATGGAATAAAAGTGTTTTTGTATATGTTGTGGTGTATTTTAAAAAGGGACTTTTGCCAAAGAAATAGTTATAAGGTTATGCAATGTTGTGATTTATTTTATTTTATGGTACAAGTGGTTTTAGGAGAGATAAGGAAGTTGTGCAATTAAAGGCTTTGGTGATGATTATTGAAAAGTGGAGTAATGTTGATTATTTTTTGATCTACTAACCCTTGTGAAGATTGGCAAAAGAACTTTGTGATTGTGGCAGATTTCCAAAGGGGTTCCTTCACTTCAATAAGGTATGGGCACATTCTTCTTATGAGTATGATTGGTGTATGTTTTCCTGAAATAAGATTGGAGTGAAAAGGTATTCAACAAGGTTTCCTTTGGTTGGGTGTAAGTCCTAGTTTCTGGTTTGTTGAAGACTACTTATGCATTGTTATCATTGATGAGAGTTTTGGTGAATGCATAATTCTGGTTTGGGGTAGTGGAAGCATTGTGCACTAGGGTTTATGGTTGTGAGTCTTGATACTTGCTTTGAGTTGGTGAAACCCTTGGATGGTTGTGTTGAGGTTGATGGTTGAGTTGCTTCCATAGAGGTTGGTTGATCAAGTTATTGCTTTTACTTGATACATGATATTGGGCTTACTCCATTGAGTTGATTTGAACAAGTTATTCTTTGCATTTGGTGATATTGTGTGGGTGGCTGTTTTGTTCAAATATCTTTGGAGGGAAAAGGATTTCTACTTGTTTCCTTTTCTTGTGATGATTGGTTGAATGCTTCAAGGTTAATGTTGAGTTGAATGATGTTGGTTAAACCTTGTCTTTGAGCATTGTTGTTGAAGCCCTAATTGGTTGAGAAAAGATATTGGTTGTTGGAAAGAACATGAGTATCATTGTTATATGAGATATTGCATGGTTGGCAATTGTTGGGTTGTGTTTCATGTTCTTGAGAAAAGCATACTACATCTATCTTATTCTTTTGAGATTTGAGATTGAGTTGAGATTGAGATTGGGAGTTAAGTATAGAACATATTGAGTCTCTAACAATTCTCTTTATGCTTCTATGAGGTTGATGAATCACATTGGGTCTCTAACCATTCTCTTTGTGGGTTCATGCCAAGCAAGTTTTCTTGATAAACTTGTGAGCAGGTTTTGGACAGGTTCCATTGGGGACTTGTGAGCAGATTTGGACAGGTCTTAGCAGAGGACTTGTGAAGCTGAGGTTGATAGTTCTATCAGAGAACTTGAGGACAGAGGTGCATTGGTTCTATGAGAAGAACCCGAGGACAGATTTGTGCCAGACCGAAGGACTGTGTTTGGTGCTGATCAAAGACAGAGGATGAGGACATTTGTGCTAGACCGAAGGACTGTGTTTAGTGCAAATTCGAGGACCAGCTTTGAGGTGATAGAGTTGAGGACGAGAGGTCTCCGACCGGAGCAGGGAAGACAGGTGTCTTCTGTGGATAGAGTTCCATTTGCTAAGGGCGAGCGGAGGCGAGAGGTCTTCTAGAGGATCACCGACCAGAGCAGAGGTAGGGGAAGGTATCTCCTTTGAGCGAGAGGCTCATAAATTCAGATTGGGGGAAGGTTTCTCCTTTGAGCCGAGGCTCATAAACATTGTAATTGGGAAGGTTTCCCAAAGAACTTTGAGATAACTTTTAGAGAAAAGTTTTGTGGATGACCATAAATTGTTGTGTCACTTTGTGGATGGTTTTGTGCATTGCTTTGATATTGCTTTGGGTATATTGCTTTACTGTTTTGAAGTATAAAGGAAAAAGTAAAAAGAGGTCTTATACTGTTCACCCCCCTCTCAGTATAAGCTTGTGTTCTTCAATTGGTATCAGAGCAGGTTCCTTCGGAAAGTTTAACAGCTTGAAGGAAAAGCTAGTAAAGAACACAATGGATCATTCAAGTGGCAATGCAGCACCTATTCTTGATGGGTCAGATTTTGGTCTTTGGAGTGCAAGGATGAAGGTTCATCTAATGGCACTTGGGAATGAGGTTTGGGAAGTAATTGAAGATGAGTACACTATTCCTGAACATGGTCTTAATACTAAAGAAGAGAGGCTCCTACATCACAACAATTCAAAAGCAATGAATGCAATCTTGAAAGGCTTACAGAAAGCAGATCTCACCAAAGTGATTCACTGCAAGACAACTAGTGAAATGTGGAATCAGTTGAAGGTGGTTCATACAGGTGATACAAATGTCAGAAAGGCCAAGTTGAGACACTTCAAAGGTATGTTTGAACAACTCAAAATGAATGATGATGAAAATATTAGTGACTACATGCTTCGTATGGATGAAGTTGTTAACTCCATGAAAGACTTAGGTCTTGAGCTTGCTGAAAATGATGTTTGTGATAAGATTTTAAGATCTCTTCCTAATAGATTTAGTGAAAATATTTCTGCTATTGAGGAAGCTAAAGATTTGGATAAGTTGAAAAAGGATGAGCTCCATAGTATACTTGCAGCATTTGAGTTAAGAACTCAAGTGAAGGTTGATGTCAAGAAGGAGGCAGCTTTCAAGACTACCAAGAATTCCAAAGGTAAACAACTTCAAGAGAGTGATGAGTCTTCTGGTGATGAAGAGGCATATTACAAGCAAGAAAGGCAAGTTCTTTAGAAAGCACAAAAATATGAAAAATGTGAGATGTTTCAATTGTGGAAAGTTTGGTCATTATGCTACTAACTGATCTTGTTGCCAAGGATGAAAGTGATGAAGTTAAACAGGATTGTAAGAGCAAGGATTCTAAAAGGCATAGGCATCAAAGGAAGAACAAAGATGAGCACAACAATAAAGGAAAGAGGTATTCTCACAAGCACAAGAAGAGCTTCTACCTAGACAAAGCAAGTAAGTGTTCTAGTTAGGTGATAGTGAAAGTTCTTCAAGTGATAATGAAAATGAGATGTTGTTCATATCAAAAAAAGAGGAAGAACCGAAACATAGATTCATTATCATGAAATGTCTTAGATGTGGAAATTTTGGTCACCTTGAGGATGATTGCACAAATAATGAATTGGTTGTTAGTATGTATGAGGATGCTTCAGAAAATGATAAGGAAGATGCATGTATGGTTTTTGAAAAGGGTAGCACCTCTAGTGATAAGAAATCTGAAAAAGGCCTTGATAATTCAAAGTGCAATCAAATAGAGGATCTTGAATGTGAACTTACAAATGCTCTTAGTGTTTTGAAAAAGGAAAGAAAGAAGAATGCTAGACTCAAGGATAAGTTAGATGAATGTTGTATGGAGAGAGATGAACTTATAGAAAGTCTTGATGTCTCTATGGCTAATGCACAAGAACTCAAGAATGAGTTAGAATCTAAGGTGCTTGAGTATAGTGAATTAGAACAGAAAATGGCTTCGTTGAAAGAGGAAAATAAAGAGTACAAGGATAAGCTATACAGGTTTCAAGAAAGCTCCAAAAAGGTTAAGTCTCTCATCCAAAGTCAAAGAAATCCAACAGATAAAACAGGTCTTGGTTTTGTTAAGCCTCACAAGAAACAAGTTGGAGAGTCTAGTAAGAGATTCCAAAAGGAAGAGAGTTCTAATGAGGAAAATATTTCAGATCATGAGTCCTTGAATGATAGATGCATAGAAACAGAAAATAGATTTCGAAATGAGAAGAAGGAGAAGTTTTCAGGACCTGAGAAGTCAAATAAAGGAAAGTTTCAAGGCAGATGTTTTGCTTGTCACAGGTTTGGTCACATGGTTGTACATTGCATGGCTCAAGTAAAGAAGGTAAATAACATTTTCAGAAGTGGTGATTTCTTTTATGGGTATTGCTACTCTTGCAATCAGTTTGGGCACAAGGCAGTTCATTGCAAGGCAAACAATAGGAACAGGTTTAGTCGAACAAGTGGATTCAAAGAACAGGTATGCCTCAAAGAAATAACATTGTTACTTGTTACAAGTGCAACAATGAAGGTCACATAGCTAGACAGTGTAGAGCTGAAATTCCAGAATACAAGAACAGGAACAGTGGCATGATCAGGTCCAAGGATCAGAACAATGACAGGAACAGGAATATGGACAGAGAGTTCAAGAGAAGGCCCGACAAGGAAGTTATAGACGCTGATGATGATCAGTGCCTAATGGGAGTTTTACTCCCACCCCAGAATTAATCACCTCAACAGGAGGTGGGGGAGGGACTAAGCTAAGAGGCTCATTCTTAGTTTCGAGCCCCAAAGATGGCCCTTTGCCATTGATGACAAAGGGGGAGAGATATGAGTAAGGGGGAGAGCTTCAAGTGAAGAGGAAAGCTTCAAGTCAGGGGGAGCAAAACTTCAAAGGTAGATTCTCAGTTGTGGGTTTCAGTTTTGGCTCTTGAAGATGTGTTTTTAGTAAAGTTTTGCCATCAATGACAAAGGGGGAGATTGTTGGCAATTTTGGGTACATTGGGTACATTGCCTTTGCTCAAGTGTTGATGTTGTCATTGATGTCAAGAAGCGGAAGGGTTTTTGTGAAAACTAGGGCAGACAAAATAAAAGGTTTTATTTAAAACCATGGACAACATATTTGAAATGGGTTTTTCTTAAAACCCAAGTTGGCTTTTCGTTTCGTTGAAAAAGGTGCCCCGGTGATGAAGATATTTAATTTTAAATATTTAGTTTAAATTTTATTTATTTAAAATTTAAATTAAAATATTAAATTAAATTAAAAGTGCCGACGTATAAATCAATGCATCTTAGTGCATATAAAAGGTGGCAAATGAAATTCATTAATGTGTTGAATGGTGTTCGATATTTACTCTCGGTGTTTTTCGATTTCGGCATTTAAACTCCTACGCCAGCGAAGGGATGGTGTGATGTTTGAGAAATGTGATAAATCGAAAAGGTGATTGGACGAAAAAAATTAAGATCAAACTATGCATTCCAAAGAAAGAGAATTCAGATGAAAAACTATGTGATTCGTGATTTTCGGGTGTAGCATGTTTCGAGCTGGGAAGGGAGAAAGGAAGTGTAGAGAAAAAAGGGGAAAAAAAATGGAGATGAGAAAAGATTGGATGTGGCATTTTTCGAAGAAGCAAGGATTAAGTTGGACATTGTGCGTTCTTGTATCCATAAGGGCGTGTAGCCCAACCGGTGGAAGTGGAAGGTACCAAATCATTCTCAAAGGTTGGTATCACATGTTCAAACCCATCGAAAGTATTTTTAAGGTATGTAACATTTTATTGGTTGTAAATTGTTGATTAAAATATACAAGTACTAGTCGGGAGGTATAAGGGTGTTTTGTTTAAAATTTAATTTAGTAAGGTAGGGAGTCATAAGGTGGTTAAGTTGCCTATCCTTTTTAATGGAATAAAAGTGTTTTTGTATATGTTGTGGTGTATTTTAAAAAGGGGACTTTTGCCAAAGAAATAGTTATAAGGTTATGCAATGTTGTGATTTATTTTATTTTATGGTACAAGTGGTTTTAGGAGAGATAAGGAAGTTGTGCAATTAGAGACCTTGGTGATGATTATTGAAAAATGGAGTAATGTTGTGATCTACTAACCTTTGTGAAGATTGGCAAAAGAACTTTGTGATTGTGGCAGATTTCCAAAGGGGTTCCTTCACTTCAATAAGGTATGGGCACATTCTTCTTATGAGTATGATTGGTGTATGTTTTCCTGAAATAAGATTGGAGTGAAAAGGTATTCAACAAGGTTTCCTTTGGTTGGGTGTAAGTCCTAGTTTCTGGTTTGTTGAAGACTACTTATGCATTGTTATCATTGATGAGAGTTTTGGTGAATGCATAATTCTGGTTTGGGGTAGTGGAAGCATTGTGCACTAGGGTTTATGGTTGTGAGTCTTGATACTTGCTTTGAGTTGGTGAAACCCTTGGATGGCTATGTTGAGGTTGATGGTTGAGTTGCTTCCATAGAGGTTGGTTGATCAAGTTATTGCTTTTACTTGATACATGATATTGGGCTTACTCCATTGAGTTGATTTGAACAAGTTATTCTTTGCATTTGGTGATATTGTGTGGGTGGCTGTTTTGTTCAAATATCTTTGGAGGGAAAAGGATTTCTACTTGTTTCCTTTTCTTGTGATGATTGGTTGAATGCTTCAAGGTTAATGTTGAGTTGAATGATGTTGGTTAAACCTTGTCTTTGAGCATTGTTGTTGAAGCCCTAATTGGTTGAGAAAAGATATTGGTTGTTGGAAAGAACATGAGTATCATTGTTATATGAGATATTGCTTGGTTGGCAATTGTTGGGTTGTGTTTCATGTTCTTGAGAAAAGCATACTACATCTATCTTATTCTTTTGAGATTTGAGATTGAGTTGAGATTGAGATTGGGAGTTAAGTATAGAACATATTGAGTCTCTAACAATTCTCTTTATGCTTCTATGAGGTTGATGAATCACATTGGGTCTCTAACAATTCTCTTTGTGGGTTCATGCCAAGCAAGTGTTCTTGATAAACTTGTGAGCAGGTTTTGGACAGGTTCCATTGGGGACTTTTGAGCAGATTTGGACAGGTCTTAGCAAAGGACTTGTGAAGCTGAGGTTGATAGTTCTATCAGAGAACTTGAGGACAGAGGTGCATTGGTTCTATGAGAAGAACCCGAGGACAGATTTGTGCCAGACCGAAGGACTGTGTTTGGTGCTGATCAAAGATAGAGGACGAGGACATTTGTGCTAGACCGAAGGACTGTGTTTAGTGCAAATTCGAGGACCAGCTTTGAGGTGATAGAGTTGAGGACAGAGGTCTCCAACCAGAGCAGGGAAGACAGGTGTCTTCTGTGGATAGAGTTCCATTTGCTAAGGGCAGCGGAGGCAGGAGGTCTTCTAGAGGATCACCGACCGAGAGCGAGGTAGGGGAAGGTATCTCCTTTGAGCAGAGGCTCATAAATTCAGATTGGGGGAAGGTTTCTCCTTTGAGCCGAGGCTCATAAACATTGTAATTGGGAAGGTTTCCCAAAGAACTTTGAGATAACTTTTAGAGAAAAGTTTTGTGGATGAACCATGTAAATTGTTGTGTCACTTTGTGGATGGTTTTGTGCATTGCTTTGATATTGCTTTGGGTATATTGCTTTACTGTTTTGAAGTATAAAGGAAAAAGTAAAAAGAGGTCTTATACTGTTCACCCCCCCTCTCAGTATAAGCTTGTGTTCTTCACAGTTAAGATGAATAGTAAAAATGAATTAGGGTTTTACCCTATTTTCTTAATTTTATTTAAAAAATCAACATTTTAATTTTTGCCTTTCCATGTTTTTACATCAAACGTTCTATTTGGGTAAAAAAATAGAGGGGGCACCATAGTCAGCAGTTGTACGATTCGACCAAGAATCGTCGTCTAAAAAATTGAGTACATTTTTGCTTTCTCGTAAAACGAGAAAAACTCATCTTTAACGCATTTTCTTCAAAAAATTCGCTAAAGAGGGGGCAAAATGTAGCACCCTAAAATTGGCACGGTTAAAACCTTAGTAAAAGATAAAAGATAAAAATTTGAATTTTAACCCCAAAACCGCTCCAAAACCGCTTGTTACCCATTTCCTCGTTTTTTGCACCATTTTTAGGATTTGTTTTGACCATTGGATGATATCATCGCAGATTAGATGAGATCGTCCCAGATCTGACAAAATCATCATGGAAAAAATGTCCAAACAATTTTGTCCCAAAACCAAATTTTCATAATTAGCTTCTGTTTCAACAGCCTCTCCAACTTGGGCAAAAGCGCGTCTGTGTAGTTGGAGATTTCCCTGTTGGAGATCTCCTAGATTGGGATGATCCCCAACCTCCTAGCCTCCCCTAATCCTATATAAACTAGGATTTTTCTAGTTTATCCCCTTGACTCCCCCTAATTCTAATTCCTCTGAAACCCTTTAGCTGACTTATTCAGATCCTTATTCACTAGAGCATCCTCGTACTACTGTCTGTATGTTGCATTTCGCATTTTATTGTAGGAACTCTACTATTTTTTAGTCAAAGATACCTCAGATCGTCGTAAACGATCTCAGACGATTTTTTCATGGAGCGTAGACGATCGCATACAATTGGAGGTGATCCTGACTATAGTCCATATTGGGGGCAATCTGAGTCTAGAGTTTGCATCTTCTTATTTTTTTTGCATTTTTCCATTATAATTCTGCATTATCTTAGGTTATTATGTTTATGCATCTTGGAGTTCACCTCATCTAGTACAAATGCATCATAAAATCAAAATAGATTGTGAAGTTGATACTTGTCCTCTCTAATTACTATTTGGATCTATCATTCAAACAAATTCATAGTTATTTCTATCATTTCCCTTCGCTTCTATAGTTGCATCTTGGGTATTTTATATCTATTTTTATGATTGCAGGTTTCTGACAAATTCTTCTGATGAATTCATCAGATATCATATGATCCTATCTGATATCATATGATTACGTATGAACTGAGGCGATATGGACTACTACAAAACTTAGAATCCTCATAAGACATCCAAAATTAGGTATGATCCGTCCTAATTTGCCTATTATCTATGTTTAGCAACCATTTATGTTTTCTGTATCCATTTAAATCATTATTGGCATATAAAATAGTTTAGATTCATTTTGGCCAAACCTAGGAGCTGAATGATTGAGTATAAAACGAACACATAAAACCCATTCCCAACGTAGGCATGGAAACTGCCACTCAAAAGTTTCCTGGTGAACCCACCATCCGTCAAAAATTCACCTTTATACTCCTCCCTCGAGAGGCGAGACCTTCAAATGGCCTCTCAGTCTGAGGTATTGTCCCATCCTTCTCGCATCCCCATTCTAGGCACTGATCCTATAGCCTGAGGGTAAGGATGCAAAAAATTTGGAGCGATACAGGAACCAAGACCCCTTTAAAAAAACCTATGTTTTACCCTAAAATTTGTATTCCATGAGGGATAAAGTAGTGGTATGTCTTTGGGTTTTCATCTAGAAGACCCTAGTTCAATTCCTAGTACAAGATAATGTGAGGAATACCATAGTGGTATGTCTTTGGATTTTCATTTAGAAGAACCAAGTTCAAACCCTATTATAAGGGGATTGAGACCCCTTTCAAAATTTTGTGCTTTAACTGAAAAATTTAGTACATTTTAGTGACATGTCCTTGGGTTTTCATGTAGGAGACCCAAGTTTGAACCTTTGTAGAAGGGGACTAGAACCCCTTTCAAAAACCCATGCTTTACCCTAAAATTTTAGTCCTAAGTTTAAGTTTGAACCGTGATACAAGGAACCAAGATTCCTTCATTTTATTTTAAAATTATAGTGTCATGAGGGAAAATGTAGTGGTACATCTTTGGTTTTTTATTCAGGAAACCCAAGTTCAAACCTCGGTGCAAGGAGACAGGGACCCCTTAAAAAAAAAAACTATGCTTTATCCTAAAATTTTATCCCTACTGAGATATTATAGTATGTCTTTGGATTTTCATCCAGGAGACCCAAGTTCAAATTGATGCACATGGGTTCAGGACCCTTTAAAAAAATTATGCTTTACCTTTAAATTTTTCATCCAAGATAGTCAAGTTCAAACCTTAGTACAAGGGGACTGAAACCTCTTTCAAAATATCATGCTTTACCCTAAAAAACATTGTGCCATAGTATGTCTTTAAATTTTCATCCTGGAGACCTAAGTTCAAACCTCAGTATAACAAGATCGAGTCCTTTTCAAAAATCCTTTACCCTAAATTTTTTTGTACCATAGTATTTATTTGTATTTTCATTAAGGAGACCCAAGTTCAAATCACTACACAAATGATCCAGACCCTTAAAAAAAAACCATGCTTTACCTTCTAATTTTTTCATCCAAGAGACCCAAGTTCAAACCCCAAAACAAGGGGACCAAGACCCCTTTTAGAAAAGTCATGCTTTACCCTAAAATTTTATCCTTGTTGGAATATTGTAGTAAGTCTTTGGATTTTCATCAAGAGACCCAAGTTCAAATTAATGTAAATGAGATCGAAAACATTAATAAAAATCATACTTTATCTTAAAAAATTTTCA
Organism: Wollemia nobilis; assembly: GCA_028583015.1. Lineage (NCBI taxonomy): Eukaryota > Viridiplantae > Streptophyta > Pinopsida > Araucariales > Araucariaceae > Wollemia > Wollemia nobilis. Next base: position 3,084,359 of record JAQPPZ010017116.1, on the reverse strand, counting down.
TCCAAAAATCTTAAGTTCAAATATCGGTACAAGGGGATTGGGACCCTTTCAAAAACCTATATTTTACCCTAAAAACTTTTATACCATAGTGTGTCTTTGGATTTTCATCGAGGATATCCAAGTTCAAACCCTAGTACAAGGGGATTGGGCCCCTTTCAAAAATTTGCACTTTACCCTAAATTGTTTTGTATCATAGTATATTTTTGAATCTTCATCCAGGAGACCTAAGTTCAAATATTTGTACAAGGGATGAGGACATTTTCAACATTTCATCCAGGAGATCCAAGTTCAAATCATTGTACAAGGGATTATGACCCTTTCAAAAAAATATCTATTCTTTAGCTTAAAATTTTTTCATCCAAAAGACCTAAGTTCAAACCAGAAAAACACTGATCCCATTTCAATTACTTGTGGTTTAGTCTAGAAATATTGAGTCCCCTTTCAATTATTTGTGCTTTACCCTAAAACAATTTGTGTTGTTAGGATATTGTTGTGGTATGTCTTTGGATTTTCATCCAGGAGACCCAAGTTCAAACCTTGGTATAAGGGGATTGAGAACCCTTTCAAAAACTTGTGTTTTATTCTAAAATGTTAATCCTTATTGGAATACAATAGTGTGGTATGTATTTGTGTTCTCATCTATGAGATCTAGGTTCAAACCATTGCACAAGGGACTAAAACATTTAAAAAACCTAAGCTTTATCTTAAAATCTAGTTTCGTGAGAGGTATGTCTTTGGGTTCTCATTTAGGAGATCCAAGTTCAAACCACTACACAGGGGACCAAACCCTTTAAAAACTTGAGATTTACCCTAAAATTTTGTGGGATATCATAGGTATATCTTTTGGTTTTCATTGAGGATACCCAAGTACAAACCTCATTACAAGTGGATGGGATGCTTTCAAAAAGCCATGTTTTACCATTAAATATTACCTAAAAGTGATAGACCGGTTGGTAGAGGTCGAATGCTTTATGTTGGCCTACCTCGATTCGATTCCTTGGAAGGTTAGGGTATTGTTGGATTCATATTTATCTAACAAGATAAAGTTTATAAAGATTAAAAAAAAACTGATCATTCTATTTTTATGAAATAGAATTTAAAAAATTATATTAAAGCAAAGATTATTTACAAGTTGGGATGAGACTCCTCCTAGCCTTAGCCAACAAGAATACCTATTTAAAAAATTAAAATGATATCTACATTAGAGCCAAATTATTTAAACTACATGGCTATACACTAGATTTGCTCAACAACCTATCTACTCCTCTCATCCTCAATAGCCATCCCACTATGCCAATGAACCCCTACCTTCTTCTTGGTACCCATCTTAGCCAGGAAGTCTTCCACTTTATTTAGAGCTCTGCTCACATAAATAAAAATCACATCTTCTAATTCCATCCATAGCTCCTTAATTTGGGTGACAAAAATCCTCAACCTTTATGTCTCTAAAGTAAAGTTCCTCATGCAATCCAGAGCTGCTACTAAGATTTGAGAATTTTATTCTATGATTATCTTTCTATAACATTGTCTTATCATCCATATAGAAGCAAATTTGATAGCTAAAGTTTTTATTTCACTATTCATAGCCCTAAACAAGCCTCGTAGTTCCCAAATTGAGCACTATCCCAACATGATTTCTGTAGACCACTCCAATTCTAACTCTATCTAGATTACATTTTACAGTTCCATCAGTATTAATTTTAATCCAACCTTTTGGGGATGGTTATTAAATAGCTTTATATTACCCCTCCCCTTTTGGTTTCCTTCTCCATTGTTCCTATATCAGCTTATATTTCTTCTTTAGCATACATTGCCATAGTTTTCGTTACTTTTCTCCAAATGACCTACCAAACGCCATCCAAGAATGAAAAGGTTTATCTAATTTTTTTTCCATTTCTCTCCAAAAAAACTTGCCACTAAATAAAGTTTAATCCAAGATTCCACTCAATAAGAAAAGTGTTAGATTTAAATCTACCCCTCTTCCATATTTCTAAAATATGAATCCAATTCAAATAACCATTGGCTCAGATTTATTAAGCTAAAAACCATTGCTTCCATATTTGGCATGTAAATGAGCACTCAAGCATCAAGTGGTTAGATTTTTTTGTGCTTTTATAGCATAAAATACATTTGGATGGACCAATGATTCTCTTGTCTTAGATTATCAAAGATAAGATTTCTATTATGCATGAACTGCTAGGCAAAGAAATTTACTTTTGGCCAACCCTTTGAATTCCAAATATTTCTTCAATTCTCAACCTGATATGCATGTGGAGGAGGTTTTTGAATCTTTTCATATCCATCCTTCACTATGTAGACTCAAAGGCTCCCATAGCCCCAAGCTAATTCATCCTCCTCATATCTACCTGTGAGAAATATTGTTGCCAATTAGTCATGATGGGTGTCAATTTTGAAAGAATTGGAATTGGCTACTCATCCAACTTCTTTAACTACTTAAACCTATAATCCCCCAGCTGACTAGTATTCAAATAAATTTCAATCTAGATCCAATCCTTACTTTCCATGGATATTTTTATTGGTTGTAGTTTTGAAAATTCAACAATGATAGGTGGATATTGATCCCATGAATCTTTCCAAAACCATGCCTTCTCACATCTTCCCACTTTAAAAATAATCCATATTCACTACTTGAGATACTAACTTTAGAGCCTGCCTCACTAAGGACCCATTACCATCCAACGGGAAATGACTCACCTCATTTAGGTTCACCTATCCCATTTATTTACTAGTTAAAACTCTACTGAACAACAAAGTTGGCTAAGAGATCCACCTCGAGTAAAATTTTCTAGCCAAAGCTTTATTATTTAACTCCAATCTCCTCAATCCTAAACCTCCATTTACCTTGGGTTGACTTAATTTATTCCAACCTACTAAGGCTCATTTCCTTTGTCCTTTTACCCCTCCCCATAAAAATTTTCTAGCCATCTTGTCCAACTATTTCCATATGATATATCAGGAAGCAAGGATAGAAAAATTATAAATTGGTATGGCCTAAATCATTGAAAAAAAAAGGCTAATTTACCCCCAAATATTAACCATTTGTGAGACCAATGGTTAATTATTTTTGTGATACGATCCAAAATATTCCTTCAGATAAATATATTTAGTTTTTTAAAATGCAAAGGGACCCGCAAATATACCACTAGGAAACAAGTCCTTGTGAATCCCAAGATCTCTAAAATTTTATCCTAAAGCCTTCGATCAAGATTGAAGAATACCATATTGGAATTTTTATCATTGATGGCTTGGTTTGTGGTTCGAAGGTAAACATTAAGAGTATCTCTAATCATTCTTGCTTCCCTGAAGTTGGCCACTCCCACCAATCCTATGTCATCCACAAATTGTAGGTGAGTCAAAACCTCCTCACCCACCTTGACACCTATTAGCAAACCCCATTTTCTTCTCCTCAAGATGACTCTACCCAATCCTTCAACCAATATGAGAAAAATATAAAGGGAGAATGGATATCCCTTACAAAGGCCTCAAGTGGCTCCAAATTATTGTGAGGGAAGACATTTGATTAACACTAAGTATGTTAGAGTAGAAACATATCTCATGACCCATTCTATCCAATCCTAAGAGAAACCAAAGGCTACCATCATCCTTGACAAGAAGCTCCACTCCACATTATCATAGGATTTTAACATATCCACTTTAATGAACATTCCTCTATTGTTAGATTTTTGCATTGAGTGGATTTCTTCTTGAGCTAGAACCACACCATCCAAGATATGCCTATCCTCTACAAAACCCCCTTGCTCCAAAGAGATAATGCTATGTAGGAGAGGTTTTAGTCACTCAACCATTACCTTCGTGATTATTTTATATATGACATTGCATAAGGCAAAAGTTCTATAATGTGAAATATGCACCCTCTCCTCTCTTTTGAAATCAAGGCAATGAATGTATGATTTATTTCTTTAAGCATTCTTTTACTACCTCTGGAATCTTCTTTAATAGCCATTACATCCTCCTCTAAGATGTCATAGAATGTCTAAAAAAATCAATTCGGAAGCCATATGGACCTAGCATTTTTCCTATACTCATTCCAAAAAATACCTTCTTCAATTCCTCCCTATCAATGGGTTTAAGCAAGGCCTGATTTTCTTCTTTATAGATAATAGAGGGTATGACATCAAGAAATTAATTTTGAGGCTCTTCCTCCTGCACCATACTTTCCTTAAGAAATTTAGCAAAATAATACAATGAATGGGAATGCATACCTAGGATTGTATCAAAAGAGTGTTGGAGATTGATGCTGACTAAGAAAAAGAAAACCAAAAGTTCTCCCATGAATTTGAAGAAGCCCAAAAGTTTCTATAGGCCTTGAAGAGTCACTATGATTGTTGGACTTCCTAGAATGTGAAATGAAGTGTTGTAACATCATTTTCTCTCTTGTAAATGTAAAATAGAGTAATATAGCTATAGAATATTGTGGAAAAATATTTGTAATACTTTTGAGTTCATTTGGAATGAAAAACAACATTCTATTCCATTCATTTTGTGAAAAACATGCTTGTTGTCCCTGTTTTTTGAAACCTATAGTCAACTTTCAGAGCTCATAACTTTTGTTTTACAGCTCCATTTTTTGCGTGTGATACACCGTTGGAAAGGTTTTTTGTGTAGAATTCACTCCCAAAATTTCATCAAATTTTAAGTAGTTTTGGTCCCTCAAATTTAGACTATTGTGCATTGCTATAATTTTTGTTGTTGCATTTTTTTGCTGCACTTTTTTGCTCTTCATTTTTGGGTCAAATACTTCATTTGGTATCAGATCTTGGTTGGTTTTTGGGTTTGAGTGAACTTGGGTTCATGGTCAGTCTAACATTTGATCAAGTTCTTGGACAAGTTCATTGAAGAAAAACTTCATTTGTTGTTGCTTGAGTCTAATGGCCAACTTCAACAACTCATTACCCATTCCAAAATTTAATGGGTAAGATTATGATTATTGGAGCATAAATATGAGAACATTTTTAATTGGAAAATATATTTGGGAGGTAGTGGAGAGTGGTTATGAAGAACCACCTGATTGGAACACATTACAAGGAAATGATAGGACAACAAAAAGGGAAACAAAGAAGAAGAATTCATTAGCCCTCTACCATATTCAGTCTACTCTTGACAAGAGTTTATTTCCATATATTGTTGTTGCTACATCAGCCAAGGAGGCTTGGAAGTCTCTTCAAGAGGCTTACCAAGGAAGTGACCAAGTGAGAATGGTAAAGTTGCAGACCATGAAGAAAGAGTTTGAGAATCTATAGATGAAAGAGGCTGAAAGTGTGGGTGATTATTGTGTTAGAGTGAAGGATGTGGTGAACAAGATGGCCACCCTTGGAGAGACCTTGAAGAAAGAGGTAGTTGTGAAGAAGGTATTGAGATCTCTTACCCCTAAATGGAATCATGTTGCAATAATTTTTTAGGAGAGTAAATATTTGTCTACACTTGAATTTGATTGTCTAGTTGGTTCTCTTATGTCACATGAGGAAAGACTAAGAGAAACTAGTAAATAAAATGAGGAGAATGCTTTTAATTCTAAATTATTATTTTTGAGAATGATGAAGTTGGTCCAAGCACAAGTAAACAAGCATATGGAAGAGGAAGAAATTATAATTACTCAAGAGGTAGAGGAGGAAGAGGAAGAGGAGTTGTTGCTACTAGAAGAGGATATGGAAGGGTTGATAAAAAAGAGTTGAATGCTACAATTATCATAAAATGGGCCACATTGCATGATATTGTAGAGTGAAGACCACAAATGGAGATAGAAGAGCCCACTATGTATGTGAGGATGAAGTTGCACAAGGTAATTTATTTTTGACTAGTGACATGGCTGAAAAAACTAGTCAAGAAGTTTGGTATCTAGATTCTGGTTGTTCTAACCACATGACTAGAAAGAAAGAGTTGTTTGTTGATGTGAATGAGAATTTCAAGACCAAGATCATTCTTGGGAACAATAATGCTTTGGATGTGGCTACAAAAGGCACCATGGAGGTTGGCACTAAAGAAGGTACAAAGAAAATTCATGATATCTACTATGCTCCCAATTTGAAGAATAATTTGTTGAGTGTTGGACAACTTGTAGAAAAAAATATAAAGTTGTGTTTGATAACAATGAATGTATCATTTATGATAAGAATAATAGGAATCGTATGGTCACCATTGTTCCTATGACAAAGAACCAGATGTTTCCTTTGAATTTTGGAGGAAAAGGGAGTATGAACATGGCACACATGGCACTTGAAGATAAGAATTGGCTTTGGCATCTCAGATTTGGACACTTGAATTTTAAAAGTCTAGAATTTTTATCTTCAAAAGATATGGTAAATGGACTACCTAAGGTTGGAGAGCACAAGGGTGTGTGTGAAGCATGTGTGATTGGAAAGCATGCAAGGAAGGAGTTTCCAAAAGGAAAAGCATGGCAGGCCTCATACCCACTCCAACTTGTACATTCTGATATTTGTGGACCTATGCAAACACAAAGTTTGGGTAAGTCTTCATATTTTCTCACATTCATTGATGATTTTTCAAGGAAGTGTTGGGTGTATTTTTTGAAACATAAGGATGAAGCTTTTGGCATGTTCAAGATTTTCAAAGCATTGGTTGAGAATGAAAGTGGATATAAAATAAAGTGTTTGAGAACTGACCATGGAGGAGAATTTTGTTCAAATGAGTTCAATGATTTTTGCAAACAATATGGCATCAAGAGGCAACTCACTACCACCTATACACCACAACAAAATGGGGTAGTTAAGAGAAAAATAGAACCATTGTAGAAATGGCAAGAAGCATGTTGAAGACAAAAGGTTTGAGCAATTCTTATTGGTCTTATGTAGTTGATACAATAATGTACATTCTCAATAGATGCTCCACAAGAGCACTACACAAGAAGACTCCACATGAAGCATGGTATGGCACAAAACCCACTGTAAGTCATTTGAGAGTTTTTTGTTGTCTTGCATATGCACATGTGAATGATGAAGTGAGAAAGAAGTTGGACCCCAAGAGTGAGCCATGCATTCTTGTGGGATATTCTAAAATAAGTAAGGCATATAGACTATATAATCCAAAAACTCACAAGTTTGTAGTCTCTAGAGATGTAATTTTTGATGAAGGGGGAGTGTACAATCATAAAAAATTTATAGAAAAATATATGATGTTGAAGAAGATAATACAATTGGGGGACAACCTTCAAATATTCCCTCTACTCCTCCAAGCCCACCTAGCAGCCCATCAACAAGTTCAAAGGAGACTACACCAAGTTCAAGCACAAGCAACTCATCTACAAGTCCCACCAAGAATACAAATAAAGGAAAGAGAATACTCAAAGCACATCCAACCAACCAAATGATGGACAAGAACTTTCAAAGGAGGTTAACAAGAAGCCAATTGCAAGAGTTGGACCAAGTTGTTTCAAGATTGGAAAAGCTCCAAATGTATGGTGATGATGAAGAAGAACCAAAAGGTGAGTTGGTGAATTATGCTCTATTTTTTGAAGTTGATTTGGAACCTTCATGTTATGAAGATGCTTGTACTAATGATGTTTGGGTGCAAGCAATGAAAGAAGAAATTGAGTCCATTGAAAAAATGACACTTGGGAACTTGTGGAATTGCCCAAGGACAAGAAGATTGTTGGATCCAAGTGGGTCTACAAAACAAAGTTTAATAGTGATGGAAGCATAGAAAGATACAAAGCAAGGTTGGTTGCAAAAGGATTCACTCAAATATATGGTGTGGATTATGAAGAAATATTTGCCCCTATTGCAAGACAAGAGACAATTCGAATGGCTCTTTCATTGGTAACCAATAAATAGTGGAAAGTTTATCACATGGATGTGAAAAGTGTATTCTTGAATGGTTATCTAGATGAGGAGGTTTATGTTTAGCAACCTCAAGGATTTGAAGTGGAAGGAAAGGAAAACCATGTTTACAAATTGAAGAAAGCATTGTATGGACTGAAGCAAGCACCTAGAGCATGGTACTCAAGAATTGATGGGTACTTCCAAGATTGTGGTTTCAAGAAAAGTAAGAATGATCCCACACTCTATTTCAAGAATGAAGGTGATGATATTCTTCTTGTGTGCCTATATGTTGATGATTTGATCTACATGGGAAGTAGTTCAAATATGATGAATGATTTTAAGCATGCTATGATGAAGGAATTTGATATGAAATATTTAGGACTGATGCAATACTTTCTTGGTGTGGAAGTACATCAAGGTGATGGAAAAATTTTCATTTTTCAATCAAAATATGCAAAAGATATGTTGAAGAAATATGGCATGGAAAATTGTAAACTAGTTTGGACACCTATGGCACATGGAGAAGTGTTGTGTAGAGATGATGGAGAAGAGAAAGTTGATGAAAAATTGTTTAGAAGCATTGTTGGGAGCTTAATGTTCCTTACTACAACAAGACCTGATATTGCATTTGTAGTTTCACTTGTATCAAGGTACATGAATGAACCTTCACAAAACCACATGAGAGCAGCCAAGAGAATCTTGAGGTATGTCAAAGGAACCTTGAATTTTGGCATACATTATGATGCTAACAACAAAATGGAGCTTGTTGGATACAATGACTCAGATTGGGGAAGTTGCTTGGATGATAGAAAATCAACTTCTAGAAATTATTTTTCACTTGGTTCAGGAGTGATAACATGGATCTCAAAGAAGCAAAGTATTGTTGCTTTATCTTCTATAGAGGTAGAATATGTTGCAGCTACTACAACAAGTACACAAGCACTTTGGTTGAGAAAGGTACTTGAAGAGATTGGTGAAGTTCAAAATAGTCCAACAATAATTTTTTGTGACAACACAAGTGCAATCAAGATTGCAAAAAATCTAGTCCATCATAGTAAAACTAAACATATTGATTTGAAGGTTCATTTCATAAGAGACATGGTGGAAAATAAGGTTGTAGATTTGAAATATTGCAACACCAAACAACAACTTGTAGACTTGTTTACCAAAGGTGTCAATAAAGAATAATTTTTGAGATTGAGAGATAAACTTGTCTCACCACTCAACATCAAGGGGGAGTATGTTGGAGATTGATGCTGACTAAGAAAGATAAAACCAAAAGTTCTCCCATGAATTTGAAGAAGCCCAAAAGTTTCTATAGGCCTTGAAGAGTCACTATGACTATTGGACTTCCTAGAATGTGAAATGAAGTGTTGTAACATCATTTTCTCTCTTGTAAATGTAAAATAGAGTAATATAGCTGTAGAATATTGTGGAAAAATATTTGTAATACTTCTGAGTTCATTTGGAATGAAAAACAACATTCTATTCCATTCATTTTGTGAAAAACATGCTTGTTGTCCCTATTTTTCTAAAACCTGCAGTCAACTTTCAGAGCTCATAACTTTTGTTTTATAGCTCCATTTTTTGCGTGTGATACACCGTTGGAAAGGTATTTTTGTGTAGAATTCACTCCCAAAATTTCATCAAATTTTGAGCATTTTTGGTCCCTCAAATTTAGACTATCATGCATTGCTACAATTTTTGTTGTTGCATTTTTTGTTGCACTTTGGTGCTCTTCATTTTTGGGTCATTTACTTCAAGAGCACTCATTCTCATCTTGAAGAGCTTCTATCTTGTTCATCTATTTCCTAACACAAGCAGTTCGATGGAATAATTTGGTGTTTTTATCACCATCCAATAATCATGTGGTTCTTGCTCTCTATTTCCAGTAGATCTCTTGGTTGTCAATGCCCTCAACTTCTTAACACAATGCATCATCTTATTCTTTGAGCACAAATGGATCTCTTTGGACTTGGAATTCCATATTGTTAGCTTACCTCCATTATTTTAGTTGATCCTTGATATATTGAAGCTATTTGTGAAATATAAACATTATTGTCCCATATGTTGGGCCTCCCTCTTCCCATCACCATGGGATTTTATTTGAAGTTTCTCCTTTTGTAACCAAAAGTTTTCAAATTTGAATGGTTTGAAATGCTACCCTATCTTGATCCCTCCTTCCAATAGAATGAGGAAGTGATCCAAAATTGGACCCTCCAAAATCTAAAATTTTAGATTCTATTTCACAAACGCCTCCTTTGAAACCAAAAATTATTTGAACTTCACCTTCCTACTATATGGTGCCCTCCACTTATTAGTCCAAGTATAGTTGGTTCCAAAATATTTAATATCCACCAAGTGTAATGCATGGACCTGGGCAATCATAAGTCGATCCCTTGGGTCCAAAATTGGGGTTCCCCTTCTTGATCTCTAGGTGATAATTTAACATAAAATCCCTAATAAAATCCAATCTAAATCTTCCCTCGAGACTGTCATACTATGTACCACTTTCCATTGACAAATATAACCATCTAGGTTTTGAGCCCCCATAAAAATTGTGATTAAAACATGCTCAACTATCACTTTGTTCCTAAAATGCGATGTGAGCACACCCCTCCAAGCTATATGTTCTATTCTTATCCATTCAAGAGAGTTCCAAAATATAAATATCCCCATGAGGCCCCTTGGGAAACCACGTACATATGACCAACACCCCTCAAAATTCTATTACTATTTTACATATAAGATCCAACAAAAAATTTATCTCTTGGATAAGTAAAAAAATTATTTTACTTTTTTCTAAGAGTCTTTGAACAACAGATTGATGGGTTCTACTATTTAAACCCCTAATATTCCATGATTGTATAATCATTGGTTACCTTGATATCAGTAAGAGTCTATTGGCCTCACCAATCCCCTAGTGATCAATTTGTCTCCTTGAGTTGCTATCAATTTATTATTTTATTTTCTACCCACTCCTTGAGAGTTGATATTCTTTGATCTCTTTTCCACTTTGTTTATCCCTAGAGTTGGCTTTTCTCTATTATTTTGTACCACACCATGATAACATCCTTTATTATCGGTTGCTCTTGGTTATGCACTATCAATACCCCTACAAATATCCAATTGTTCTAATTCATTGCAATCTATTACTTTCTCTAGTAAAAGAGGAGCTAAAAGAGGAGCTTGAACATTGATGTTATTATTTTCATTATTCCCATTCACTCCTTCCATAAATTGTTCTTATTTTTGCTTCAGTAGTGTCTTGAATATCTCAAACCTATTTGAGGGCTTGAGCTGAATTAAGAATCCGAATCTCCTACATATTAGATAACATAAAATAGTTCTGTTCTCATTCATCTATAGAGAGCAATAACAAACAACTGAAAACTTCCATCTAGGAAAGAAGAAGACAGGTGGAGATAACCATTGATCTGCCACCGTCTCTGCTAGCAAACAACACCATAGCTCCAATATCATTTATGTATTCTACCTATACATTCCACGATCTTCCCCATCCATAATAAATCTCATACATAGGAAACCTTGGAGAACTAATCACATTCACAATGCAGTTTTCTCTTACAGAAGCCAATTCTGCTTCTATGTACCACTCCTTAGACTCCATATACCTTATTAGATTTTTGAGATTTGTTTTTGTGCACTGAATCAACACTTCTTTTATAAGTCAAGCAGCGAAGGAGATCCTCTAGCTTAGGAGCTCTCTAATGGTCGTACTAGAAACTACAAACTGTATGCAGTTTCCAAAGTAAGAAGGTGACGAAGGATTAACCTAGATTCTACTGTCAACTAGCATAACAAAGAGGATGGGATCTTCCTTCGAAACCTATCGAGCTTTAACCACACACCTCCAAATGTGTGTGGAAACTGCCATTAAATATCTAAACATTTCTTTGCTCCCATTTTTGACAGCCCGAGATTTTATGGTCTTAATCATCTCTGCACTAAAATGAAAGGTTTTGTAAATCAAATATTTAGGATCTTTATTAGCTTTAGAGACCTTAGAATCTGAGAGTTTGTTTTCTCTGATTTTGTTTTCTTTTTTTGTGTCTTTATCATTCTGTAATAATTTGTATTCATTGTTGGGCAGCTTAAAGATGTGTCTGGTGCACTGTGGATATCTTGAGATGAGAGCCCCTCTACAGAACTCGGCCCATGATTGCATGAAATTCTAGTAGGAGTTCCCGTATGCTACTATGTGATTTAGACTCATTCCAATGAAAATGCCTCCTCCCTTGAGAGTTGTTACCTACAAACCATTTCGATAGTCACTTATGAATGGATTTCCTTGAGGTTGATTCTATTGAAACAATAATTATTCAAAACAAAATGTGCTCATAAAAATTGTAAAATATAAGATGCAGTGTGTGGTTGAGTCTCACCATAAATATTTGAACTTTTACTATTTGATTAAAGTTTAAGGTTTGTTCAAGATTACTTTATTTATTTATTTATTTTAAAGTGTAAATCTATCTTCTATATTTTCATAAAAGATCATGAATTTTAATGATATATTTTTTGAAGACAGTTTTGTTAGGACCTTATGTTCTATTTTCATTATAATAATTTAGTTAACAATGAGTAATCTTTTTTGAAAATAAGGTGACTTTTATGGTTAATGTTAGATAGTTAAATAGTTTTTTTTAGTTTAATTTATTTTTGGTTAATGGGAGATTAGGTAATTTGAGTTATCTTTATATATTGTATTGTAAGAAAGATAAAGATATTTTGAAGAATTATATTGTATTGAGCATTAATCATAAATAAGGTTGTCCTTTTAAAGATAAAGATATTTTGAGGAATTATATTGTATTGAGCGTTGCCCATAAAGGAGGTTGTCCCTTTAAAGATAAAAATATTTTGAGGAATTATACTGTATTGAGCGTTGCTCATAAAGGAGGTTGTCCCCTTAAAGTGGCTTGTGATACAATATAAAATTTTCATTGTTCTTTGTGTTTGATCTATAGAATTGTATTTCTTTATGGTTTCAATTAATTTATGCAAGTATAACGATTAAATATTGCATTAGAGCTCAATTCAAGGATGATTTTGTTGTGATAACAAGGTTTTTGTTTCTAAAATTTTTCCACAGCCACAACACATCCATCTTAGTAATCTATTTTTTCACATTTTCCTTCAATATAAACCCTTATATTTTTACAACTTATTTTGCAATCATTTTGAAGCACTAAAATTTAATTCTTCCCTAGATTAATTATGCTAGAAATCTTATCTCTAGGTTTTAAAATAATATGGAAGATTTGTCATTATTGGCTAAGCTAGACTACTCATAAAGCATCTAGTTAAGTGAGGGGTAACTCGAATCCAATACCCAAGCCTTATACAACACCCATACATGACGTAGACAACACCCGTACATGACTATAAGCTCCCATGTACCCTTAGGCATATATAGAGACACTAAAAAATAAGAGAAGCTTTTTACACATAGGATGATTCCACTCATTTACATTTTATGGGGTACTAGTAAGTAGTTATCCTTGGGAAGGTACTTGCATTGTACCTCAAAGATGAGCATTGAAACTATAGGAATAATGGAATCCTTCATAATTTGTGCCTTGAAATATTAGGTTGAACACTGTTTATGAAGAAGACTAATATATTTCTAAGACCACAAACAAAAAAAAACCAAATATAGAACACAAATGGTTTTTAAGGACTTTTGAGCATATTGAAGGAGCATATATAGAGACACTAAAAAATAAGAGAAGATTTTTACACAGGATGATACCACTCATTTACATTAAATGGGGTACTAGTAAGTAGTTATTCTTGGGAAGGTACTTGTATTGTACCTCAAAGATGAGCATTGCAACTATAGGAATAATGGAACCCTTCATAATTTGTGCCTTGAAATATTAGGTTGAACACTATCTATGAATAAGACTAATATATTTTTGAGACCACAAATGAAACAAACCCAAATATAGAACACAAATGGTTTTTAAGGACTTTTGATCATATTGAAGGAGCATCGAAGGTTGGATCGACTAAAGGAGTTATAGTAAAAGGCTGAGATGCTAAGTGGAATGCTGGGAAGGCTAAAGGAGCATGGAAGGTTTCTTGTGCTGAAGAAGTATGGAAGGTTGGCCTTTGTTGGGTGGAAGACTTGTTTAAGACCAGATTAATTGAGGGAACCACAACAACAGGTTGGATTGTTGAGTGTAGTGCAACAACAAGTCAGGTTGTTGGATGGAAGGCTAGATAAACTAGAATCCCCTATTTTTATCTTTGGTGTGCTTGTGGGTTTGGAAACCACAGGTATTGGGGTAGTTTCCCCCCTATTTAAAATAGAAAAATGTGCAAAGGATTAGGGTTTTTTTTCTAAAAAAAATCTCATATTTTAGGAGCCATATCTTTGTGAAAAGTTATATGATTCAACCGATTCTTGGACTAAATTGTGTGGAATTTGAATAGCTTTAAAATGAGTGGTCATGTGTAAGAATCTAATCCATATTGAGGGAAATTCAACCTTGTAAAGTCAACCATTTGGAACAATGGTAGTGATGATTTTTCAAGTCATGAAAATTGTAAATATTTGTCAGCTAGGGTTTGAATGATGGGAAGAGCAATGAAGGGCTAGGACTTCAGTGAGGAAGGAAATGAGCAACATAAATTTGGTAAAGTGGGCTATTATAGTGCACTATTTTAGAAATATTACTCTACTAATAGATAGTATAGGTGAAGTTTTGGTATTGTGAAGGATTCTATAGGAAAATGTCAAGAAAGATGCTAAATTCTAGAATAATTGTTTTCATAAAGAAAATTGAAAAGATCCAAAAAATAAATATTAAGAACACATATATTTCAAGTAAAATTATGTAGGTTTTGAAACCCGAGAAAAATTCCTAAAATAGAGGTGCAATTTTTGTGACGGCGATCCCCCCTCGATCGTTTCCCTGCACCATCACCAGACACCCCCACACCGCTAGTATTCTGGCTGTTAGGGACTAGCGCGACACCCGAATGTGGAATACAAAGGTTCCCCATGATGCCACCAAGCATTCATGAGTTTAAGGACTATGGTGCCCCAAACCCTAGCAGGAATGAGTCCATATCATATGACTGAATCATTTCGCTCTTAGGAGGATACGAGAATCTCCATGCAACCCTCCAAATATCTGAGGATGGAATCCTTAGCAGGAAAGCATCCTTCAATGATATTTTATAGAAAAATTAGTTCCATCCCTCATATATGCCAAACAAATTCATCACCCATGGAAGCGACGTTTTGTGCCCTAAAAGCCTTATGGAGGGCTATGAGTCCTGGGACACCCACTCCCTGGTGGGAAAATTTATCGAAGGATGCCCATATGGACATCATCCGTAGATGGGTTGCGTCCAAGTGGAAAACCCTAGGGAATATGGAGAACTCAGTAATGACCCGAGGGTTTTTCATGATCCAGATCAACACCCAGGAAGACGTCGAGTGCATCTTATCCAGAGGCCCATGGTTCTTCGAAAGGCAAAGTATGTTTTTGAAAAGTGGCAAGCAAAATTTGATCCTAATTCCTAGAATATCAACTTTACCCCCATCTTTTTCAGGCTCTCGAATCTCCTAGCCCACTTCTTCTACGAAGATTCCCTTTAGGGTCTTTCCAAAACCATTGACAAAATCGTGGCCATTGACCCGACCACTTGTGCAAGGACCTATCTAACCCAGACACGTGTGTGTGTAAATGTGAATCTAGAGAGTCAGTTTCCAGATCATCTGAACCTAATTTATGGGGACTTCAAGTGGAAATAGATGCTCATATATGAAAATAAACTAAAATTTTGCCCCGAATGTCAATCCCATGGTCATCTCTAGTCGTAGTGTCCCAAGCTATGATTCTTGCTCCAAACGGCCTGCTCTGAGGATCAATCGACAATGACACACCATCGCCAGTATTCCATTCCTCCAAAACAAAATATAACCATCACTAGACCCCCACTAGGATAACTCTCTCATAAGGCAAGTACCTCTGTTCCCATGGCCAATAAATTTAGTGCTTTGCAAAATTCTGGTTCTATAGAGGACATTGAGGAAGGGGAGATCCTAGGGAGCTCTAAGCTGATGCCCATCCCATAGATCCTCCAAAACCCTTCTATCATCCCTCCCTACCCTTCCCAGACCATTCCCCTAGCCAAGAAAACTCCCACCCCCTCCCTCCTCAAGCCCTAGCTCCCCTGGGAACCCTTCGAAGCCTCCCTCCAACCCACCCCATATTTCTCCCCGCCCGATCCATGAAACCCTAGCCTCACCATCCCACTCCAACCTCATAACCTCTAACTATGAGGATGAGGATCTGTTGTCCCCTGTGCAAAGGAGCCCCAGACAGACTCGAAGGTATAGAAAATCCTATATGGATGTGGGGAAAGAAAAAAATAAGGGTAGACCAATGGATTCATATAGAAGGAACAAAGACACAACAAAATACATAGCCAATGGGACCCAAAGAACGCTCTTTTAGGAAGAGGCAAGCAGCTCAAAGGATGAATGCCAAAGAACCAAACCCCCTGCTCAGCAAGGAAAATGGGGCAAGAAAACCTCCAAGAGTTCTAAATGAAAGTCCTATCCTAGAATGCGAGAGGACTAAATGGGGCATTCAAACAAAGACTGGATGCAACCATGAGAAGAGAGCATAACCCAACTATCTTTCTAATTCAGGAAACAAAACTAGGCGATCAATGGTCCCCCAAAATTGCCAAAAAGATCTGGAAAAATTGTGACTTCGTGCACTCCCCAGCATCTAGGATGTCAAGAGGGCTCATTTTCTTGTGGAACCTTGCCAAAGTCTAGGGAAACCTCATTTTAGGATAGGACAGGCAATATTCTATTCCATGACCCTGAGTCCCAGCTTTCTTGGGTAATATCAGATGTATATGACCGTAATTCCCCCCTAGGAAGGGAAGCTCTGTGGAACACACTCACATCCATGAGGTAATCATTTGAAGGAACCCCGTGGATCCTGGCTAGGGATTTAAATTCCTCCCTGCACTTCAGTGATAAGAAGGGCAAAGCCAGAACCACCCACAGGGATATTGAAGCTTTTAGGCACTTCATTGATTCCAGTGCCCTCATGGATATCCATCTCCAGGGATCCCTCTTCACCTGGAGCAACATAAGGAAAGGTGGCAGTCTCATATAGGAACACCTAGACAGATTCCTCCTTTCCAAGGAAGCCCTCCCATGGTTTGGAGATGCTAGTCTATGATCCCTCCTGAAGATTGATTCTGACCATAGCCGATTGTTGTTAGAATCAGATACCAAGCCGTAGTTCAAGAATTCATTCAGATTCAAATCAACATGGACCCACCACCCTAACCTCAAGGGGCTAATTGAGTCATGGTGGAAGCAAAATTTTTGAGGGTCTGCCACTAACAAAGTCACCCAAAAACTTAGATTCATCAAAGGAAACCTGAAGAAGTGGAACAGGCAAACTTTTGAGAATATATTTGAATCTAAGTAGTAGGTCAAATCCCAAATCAACCAAATCAAGAACACATTTCAGAGAGGGGAAGGTAGTGATAGCCTTAGGGATGAGGAGTGTAACCTATTGGCAAAATACCACAATATCCTCTCTAAAGAAGAAACCTTTTGGCACCAAAATTCAAGGCAGTTATGGCTTAGGGAAGGAGATTCCAACACCAAGTTATTCCATATTTCAACCTTTAAGCACAGAGGAGCCAAAAATATTAAGAGACTAGTCACTCAAGATGGGGAAACCACTTCGAACATCCATCTGATCAAGGACGAAGCTATTAGCCACTTCAAAGCCCTCCTAGGCCCCTCTTCTTCCCAATCCCATTTGGCCATGGAATCCCTGCTTGCCAATATCCCCACCCTCATTTCTTGAGATTCCAACGAGTTCCTCCTCATCCCTCTATCCCATAAAGAAATCCACTACGCCCTCCTTTCCATGAATCCTGACAAAGCTCCCAGCCCGAATGGATTACCACCCAGGTTTTTGTAGACCTTCTAGGATGTTGTGGGCCCAGACCTCTGTGCTGCAGTTAGGTAAATGCAATCTTACAAAACCATTCCCAAAGATGTTAACTCCACATTATTGGCTCTTATCCCCAAAGGAGCTAATACTATGTCCCTCTTAGACTATCGCCCCATCAGCCTTTGCAACATCATTTACAAAATCCTTACCAAAGCCATAGCCACCCGACTGTCTAGCATCCTCCTTTCCATCATTGATCCATGCCAAGGGAGTATAATCAAAGGCAACAACATTATGGATGGGTTCATCACCATCCATGAGTTGATTCACTCTACCCAAATATCCAAGACCACTATTTTTTTCCTCAAATTGGACATGAATAAAGCCTTCGACAGGGTCAATAGGGAATTTCTCAGCCAAGTCCTCCTCAAGTTTGGGTTCCATGAGGCCTGGGTGAATCTGGTCTACAATTGCATCTCCTCTTCTTGGTTCTCAGTTATGGTGAATGGTTTTGTTGTAGGCTACTTCTAGAGTTCCAAGGGCCTGAGACAAGGAGACCCTTTGTCTCCTATCCTATTCATCATTCTTGTTGAAATTTTGGGAAGAACTATCAAAGAAGCTTGTTCTAACAATAAACTCTCTGGCATCAAAGTAGCTTCAGGGCTCCCCCCCTCAACCCACCAATAGTTCATGGATGACACCCTACTCACAACCAAAGTCTTTGTTGCAGATGCCATAGTGATCAAGGATAGCCTTAACCTCTTTGAAGAGGTTGTTGGGTAGAAGATCAACTACACCAAAAGCAAGTTGTCTTCATCCACACCCCGATCAGAAGGTAACACAAGATTACCAAAATTCTGGGATGCTCCATAAAATACTTCCCGACCACCTACCTTGGCCTTCCCATGTTCCAGGGAAGGGCCCGCCCTGGCATGTGGGAGAACGTGGTGGACAAGATCCGCAATAGGCTAGCAAGGTGGAAGGGCATTCTCCTCTCCAGCGCAGGGAGGGCAACCCTGGTAATATTAGTATTGTAGAGTATTCCCATGTATTTTTTGTCAATTTTTAAAATCCCGGTGACCGTGGGTGAAGCCATTGAAAAAATTCAGAAATAGTTCTTGTGGTCGGGGTCCAAAACACAGAAGAAGTTCCACCTTATGGCCTGAGAAAAGACTACACCCCCAAAGATCAAGGAGGCCTGGGTTTGTGCCGCATCAATTTCACCATTCTAGTGCTCTTGGCCAAGAAATATTGGAGAGTGGTTACCAACATTAGCATTGAGTGGGTGAACATTGTGAAAAGAAAGTACCTCCAACATCATCCCTTTCTCTAAGCCACCATATACTGTAATTTCTCCCATTTATAGAAATCTATTTCGCTCTCCCAAAGCATTATTCGTGAAGGGTCTGGGTGGATTTTGGGTGATGGCTCTAACATCAATTTATGGGAGGACATCTGGGCTAGGAAAGAAGCCCTCAGTAGCAATCCCAAGTTGGCTATAGTTAGGCATATTACTAATAGCAAGTTTGGATCTAGAGTTACCGAATTCATTTCCTCTAACCAAGGGATCTAGGATTGGAAGCCGATCAAGTTCAGGATTACTAATGATACCATCACCATGGTAGTAGAAGGGATCAAAGAGGTCCTAAGGTATGTTTTTCTCCCCCAATCCAGGAAGGAGGATGAACAATGTTGGAAAGACACCATCGACAAAATTTCTCAGTCAAGACCAAGTCTCACCTCTGTGAAAGGAAGGCCATTAGGGAAGGCTCCAGCAGAAGGAAACTAGTTTCCCAAAGGATATGGCACAGGTCCCTCATCCCCAAAATAGCCCACTTTTTTTGGACCGTTATTCATAATAAAATCCTCACCATGGACAACCTAATTCACAGAGGGATCATGGTCCCTAATAGGTGCTACCTTTGCATGTAGGATTGGGAATCAGTCCAACACATCTTAATGGACTACTCCTTTGCCAGGAAAGTATTTTCTATAGCCACTTATAGATTCTAGGTTTGCTATGCATGGCCCAACTTAGTAAAAGGGTTGATCAGTCAATGGCAAAGACCCTTTAGGTATCCCAAACTCAGTTTCTTGTAGAGTTCCATCATCCACCATATTTTTTGGTAGATCCAGCTAGAACGTAATAGGTGAGTTTTTAGCAAAGAACCCAAAACCCAGGATGTAGTGGTTGTTAAAGCCTTGGCCTTCGCCATGGAAAATAATAGTCTCATCCCCTACCAGTTCTTGCCTCCGCCTGGGATTGAAGAGCAGCTTTGTTCTTCCCTTAAGATCCCTCAAGACTACTGTAAAACCAAGAACCCCCCGAAGGACAAAGCCCTGGTCAAGTGGAATCCCCCCCCTCAAGTGTGGCTAAAGGCCAAATTTGATGGAGCATCCAAAGGGAACCCAGGAAAATCCAGGGCAGGTGGAGTCATCAGAGATCATAAAGGTAGAATCATCAAGGCCTATTCTGAAAACCTTGGCACCCAAACCAACAACTTTGTCAAGGCTAGAGCGGTTTGGAGGTGCATAGATTTATGCAAAAACATAGCGAGCCCACTTATCTTTGAAGGGGACTCTAAAATCATAGTGAACCTCATTCAGAGTAGCAGCAAGGGAGCAAAAAATATCTAAAATATCATCTTGGATTGCCAATGATGGATCTGTGATAGGGAGAGAAACCAGATCAAGCACATCTACAGAGAAGCCAACCAAGTGGCTGACATCCTCGCCAATAGAGCTATCATAGGAAGATCCCTCATAATTTGGGAAAGAAATTTCCCACCAAATTTATTGAAAAGGTTAACCATGATATGGTCAAACTTCCTAGTGGTGACAAGTCCTAAGAGACTGGGAAATGACGACAACAGTTCTAGTGGTTTTAGAGGGGGGTTTCCTTTATTTTTCTATGTTGCTCGGTTACATATGTTTTTGGTTTTGGGATTCTCGGGTTAAAGGGCTTGTTTCTTTTTGGATTGCTATCAGCCTCGTGGCCTAGCCTATTTGTGTTTGTATTGTCTGCAAATTTTGTGCAGTTATTCCATATGTAAATAGGGTCGGGCCCCTTCAACCCATAAAGTAAATAAAATTTACTTTTACTTACCAAACAAAAATTATATAGGTTTCTAGCTATAACATTTCAATTGAGATGTAAAGTGTATTTATTTATAAAATATCAAGCTCTAAAGAAGAGAGTTGTAATTAGTCAAGGGTGGGGGACGTGACTACAACCCCTTATTATACAAAAAAAAATGATAAGACTCCAACTATCATTGTGTTTAGATGAATTTAAATATCAATATGCCCGTAATGACCCTCACAACATAATTGCTCTTTGGAATCACATGCATGCTACCTTGTTGCTTGCCTACTGTATTCTCGAGAAAATTTAAATATGGTGGAGAATTGTAAGGACTAAAACTGGGTAGAAGGTAGGCCTTTGGGAGTAAATGATTTGGAGCATATATCTTAAATAGAAACTTTTGAATATCTTTGATCCTTTATTATCCTCTCCTCCTCCCACGGACTCAACCAAATATACTTGGTCTAATTATCAATTTAGAAAGAACCTCAAAATGGCCATACTTCATCAATTTTATGTTTGATCTTTCCACAATCGATTGATTTATCCTAAAAATATTAACTATCTTGACATACCATTTGTTTGTAATGATATCTTAATTCTCCTTAATTTCTCTTGTCCCCCATATATTAATCTATCTATCTCCCCTTCAAGCTCAATGTTTTGCATATGGTCTCTGAGGAATGAAAGAACCTTATATCCTTTATGTGGCAACTAAAATCCCATCCTTCTACTAAAGTGGGTTGGATACAATAGCAAGAAGGAGGTATCAATAGAACAACAAAGTTTCTAAGTCAGTATGACCAATAGGTTACCAAGACCAAATACCAGAAGGCTGACCTTCTCATGTCTTAACTTGACCATGCCTGCACTATCCTTGATAGAAACCTTGATAACTTGAAATCTCAATATTTTTATGGTATGTAGATTAAATATGAATTGAATTAGATCAAACATGAGGCCAAATGCTCTAATTTTTTCTTTGCCTTCTTCAAGGACAAATAAAAATCTAAGAACATCACTACCATTAAGGACTCCTCAAGGACTCATAAGTTCAATCAACATGAAATTGATGAAGTATTTTAAATCCACTTCCAACATATCTTTGTTGTTGATCCTCTAGATTATTTTCTCCCCATCTTGGAGGACTATATTAAGGAGTCTATCTTGCAAAAAGTTTCCCCCTAAAATCTAGGATAGACTTGACCTTAAAAACACATTGGTAGATCTATTGTAGGCTATTTCTTGAATGAAATATTATAAATCCTTAGGTCCTAATGGTATTCCTATGGAGTTCAACAAGATATTATGACTCTTGACCAATAAATACCTGTATTTTATCTATTGGGAAGCCACCACATTTGGCTTGCTTGGTACCTTCATCAATCAAGGCATGATCAACCTTATTTTAAAAGGCACAAAATGTTACGTCTATCTCTAGTTGGAAGTGTATCACCCTACTTAATGTTGCATACACAATTATTGTTAAGGCCTTACCATGAAGTTGAGTCTTGTGGCCTTTAAAATTGATAGAGAAGAACAATTGAGGTTCCTTAAAGGAAGGTTTATTTTTGACAACTTGTTGCTGGCTTAGAAAAATTCCCAACGGTCCAAGGACTCTATGTAGGACATCATTTTTCTAAAGATTGATTTTGATAAGGCCTACGATTGTACTAGCTAGAGACATATATTGAATTTGCTTTCTTGGTTGGGTTTTGGTAATAATTTTTGCTCCCACATCTCTCTTCTATTTTAATTTACTTCATATTAAGTGGTGGTTAATGGTATCTTATCTTATAATTTCCCCTTCAAATACTCAATTCACCAAGATTGTCCTATTGCCCCCTCCTATATGCTATTAAGGTTGATGCCTTTGAATAGCTTTTGAAGACCACTCATAGAGAAAGCCTTTTTAGAAGAATCACTATCCCCGACCAGTAAGTTGTGATCAACTCACACTTTCTTGATGACTCTTTGTTATTTATACATAATAGTCAAGAGGAGCTAGAAACAATGATAGAGGCACTCCAACTATATTATGATGTTTCCAGATCCATAGTCAATGGCAAAAAAACTAAATTAATTTTGCTCTCTAGCATCTAATCTTGTACCTATGATCCTCCTGATTGGAAGCTCACTATCCTTAGTTCCATCATTAGATATATGGGGATCCCCTTTGGGATTGATGCTTCTCCAAGGGTCATGTGCGATTGGGTCCTCAATAAGGTGTAGAGAAAACTTTCTACTTGGCCTACTAGTTTTCTTCCATTTGATGATAAAGTCTAGGTTCTCAAAAATATCTTTATAGCCTTGTATATTTATTAATCCTCTTGATAGACTTAAACTAAATCTAGTTACCATAAGTTCACCTCTATACTAATACAATTCATATGGAGCAAATGGATTGGGGATTATTCTTTATTAGCTATCGCATGGAAGTTTTGTGTCACCCCTACTTCCCAAGTAAGGTTTGACATTCTTGATCCTATCACTCAAGGTAAAAGTCTTGCAACAAAGTGGATAACTAGAGACTTAATGGGAGTTGAACCTTAAAAGGTTATCATCATATCCAATATCTCTGTAGCTACCTATAAACACAAACATATCCATACTACTTGGTAGCACAATTTCTATTAGTGGTTTGCTTCTTCTCCATAGGAATTAGACAACTTGGTAAACCTAAAACTCCTTGATTCAAGGGAAGGCTAACTCCTTGTGAGTTGGTCTTTCTATAGTCACTCATAGCATATGGTGGAACACCATTATCTAGATACATGTTGACCCCTTAGCCATTTTAAAGGAATGCAAGACTCTGTTCTTAGTAGCCTAGGGTTTATTACTACTATTGAATATTTGGGATAAGTCTTCAAGGAAGTAGTTGTATTGGAAACAATCAAGATTTTGGTATTTCCTTCCTCCCTACTATAAAGTAATATTTGAGGGTCTATTCTTACCATGGTTACTATCAAAATAAACTGCTCTATTTTATCCTTATGGTTTGATTGATGTTGATGGAACAACTGCCCCTTATAATCCATTTAGTCTAAATAGTTGTATATGCATAATCCATTCCTTTGACTTCTTTCCTCAACTTAATGAGAAGAGGGACCTTCATCTTTCTAAATAACAATGACTTTTTCTTATCGATAGACTATGAAAGTGGCTCTTGTTGCCTAGGATTTATAGTTTACCTGGAGAGTCCTTTAATGCAAAATCCCTTCTCTTTAACACCTAGAAAATCTTAACCTAACCCAATCCTTTTGTGCCACCTATAGGTAAGTGGAGTCTATCAAACATTTATTTTGATTTTTTCCTTCTATCAAACAAGACTGGGAAGTATTTTGTCCTTAATTGCTTGGTTGATTCTAATCCTTATAATATAAGCTTAGACATTTTTGAGAGTCATTACACAATTTATTTATAAATTAAGGTACAAATTTTCATTTACTAGGAAGGCTCTAGCCCCTTGGGCTAGGCACAACTCCCTCACATGTGGTATCCTCTTGTAGGTGAAATAGGGTTCACAATCAGAACCAAGTTCTTGGACACCTCATTAGGAAGATTCATGATAGACTTGGAATTGTGGAGTTGAAATGAAGGTGGTGTTACCCCTTAGCTTTATTCCTATTTGCAAGAAGTCCACTATAAAGGAGTGACCTCGTGATGTTTCATCTATTAAGGTAGTGGCTTGAAATCTAAATCTACCATGATCCTTATCAGATTATTATATGGAGAGTGACTGGTAATATGTTGGCTATTGTTTTGTCTAGCATTCACCCTTGACATTCTTATATGTTTATGCATTAGCAGTTATATACTGTGAACTATTTACCTTGAGAGCTCCAATTAGATTTTGCTCTATATTGGCCAATTTTGTATATAGTCTTAGATACTTTATGTTTTTGTTGTTTTTTGATTTATGATGGATTGAGAGCAATTCAATTTGTATGGCCTAAGACCCTATAATTGTATATTTGACATTGTTTACTATTAATATAAATTTATTTTTTGATTAAAAAATTAAATGATCATTAAATCAAATAAAAAAAGAATATCCATGGTTGATGAGTAATTTTTTTATTTATATTAAATTAAATTCTGTTTCTTGTTATTATAACCAAGGTGTGAACTTCCTTAATGACAACTTAGCAAGCAGGGGATCTGCTTTTTGGAAGGCAATTCTCACAAGCAGGGATCTTGTCAAGAAAGGTCTTAGATGGATTCTAGGAAATGGTCAAACAATAGACTTTTGGAAGGATCGGTGGGTGAGAGCTGAGGAGTTATCCTAGAATCCTCGTTTGGATAGGATTCAGGAGCATATGGAGTAGCATATTGGGAAGAAGGTTGCAAATTATATGTGGCAGGATATAAATATCAATAGGTGGAAAGACATCAGAGTATAGGGTTTTGAAGCAGATTTTGAAGAGCTTTATAACATTTTAACTCAAAAAATTATTCCCTCTAGAGAGGATGAAGATCATATTGTTTGGGCTGAGACTGAAAGTGGTGACTTCACAATTAAGTCTGCCTATAATTTGCTTCTCAATGTGGAAGGTCAACAATTTCAACCAAGTTTGGTTTGGATCAAAGGCTTAATTCCTAAAATATCCTTTTTTTCATGGCTGGTGATTCAAGGAAAAATCCTCACTATGGACAATATGTTATCCAAAGGTATGGTTATTGCTAACCGTTGCTACATGTGCAGGGTAGGATGGGAGACAACCCAACACTTGTTTCCCGAGTGTCCGGTAGCGGAGTCTATCCTGGATGAACTTTTCCAAGCCTTTAGGATCTCGTGGGTTAAGCCTGCTCTTATATATGAAGTGTTCCATCAATGGCCTCAACCCTTTGTTAACCTAAAACTTAAGTACCTATGGAAAATTTGTTGGTATCATTTTATCTGGCAGATTTGGCTAGAAATGAACCATAGAGCCTTTAAGGATACCATTCACAACCCAAAAACCATCCTCAATAGGATTATTGTCTTTGCGAAAGAAAACCTTAGCACCTTAGTGGATGAGAACCACTCAATTCTTCCCCAAGAAAAACAATTAGCTCGGGCCTTAGGTATTGAGGACAAACCTTCCATTCCTTTGCCCAATCCCATAAATGGGATTTCTTGGGAGCCACCCCCCCGGGGTTGGTTTAAACTAAATTTTGATGGTGCAGCCAAGGAGAACCCGAGAAGAGCTGGAGCTGGAGGAATAATCAGGGATCATCAAGGAAATCTGGTCAAGGCCTTCGCTGAACCATTGGGAATAAGAACTAATAACAAAGTAGAAGCTAGAGCTCTTTGGAGAGGGTTGCAAGTAGCCCAAGCAACTCAAGGTAACTTGATGATTGAAGGTGATTCTATGAACATCATCAACCTGTTAACCAATGGCAAAAAACCTCCATAGAGAATCAAGGGAGTCATCCATGAAGTGAGGATCCTTTTTGCGGCAATACAAAATAGGAGGGCTCGTCACATGTACCGTGAGGCCAATAGGTCAGCTGACAAATTAGCCAACATAGGTGTTGATGTTGGTAGTTTGGTGACATGGACACAAGATGTGCCACGTGAAGTGGAAAACATTATTTGTCATGAAAAGAAACCTACCCGTTAAGGATAAATATGAATGGGTGTTCTTTCCCCATGGAGTTGGTAATAACTATGGGGTTTCCCTCTAAATCATACCAAATTGGAAATGAAGGTAATAGGGTGTAAGCCTTGGAAGATTTCGACAAAGAATAGGAAATGGGCAAGCAACAGGTTTCACAAGTGCAAAGTTCCAAACTTCAATTCCTGTCAATATAAGTAATGTTTACAGTTATGTTTAGGTATGGGTGTGCTTTGTTAGTAAGGTGTTGTAGGGGATTCAACACAATTTCTAGTAAGAAAGTTTCAAGGATGACTAGGATCTACAATCTCAATAGAAGGTTGGATATTGTAATAGGTTTTGGGTTAACCTGCAAAACCCGGTAATTAATAAAGACTTTTATTTACCAAAAAAAATATATAAGTAGATATAATAATAAACCTAAAAATAATCAACCCCCACGGCGGATATGTATATGTATAAGAAGTATTTATTCAATTAAAAAAATAATCAACCTAAAAATAATCAAATGACATTAGCTCAACTAGTTAGATTCCTCAACATTTAAGGAGAAGACCCAAGTTCAAATCTTGTCAAATAATGCATGGATAATATCCAAATTGTTGTAATACCACTAAGTGTGGTGATGATGTAATACGTTTCAATTACATATAACCAATTGAAAAAATTAATAAACCTCAAAATTGAAAAGAGTTATAGTTATAGTTACATGCTGTGTAGTTTCCCTTGTCATTAGATATTGTGATTCTAGCCATTTACCAGTTAACTAATCAATTCAAGTTGAATGAATATGTTAAGAACAAAAAAATAATATAATATGATAATGATGTAATATAAATAAGAAAGTTTCAATTTCATATAATTAATTAAAAATAATAATATAATATAAATAAAAATATTTCAATCTTATATAATTAATTAAAAAATAATAAATCATAAATAAGTTATAATAACACGCTAACCTGAAAATAAGAAATAATAACATACATGCTGTGTAGTTTCACTTGTCATTAGATATTGTGATTCCAGCCATTTACTAGAGCAAAGAATAATTTGAGTAATGTGATTTGAGCGATTTGTCTAGTTTTTTTAATGCAAGCCAGCCAGTTATCAGCTGACCAAGTTATCAGCAAAAAAAAAAAAAATATGACTTCAGCTGATTAGATAGTTTTATGCAAGCTTAATCAATTACCGGTTGACTGATCAACTTATATAATAGTTTTGTTATTCTATCGGCGTTTTGATGGAAAAAAAATAATGGACTAATATAACTTCAGCTGATTAGATAGTGTTTATGCAAGCTTAATCAATTACCTGTTGATCGATCAACTTATGTAATAGTTTTGTTATACTATCGGCATTTTGATGGAAAAGAAATAACTTTAATTAGTGGTTTTATTATTTATTAAATAGTATTAATTTAATTGATTAAATTTTTAATTTAAAAATAAAATACAAAGCCATCACACACCCACCCATGTTACAGTTTGAACCTTGGACCTCCCAAAAAAGAGCCAAAGCCACAACCTTTGCGCTGCACCCCAGGTGCTTTCATAAATAAAATTTTAATCTTATTAAATAATATATACTTAATTTTGTATTTTATTATTTTATTATATTATATATTTAATATTACTAATTAATAGTTTGTCTTAAGGACCTATTTAGTAGTTTAGTATTATTATTATTTTGGGTACATAGGGGTTCTAGGGCCAGTCCCAAGATTTGAACCTTGTTTGGTAGCAGAAAAAGATTGTTTATTATTTCCTGTAAAGGAAAGGGTTTTCATCTAGGAGACCCAAATTCGAATCTTGGTATAAGGGAACCAAGACCCCTTTAAAAAAACTTATGTTTTAACTTAAATTTCTATTTCACGAGGGATACTGTAATGGTGGTATAAGGGAACCAAGACCCCTTTAAAAAAAACCTATGTTTTACCCTAAATTTTTTATTCCATGAGGGATAAAGTAGTGGTATGTCTTTGGGTTTTCATCTAGAAGACCCTAGTTCAAATCCTAGTACAAGATAATGTGAGGAATACCATAGTGGCATGTCTTTGGATTTTCATTTAGAAGAACCAAGTTGGATTGAGACCCCTTTCAAAATTTTGTGTTTAATTGAAAAATTTAGTATATTTTAGTGACATGTCTTTGGGTTTTCATGTAGGAGACCCAAGTTCGAACCTTGGTACAAGGGAACTAGAATCCCTTTCAAAAACCCATGCTTTACCCTAAAATTTTGGTCCTAAGTTTAAGTTTGAACCGTGATACAAGGAATCGAGATTCCTTTCAAAAACCTACATTTTATTTTAAAATTATAGTGTCATGAGGGAAAATGTAGTGGTACATCTTTGGTTTTTTATCCAGGAAACCCAAGTTCAAACCTCGGTGCAAGGAGAGAAAGACCCCTTTAAAAAAAAAACTATGCTTTATCCTAAAATTTTATCGCTACTGGGATACTATAGTATGTCTTTGGATTTTCACCCAGGAGACCCAAGTTCAAATTGATGCACATGGGTTCAGGACCCTTTAAAAAAATTATGCTTTACCTTAAAATTTTTCATCCAAGATACTCAAGTTCAAACCTTAGTACAAGGGGACTGAAACCTATTTCAAAATACCATGCTTTACCCTAAAAAAAATTGTGCCATAGTATGTATTTAAATTTTCATCCTAGAGACCTAAGTTCAAACCTCAGTATAACAGGATCGAGTCCTTTTCAAAAATCCTTTACCCTAATTTTTTTTGTACCATAGTATTTATTTGTATTTTCATTGAGGAGACCCAAGTTCAAATCACTACACAAAGGATCAAGACCCTTAAAAAAAACCATGCTTTACCTTCTAATTTTTTCATCCAAGAGACCCAAGTTCAAACCCCAAAACAAGGGGACCAAGACCCCTTTCAAAAAAGCCATGCTTTACCCTAAAATTTTATCCTTGTTGGAATACTGTAGTAATTCTTTGGATTTTCATCAAGAGACCCAAGTTCAAATTAATGCAAATGAGATCGAAACCCTTAATAAAAATCATACTTTATCTTAAAAAAATTTCATCCAAAAAACTTAAATTTAAATATTAGTACAAGTGGATTGGGAACTTTTCAAAAACCTATATTTTACCCTAAAAAATTTTATACCATAGTGTGTCTTTGGATTTTCATCGAGGATATCCAAGTTCAAACCCTAGTACAAGGGGATTGAGCCCCTTTCAAAAATTTGTGCTTCACCCTAAATTGTTTTGTATCATAGTATATTTTTGAATCTTCATCCATGAGACCCAAGTTCAAATCGTTGCACAAGGTATGAGGACATTTTCAACATTTCATCCAGGAGATCCAAGTTCAAATCATTGTACAAGGGATGATGACCCTTTCAAAAAATATCTATTCTTTAGCTTAAAAAAATTTCATCCAAAATATCTAAGTTCAAACCCTAAAAAGACTGATCCGCTTTCAATTACTTGTGGTTTAGTTTAAAAATATTGAGTCCCCTTTCAATTATTTGTGCTTTACCCTAAAAAAAATTGTGTTGTTAGGATACTGTTATGGTATGTCTTTGGATTTTCATCCAGGAGCCCAAGTTCAAACCTTGGTACAAGGGGATTGATATCCCTTTCAAAAACTTGTGTTTTATTCTAAAATGTTAATCCTTATTGGGATACAATAGTGTGGTACGTCTTTGTGTTCTCATCTAGGAGACCTAGGTTCAAATTATTGCACAAGGGACTGAAACATTTAAAAAACCCAAGCTTTATCTTAAAATCTTGTTTCATGAGAGGTATGTCTTTGGGTTCTCATTTAGGAGATCCAAGTTCAAACCACTACACAGGAGACCATACCCTTTAAAAACTTGAGATTTACCCTATAATTTTGTATCATTATGGATATCATAGTGGTATATCTTTTGGTTTTCTTTGAGGATACCCAAGTTCAAACCTCAGTACAAGTGGATGGGATGCTTTCAAAAAACCATGTTTTACCATAAAATTTTACCTAAAAGCGATAGACCGGTTGGTAGAGTTCGAATGCTTTATGTTGGCCTACCTCGATTTGATTCCTTGGAAGGTTAGGGTATTGTTTGATTCATTTTTATCTAACAAGATAGAGTTTATAAAGATTAAAAAAAAAACTGATCATTTTATTTTTTTGAAATAGAATTTAAAAAATTATATTGAAGCAAAGATTATTTACAAGTTGGGACGAGACTCCTCCTAGCCTTAGCCAACAAGAATACCTATTTAAATAATTAAAAGGATATCTACATTAGAGCAAAATTATTTAAACTACATGGTTGTCCAAATTATCTATACACTAGATTTTCTCAGCAACCTATCTACTCCTCTCATCCTCAATAGCCATCCCACTGTGCCAATGAACCCCTACCTTCTTCTTGGTACCCATCTTAGCCAGGAATTCTTCCACTTTATTTAGATATCTGGCCACATAAATGAAAATAACATCTTCTAATTCCCTCCATAACTCCTTAATTTGGGTGACAATAATCCTCAACCTTTATGTCTCTAAAGCAAAGTTCCTCATGCAATCCAGAGCTGCTACTAATATTTGAGAATTTTATTCTATGATTATATTTATTTAACATTGTCTTATCATCCATATAGAAGAAAATTTGATAGCTAAGGATTTTATTTCACTATTTATAGCCCTACGCAAGCCATGTAGTTCCCAAATTGAGCACTATCCCAACATGATTTCTGTAGACCACTCCAATTCCAACTCTACCTAGATTACCTTTTACAGTTCCAACAATATTAATTTTAATCCAACCTTATGGGGATGGTTTTTAAATAGATTTATCTTATCCCTCCTCCTTTTTTTTCCTTCTCCATTGTCCCTATATAAGCTTATGTTTCTTATTTAGCATACATTGCCATAGTTTTCATGACTTTGCTCCAAATGACCTACCCAACGCCATCCAAGAATGAAAAGGTTTCTCTAATTTTTTTTTCATTTCTCTCCAACAAAACTTGCCACTAAATAAAGTTTAATCCAATATTCCACTCAATAAGAAGAGTGTTAGATTTAAATCTACCCCTCTTCCATATTTCCAAAATATGAATCCAATTCAAATAACCATTGGCTCAGATTTATTAAGCTAAAAACCATTGCTTCCATATTTGGAAAGTAAATGAGAACTCAAGCATCAAGTGGTTAGATTTTCTGTGCTTTTATCTTATAAAATACATTGGGATGGACCAACGATTCTATTGTCTTAGATTATGAAAGGTAAGATTTCTATTATGCATCAACTGCTAGGCAAAGAAGTTTACTTTTGGCCAACCATTTGACTTCCAAATATTTCTTCAATCCTCAACCTGATATGCATGAGGAGGAGGTCTTTGAATATTTTCATATCCATCCTTCACTATGTAGACTCGAAGGCTCCCATAGCCCCAAGCTAATCCATCCTCATCATATATACCTATGAGAAATATTGTTGCCAATATTTTAGTCATGATGGGTGTCAATTTTGAAAGAATTTTTTTTGGTAGATAAGATACTATATAATTAATACCGGGTTTTACAGGTTGACCCAAAATATTTTACAAAAATCAGCCTAGGGCTATTGATGAACATGTCCTTACTAAGGATCCTATATATGTAAAATATACATGCCGCCAAAGCCATTACATCCGGTAAGGCACATAGCTTGTTATCAAAAAGAAACTTCCCATACAACATTTTGGGTATACCTCGAGAAAACACACCTACATCATAATTACAAAAAAATAAACAGACACAAATCCCTTCCTTGAAACAATGGAGAAAAAAAAAGCTGCAGACACACATAGTAGAGTACTGAAAAAAACTCCCACAAGATCTGTATTGACAGTTACTCTTAATAATTATTTGGTAATTACTTTCTTTCGTATATGAAATGCTTTGGGACCAGATCCTGTCGTGGCAAATCAGCCTTGGAGAAGTAAACCTACTGGCTAGATTTATGGCGGTGGCTATCTAGTGGTCCACGTGGCTCTGGTTCGAAGTCTTATATTGTCGTTTCTTTCTGCCTTGTGATTATCAACCAACCTCAAATTACTAAGATGACTAGGAGCCATGTTATCTAACATGTGACTATCCCCATTAGTCTTTATGGTATTTCCAAGCAGCATCCACCAAGACTGACAACTCGAATAATTTTTATTGTGAATCCACTTCAAAAAAGAGATGGGAATACTCATAGCCTTTGAACTTACAATGTCTTCCTTGTTGGTAAATTCGACTATCATTCTTGGAATTATTGTTGAATAATCTCCTCTACTTCGCTTGGGATACCATGTTCCCATTTGAAAAGTCCATCACCATCGACACCCAAATTGGCTAGCTTATTAGCAACTTTGTTAGCTTCCCAAAAGACATGTTGGGATTTTCTATCCTGTCTTCCCTAGAAAAGGATCCTAACCTCTTCAAAAATTGTTTTAATCCTCCAAGGAGGTGTTTTCCAATTATTGAGAAGATTTATATCATGCATAGAGTCTCCTTCTATGATCAAATTGCCTTCTAAGTCTTGAGTCATTTGAAGGCCTCTCCACATAGCTCTAGCTTCAGTTTCATTGTTCATCCTTGTTCCCAAATATTCAAAAAATGCAAGTATCATATTCTCATTATGATCTCGCACAATGCCACCAGTACCTTCTCTACCAAGATTGTCCTTATTTGCTCCATCAAATTAAGCTTAAACCAACCCGTAGGATGTGGGGACCACTTAACATTGGCTCTAGGGTTGACTACCCTAGGCACAGACTCATCTAACAAGATTAATCTTAAATATTGAGCAATTGTGGTCTCCTACAGATGAGGTTTACAACTATCAAAAGGGATAAGATTCACATTCTCGTTGGCAAAGGATAAGATCCTGGCAATGATAGTTTGATGATCATGGATAGACTCATTAAATACTCTATGGTTCCTTTCTAACCACACCTGCCAAAGATAGTGATTGAGACAAAATTTCCACATGTATCTAAGTCTTTGGATTGAAAATGGGCAAGGTCACTGGATGAAAAAATCAAGTACGATGGCTGGTTTAACCCAAGAAATATTGAAGGCCTGAAAAAGCCCCACTTGGGACAATCAAGGAAAAAGGGTACTAAAGGAAAATGTGATAAATGGTCTCCTGACCTGCACAGATAACAACGATTAGTGATATAAATACATTTATGCATCATATTATCAATGGTTAGAATTATTCCTTGGATAACCAGCCATGAAAAGACTACAATTTTTGGAATTAAATTTTTTATCCAAACTAAGTCCTTTTGGAGGACAAAATCCTCATCATCAAGCAGAAGCTTGTAAGCTGATTTAACAGTGAACTGACCATTTTTCGTAGGAGCCTAGGTAACTTGATCTTCCTTGGGTCTCATGGGGATAAACTATTTCTCAAGAATGTTACAAATATCATTTGATTTCGCTTGAAATCCCTAAATCCTTATTTGTTTCTAGTTCATGTTGTCTTTATCCTCAACCATATAATCAAAGAATTTTCTACCAATGAGTTCTTTCATGATATCTCTGATTCAGGCTAAGTTAGGATATTGCGTCAGTGGTTTGTCCTTGGCCCATCTATCATTCCAACAATTTATCCTCTCACCATTGCCTAAAACCCATATTAAACCTTTTTAGATGATTTCCTTAAAATTGAGAATTGCTTTCCAAAAAGCAGAACCTCTGATTGGAACTGAGTCACTTAGAAATTCCATATTTTGAAGATACTTTCATTTGATGATAGCTATCCATTCATTTTCTTCACCAAAAATGAGGCACCATGCCTGCTTAGCTAGTAAAGCTAAATTCATATGAGCAATTATCCTTAGACCTAAGCCCCCATTTTACTTGGGTCTGCACACTTTGGTCCATCCTACAAGGTGTATCCTTTTTTCTCCTCTGATCCAGTCCATAAAAATTATTTTTTGAGTTTCTCAATTTTCTAGAAAACCTTCACAGGGGATTTGAAAATGGAGAGGAAATAGACTGGAATGCTTTGAAGAGAGGCCTTAGTGAGGGTCAGATTTCCTGCTTGAGATAGAAGATGACCTTTCCATCCAACAAGTTTTTTTTTAATTCTTTCAATAACCCTCTCCCACATTGACTCTCTTGGAGAACCAATGAAAAGAGGGAGACCAAGATACGAAGTGGGGAGGTTTGCTATATCACACCCTAAAATTTTTGCAATCCTTCCTTGCCTTTGAATGGGGGTGTTCAAGAAATATAACTTGCTTTTATTGAAATTAACTTTCTGACCAACAACATCCTCGTAGAGTTGCAGGATGTATTTAATTATTTTGGCCTCAACCATCGATGCCTTAGTCAATAGAAGGGTATAATCGATAAACTTTTGGTGAGAAATAGCCCTAGTGAGAGATGTTACCTTGATTCTTGATATTAGCCTTGAACTACAAGCATTTTTTATGGTTCTGCCTAAATCTTCTGCTACAATGATGAATAACATGGGGTTGATAGGGTCCCCCTGCTGAATTCCTCTACGACTTTGAAAGTAACCAGCAGTTGTTCCATTAACTAGAATCAAGAACCATGCTTTAGAAATGCATTATTTGATCAAATTAACCCATTGG
Source organism: Wollemia nobilis (assembly GCA_028583015.1). Classification (NCBI taxonomy): domain Eukaryota; kingdom Viridiplantae; phylum Streptophyta; class Pinopsida; order Araucariales; family Araucariaceae; genus Wollemia; species Wollemia nobilis. The sequence continues at coordinate 3,049,290 of JAQPPZ010017116.1, read as the reverse complement.
TGGTGAAAACCAAACTTAAGGAGGAAAACAATCAGAAAGTCCTAATTTAGCCTGTCAAATACTTTGTTCATATCAAGCTTGAAGGCAAAAACAAACATGTTAGTCTTATGAGCAGAGTGCAGAGCTTCATGAACTGTGATAATTCCATCCACTATTGACATGCCTTGGATAGAGCTTCCCTGGAATAGATCTATGATGTGGGGCAGAACATATCTCATTCTATTTACAATGGATTTAGTTAGGATCTTGTAAGAAACATTGCACAGACTGATTGGCCTGAAGTTAGCCATAGATTCAGGGGTTTGCTTCTTAGGAATTAGAGAAATAAAAGTACAGTTGAGACCTTTTGGGATATGATTTCTTGCTTGGAATTCTATGATAGTAGAAATTACATCCTCACAATTTTCCAAAATGCTTGATATAAATGAGGGGGAAAGCCATCGGATCCTGGGGCTTTGTCTGGCTCCATGCTAAAAAAGGCTTCCTTAATTTCCTCATCAAAAAAGGGAGCTAGAAGCTTAAGATTTATATCCTCATTTATTATGCTATGAATGGATTGCAAGAGAATATCTTTGGCCTCCTCATTACACTGCAATTCCTGACCAAGGATATAATTGAAATAAGTTACTGCCTCCTTTCTGATGTTAAGTCCTGAGTAATAGAACCATCTGCTTTTTTTAAAAAAATTATCTTGTTATTGCTTTTGTTTCTAAGCATGGTGACTTGAAAAAACTTAGAATTTTAATCTTCATATTTCAACCAAAGAGCCCTTGATTTTTGCCTCCAATAGATTTCCTCACAGGCCAAAAATGTTATGAAACTCTTCTAGTTTTGTCCGTTCCTCCCGCCTAGTAGTTTCATCAACATCACCATGTTGAATCCTCTGATCAATTATCTTCAAATTTTAAAAAACCTATTTTTTATTTTCAAAGAGATTCCCAAAGACCTCTTTGTTTGAAGTTCGAATATTTTCCTTAACAAACTTTACTTTTCCAGTAAGTTTAAAAGTTGCACTACCCCTAACAGACTGCTGCCACCACTGTAGAATATTTGATCCACATAGATTGAAATATGAAAGGTTTTTTGAAGGATAGAGAGTTAGGGATCTCAAAAAAAATGGGATTATGATCAAAGATAATTTTAGGAAGGGCTTGTAGGGTAGAATCACTGAACATATTTGTAGCCTCCTTTGATAGAAAAAACCTGTCAAGCCTTTCTTGAATGAGATGACACCCTATCCACCGATTGCTCTAGGTATAATTCACTCCTCTAAGTTTTACATCCATCAACATGTTGGAGTTCACAAATTCATTTAACTCATCCATGCTCCTGATAGGTGGTCCATTTCCACCCATTTTGTTCTAAAGGGTAAAGAGAAGTGTTAAAATCCCTAGCCAGAATCCAGGGGACATTATGGAAGATTTCACTCAGATTTCCTAAGTACTTCCATAGTAGAGCTCTCCCTTGAATTGAAGTTAGGCCATAAATATTTGAAAGGATCCATGACCTATTGCTATTTATTTCCTTAAATAAAACACTAAGAACCCTATCATTTTTCTGAATAATGATGCCTTCTACTATTTGGGGATCCCACAAAGTCATAAGGCCTCTAGATGCTCCTCTGGATGATTTGCAAACCATCTCCCCTTGATTCCATATTTTATTTTCTACTTTTTTTGATCAAAAAACTCTATGTTTGTGCTTCTTTCAATTTCCAATAATATAGTTTCTAAATTTCAAAAATTTTAAATTGGTGTTGAACTCCTTATAACTCCCTAATTGGAAATTTAGAAAACTAATGTATTTGCAAATTTAATATTTCAATTTCAATGTGGAAATCCTTATTTCTCCAAGTTAAGCTATTTGCAAATATTTCTATGCAATTTGAATTTAAAATAGGATAAAGTAATTTGAAATGCTTTCAATTGAATTCCACTTGCTTCAAATAATATTATATATCATTCAATAAATCTTATAAGATTTAAATTTAGTAATGCATTACCTTACGACTCCATTTATCCAAATAAACTTATGTGTAGAAGAATAATACAGGACTATACCTTATACCTCCTTTGATTTTACAAAGGTTATAAATTAATTCAAATATTCCATACCTTATTTAATATAGCGCTTCAGACTTCATCTTGATTCCTATAACTCTGCAACCTATGCTTTATCTATGCTCTCCTTTAACTGCACTGCATTCAATGCTCCTTCATGCTCACTAAATTTGGTCCTTGTAAGGTTTGACTATCATTTTTTCATTCTTTCACTCTTCTCCAAGGTGCTACAATCTGATTCCAATGCACTCTCTTCATTGTGCTTATGCTATATTTAGCCTATGCATTAATATGCGCCATTTAGACATTGCACCTTCTTTCAATAATGACTAGTATTCTGAGTATCAAGTACCAAGTGGCACCAACAGTCTTTGCAATTCTTTGAAAACATTTCCTATGGTGCTCTACCCAACTTTATCTTGCTTAATGCTTGACAAGAGTGTTATATTTTGTGGGTATGAATGTATTATGACTCCTTGAATGTTGCAAATAGAGCATTGCTCTCCTCTAATGGAATATGTAATATTATATACATGGTATATGGTTTCTATAATGCTTGACCTTCCTTATCATGCACCTTATTCCCCCTAATTTTGGTTCTCTTTTTCTTAGCCTTCAAACACTCAAAACTCCTTTGTGTTGTTCAACTTATCAATGTTCACTAATATTATTTTGGTTGTCACTTCTTCAACTCTCTCCTCCTATGGAATTTTGAACATTTGATGATTCCTTTGTAATGAAGCTTACTTCAAATTTGGTGGTTCTCACCGTACCCTAATTTTTCTTCTTATTGGATATTTTATTTTTTACAATGCTCGCCCTTTGATGCTATCTATTCGTATGCCATGACCTATGATGCTATTAGTGGTAGTGAGACTACGATATTTCTCCTCACATTAGGGGTGCAACCTTCATGGCTCAACCTTGCAATCTGATGATGATTTCCAATGTTCTATGTTGGTTGCACAATGATTTTTTATCAACACTCTATGTTGCCTTCCTTGGTGTAAATGACTGTCTCCTTCAATATGATTTCTTTTCTTATGGTAGTTATTCTACTCCTTTGATAACTTGTAGTCACCAAAACCTTTTCAACACTTATCACACCTCTTGGTATATTTAAATACTAGAAATTTGACCTTCCTTTATTCACTATTGAGTCTTTATATTTTGCTCAATAGGACTTAGAAAAATCTGCACTTAAATTTTAAACACAACATATACTTTGTCTATTTATCACTTTTTTTTTAGCAAGTTTTAACTTCTACCTTTGTTGTTTTGTTTTGCAGATTTCAAGATAATAAAAAAGTCTCCTTCGTTGGCTTGGAGATATTTTAATGAAACTAGATTTTACTCCTTAAATAAATCTTAATATGGTGCTTCCAAAAACCTTAAAGTGAATTAGATCTAATGCTTTAAAAATAAATTTTTATAGTACTAATTTTACACACCTTTTGGTCTCCTTTTGTAGCTATTTTATTGTTGATTTGGTTCACCTATTTGATACCCTGATTTTGTGAGATTTTTAGCTCTTACTTTCTATTAAATTGTTGCTTCAAAATTATCAACTTTGCAGCTTCACTTCCTTTTTCTTTTCTGCCCTTATTTTTCAATTTGCTAGCTTAAATTGCTGTCTATTTCTCCTTCAACTGTGTTGTCTAGGAATGTATATTTTTGTAGCTATAATTCTATTTAAAAGTAAGGTTCTATGTTGTTCAAATATCTTTATAATTTTTAGAAATTATCCTTCTTCAAATTCTGTCAATTCCTTCTTTATTTTGCTACTCAAATCTATCCCAAAATTCTCCAAAATGTAGCTCTAATATCTTCTCTTAATGCTGCTCAAATTTACAGCTCAAATCTCTTCAAATTGCTCCTTCCAAAATCTATTTTTTTCTCCTTATATTGCTATCCAATAACCTCTCCCAAATTCTCTAGATTGCTATTTTTTTTGCTGTCAAGTCTTTCTTCAAATCTGCCCAAATATTCTCTAGTTTGTAGCTCTATGTCACCTTGATTTTTATATTATGTGACTCTTTAAATTCTGCTGAAAATAAACAATCTTATATTTTCAATGATAGTCTTCAATTCCTCAAATTTGTGGCCTTGACTATCTTATTTATCCTCCTATCTCCTTGTGGAATTCAGACTTTAAACTTGGCCTATTACTGGTCTCCTTCTCAAGAATTTGAATGTCTTGATGTGTTCTAGAATCCTTTCCAATATTTGGAAAACTTATTGCCAAATCCTTTTTCCTTTTGGGTTTTTTTATTTAATGGCAACAACTATCCCAAATTCCTTTTTATTTTTTAGGATCTTCTCCTTGCTAGCGATATTCTCCCTTGATATTTCTCTAAATATTATATCTTCCAAATCTAGAAGTTCTTCAATGAGATCTCTTCTCTTGGATCTCTTCTTTCTCCAATATTCCATTAAGCTTCTCTTAGCCTCTTCTCTATATTCAATAGAGTTGCTTTATTATTTTATAAATTTGCAATTTACAATCTACAATATTCTATGGGTATCTCCTTCTTGGGACTCCTTGATCTCCAATGGGGTATTTTTATTGGACATTCTTTATCTTCAATATCCATTTTTTTTGCAACAGAGAACTAATCCCTACATGAGGAAAGCACATAGATTTTCTGGTAACTGAAGATGAAATTAGTCTCTATCCATTGTAGGAATCTTCTCATCTTCTAAGAAACAATTTTCTACAACAAAACTTAAAAAATAGAAAACAAATACATGCAAATGTCTAGATCTCTAAAAATCAATAAACTTCACTAGTTATCCTTCAATCTAGTGGAATGAGATCTATGTTAAGTCCTAGTATCCATGAATTTTATTCAACCCTATGGAAAGACTTTAGCCAAGAAGCAATTTCAAAAATTCTAAAAATGAGATTTCCTATCTCCTCTCAATCTCCTTGTTGCTCTTCCTATCTCCTATCAATCTCCCTTTTGGCTCTGATACTATTGTTAGCTTTTGAAGTTGTATATATAATGAAATAACTACCACAAGGTGTAAAATGAGCTTGTCATATTAAATATATAAAAAAGGCAACGTACTAAGCATGTAAATATCATGAGAAAATTTTACTTTTCAAAATTATGCCATTAATGAAATATCATGAAAATAATACATTGCTCTAAAATAGAGGTCTCAAACACTTCATACATGCTCTATATTGTATATACTAATACTCTACCTTGTGCTCAACAAAAATTTCTTTTCTCTCATTCTATATAAGCCTATATATAATGAGAAATATCTCTTGGCCTTTCATATACCTATGACTCTTCATATTGCTATTCTATGACTCATGTACATATGGACAACATGTACATTTACTTCATTGCACATTCTAATAATACTTGTGCATTTATTACATTGCATAAAGTAAATACTCAAATCCTAATCTAAGATAAACTCTTAATCTAAACATGTATCTATGGTTGTACATTGGCATGTACCAAATAATATAATATATTCCAACACAAGTAGTCATAGTCCTTACATGAGATCTCTTGTAGCCTTGAGCCCATTGTTGGGAAGAAGAATGTATTTGGTGAGGTGGAGAGGTTGGAACCTAAGCCATAGTGTAGGGAGCATTTACTCTATGATCCAGTAGAGTCAGGAGAGGTTGAACATCAAGGAAAACCTGGTTCATATATGCTTTAATTTGAAGTAAAATATTGGAGAATATTAGAGCTTTTGAATATATGAAAATTTTTAGAGATGCATACGAAGCAGGAAAACAACTTTATTATGACTTTTCCATATATTAAATCGAATCTCAACCATAAAAATATATCAAATCTGATCCATATGTACTGGCATTTGGGTTGTATATCCAAAAATAACCATAGGCCAAGAAAAGGGCTATGGCCTAAAATATTAAAAAAAATCATGAATCCATTTCCATTGCACTTGGTACCTAAGGCAATACCAAAAAAAATTTTCAATGGATTATCTACAATGACAAAAAAAAAATGATGGTATGGAAACACACCCCAAAATGTCAAACTAAAATTTTACATGAAACCTAAAACAAGGACCTAGGGCTTACATAGACAATATTGAGATTAATAAATAAATAAAAAAAATTAAAACCATTCTTGATACATTGAAAAATTTTAGAGAATAAAAAACATTACTGATTATACCTCCTACATATGCATGAGATCTACATCCAAAAACTATTGATAAACCATGCACTTGTGAATGCCTATGCACATTTGAAATCAATCCAATTAGTTTGAGGGGGGACATAAGAGAAAATGTAAAGGAAGTCATATTCACTAATTTCTTGTCTTTCTACATCTTTTTTAGCAACACCAACATCCCAATGTTGTTATTTTTAGAGATTTCCAACCAAGTATTAGAGATATTGAAAAGGATTGAAAATCCAACTAAGTGTTCTATTATTTACAATTCAATATATAGGCACTAATGGCCCAAAATACATAACCAACCCATGAAATCATGGATTTGATCCAATATGCTTAACCAAAAGCTACAAAGGTGCAAAGGAGAATGCACGTAAACTTCTAAGTTAAGAGAAAGGAATATTGCTAACTAGAAGATCCATTTTAGCTATCTTGAAGTACACACTTCCTACTTTGAGTTCACACTTACTAACTAACACTCTAAATGACAACTAGAAGACAACTAGTGCCCACAAGTGCATGTGAGAAGGAGACTCACTTACAATATGAATTTGCTAGAAATAAACTATGCAAACCTAGCTAGGAACTACTAGAGGGGTCATATGAAAGATCTAACATCAATCCTCATCATGCCTCCCCACAATAGAAGCATTGGACTCCAATGCTTTCAGAAGAATAGGAAAGTCACGGGACATCTGATGAAAAGAAATCCAACGAGCCCTGATGCGGCGAGTTGTCCTCGTCGAGCCACAAGATATGAGGTGGTAGACCCCTGGCGAGTCTGTCGAGTCTTCGTGTCATAGATCTGATCTGCATCCAATGGTAAGCGAGCTTCGGGAACCACGTCCACGGGATGACTGATAGCTGGTGCAGTCTCCAATGTAGAGTCAAAGTACAACTTCAAAAGATCTACATTGACGACGTCATGAATTCCCAAGTGTGCGGGAAGATCAAGGCGGAAAGCATTCTCGGACACCTGTTGAAGAATAGTATAAGGCCCATAGCGAATTGGTTTGATTTTGCTATGAGTCTTATCAGTGAAACGCCGCTTGTCAAGATGCAACCAAACTTTATCACCAACTTGAAATGGATGAGGAATTCGATGTCGATCCATGGCCTTTTTCTGGCTTCTTGTGTCTTTTGCAAAATCTCAACCACCTTTGATTGAAGATTGTGCAAGTGTTGAACAAATGAGTGTGCCTTGTCTTGCTCCTTCTGAAGATGTGAAGTGACGGGAGAAGGCAAAGACAAAGGTAACTCATAAGGTGCCAAGGGCTGAAATCCCATACAAACTTCAAAGGGTGAATGACCTGTAGAAGAATGTAGGGCCCTATTATAGGCATGTTCAATATGCGTGAGACTCAAGTCCCACTTTGCTGGTGAAGCGTGATGATAGATTCGCAAACTTTGCACAAGTGTACGGTTTACCACTTCAGTCTGCCCATCGGACTGCGGATGATAGGCGGTAGAAAAGTTAAGGGAAACTCCCAAAATCTTCCACAAAGAATGCCAAAAGTGACCCACAAAGCGTGAATCACGATCCGAGATAATGCTTTGGTAGGTAGACCAAAGGAACGCCAAATGCTTTGTCAAAGAAAAATTGAGCTAAGTCTGATGCAGAACTTGTCTTGCGGCATGGAATAAACTTAGCCATTTTGCTGAATCTGTCAACCACCACGAACACACAATCATGTTGGCGCATTGTCATAGGAAAACCACTAACCAAATCCATGGAAATGCTTTCCCAAGGATGGGAAGGAATGGGCAAAGGCATGCCTAAGCCAAACTTCCTATTAGCTGGTTTTGAGCGACAACAAACTGCACCTTTGTTTGAGAAATCTCAACACATCCCTCTGCATTTTTGGCCAATAGAAAAATCGTTGCAAATGATGAAGTGTTTTATGCTTCCCAAAGTGACCACCATAAAGTGTAGAATGAGCTTCCTTAAGAAGTGACACTCTAGGCTCACAAGGAACACAAACCTTGTCCAATTTGTAAAGAAGTCCTTCTTTGATGTAGAAATCTTGGAAAGGACGCAAATTGGAAGAAGAAGGCTTACTCACTTGCTCAAATATTTTTCCAAAATCGGGATCCTGAGAATACTGATTAGGCCAAGTCTGAAATCCCAAGTGCGAAGTGGACATAACTGTTAAGGCAAGAGCGGCTGGAGGCCTACTCAAACAATCGAGCAACAGTATTACTCTTCCCCTTTTTGTACTTGATCACCAAGTGAAATTGTTGGAGGTAAGAGGCCCACTTCATATGTCTTGATTCTTCAATTTTACTTTGAGATTGTAAAAACTTGAGAGGCATATGATCAGTGTGTACTACTGTATCTTTTCCCAAAATATAGTGTCTCCAATACTTAATAGCTTGAACTAAAGCATACAACTCCTTGTCATATGTAGAATAGTTCAACTTAGCAGCAGAAAAAGTTTCTGAATGATAAGCAACTGGATGACCATACTGTTTGAGCACAGCTCCTAAGGCAACTTTAGAGGCATCTGTTTCAATCTCAAAAGGTTGAGAAAGGTCAAGTAAAGTTAACACAGGTGTTGTACACAGTTTCTTTTTGAGTTTCTCAAAGGCAACTTCTTGGCTTTTCTCCCAATGAAATGGAGTTTTGGACTTAGTGAGATAATGCAATGGAGGTGCAAGGGTGGAATATTGAGGAATGAACTTGCGATAAAAATTCGCAAGTCCTAGGAAACTCCTTAACTCTGTGAGAGTTGTAGGAGGGGACCACTTAAGTAAAACATCAACTTTTATGGGATCTACCTGAATTCCACTCTCACTAATCACATAGCCAAGGTAAGAAACTGAAGTATTGCCAAAAGAACACTTGGAAGAATTGGCATATAATTGATTCTTCGCAAGAAGATCAAGGGTTTTTTGGATATGCCTAAGGTGTTCCTCCCAAGTTTTTGAGAAAATCAATATATCATCAAGATATATTATGACAAATTTGTCAAGGACTTCACGAAATACATCATTCATCAACCTCATGAAGGTTGCGGGAGCATTAGTAAGACCGAAGGGCATGACCAACCATTCAAAGAGGCCCATCTTCGTCTTGAAAGTTGTCTTCCATGTATCCTCGGCTTGGATACGCACTTGATGATATCCACTTTTGAGATCTATTTTTGAAAAGAACTTAGCTCCTTGAAGCTGATCTAATAAATCATCAATGCGGGGTAAGGGATATCTATTCTTCACAGAAATTCTGTTCAAAGCACGAAAATCAATGCATAATCTCCAAGTGCCATCTTTTTTAAGAACTAACAAAATAGGTGAGGCACAAGCAGAAGTACTTTCCTTAATGAAACCCTTAGACAACAAATCTTCTATTTGCCTTTTTATTTCTTCATTTTGCAAAATAGATTGTCTATACATGGGAGCATTAGGAAGAGAAGAACCTGGAATTATTTCAATGTTGTGATTAATTGTGCGAATTGGAGGAAGAGACTTTGGCTCCTGAAATATGTGTGAATAACTTTGCAATATTTTATCCATTGAAGAGTGTTGCTTTGTAATGGATGTAGATGTAGAAGTGTTTTGAGAGCGAATGAAAATTAGAGCAACATCACCACCTTTCTTAATTACTCTTTTCGTTTGCTTGGAACTTAGAATGATATTAGGAGTGTTGGTGCTTTTAATGAGAAAGACCTTACCATATTTTTGAAGTGTGTAGGTTCTTTTGAAAGCATCATAAACAGCTCTCCTATCATGCTTGAAAAGGTTGTCCAAGCAAAATCCCACAACAATCCATAGGAGTCACATCACAAGTGACTTGATCTATGAAATGTGGGCCAAGTGCAAATTTTAAAGTGCAAGTGTGGGTGATTTCTGAGCCTCTTCCACTATCCTTCCAACCCAAAGAATAAGGTTGAGGATGAGGCTCCATAGGTAACTTCAAACGCTCGACAATGGACCTCGCAATTAGATTTTTCTGCGAGCCATTATCCACTATACAATCAGTTGCAAAATTATGAAGTAAGTGGGCTCGAGTGATGAACAAAGCATCACGAGCCCCTTATGAAGAACTTACATTTACTAAGGTAACTTCATTAAGCTTACCTCGTAATTCCGTATATACTCTACTCTCTCCTACGAGACTCAAGGGGACCCTTGGAAGCATCCTCCTCTTGAGTAGTAATTACTAAACTCTTCTTTTTGAGCTTAAAGCAATCAGCTTTCTCATGCCCTTTCTTCTTACAATAATTGCAGAATTTCTTAGAAGAAGAAGAAGAAGATTTAGAAGAAGAAGAAGAAGGAGTAGAAGCGGAAGGGGAAGGAGAAGAAGGAGATGGAGAAGACACATTCTTCTTTTGAGCAAAATTCTTCTTTTGTGAGAAAGAATTATTCCCTTTTGATGAGTTTGCAACCACTTGAGTAACAGGTGTGCGGAATGCCTGCGATTGCGCCTTAAACTTGTCCTCCACAAGCTGCTTCTGGTTGAAAACTGAATCCAACGTTTCCATAGAAACAAACATTAGTTCCACTGTACAAATGCTCCAACAAGCCACTTTGAAATTTGAGAATCAAACCCGGAATATCATCCTCCACATTCACAAGTATTCTGAACCTGTTAAACTGGAAAATATATTCTTGTACAGACATATTAGTACCTTGGCGAAAATGAAACCATTTAATAACCAATTCCCTAGAATAATTTGAAGGATAGAAATTGGTCTTAAGACATTGTACAAGCTCATCCCATGTAGTGAGTTCTTGTCCTCGTTTTCGTTCCACAAGTACTTTGGCTAAGCCAGAAAGTTTTAGCTTAGCATAAGGCACTATATCATCTTCTGAAAGTTGAGAGAAAGAAAACCAAGAACTCATGTCAAGAATCCAACTATTCAAGACATCAGGGTTCCTGGATCCATCATACAATGGAACTTCACAACGAACTCTCAGACGAGAATCATGAGCAGAAGTTGAAGCATTATGCAAAGAAATGTCATTTACCTTCATGGCAAGATTGCCAAGGACTTCTGCCATGGTAGTGTCATTAGCCTTATCTGCCAAAGTGTTTACAACATGGGCCAATTCTGCCACTTGGGCAGCCAAGTCAGAAGCCATGTGTTCCGGGTATAAGCCAGGAGTAAAAATGAGACAACACTAATCAAGGAAAGAAAATGGAACTTTTTCCTTGTTACAATGGAGTGCTTCTAAATTTGAAAATTTTACTCCTAAGGCTGAAAATTTTGAAATTTTTAAACTAATCTAAGGTGCAATTTAACATTTATTAATTTAAAAATAACTTAATTAAAAAAATTAAATTTCATTAAATCAAAGATTAATGAATTTTAATCAAGTTATTAAAAATTAAATTAATAAAAATTAAATTTAACATGCTACCTTAAATAGTAAAAAAAAATAAAAATTACAATAAGTTACCCTTCCAAATTCTGCATGAAATTCTGCTACCACTGTGGCACACTTCCCGAGGCAAAACTCCTGTTCACGCTTCCCGAGGATGAAAATCCAACAACAGTACAGTGCATTTGCAGAAAAATTTCATGGCATAATTTTGATGCCACCAAATTTCTTGTGCACTTACTTTTGTGCACATTATGCACAAACTCATCATGCACAAAATTCTGTGCACAAAAGGAAAGGGGTCCAAGCACGCAACCGCCCTTGGCCTGGCTAGTGCTGGCCCTGGTGCTGTCAGCCGCAGGCCCGACAAACGTCTGACAACACTGTCAGATGCTGCCACGGGAGGCTCTGCGGGCCGCAACACAGCAGTCGCATGACAAGATTTTAGGCGCTGCATCGCAGGCACCAAGCCTGCAGACGCTCGACAAGCTGATCGCTGCGCCGACGCTCTAACGAGTCATCGAGTGCGTCAGGTCGGTAGGCAGTTCAGGCTATCATCGGCTCGGCTCTGGGTGCTACACCAGCGTCGGGAAGCGTCGAGCAACTGCGAGCGTGCCCGATCATGTCGGCATGGCGACAAAGTTGTTGTCGGACTGACAGCGATCGAGCGACAGCGTGAGACGCGATCGCTGTCCTACGGACAGCGATTGTCGTCGGTTGTTGCCCGACGACCATCGACCGACAAGCTACGACAAGCACCGAATGCTGCCGTGAGCTGTCGAATGCGGCCGAACGGCCTCGCAGCTGTCGAACGCAGCTGAGGCTAGGCCGAAGCTGCCAAAAAAAAAAAAAATATATATTTTTTTTTACAAATATCAGCAACAAGCTAATATATTAATAAAATAATATATTAACTTAAAATAAAAGCTTTTCTAATACAAATGAAAAAAATTTAAAAATTAACCAGGGGGGTTAATTCTAAAATTTGAAAAGCTTAATTTGTAAAAATGCGAGCAACCAGCTCCCACCAGTAGCTCTCCTTTCAAGATCCGGTCGACACACGACCAGCGTTTGAAAGGCACCCAGATCTAAGTCGACACACGACCTAGCTTTGATGACCTCCTGGAGCTCTTCAGTACTCGAAAATGGGGGGGCAGCAGGGTCAAATGGCTCCCTAATCCTAATTGGACCGTAGCTACGATCCAATCCCTTCCAAGGATCAGTATACGAAGAACTCTGGGGCAAACTTTTCCTATACCTCTTGAGCATAAGCAAAAAGTTGGAACGAGGGGTTTGTCGGCGAAGGAACTTCCTTCTCCGAATGGTTTTCAAGCTCCCTTTGGGCTTAAACCGAGTCCTCAATGAGAAAATATTTCTCATAATAAAACTATCTCCTATCCTCTCACCTCACAAGCCCTAGTGCAAACATGAACTAGGCTCTGATACCAATGAAAAGGATTGAAAATCCAACTAAGTGTTCTATTATTTACAATTCAATATATAGGCACTAATGGCCCAAAATACATAACCAACCCATGAAATCATGGATTTGATCCAATATGCTTAACCAAAAGCTACAAAGGTGCAAAGGAGAATGCACGTAAACTTCTAAGTTAAGAGAAAGGAATATTGCTAACTAGAAGATCCATTTTAGCTATCTTGAAGTACACACTTCCTACTTTGAGTTCACACTTACTAACTAACACTCTAAATGACAACTAGAAGACAACTAGTGCCCACAAGTGCATGTGAGAAGGAGACTCACTTACAATATTAATTTGCTAGAAATAAACTATGCAAACCTAGCTAGGAACTACTAGAGGGGTCATATGAAAGATCTAACATCAATCCTCATCAGATATGGAGTCAATTCTTTGGTAAAAAATCCCCTTCTTATTTTTCCTGTCTAATACTATAGGAATGTCAAGAACTCAAAGGAGAAGAACAAGGAGGAGACCTTGCCTTGGCAGCCAATTTGCCACCCAAAGTAGTTTTAGTGTAGCTTTGGCGACGCAAAGGAGCCTTAGTGACCACCATTGATGTTGTTGGTGGACCTGTATTTGGTTGTTATTTCACCATTTTCAAAGACTGTGGAGCTAAAAAATATTTACCTTTGTTGCTGGTTGGGGGTGCTACATTGTGGCCAGAGGGGCACATGAATTTTTGTACCCTCCCACTATGGCCCAACCATATTATTTGGCCTAGGTAGGAGACAATTGATGGCAAGGAGATGACTTATTGTATGGTATAAGGAGATAATACTTAACCTTGTGATCCACAACTTGGCATATAAAGTAGGTATTTGGTAGGTTAATATACATCACTCACTATAAAATAGTGATACCCCCACCTATATCTTGATAAATTGCTATAGGTCATTGGATACATTAACCTCAACACAAACTCTTTTCTATGGGTATCCATTGAAAAAATTATCATTTTCAACCATTAAGACATGCCCTAAGATTACCTACATGCAATTTGGAAAGGAATAAAGGAGGACAGGAAGACTACGGAACTCAACCTAGACTAGGACCTTGGATGTTATTTTCTCAAAAATTAAAAAATATTGAGTTCATGGAAAGAAGACAACCAAGGACCTTTGCATGGACCAATGCCCATGCTTATAAATTGCCTTTGTATGAGCAACTTATGTAAAATAAAAGAGAAAAAAAAATATTTATCAAGTTCTAAATCAACTTGAGATTTATTTCATGAGAAGCCCAAGTGGACTTGACAAAATACTGTAATATCATTTCATTGGGAATGTATCCCATAAAATACCCAACCAAGGTAATAGAATCCATCCATTGATAAACAATAAAAAACTCAGGCAGAGGTAGACTAAACTTACCTCATGATTCTCCATTAGAAGCCATTTCCTAGGACACTCCATGGATGCCATTCTTATTTGCCTTCTCCCCTATAGAACTAGCACTAATCACTAGGTCGCTATGGCTAAGGAAATGGAAAACCCCAAAGGAAAACAAGAAAACCATAATGCCAAGCCAAACCAGCTCACACCAGAGACCAAAACCCTAGCCCATCTAACCAAATATACTATTTTTAAATTTAGTTTATAAAAATAATAATATATAAATATTTTTTATAAATTTAATTTAAAAATAATATATCTATATATAATTTTAATGTTAAATTACTATTTATTATTTATATTTATATTTTTAATTTTTAAATTCAAATGCTAACTTTTTTTTATTGGAACCAACAATTATATTCAATAAAAATAAGAGAGGTTACAATAAAAAGGGAGCTAGAAAAATCATAGCTCGGGGTGCAAGGCCACCCAAATGATCAATACTGTAAATACGAGGCCTAAGGCCAAAAACAAAACCATCCCTTAAAAGGGTGAATAAACAACATAACTAGGCAAAGGGTCGAGCCCTATTGTGGGCACTAACAGAATGACCTGAGGTTGGAAAATATCGCCCCCTCAACCTACTACATCGAAATAGAGGGACCTTGAGGCAGAGGGAGGTTAGGCGAAACCTTGCTAATAGTGCACGAAGCCTCATGCCAGTACTTGATAAGATTTATCAAATGTGCCAACTCATGAGTCAACTTGGAAGCCTATGAATGGATCTGAATAGTAACAATAGAAAATACCATAATATTTTCATGCATAGAAAACTGACTAGAAATTGAATCTCTAGAATAGACAACAACATTCCTAGCTTTCCAAAGTTGAAACAAAATAATAGCATGAAAGAAATTCCACAAAGCAACAATATAAGCAGGCCAACAACTATTATCTCCAAAAAATATCATCTACCATCTGAAGAATTCAGGATGAAAGGGCTTGAACAATGAGTGAATCCAAAACTAGGTAGACTAAGCACGAGGGCAGAACCAAAACAGATGTTTAAAAGTCTCAAAATGACCACAATCCAAACACTTAGGATTAGGAAGACCAACCCTACTAAGTCTCTCTCCCATAGGAAGCCCTTGATAAATAAGAGACCAGAGAAAAAAGGTAATCTTGGGTTCAAGGTTAAACTGCTAGATATGGTTTAGATGAGCAATCCAAGTATAGGAGGTAGAGTGAGTCTACCATATCTCATTAAGTTTGTCAACACCAGGGGAAATAGGACTAAGAAGTTGATAAAGCAAGGAAGAAGAGTAGTTCTTGAAAGGAGTATCCACATTCCAATACCAATCCCTCCACCAGGAACTCAAGGGTTGAAGGTCGAGCTTATGAAGCATGACATCAGGTATAAGCTCTTGAATCTTAAGAATAGAAGGAAGATCTAAATTCTAAAGATTAAATTTCCATTTGAGATCAGGCCAAGGAATCTAGTCTCAGAGTGCACTAAATATTTAATAAAGTAGATGCCCTTACGAAACAACCTCAAAGATTTAATCCCTGGCATATCAGCAAGAAGAACTGAAGAGTTAGATAGAATAGGAGACCACCAGATATTCTAAGAATTAAATGAAAGACCATTATAAAAACCATCACCAATCCAATGAAGATGAGGTTTCACCACCTCAAAATCCCACCAAATACTTTTAACAACAAAGGAACCCTGAATCTTAACTGGAGTAGAAGTAATGATGAGAGTATGAAGGCCAATATTAGCCCAAGCTTTGTGCCCATAAGGTAGCCTTGAAGAAATACAATGGTGAATCAAAACCTTCTAGGCTTTAGGGCCTTCAATAGCTTTAACCACCCACTTAGCACACAAAGAAATGCTTTACCTATAAATATCAATGATGCCCATCCCACCCTTATCAGTAGGTATGCAACAAATATCCCAAGCAACTCGATGAAAACCACATGAATTCTTCCCCTTGGCCCAAATAAAATCCCTAAGGAGTCTGGCCAACTTATTATAAGAATTCTTAGAAGGGGCCCAACAGGAGGAGTAATAAACATGGGTGGCAGCAAGAATATTTGTGCAAACCTAAAACTTACCGATAAGAGAAAGGGGATACGAGGCCCAACAAGAAATCTTCTTTTCAATTCTATCAATGACATACTACCAGTTTAGAGGGTGAGCTATCAAAAGCAAAGGGGATTCCTAAGAACTTAAAATGCTCACCCCTTTGAAGCCAATGCCATGAAAAATGTCTAAGCCAAGCAGGCACAAAAGAAGAAGCAAGGCAGAAACAAAGAGACTTAGACCATTGGATGTTGGAACCCAAGGCCTTACAAAAAATGTCCAAACAAACCAAAGTAGTTGAAACTAAAACCTCATCCTCATTGATAGTGAGAAAATAATCATACAAAGTGCCCATTAATAAGTTGGGTGGACATGTCAGGCAAAAGAATACCTTTGATCAACCCCTTAGATGCTTGATTGGTAAGAAGATAACCAAAAGCTTCAGCAACAAGGATGTAAAGTGAGGGGGCCAAAGGACAGCCCTAGTGAATAGAAAAAAATAAACCAAAATCCTCTGACCTATGTCCATTAATAGTAAGACAAGTTGAAGCATCAACAAACAACATACTGATAACCCTAATAAAAAAGGGGCCAAAGCCAAGAGCTTGAAGCATGGCAAGAATGAAAGGCCACTCAATATGATCATAAGCTTTCTCAAAGTCTAGTTTAAGGAAAATGGGATTTTGGCCAGAGAGATGAGCCCATTCTAAACCTTCCCAGACAACAATAAGATTATCCAAGATGTAACACCCTTTAATGAAACCTATCTACTCCGATCTGATAATCATAGGGAGAATGTTGTGAATATGGAGAGCTAAAGCTTTAGCCAAAATATTGTAAGAGACATTAAGCAGAGTAATAGGTCTCCAACTGGTGATAAGCTCAGGATTGCCCACTTTAGGAATAAATTTAATGTTTCCATGATTGATGATATTTCCCAGAGAATTATTGGCTAACGCTTCATTGTAGACATTGAGCAGATCAGGCCCAATAAACTTCCAAGTGGCTTTATAAAATTCATAGGGAAAGCCATCAAGACCAGGGGACTTGTCATCTGACATAGTCATAAGAGCATTATGAAGCTCAACAAGTGAAAGAGGAGCCTCACAAAGAAGTCTATCATAAGCAGACAACTTAGCAGGAACAACATCAAGATATTGTTGGAGTGCCATATGACATTCTAGAGAATCCTGTTGTACTTGAAATATAAGCTTATAATGATCCACAAAGGTCGATGCAATATCAGGAAGAGAAGTCAACCTATCATGAGAGACTTGAATAGCCTTGATCTGGATCCTGGCCTTCCTGGAATGAAGAGATTTGAAAAAGGCTTTGGATAGGCGATCACCAACCCTCAACCAGTGTAGATGAGCCCAAATATAAGCCCCCTAGCTTCATGTCATTCATGGACTATAAGCTGGTGGTGAAGACCAACAACCCTGGTTTGTAACTATTGATCATACGGATCATTTTCTAGCAATAATAAATTTTGTTGATACTCCTTTGTAACAACCAAATGAGCATGCTTTCTGACATGTGCCACCTATTTGCCAAAATATTGCATGAAAGAGGTAGTACGGACAATCACCTCATTCCACCAAGAAATCCAACTAATAGAGTGAGGAGGCCAAGGTAATAAATTCTAGATTCTCTCAATCGCAGCAATCATGCCAAGGTGTTGCAATAAAGAAGTATTTAAATAAAATTGATTGCATGAAAAATTAAATTGGTGACCACTCCACTCAATCTAAAAGGAAATTGAGAAATGATCTGACAACAAAAATTGATCCCAGACCATCACAATATTATTATTTATGGAGGAGAATAAAAAAATTATTGCTCTGACATCATAACTCGATCAAGGCGCTTGCAGACTCTGTCATTACCCACACAAAAATTGGACCACGTGAACCAGGGTGGAGGTATGCAATTGCACTAGAAAAAAAGGGATAAAAAATACCCCATCTATGTTTAAGAAAAAACTAGGCCTCATGCTCTCCAACACACCAGTGCATCGGGAGGTGGCCAACTTTATCTTCAACATGCTCAACCATATTAAAATCACCACAAAAAAACCAATATGCCATCGATAAGTGATCATCCAGGTACCACCAAAGGGCAGAGTGACTAGGCCCATCATTAGGTGCATAAATATTGGTAATGCCCAAGGTGTTCCCATTAATATTCAGTAAAATCTAGACCACATGATGAGAAGGATCCTCGCCAGACCCAAGTAGACAATCCTCAAGTTTGGAGGAGATAGAAATAGAAGCACCACCCCATCCATCTTCATGGTGAGTAGTGAAATGCATAAAAAAACCTGCAATACAATTGAGAGAAACATCTAACAAAAAACTAGAGATCTTAACTTCTTGTAAACAAATAACATCAACATGACCAATACTTTGTAGAGCAGATCGAACAAAAAAATTTCTTGAGGACTCTGTAAGTCCTCGAACATTCCACAAAAGGAAATTCATGGAGGAGGAATATCCATGGAGCCATCTCCCATAGGGCTGCCCCCACTGTTAGCCAACATCGAAGAATTATTAAATGTAGAGGTCTAAGAAGGTTGAACTAATTCACCAACAATTGAGGGACTGCCCACACTATCGGCCAACACCAAAAACCTATTAAATAAAGAGGTTTGAGAAGGTTGAAATAAGTCACCAATAGTTGAAGGATGATGCTTAGCCTCCTGGCTTCCCCTCGATGATGGTGAGCCATCCCGAGATGGACTACGTGAACGCCTAGAGGGTGGAGGTATTGGTAGTGAATTCCTTTCTTTTGAGGTTGATTTATGCTCGGGAGGTTTCTTAGTAGGTGGATACTAAGGAGCCAAAACAGGATGAACAGGAACAATAGGAGGTTGAGATGGCAGCTTCACAACCTTATCTCTATTAGAAAGCATCGACTTAGGGTTGGTCACCCCCTTCTTATTAGAAACTATGATCCAATCACCCTCAATAGAGGGTTTGGGAGGTGCAAGCATGGTATGAGGAGCAGGGGCAACCACCGAAGGTTTTTGAGCAACCAACAAATAATCCTTGATATGATGCATGGTGGATTGGCATCGAAAACAAGTATTAGGTAAATTAAAGTAAATAATTTTTTGCATAAAATACTCTGTACCAACTTGAATGTCCACAAATTATTTGAGATCTTGTGTGAGGTCAACCTCAACATAGACTCTTTTATTAGGCCATGCTAAGAAGAACCACTCTTCTTCTTGATAGATCACCCGACCAATGGGTTTAACAATATCATCAATAAATACCCATAAGGGTAGCGGAAGACCAGGGAGTTCAAGCCAAACCAACACTTTCAAGGCAACTTGCTCTGAAACTCGAAAAGGAGTCCAAGGAGAAAGGACCATCAAAGTATTGCGAAGAAACCAACAACTGGACTTAGCAACCATGGTTTGCAATTGTGAGGGTTCTTTGAAGGAAAGCAAAAAAAACCTTTAGTAAGATTGTAGATACCTACAACCACAATGCCATAAGCTTCCCAGTGAAGTTTCAACCAATTTTGAAAATATTCTTACGATGGGATCCGACCAACAAAATAAGCTATAAGACAATGATTCTCATACCATTTTACAACTAGAGAAATAACATCAAGAGAGAGCACAACATCTAGAGAAGAATCATTACCTCATCCACCACTTTCAAAACAAACTTTTGAGCTTGCTTTGATGCCATGAGTTCCACTATCTGTAACAATTGTTACATCTATGAATGGTGAAGCCATAAAAAAGGAGAGCAACCACCTAATTGGTGGTAATATCAGTATCCAAAACCAAAGAAGCCAAATTTACGAATGACGACAGACCCAAACCCTAGCAAAGCAATTTTTTCTCATCAAACCCTAGTAGAAATCCAATTAAAAACTTAAATAGGATACCTTAGATAAAAAAATACAAATACTAAAATTTTCACCTTTAAATTAAACATTTATATACCATCCATGTTTATCTTGAACATCAATATATAAACATATGGAGATATGTGTATCTTTATTTTAAATATTTCACTTGTTAAACATGCAAAATAGATATATAATATTAAGTTCATATAAATAATATACTCAAAATTACACTTATACCCCTTAAACTCTTATATATGTTTACGTATATAAATTTATGGAGATATGCATATCATCCTTTTGAATATTTCACTTGTTAAACATGCAAAATAGATATATAATATTAAGTTCATACAAATAATATACTCAAAATTACACTTATACCCCTTAAACTCTTATATATGTTTATGTATAAATTTACACACATCGTAATACATTTTTTTTTGGTAAATAAAAGTATTCATTAATTACCGGGTTTTGCAAGTTAACCCAAAACCTATTACAATACCAGCCTTCTGCTGAGATTGTAGATCCTAGTCATCCTTGAAACTTTTTTACCAAAACTTGTGTTGAATCCCCTACAACACCTTACTAACAAGGCACACCCATACCTAAACATAACTGTAAACATTACTTACATTGACAGGAAATTGAAGTTTGGAACTTTGCACCCTGTTGCTTGCCCATTTCCTATTCTCAGTCAGAATCCTCCAAGGCTTACACCCTATTACCTTCATTTCCAATTTGGTATGATTTAGAGGGAAACCCCATAGTTATTACCAGCTCCATGGGTAAAGAACACCCATTCATCTTTCTCCTTAACGAGTAGGTTTCTTTTCATGACTAATAATGTTTTCCACTTCACGTGGCACACATTATGTCCATGTCACCAAACTACCAACATAAATACCTATGTTGGCTAATTTGTCAGCCGACTTGTTGGCCTCATGGTACATGTGACGATCCCTCCTGTTCTGTATTGCCGCAAAAAGGATTCTCACTTCATGGATGACTCCCTTTATTCTCCATGGAGGTTTTTTGCCATTGGTTAACAGGTTGATGATGTTCATCGAATCACCTTCAATAATCAAGTTACCTCTATTTTCTTGGGCTACTTGCAAAACTCTCCAAAGGGCTCTAGATTCTGCTTTATTATTAGTTCTAATTCCCAATGGTTCAGCGAAGGCCTTGACCAGATTTCCTTGATGATCCCTGATTATTCCTCCAGCTCCAGCTCTTCTCGGGTTCTCCTTGGTTGCACCATAAAAATTTAGTTTAAACCAACCCCGGGGGTGGCTCCCAAGAAATCCCATTTTTGGGATTGGGCAAAGGAATGGAAGGTTTGTCCTCAATACCTAAGTCCCGAGCTAATTGTTTTTCTTGGGGAGGAATTGAGTGGTTCTCATCCACTAAGGTGCTAAGGTTTTATTTCGTAAAGACAATAATCCTATTGAGGATGGTTTTTGGGTTGTGAATGGTATCCTTAAAGGCTCTATGGTTCCTTTCTAGCCAAATATGCCAGAGAAAATGATGCCAATAGATTTTTAGTAGGTACTTAAGTTTTAGGCTAACAAAGGGTTGAGTCCATTGATGGAACACTTCAGATATAAGAGCAGGCTTAACCCACGAGATCCTACTGGACACTCCAGAAATAAGTGTTGGGTTAGCTCCCATCTTGCCTTGCACATGTAGCAATGGTTAACAATAACCATACCTTTGGATAACATATTGTCCATAGTGAGGTTTTTTCCTTGAATCACCAGCCATGAAAAAAGGATATTTTAGGAATTAAGCCTTTGATCCAAACCAAACTCGGTTGAAATTGTTGACCTTCCACATTGAGAAGAAAATTATAGGCAAACTTAACTATGAAGTCACCACTTTCAGTCTCAGCCCAAACAATGTGATCTTCATCCTCTCTAGAGGGAATAATTTGCTGAGTTAAAATGTTATAAAGCTCTTCAGACTCTGCTTCAAAACCCTGTACTCTGATGTGTTTCCACTTGTTGATATTTATATCCTGCCACATATAATTTGCAACCTTCTTCCCAATATGCTACTCCATATGCTCTTGAATCCTAGATAAATGAGGATTCTGCGATAACTCCTCAGCTCTCACCCATCGATCCTTCCAAAAGTCTATTGTTTACCCATTTCCTAGAATCCATCTAAGACCTTTCTTGACAAGATCCCTGCTCATGAGGATTACCTTCCAAAAAGTAGACCCCCTGCTTGCTAAGTTGTCATTAAGGAAGTTCACACCTTGGAGGTATTTCCTTCTAAATATGGCAATCCATTCATTATCGACCTTAGTCAATAACCACCACGCTTTTTTGGCTAACAGAGCTGTATTGAGATGAGCAACTCTCCTCAAACCTAACCCCCCATCAACTTTAGGTTTACAAACCTTGTTCCAACCTACTAAATGGATCCTTTTATTATCCTCAGTCCTTGACCAGAGAATTTTTTTTTGAAGCTACTCAGTTTTGTGATACACCTTGCTGGGAGCTATGAATACTGAAAGAAAGTAAACGAGTATACTTTGAAGTGAATCCATAGTTAAAACTACTTTGCTTGCTTGAGATAACAATGTCCTTTCCAACCTGCTAGGCTTTTTTGGATCCTCTCTAGAACTATGTTCCACATTGATCCTTCAGGTTTCCCTATAAATAGGGGAAGACCTAAATAGGAGGTGGGAAGGGATGCAATCTGACATTCCATGATCCTTGCTATGCTGTTTTGCCTAGGAATGGGGGTATTGATGAAATAAAGTTTGCTCTTATTAAAATTCACTTTCTATCCAACCGCTTCTTCATATGTTATGATAATATTTTTAATCCTTCTTGCCTCAACCACAGAAGCCAAAGTCAGTAGCAATGTATCATCAACAAATTGTTGATGTGTCACCGAGGTAGTTAGCGACATGGCCTTGATACTAGATATGAGTCCAGCTACCATTGTTGCCTTAATGGTTCTTCCCAAGGCCTCAACAATGATGATGAACAACATAGGACTTATGGGATCTCCTTGTATTAGACCACATTTGCTTTGAAAAAAACCTACAGTAGACCCATTAACCAAAAATGAAAAACAAGGCTTAGAAATACACTCTCTTATTAACTTGACCCACTTCATGATGAAGCCAAATTTTAATAAAACTGCCTCTAGGAATTCCCAATTTATCCTGTCATAAGCTTTGTTCATGTATAACTTTAAAGCCATGACTACTTTTTTGGTCTGAGCGACTGTATGAAGAGCCTCATGAACAATAATAAATCCATCTAAGATTGATCTTCCTTGTACAAAACTTCCTTGACTTGGATCAATGATAACCGATAGAACTTTCTTCAAACGGTTGGCTAAAACTTTGGACAAAATTTTATAGGATATATTACACAGGCTAACCGGTCTAAATTCAGCCATAGTCTTGGGGTTAGGGCCTTTAGGGATCAAAGCAATGAAAGTTGAATTGAAACCCCTTGGAATATTATTTGAACTTTGGAACTCCTTGATTGCAGCAATAACTTCTACTCCAAAAATATCCCAACAAACTTGGAAAAACCACGATGAAAACCCATCCAACCTAAGAGCTTTGTCAGGATCCATGTTAAACAAAGCCTCCTTGATCTCTTCGTCTAAAAAAACTACTGTAAGAGACTTGTTAATAGTTTCATAAATGAGTTATGGAATGAATTGAAGGAGAGAGTCCTTTTCTTGGGCATTACAGGCCCATTCTTCACCCAATAATGAACTGAAAAAATTAACAGCCTCGTCCCTGATCTCCTGAATGTTTTGAGTTGAGGATCCATCCACCTTAGTTAAATTTCTAATATTATTGTTGCTTCTATTGCTCAATGTGGTAACATGGAAAAAATTTGAATTAGAGTCCCCTTACTTTAGCCATAATTCCCTTGATTTTTGCCTCCAATACATCTCCTCACAAGCTAAAATATTATAAAACTCACAAATGGTTTCCTTCTCTTCAGTCCTTGTCACCTCATCATAGGTTCCATTTTGGATTTTACTTTCTATTATTTTTAGTTTTTCCCCCACTGCTCTGTTATTCTCAAAATATTTCCAAAGACTTCTTTATTCCATATTCTAAGGTTGTTTTTCACCATCTTAAGTTTTTGAGATAGTTTGAAGGAAGAACTTCCCTAGATAGGTTGCTGCCACCATTCCTCTATTCGTTTCTTGAAGTCCATATGTTTAACCCACATTGACAGAAATCTGAATGGATTTTTAAAGGAGTTAGCCTGAAATGCTTCCCATAGAATAAGATTATGGTATGAAGCGGAAGGGATTGTAATGTTGAATCACCAAACATTGTTGTAGCTTCCTTGGATAAAAAAAACCTGTCCAAAATTTCTTGAATCAACTGACTTCCTATTCTCTTGTTACTCCATGTAAATTTGGCTCCTTTTAGTCTTACATCCATCAATTCATTTGTGTTAATGAATTCATTGAAGTTCTCCATACTCATTGAGGGTAACCCAAATCATCACTTATTATCAGATGGGTAAATGGGGGTATTGAAATCTCCCCCAATCACCCAAGGAATGTCTTTAAAATCTTGTATCAAATG
The DNA here is from genome assembly GCA_028583015.1 of Wollemia nobilis. Lineage (NCBI taxonomy): Eukaryota > Viridiplantae > Streptophyta > Pinopsida > Araucariales > Araucariaceae > Wollemia > Wollemia nobilis. The sequence continues at coordinate 3,024,383 of JAQPPZ010017116.1, read as the reverse complement.
CCCCCAAAAATCCCATAGTTCAGACCGCCCTTGGACAGAGGTGGGGGCATAAACATTTGACATAATCCAATTCTTATTAGTATCAAAATCATGAAATAATACGCTTAAGACTCTTTCATTTGCCTGAATAATACTTCCTTCTATTTTAATAAGATCCCATAAGATCATGAGGCCCCCAGATGCTCCTCTTGCCTGTTGAAAGGCCACTTCCCCTTTCTTCCAAATCCTTCTAGCTATAAGTGTTGATTGTGCCGCATCTGTTTTGGTTTCTTGAAGAAAAATGATAGTAGGATTCCAATACTTCCTTATAGAATTCACCATCCTTCGTTTTGGTGGGCCGTTTAGGCCTCTCACATTCCATGAGAGAACCTTCATTTAGACTGTTTGATATTTTTTCCCTGCCCCCTTCCCTGAGCCAAAGGGGGTTTGTCAATTTTGCTATTATCCTGGATAGGAATAGCTTGTTGTAACAATGTTCTTTGCTTTTTGTTTGCAATTTCTTCATTGATTCTCATTCTATAGTGCTCTACTGTAGATATTCTCCCTTTCTTTCTTTCACTTCCATAATCTATCGGAGGCTTGGTGGTGCTTCTAGTCTATTTTGGACTGAAATGAGGGGGCATATACTATGATAGCCTAGGGCTTGAACCTTCTTCCTCATTTGGGGTTTTTCAATTCCCTCTTCATCCTCAACCTTGTTTTGGTTCACCTCTCCTATCTGGTTCCTAAATAGGGGGCTTTCCTTCAAGGAACATTTTACCATTGGGATCCTCTGATAAGGGATAATTTGCTCCACTACCGGATTAGGAGCTACATTCCTGCCTCTTGTTTCCACAACTTCGACTCTTGAATCTATTTTTTCCATGTTTAAACTGAAATGACTTGGCAATTTTTCTTCATTTTGAGCATAGCTTTTGGGGCTTTTTGTCATAACTATGGATGGTCCCGATTTGGATGGGGAGTCTAGGGTTTCAAGAAACTTGACACTAATGGTATCATCCTTACTGTTTTCTTTTTCAACTTCTAGATTTTCTAGGATATCAAACATGTTCAAGCTGGGATCTTTATTACATACCTTATGATTTTTGCCTCCCTCATTATGTTGCTTTCCTTTCTCCTAGATTTTTTCCAGTTCTGTGTTGGCTTGGTCAGCCTGGTTATTCTTAACTTGTCTGTATCCTTCCAAGTTAAGACACGGTCCTTGAAACTTTGGGATCCCTCTCCCATTAGCTTTCCCCAGAAAACTTTCACTCGTGGCTTCCTTGTTTACAGTTATTGTCAGACATTGGGCTTAAATGTGGCCCTAGGTTTTGCACACGCTACAAAATGCCGACTTGTTATCATACTCCATAGGCTGAATCCTTAGAAACTCTCCATATGCTAGTTCCACCTAAGAAGGTAGATCAGAATCCAAGTTTGCATTTACACAGATCATGGCATGCATCAGTCTAGTCCTTGCCTGGGTTGAATGGTCTATTGCCACGAGCTCTCCTATCATATTTGCTATGCCACTAAGCTAGTACTCATTAACAAACTAGGATGGGAGGTTTGGTAAGCAAACCCAAATGGGTGCTATATTAATGTTCTACTTATCAGGGTTGAAATCCTTCCCCCACTTCCTCAAAAAGAGGCTACGCCTTCCTAGAAACCAGGGTCCTATCAAGATGCGCTCTGCATCATCTTTGTTGTTGAGTCTTATCATAAAAAAACCTCTTGACATGGCTATGATTTCTAAGCTTCCTAAAGTTTTCCACTTTGCCGTGGCCCATGAGCGAATAGTCTCAATGTCCGACCTTCCTCCCAAAAACTTGCCAACTAAGGATGATGCCTCCATATCCAAGAATCATTCCATAATCTCCACTGGCACAGATAACCTATTATTTTTTGGTATTAGGGACTGTAGTTCACTGACTGGCTCCTTCTTTTTTCCTTTCAGCATTTCCAAAAAGGTTGGGCCCTTGTTGCCAGCTCCCAAACCCCAGTGGGACCCTTTGTTTTAGGGTTTATCTGGAGGATCTATACCTTTAGCCTTTTCAAACTGAGCTGATAGGGAATCCTTTTCCTTTCCAGCTATAGCATTCTGCCCTGCCTCTGGATCTTCTCCTTCCATTGGTTCAAAATTCTTGCCTGCTATTTTTGCTCCTCCTCCACTTCCTTCACTTCCTCCACCGCTCCTCATATCTGCTCCGCTATTGACTTGAAAACAAACCAATCAAATAAAACGTAACATTGTAATACATTTTATGTAACTTAAAAAAATGGTTTTTTAAGATATTAACGTTAGTTTTATTTGTTATAAATTTAACTAACAGTTTAATTTAGTTAATATTTTTATGAAAATTAAAAAGTTGGTAAAATATTAGATTAGATATATAATAAGTAATACTATTTTACAGTCTAAAAATTATAACCTTCATAATTAATTTATATTATTTTAGAATTTGAACGATTAAATATATGTTTGTTTTATTGTTATTTTTAAGTTTTATAATTTATCATGTTTTTATATTGAACTTCATTTACAAATATTTACAAATATCAGCACTCGTTCGAGCAAATACAAGAGGAATCAACCTCACAACCACATGGATGATAATAACTAGGCAACTGCTATTACACCAAATACCATTAGGCATTTACCATGTTCTTGTTTTTATGTTGCCTTAATATATATATTTATTTATGTTTATTTATTTGTTTTATACTTGACTATATATATATATTTTAGGAGAACGTTTACAAATTACATCAACAACTACCCTCAAGGGGTTTGAACGCAATACCACTTAAGAAACAACCACCATATTTAGCCACTAGGGCAACTGCATGTCGGCTTGACTATATTATTTTTCTTTTCTCTTCGAAAAAAAATAAACTTTATGAATAGTTTCTATTACCTTGTTATGTAAAATTTATTGAAAAACAATTGTAAAACTTATTTTTTAAGTAAAAGTCTTCTTTAAATAAAAAGATAAATAAAATTAATTTTGAAACTATGAGCATATAATAGAATTTATCATTGTAGTTATAAATGAATATAAATTTTCAACCAACCAAAAGCAAGTATAAAAATAATGCAATCTTAAAATGTAAGATTAAACCTATTTTCTTCATTTTTCACCTTTACTATAATTATTTGATATTAGCATAGTCCAACTATATAATAGACGAGTTAATTTAAGTTTGTCTAAAGACCATATATTTTTAAATATGATCTATGTTAGGTGCTACAAAAAATTTTAATGTTAATATTATTTTACAATTAGTTTATGTCACCATAATTTAAATTTAGCTATTTTTATTTGATAGTCCTATTATTTTTTTATAATCATTGGATTATATTGTTATTTTTTTAAAAAATTATATGTTCAATTATTACTTTTATTATTTTATTTTAATAATCTATATACGCTTTCTATTCGGGCTACTCTTGTTAAAATAACATACTACTAGATTATAGGACACTTAATTTTATGTGTAGGGCTAATCTTCAAGTCTACCAATCCCTTTTCAATCAACCAAACTGAAACAATCTTCCTTGTAGCCATATTTGGAGCATATATTACTCCAAAACTAAACACATCAATGAAACTATTGCAACCTAATGGTGCTTTTACAAAACCTTTCAAATATTGACCTTTCATACCTAGTGTTTACCTCCAAAAATCATGAGGTAAAAGCAATTATGGTGCTTTTACCACCTAACATTTTTGATAGTCATGTGCCAAAACCAAGATATTTGACCTTTTTATCCCTCTCAACGCACCCACAATTAATGAACCAAAATTTCAAAATCTGATTTATATTTCTTGCAAGGAATTCCAAATATAAGAACTATCATTCTTATATTCTCTCATTAATGACTTCTTGATCCCTTTTCAAATTCTTACCATATTTAATATTATCACCTTTAATGCAATTATTCTTTCAATGAGCCATGATTTCCCATAAAACCAACACTTGGGATGACCATTTCATCAATAATTTTAGACTAATAAAAAATGTAAAATCTCTTTAGATTCATAGCCATTTATCATTTTCTAAGGTAAGATTATGCCAAAAACTTATTATAACCATCTAAAATCCAAATTTTAAAGTATTTAATACCTTATTCCTTTCAATATCTCTCCAAGTATTTTTTTAAGCATATAAGCAATCAAATCTACAAGATCTCAAGTAATCTTCATGTTTCCAAGAATTGAGCATCAAATCCACAAGCTCAAGCATTCAAGTGTCAATGACAAGCAAGGTTGCAAGCTTTCAACAAGATTCCACCAACAAGGGGAAAATGACCTCGTGTCTTTGGTTAAGCAATAACACCATCAACAAGAAATATCATTGGTGACACTTTTATATATTGACAACACTTTTTTATCCATGGAAGAAAAAGTTTTTTCCCCTCAATATTTATCATTTAAGAATCTAGGACGAATTTTGTTTTTTGTCTAGTTAAACTAGGTTCTATTTTTCATTTTTTAATAAAATAGACAAAAATAAAAGAAATATTTAGTCTAGCCTTAATCATATAGGTTCTATTTTTCATTTTTTAACAACATACGACTTGTCTTCTAATTTTTCTTGTACCCTTTCTTATTAAAAAAAATCGTTATTTTCTTCCTCATAAAAAGAAAAAATCATTTAGTTGTAGTATTTGTTATTGCATTAGGGCTATATTAATATTAAAATTAGACAAAGAAGTACCTTAGGAGAAACATAGGTGTTCTTCAACTTATCCATTAAATGCAAAATGTATGCAAACAATCCCTAGTCTTAAAGTGAGAAGATAAGAACATCAAAAAAACTTGCAAAGTATTGCTTGTGGTGCCTTTCCCTTTTCCCTCTCACATTTTTGTAAACATGACATGAAAACCATCACAAGTAAAAAGATTTTATTTGTCTAAACTAATCCTTAATGATGCTAAAATTTATTAAAAATTTACCAAAACCATTTAATATTTTTGTTTATATTAGAATATGTTAAATCTAGATAATAATAACATAACTAATTGTTAGTCCTACTAGGGTATTTAAAATCCTTTGAGTAGCTATTGTATGATCTATTAGTATATATTGGGTATTTAGCAAGCTCAAGTCACTAGTCATCCACATAGGGTCTCACACATACTTTCCCCTAGTAAGGAGTATATTGTAATGGGTTAGTGGGAGTCATAAGGAGGAATACTATTATCCCTCATGTACCATATTGGCCATATATCCAAGTAATCACTTCCATATATAGTTGGCAACCCATGTATTAACTTTCTCTTACATGTTTATGGGTTTATAGAGAGGAGTCATGTATGTAGGGATATTGGATATATAGGGAGGACCTTGAGGTATATAGCTTAGATTTAATATATTGAGCAAAGGGGATATAATGTTGCTAAAATATTTTATCTTTTTTCTTTAATAAAATCTATAAACTTGATTAATTAAACCATTATTTCCTTTTAAACCCATGGCCAAGACACACTATCTAAACCACAATGTTGCTCATCAATTGTTCCGTTAACCTAACCCTTCTATGGAAGATCTTGAATACCAACCCACATTTGAGAGCCCAAAATTCAAATAAGAAGATGAGGAGTCTCCCTCTCAAGTTCTCTAACCTCTATCCATGATGATCAAAGGAGAATGGTTTTTTAATTTGGTGATCACATGGATTTGCTTTGCAAAAATATAGAGAGGTTGTGGAGAATTTCATTAGGTAATATCATGACAAAATTGATGTCTCTACAAGTTAAGGTTCACTCTTGGACTATCCCTAATAACCTAGCTTAAACTCCTTGTCTTTAAATAAATCGAATCCATTCTTTGGATCTTTAAATGAAAACATTATTGCATCAAATTTTAAATTTTGTAGATTCAAATCCCCTTAAAATTACCACCTCCATGGATGTTAGGATGTAAAACCTTCCATACTCTTTAGGACATCATTCATCTATTCCTTCTTTTTTAAGACTATTATATGACAATGTGAGTTGCCTTGTATCCAAAAAACTAGGATCAAGTTACATTTCTAACTTGAATGTATCATCAAGTGCCCTAATTTCTAATCATCATATCATTAAAATTAATTATAGTCCCACAAGTGCAAGTACGGATTTTAGTTAGAATACCAATCCCATAATTTATCATCGTTTATATTCTAACCGTTTCATTTCAAATACCTTGGGATCAAATCATATGATGCTAGACTCTACATTGTATGCCCAAATATATCAATCTTATCCTTATCTCAATTATCAAATTTATCTTATGTCCCAAGACATTTATTTTATGCAATCAAATCCAATTTCTTCTAAACTTAAACCTTTAACTTGCCAACTATAACTACTAAAATAAAAAATAACCATAATCCAAGTGTCTTTCTCTAGTCAGTAGTACTCTTATAATGACTTGTGCAACCAACCTCTATATCCTTTTGTATCTAGTTTCCCCTTCCATCCCAATATTAGAACTCATAAATTTTAATTGTACAAAGGGAAGGAAGATCCCATCAGCCATATTAGGTTGTTTAGAACTTCATGTAGAAATATTTATTATGATGAAAATTTGTTGCTCAAGATAGTTTCCAAGAGCCTTAATGGTTTCACCATGGAATGGTACTACCAAATTCCAAGGTATTCCATTAGGATATTTAGGGATCTTGTCAAGATGTTTGTTAAGAAATTATCTATATACATTAAGTAAATTATCATGATTAGTGACCTAATCATCTCAAGCAATCTAAATATGAGAACTTTGTTAACTTTGTAGACATGATAATGAGACTCCAATATGTTCCTCCAACAAGATGCCTTCTATACATATTTATATTTAACCTTAATAAGCAATCAATATTATATTTAGACACATCTAATGTATCTTATTTTCAATAGGCCATTGGCATGGTCAAGAGAGTAGAAGCCACCCTCATTTTGAGAGGACAATTGAAATCCAAATCCAATAAGGAGAATTATAAGCATTTCTTTCACCAAAGGGATAATACAAGAATAAACATTTAGATGATGAAGTTACAAACTCATATTAAACCAATAATGTTAGTTCTATGATAAACCTTCAAAATTATATCTTAGGAAAACCACAACAATAAAAACCTAGGAGGAATTTCTTCTAACTAGACACACCTCATTCAGCCATCCTAGATCAACTCCTAAAAGTTTAAATAATGTAGTTCCATATTCCAAGGATTTTAGATTCTGAAGAAAAACATTTCTTGGTTTTTCCCTAGTAGGCAATGTGTCTTCCACCATGTTAATGGTTATGTGATCGATAAATGGATGAACCTTAGGATCTTATCCAAGACCTAATCAATAAATGCCAAGTTGTTATTAGTAGAATTTATTCCCACTATTATTCTAATAAAGATCTTGAAAATTTTCAAAATTAGCTACCCAATCATAAACAATATTAAAACATAGCAAATAACATTCATTATAGGAACATCCTACCTCCAAACTAAATAATAGTTGGGATAATCCATTCTTCTACTCATCTTTATCCCATTTATGTTGTAACTAGACAACACAAGGATCCTTCATCTGATCAAATTTCAAGATTTACTTTGGTCCTTCATGTAAAAATAAATTCTCCCCATAGAGAACCTCCATTAATCATACAATGATGAGCTAAGTCTAAAGGAACTTTCAAATTAAGAGTATCCAATCAAATTACCCCTTTTGGAGCTTATTAGGACCTAACTGACCCATAGGGACATCTTATTTAAAATTTTAAGTGAACAAATTATTCCTAAGACCTCAAATTGAATGAAATTAATTCTATGGTGGGATCCATTGGGGTCAACCATGCAACCATATCATTTCATGAGGATATCTCTCAATTCTCTATGGTCAAAGATATTTTAGTATACATAATGGACCATATCACTGATAGGTTCATCAAGAAAATTCTAGTCATTAATGGTCTAGGTATCAATCTCTATAGCCTAATATTTATTAGTTATTTTGGGCTAACCGAATAATATTTAAATAATTTCAATCTTGTTATAAGGGTAATCGATAATAAGGAGCATGAGGCTATTGGTACTATAGTCTTACCTCTTAGAGTATAATATTTGCATTTTCAACACTCTCTTCTATGTCATACCTTATATCTTAACCTACAACATTCTTTTTGGGAGATCATGGATCCATGAGATGGAGACCATTCCTTCAAGTCTTCATTTTGAATACATGGGAAAGACTTATCATATCCTAGTCTATCCCAAGCCCTTTACCTATTGCTAGATGATTGAGATTGAGAACCATAAGGTTTGCATTTTCACTTATCTTAATTCATATCTTTATCCATATTCCATTTCTTCTCATCTTCTAATCACTAATGCATTAGGGTCTCTCACCTTAAGTAATTTAATAATAAATTTGAAGGTTGAACATCTAATTTAACCAATATTAACACTAACAATCACAGTAATAATTAATATTTTTTAGACCTAGCTAGGCTTTCTTCATCTCCTCAAACCTAAGATATGTCTTCCAGTAGTAAAGTAAAATAGTGTAAATTAGAAATTGCTTCTTTATTTACTTTGATACTATGACCAATGATAAAATCTATGGCAATAAAACTTTTCCAGTTAAATGATATTATGCTTCATACTTCTTTTTAAACATGTATTCCATTTTAAAATAGATGCTCTCTAATATAGGATATATTTGTAGGGTATCAAAGATCCCCTATAGATTGAATCTTGGCTAGGATACTATGGGATATATTATATCCCAATAATTGTCAACCTCATGCTCCCTCTTCCTTTTCATTTGATATCAAGGATGAATCCAACCTTCTTTATAGGAAGTTCTATAGTGACACCATTTTCTTAAGTGGATTGGATTTTGGCAAGTAGGATGATAATGGATCATTACTATTCATAAATCCTAGCCTCTCTCAAATTACACAATTCTCCAATATAAATATCTTTAAACTTAGCCTATCTTGAGATTATTACTAATGAAGATAATAATGAGATAAAGTATATTCTAAATAATCATCCTATGGATGGTCCCTCAAACTATCTAATCCAAATAACTTCTATTTTGGTGGATTTACTCTCTCACAATTGATCAATTATAATCAGTCATTTGTAGATCCTACAAACCTTGATAACATGGAAGTGTTGCTTACTTCCTCTCAATTGGAACATGGGTAATATTTTTATTGGGAAAACCATGGAAATTGATATTGGGACTCCTAAAAATCCCAAGATCGATAATCTAGACAAAGTATTGATCCTAACTAAGCATGAGGAATACAACAATATTTTGATAGTTTTCAGTAAAATATTTGCTTGGTCCTACAATGACATGTATGGTTTTTAGGATCCTACTATAATTAAACTCAAATAAACACACTCTTACACAATTGCTTGGAAATAAACTCACATAAACATCACATTAATATTTGGAACAAAATACACATTATAACAAAAATTTGCATAAAGGAACAATCTCAAAATAGGATATAATCATAGGCCTCTTAGAGGAGGTAACCTCCTTCAACACTTCATTAAATTGCAAAAATATGAATACATTGGTGCCTTCTCGGGTATTTAAAGAGTTCCCTTCCATGGTTGGCTTACATGCAAAATGCCACCTGGATTACATGCATAATGCCACCCAAATTAAATGCATAGTACCACTCGAATTACATGCACAATGTCACTTAAATTACATGCACAAGACCACCTTACATAACCTATCTACCATGTGTTACATAAAAAGGGTGGCATTTGTCATAGGCACTACATAAGCTAAAACTTAGAACATTACAAAATATTAATCATGGGTACTACCCACGTTCTCTAGGAGTTATTACATCATGGAAGTTATTACATTAAGGGTTAGGATGAGATCCTAACACTGGTATTGATCCTTCTCTAGTTTCCACCACCTATTCATCACTTTTGATATAAATATCGTAAAATAGAATACATCCAAAAATTTATTTGCAAGTCAAAGAGGAGTTTTAGAAGCTCCTCAATGTGAGATTCATAAAATCCATTGACTATTTTGATTGGGTCTCTATTTCCAATAAAATAGGTAGCATTAGAGTTTGCATAGACTTTTAGGACATCAATAACTCATATCATAAGGATGACTTCCCTTTTCCCAATATTGACATGATCGTTGATTTCATTGCAAGATGTAGAATATTTTCTATGATGTATGGAATCTCAAGCTATAATTACATCAAAATCACTCTTAAGGGCCAAGCCAAAATAATTTTCACCACCCTATGGGGAGCCCTCTTCTATTAGATCATGCCTTTTGGATTGAAAAGTGTAAGATCTACCTATTAAAGAGCCATGACATATATCTTTTATGACATGATACATGACATCATGGAGGACCATGTTTATCATCTTCTTAATTGGTCTTTAAACTATAATTATCATATTCAATATCTAAGGAGTATCTTTGAGCAATTGTAGGAGTATAATGTATGCTTAATACCTCAAAAATGTATCTTTGTGGTTACAATAGGAAAACTATTAGGATTAATTGTATAATAATGTGTCATCAATGTTAATCCTAATAAGATATCAACTATCATCATTATACCATCTCTCAAGATTTAACCTAGATTTGGAGTAGGAGTCATCCTGGTTACTTATTAATAGTAGTTTATCCCTTTGTCCTTTAAGATTAAGTTTTCTTATACCAAAAATACTACTTAATATGAAGATTTTATCTTAGGGTTTAGGTTAGAATATTTTATTTGTACATATTCTTAGCTTGTAGTCAATGATGTCAATAACATTTATCAAATAAAATATGGAAAATATTAAGCCATACAAAGACATTGTTACTAAACTAATGGTCTCCTTAGACAAAATCACTACTGAAGATATCCCTAATTCAACCATGTTGATGTTATGGTTGTAGTTGCATATAGGGTTATGCATAAGGGATCGACCCCAACATGTATTTATAAAAATTTGGTGAATCAGTTTTAAAATCCATATGAATAGTGTCCAAATGCATGTAGAAGGTTCACTATTATTAGGAGTAATGCTAGAAATTTAAACTTAAAATGGTCAAATTATTAAAAAATTGGGGTGAATAAATCCAAAAAAACTTGCACCTAAATTTTTTTGGCTAATGGGTCTTGGTCAAGGGTCCCAAATATTAGTTAATTCTAAATTTAAAAAATTCTAATTTTATCCAATTTGGAAATAAATAGCCACTATGCATAACCCTGGTTGCATCCCTTGTTCCCTCAGAGTTGAATGATGAATAAGCCATAATCATTATTCAACAAATTATAGAGTCTTTAACCTTAGCGTCTAGCTAGATTCCTTTAAGACTCTTTTCCATAGAAGTGTATCCTTATTCTAATCCTTGGTACATCTTTACCTTCCTTGGGGATGACACATTCCTTGATGGTTTGAACCACAATGAGTACAAGAACCTCCAACAATTCACCTATAGACATGTCACCATTAGTGATATCTTATACCATTGTTCCTTTGATGTAATTCTCCTTATATTTGTAACCTCAATAAAATTCTAAAAAATTGTCAAAGAGAACTATTACCAAGAAACTCCTATAGATTGGTAATTTTTATCCCTCCATGGAAAAGGACTCTTCTGACTATATAATAAGTTGTGATAAGTTTTAGAAGTATGACCATGTTATCCACACTCTATATCAAGCTCGTTAACCCTTTACATTTCCTTCACCTTTTGTATTTGGAGCTTAGACATCATTGGGAAGAATAATCTAATATTATCTAATGGGTATAAGTTCATGACCATGGATACTAGGTACTTCACTAAATGGATCAAATCCATACCTTTAGCCTCAACCACTAGAGTCCAAATTTCCAAGTTTATCCTCAACTAGATCCTTAGTCATTATGGCATCCCTTTCATGCTAATATATAATAACAAAATACCCTTTAAGAACAAGGATGTCTAAAAAATGTGCTAAATACAAAATTTAGTATAAATGGCTGATATATTACTATCATCAAAGGAATTTCCAAGTTAAAGCTCCTAACAAGACTTTTTTCAAGATCCTTAAGAAGCTCATCAAACACAATTGGTCAAGGTTGGCATCTCTAGCTATATCCTTGTTGGCCTATCACACTAGCATTTGAAATCCTACTGGTGCAATACCCTATACTTTATTTATGAAATTAAAATTATCTTATCTTTGAGGTAGAGGTTCCTTCCTTGCATATTTTGTTGTAGGACTCCTCTATTAGAGATAAATATCATCTTATCCATCTTAACTGGTTGAAATTACTTGATGAAAAGTGGATCCACACTATAGAGAACTTGTGGGTCTACTTGAAAAGGCTTAAATGTGCCTTTAACAAGAAGGTACAATCTTGCTCCTTTGAGGTTGACCATATCATTATTAAAGAGAATCAAGACAAAACCATTACCAAAAATAAGCTCAAAGGTAGGTTTTAACCCAATTGACTAGGTCCATTCATCATAATATCTAAGTTTGATGCAAGTGCCTATTGTATTGTCATGCTTTATGGAAAACAACTTGAAGAACCAATGAATATCATTATTAAAGAGAATCAAGACAAAACCATTACCAAAAATAAGCTCAAAGGTAGGTTTTAACCCAATTGACTAGGTCCATTCATCATAATATCTAAGTTTGATGCAAGTGCCTATTGTATTGTCATGCTTTATGGAAAACAACTTGAAGAACCAATGAATATAATGCACCTCAAAAGATATTACATTTGAGTCTACATTGGTTGTCTATTGCTACTTGCTTGCATCCAACAAAAAATTAAGTGTAACTAGTTGGACAATGTAAACCAATTATCTAATACCTGGGAATAATAATTTATTACACTTTTTATATCAAATTACACTTCTTATATCAAACATGAATGCATTTTTGTATCTTGTATTTTACTACTAACTTTTTTATTTTTATTTTTCTTGTTCCTCGATATAATGTAGCTTCCATTTAGTTACACTTCTAAGATGGAGAAAAAATTCTTAGAGATCTCTTCCCAAAAATACTAGGAGTACCATACATTCCTCTGAGGATATGCATTATTTTTTCCAAATATTCAATATTTTAAAGTGTGTCAAGGATAATTTTTTTGCAACATTCTCTAAATGGTATAAAATTCTTTCAAAAGTCAATCTTACTTAAGCTTATATACAATTTTATCACACATCATCTAGTTGGTAACTTAGTCAATCTTGCCTACATCACACATATCTTAACCATCCATATGTCCTACTTGACAACTTGATAGCTACCACTAGGTTATTATAACTCATATTGATCACACATATTGGTCATCCTTTTCATTCAACTTAAGTCTCATCTAACAAGGATTGTAATTGCCTCTACAAAATGTTACTTGTAATTTTTTATATGAATGCCTAGCTAATATTAGTCTAAAAATCTCCAAGTTACATGTTCACCTGGCTCCATATTCATCAACATGATGCTTTTACAACAACCTTGACTAATACATCTAAGCACCGTTAGTATCACCCAACCTTGACTAATACATTTAAGCACCATTAGAATCACCCATAATAATTACATTATTTATCATGCTCATGTGTATTTCCTTTTCAATTAACACAATTCATCTTAGTATTAAAATAAGTTATTGATATTATCATCTACCAAATAATTATTACTTTATTTTTTATTTATTTTTTTAATTTTAATTTTTTCTGTTTATCATTGTTTTAAAGATTTTAACAAGGTTTCTTAAGTCTAAATAACCCTTCTTGTGGTTATATACACATCCTTTAAAATATTTATGAAATTTTCATCTTCAAAAATGTTCCATCATTATAACTACTATTAAAATTTAACACAAGTTAAAAAAAACACTACATAATCTTTTAATACTTATAAAATACACCATTCAACCATCCAAAATATTTGTAGTATAAATCATCATAAAAATATAAAAATAATTTATATCCATAATAACCATCTCTAATTTTATAAAAAATATACAGACATTAATACATTATTTATTTTAAAATAAAATATTCATATAAAATTATTTAATATTCATAAAAAAGATGCACTATAGTTTTCAACAATATAATAGGGTCTTCTCCTAATTTACAATATGACACACATTAATTTCAATTCAAAGTGACTATTGGTTATTTTTTTAAGGATGGATAATTTTAAATTTTATATAATCGTGAGTGTGGTTTATTTGTAAGAACAGTAGTAATATAATATTAGTAAAAAAATATTCAAATTTATAACGACGATGGTTTAAAGTACATAAGAAATTGAATTAAAAAAGAAAGCGAAGGATGCACCACTTCCATGCATGCCTAGTACATGTAAAAGTTTTAAATAAATTGCATTCTTCACGGACGGCAATGGCACTTCGTTGTAGCAGCAGCGGGTCAACTTATATTAAAAATAAACAAAAACACTTCATTTAACTCGTCTTTTCCTTACAATCGCAATTTTTTTTAATACGTACATATATTTTTTAATAATCAAACCTGATTTCTTTTTTAAAAAATCAAAAACCTGTAACATTCACATCTTTCAAAAATTACAACATCCCAAAACGAGAGATGCAAAACAATAATACTCAGAATCGTCAAACATTGGAAAAACGACGAGAGATGCAAATCAATAACCCGAAGGGAACTTTAAAGAGGACGATCAGATAAAACCAAATTGGCAGCGGGTCTGTTCCACAAAATCGTTTTCAAATTAATAAACAAACCAAAAGTCGATCTTCAACATTGCCTCTCAAATTTAAAATTCATTTTTACATTCAGATATCGTCATGTATGACCACATATTAAACGCATAGGCCCTCACTCGTTGTCTCCACTCGCCTTCCCAAACATCAGATGGAAGTGTTTAGTCGGATTATTTTCACGTGAATGGCCTCGATTCATCCATCCAGAAAATACTGTTCTCGCTAAATTTTTTTTTAATGTAGGTTTCGTTTTGTTTAGAATTGAATCATTAGGTCCAAGACATTATGATTGCTTTCGAAAATATTGTCCAGTTTCCAATCAGCCAACGAAAAAGATTCTCCTTTATTTAATTGCTATTTTGTTTGTTAGTCGGATTCGGGATTCACGTGAAAGAACGTTAAATAAAATTGATTTTAGAGTTAACGTAGAAGACACCTTCTACAATCAGAAGTGGAGGAGGCATTCTCATTCAGTTATATGATATGAATAATCTATTAGCATATAATACATACATGCAATGATCGCCATGTCAAATAGATTCAAGATTTGACGTACATTTGTTTTAAGTTTTCGAACGTTATTTAGATATCGTTAATTTAGTTAACCTCTGCTATATATATATATATAGTTGAAAAATTAGTGTCGCTCCACCATTGAAAATATTCATATCCTAGCTTATTGAAAAATATGGTCCCTTTTCCAAACTTTTAAGGAAGGATATAGTCTTCAAATGGGAAGCTAATTGTTAGGATATGCTCTTAAATTCTACCTCTGGTCTACTTTTTTTTTTTGGTTCCTCGTAATTTTTTAAAGTTTTTATTGTTATATATGAATATGAAAGTAACAAACCATACCTTAGATGATATGTTAGTATAGTACAATGATCAACATAGTGAAAAATCCATCTTCTACATTAGCAAGAATTTGGTTGATTAAAAATTCTACTATACCCTTTAGAGAAGCTTTGCTTGGTCATAGTGTTTGTTTTTCAAAGTCTATACACTACATGCTTAGCCATAATATATTTGTCATTGTAAGGATCAATCCCTTGTGATATATCATGTCTAATCCTTATCTATTGAGATGAAATAATAAGTGGATGATTGTACTAAGCAAATTTGATATTAAGATTGTCAACTAAAGGTTTATGAAAGGTTAGATCATCCCTAATCAATTAGCAGTTTCTCTATTAGAAGCTAGCCATTCCTTAGCCATAGAATTCCTAGATGAATCAATATTTACGATTGAGTAGATCAAATTGACTCTTGGATTCTATAATTTGATGGTCCTTGATATGTAAAAGTAGTAGGAGTAGGAGTCATCTTGGTTACTTCTCAATAGTAGCTTATCTCTTTATATTTTAATCTTAAGTTTTCTTATACCAACAACACTGCTTAATGTGAAGCTTTTATCTTAGGGCCTAGGTTAGAACATTTTATTTGTGAAGATTCTTAACTTGTAGTCAACGATGTCAATAGTTTTTATTAAATGAAAAATGAAAAATAGTAAGTCATATAAAGACATTATTGCAAAAATAATGGTCTCCTTAGACAAATTAACCATTGAAGTTATCCCTAGGTCAAATAACCACCATTTTGATGCTATGGTTGTAGTTGCATCCCTTTTTACCTTAGAATTAGATGACGAACAAGCCATGATCATCATTCAACAAATTAGGGAGTCTTCAACCTTAAATTCTAGCTAGATTCCAGTTTCCAATCATCCAATCCAAGCCCCCGCCATGGTTCTCAATCTTGTGTTGTTGGTTCTATTCAGTCCTTCTCTGCCTGATTGTAGTCGTTGGATTTTTAGTAACCATACCCTTAGCTAGCACTTTGTGGCTTACCTGTGAAGTTTTTAGCTTCAAATATCATTTTCTCGTGGTGATGTTACCACCGCACTAGTTGGATTTGAGTTTGGTTATCATTGTATGCTAGGATGTTTACCACATAACTGGTAACTAAAATTCAACCATCAAAAGCAAAGAAAGGTCAACGTGTGTTGTGTCTAGCCTTTTATTTTTATTGGATTATTGTGGCACATCACCTCTTAGATTCCCTATGGCATCATAGAGTTGATCGACATCTAGAACCACCCAACCACTTCTTCCTCTTGGTCCATTTGGTGTTATCACGTCATAACAATATTTCTATGACTAGGACATCCTTATTTCAAGTATAAGTGCTTGTATCACATATTTTCAAGGTGATTAACTACTTGTAGGATGGATTAAGGGATTGGTAATGGTAATAAGGACTGCTATTGATGAAATCCTATGACCACCATGTGGGTAGAGTTTTCCTACTTCTCTTCCTTGAGTGACTAATCGCAGGTTGATCACACTCTCTAGCATCATTGGTTCCCTTTCAAGATCATTCTTTCAACTATTAAAACCCTCATCCACATTTGAGGGATGTCTATTATATGTAAGCTTTGGGTTTTTCGTTTGTTAGGAGTCACCTAGGTTTTTATTTGGGGTCAAGCTTTGTTGTTCTAATTATTAGAATAAAATAAAAGGAGTTAAGTTTATTTAATTGAATAATATGTTATTTTATTTGAATGAAAGAAAAGGAGTTATGTTTATTTAATTGAATAATATGTTATTTTATTAGAATAAAAGAAAAGGAATTATGTTTATTTAATCAAATAATATGTTATTTGATTAGAATAAAAGAAAAAAAATTATGTTTATTTAATTTAATAATATGTTATTTTATTAGAATAAAAGAAAAGGAGTTATGCTTATTTAATTGATTAATATGTTATTTGATTAGAATAGAAGAAAAGGAGTTACATTTATTTAATCAAATAATATGTTATTTTATTAGAATAAAATAAAAGGAGTTATGTTTATTTAATTGAATAATATGTTATTTGATTAGACTAAAAGAAATGATTTATGTTGAAAGAGAGGAAATAATTTATTTTATAGATTAAAGGTATGGGACTTTGATTTAGGAAATAAAGTAAAAAATATTTTGTTTATGAATTAAAGTAATGAGACTTTGATTTATTAAATAAGGGAAATAGTTTATTTCATAGATTAAATGTGTGAGACTTTGGATTATGAAATAAAGGAAATATGGTTTATTTTATAAATTAAATAGTAAAACTTGGTTTAGACACCCAAAAGTCACACATTGTCACTCTCCCCATTTTCGTGATCAATCAATTTGCAAAACCCTTGAAAATTGCATAAATTGGCTAAAACACTATTCATTCATCAAATTCACTATTCACCATCCTTAGCCTCTTGGGTAGCTAAGCCCCTTCCTACACTTAGCCATAGGTTCTCATGTGACATCATTCCCAAATCAACCAAGGTTGAATTCCTCACCATGGTCAAAAAGCACTTTATGCTCAAAAGTCAACATTTTTGGTCAAAACATGCTTTATGGCTAATCACATGCTTAATTAAATCTAATCCTGATTTGATTTGAGCCTTCCACATAGTCTATTTTGACTAGCCTAGCATTTCCACCTCACCTAGCCTAGCCTAGCCTAGCCTTGCCACCTCTCATCTAGATATTTATCCACCTCACACTCCCCTGGGTCATAAATGAAAGATGGAGACTTTTGCACAAAAGAAGCAATTTTTAATTAAAAGATATTTCCAAAAGGTGTTCATTAATACCTAATGGATATTTTTAGCAAAGTCATCATTATTTGTGGATGGGTGAGGGATTCTCTCACCCAACCTCATTTATGAACTAGAACACCTTAGGGAACACCTTTTAGGTGGACACCTCACCATTGACACCTCATAGGGGACACCTCATACCTTCCCTCTCACCTTGACCAAGTCTATAAATAGAAGGTCATTTTCACTTTTTCAAACCAACCAAATTTTGCTTATTGAATCTCTACCAAAATAATTACAACCATTGCATCCATCATACATCTATCACACAACCATCGTACACCCATCACAATTGATTTGTCAATTTCATGATGTTTCCTTGTGATTGAGACAGGTCAATAATCCCACAAAAAGTGCACTTTCTAAAGGTGACCCGCATAAAAATCAAAGAAGTAGCTACTCTAGGACAACTAGGAAAGTCATCTTGCAAATTCGATCCAGAAAAGATATGTTCACACAATCTCGTGCAAACCACCCAGTACACAACAAGTTCACACAACCCCATGTGAACCTATGCTACAGGCACCAGAATCATCGAATAATGTAAGTATGGGTTAATTTAGTGTTTTATGCTATTTTTAGCAATTAAATTCATGTTTTAAGATTGTTTAAGAGTTTTTTTATCTTTATAACCATGGGGTTTGACTAAGGCAAACCCCCCAATGCACTAACAAGATTTTATAGGTTCAACAGGTATAAAGAACACATCCAACTAGTGGTGGCATACAAGCAAGAAACCCACCTACATTGAGGAACATAAAGAAGACAAATCCTACTACATTTATCCATATCCGAAAGGGCTTCCTTAGGGAAGACCCTATTGTAGCCTTCAAGGCAAAATCTATAAAAGGATATCAATTTGTAACCCTTTTTCATGATTTCAATAACAAATGCAGTGGATTCTATAATTTTGAATGAAGAGTTATAGTGTCATTTTTGTTGCTTTCATTCTAGCATGCCCGATGGGACCCCACCAAGCATTAGCTTAATTGCCTTCTAACAAAAAATTATGGCCTATTTATGTATGGTAGGTAGTTTTCATCTTTGAAGAAACCCCAAAACCAAAAATACCCTAAAATCTATCTCAGGATAAATCACAAAAGGTTCGTTGGTGCACCAGTGAGCCTCCAAAGAGAGTAAAGAGTACACACTTGAGCATGTAGATTCCCCCAATCTGCATCAAACTTGATACTTGAAATCCATGTATTGGTTCTAGACACCCAGAACCAATGACAAGGTAATTTAGGGGAGGTTAAGAGCCTCATGTTCCTAGGGATTGTGTGCCCCCATACCTAGACCACCAATCATATCTCGCCATGATGTATGCAAGGTTAAAGTGTCCTTGTATTTTTGTGCAACTGTAGTTAGCTTATTTTCTTGTAATTTGCTTTCTCTAGGTATATGTAAAATATTTTAGGGTTTATGCTATCTTACCAAGCTAAAAATTGACTTTTGGAAATTTCTATGCAGGTACCTATGCTAGAACACTCCAAGAGCTTCAAAATCATCATCAAGACCCCAAAACTAGTCAGCCCAGTCTTCGGACCCTAGTTCACACGACCCCGTGCGAACCACCTGCCAGAGGATAGGTTCTCATCTCAAGGGGAAAACCTTCAAAATCAACACAAATTTGGAGCAAAAGGTGAATCAGAAGGTTTTACATGCACCTGGATGCAGGTATTGTGTGAAATTTTTGTTTTTCCTTCATTTTGAGGCTAACCTTTCCTATTGGGCTTCTATTCCACAAAATCACATCTGCTTGTTTGTTTTAGTTAGATTTACACCTACTTTCTATCTTAGCTTCAATTCCTATCATTTCCCTTCAAAAGCATCTAATTAGCTTCAATTCCTATCATTTCCCTTCTTGTCATTTCCCTTCAAAAGCATCTAATTAGATTTATTTCTTGTCATTTCCCTTCCAAAAGCATTTAATTAGCTTCCCTTTCAAAAGCATTTAATTAGATTTCCATTTTGAAAACCAATAGACTAAATTTATTTTTGTGAGGATGCAAGTAATTATATTTATTTTGAAAATGCATCCTAGCATAGCTTTCATTTGAAAAGGCATTTAGGGTATATTTGCTTCTAAAATAGTACCACACAAACAAACACCACACACTCACATCCCATTTTAATGGTGTAAGGAATTGGATTTCATCTCCAATATGAATTAGATTTCATCACCAATTCAACACTAGAGTTCATTGAGGTCTGGGTTGTACTCTACATTGGCTCACCTCTAGTTTTAGTCTCCATAGTATCCCCCCCATGTGGATAATTTTGGAATTAATACCCAACTGGTCCTTCCCACTTCGAGTGTTGGTTATCCAAATTTCATCACTAGAATGTACCTTCAGAGTGGGTAGTTTTAGAAAGCTCCTTTTCCATAGGGATTTTCAAATAATTAGTGGGCACATATGCTCGTTACTATGCATACCTTAAATGTGAGGGTTAAGCAAAAGCCTTGATTAGGGCTGGTAGCAACACAGTGATAGTGTGACCTCTCTTCATGATAATTTATTGACTCATAAGAGCATTTTGAGTCCCTCCTTTTGGATACCATTTTATTGTACCAACATATATCTAGGTTGCCACTTGTCCGTTGGAAATATAGTTCTATTCTATGTGCTTTTGGGCATTGTAGAAGGTTCTATGCTACAACATATCTGATTCAAAGTAGAGTTCACCCATTCTCATGATTTGTTCCTAGGGCGGATACATACTTTCATCAAAACACACGAAAAAAAAAACATTTGCTTATTTTTGACTCTCATGAAAGTGGTTACAATGACATATAAAAATTGCTATAACTCACTCCTTAGTTGTTCCACACTTTCACTTCCATGGTGAACACTACACAATATTTTTTTAAGCGATTTACACCGCCTAGTGTGACTTTTATACACTCTGATATATTCACACGACCCGTGTGAACCTACATTCCAAGCTACAAAACTTCATAAAATAGGTCTACACAACACACAAAGGGTCTCCATAGCATAAATCCATCCTCTGTCACTATTTTTGGTGGTTCACACGACCCCATGCGAACCTCTAATTAGAGAAGTGGTTTGCACAACCCTGTGCGCACGTATTTTTTAGGTCACAAATTTCTTACACAACACACAAAAACCTTCCACACCATATATCTATCATATGTTTCTAATTTTGGTGATTCGCACGACCCTGTGCAAACCTTTGATCTTAGAAGTGGTTTGCACGACCTCGTGTGAACTTGTATTTTTGAGAACAGACAGTGTCACATTCAGCCACAAACATTTCTAGAGTCTATATTTCACATAGTTTAGCTATTATACATATCACAATGCTAGTTACATGTAGTCAGACACATGAATCCCTTCATCATGCCATTGAGGCTACTGAGTAGAATTTCATGACCGTAGGTGCCTCTACTTCTCAGACCATTGATCCACCTTTTGATTCTAAGCAGGTTACATCCGTTGTTCCACCAGATCTATTGATCGGGTCCTCGACCCCTAGCACTAATCCTATATCCCATATGGCATCTTCCACCCCATCTCACCTCCTGGATGAGACCTTTGAGGAGCCCCCTCCTTTGGATGATCTCTCATATCCTAATTATCCATCCACCTATTTATAGCATGTCATCTACACCCCTCCTATTCATCCCATACATTTCATGGTGGTCGATGAGTTCACTCCACCCCCTTTGCCATCTGCCACCCATCCCTTTCTAGAGCATTATTCCCATCCACTTTTGGGAGATGACTCTGATCCTATCATTTTCTAAATCATGCCTGATGTTGTTACTATTGTACATATGGTAGGTATAATTTCTACACCTCCTTCTTCTATGCCACCTAATTTCACATCCTCCTCCCAAATCCCACCATCACAGCACGCCTCATATAGCTCTCAACCTCCATATTATCCACTATCCTCACTACCATCATAATAATTTTCACATCCATCGTAGTACTACCAACTTTCATCACCATATTTATCCCACCCTTCATTGCAAATTCATCCACATCAGGTATCATTATCACTGTAGCCACCTCCTTTCACACTACAGTTTGCTTCCCATCCACCCACTAGTTATCCACCATTTTTATCATATGTATCCCCATAGACCCCTTCCTCATAATTTTGATTCCCGTCTCCCCCTTACTTTCGACCTTCACCATTGAACACTGCTTATCAAGGCCACCCACCCCACTATTTGATTCAACCTAAATCCCTACCCGCCATCCCATCCACACCACCCTAATCCTCATTAGTTGCACCCCAATATTCAACCTAGTCCTCCTTCACCACATATTCATCTCTTCCACCCCCATCTTCTACACCACCTGATTTATTCACCTAACCACCCACATGGACCTCTACCACTACTGCCCAGGTGTAAATGACTTTCCAGTATACACAATAGAAGTAGATTCCCATGCCTACCCAATAGATTTTGGGGTATTATGATCAACAACAACCACTACCTGCCTTCCAATATTCCTACATATCACCTCATTTATCTCAGGTTCCTATACCACAATATCAAACCATGTCAGTGCCTACTCAACAACAGGATGCTTACTATCATCAGTGGGAAGAACAATATCCACCACATTTGGATTATTTGCAAACTTCATCACAACCATTGCCTACATCCACATCATCACCCCCATTTCTAGCTCCACCAAACACTACCACGATGCTCTAGTGAATTTCAAGCCATGTAGGAGCAAATTCGTACATTATATTTACGCATGACTGGTTATGGGCCTCAAAACCCACATATACTAAATTGTGCAATGAACCAATTCATCCTTCTATACCTATATACCCTTATCCTTACAAATCTAAGATCCCTAAATTCAAAAAATTCAAAAGGAATATTCTAGAGAGCACCTCTATAATTACTATTTTTGTTGTTACCAAATGCATGGTAGTGATCCCATTATGCTCCATATATTTCCACTTTAAATTAGGGGACAAGCATTATATTGGTACAATCATCTACCTCGCCATAGTTTATTCACTTTTGAATAATTGGCCAATCTATTTCTTGAGCATTTCTTGATCAATATCAAAAACAAGCTCACCTTATTCGATGTCTATGCTTTACACCATTATGATGACGAGCCTATTACTGATTTTATCACTTTCTAGAGAGTGGTCATTCATGATATTTCCTTCCCTCTCCCACCCTCAGAGCTCGTCAAACTCTTTGCCAAGAGTTATCACAATCAAATCTCTCACACATTGTAGATCCATCAGAGCCAAACATTTGAGGAAGTCATTGCCCAAGCTAATATTATAGAGGATATCAAGGTCCATACAGGTAAAATCAAGCTTTGATAGAAGCTGCCCTACCCCACAAATTACCACTACAATCACCCCCCATACGTACCACCCACTACTAATCCACATCAAACCAATTAGGTGCTCCTAAAATATCCATATCCACCACCACAAGTTGCATCAACTCAAACCCCACAAACCACACCTTCGTGATATCCTTAAAATGCATACCAAGTTAATCCTCCACTACCTACCACTACATACCCAAGCAATTCTCCAGCATCGTCTAATCCATACCAAGGTCGCAATCCACGTTTGCCTCATCCACTAAGTAATTGGACCCCTTTGTTTGAGCCCATGCTCGCTCTATTTTGTAGATTACATGAAGGAGGTCACATCACTTTTCCAAAAGTCCAACCTCTTAATACAAACCATCCCCTATCATGGGGCCACAATACACAATATTTTTATGATTTTCATCACCAACATGGCCACACTCTTGATTCATGCCACATTGTTAATTATACCGTGTAAGACCTTATCGATCGAGATACTATTCAAGTCTCCAATCCCCTCACACCAAAAAATAAAAACATGGGATATATCAAAATCCCCTACTGGAGTATGGGGGTAATCCACTGCAATTTGATCCATGCTAAGTCAATCATGTCAATCGAGATTCATATCAACAAGGGTTTGTGGGTATGATCAACATCACAACCCGTAATCAATGCTATCCAGCCCCTGCTACAACCTCATAACCTTCCACATCTCAAGATCCTACTTCCAGTCCATCAACCCCTCCACCCAATCCTCCACCTCTACCACATAATTTCATCACCATCTATGTTAGTATTTCCCATAAGCTTCGTATCGCCCCTACAAGGTTATCCATCTATGAACTCCTACAATAATCCCAACCTCATTGTGAAGCCCTTGATTCTATCCTTCATTCTCTTGATCTTGAGACTCATGATATAGATGCGTTTGATAACTTTATTGGCAATGTTAAGATATTCCTACAACTTTATATCAGATTCCATGACCATAAAATTATAGAAGTTGTAGGTGAAGGAGTGGATTTCCCATTACATATTCAAGCCTCCATCAACGTCATTACCTATAAGTGTGTTCTCATCAATACAGGCTCATCCATCAATATCATTTCTACCATAACGTTTGGACACCTTAACCTTCATCCTTCTCATATAACCACTCCATCCATAGACATTTGAGCTTTTGATGGCTCTATGCATCCCACCATCGGTACCATCATCCTTCTCATCATGGTTGGTGCCAAAACTTATTCCATTCTCTTCCATTTTATCAAAGGCAAGATGCAATACAACATCCTTTTGGGATACCCTTGGAGTTTGGACATGCAATGCATCCCTTCCACACTCCATCATTGCATCAAATATATCCATAATGACTTGGTCCACTGCATCCCCACTGACGGTGATTCATTCGAGTTCTACAAAATTATTACTCTTCCACTAGGTCCACCCTTATCATCTATGCAGTTCACCCCCACCCCTCACCATTCCTTAGATGTCACCTATCCTTCATCTTCACCATTACATCCTATACCCAATATGAGCAACATTGCATCAACATGATCAAATCCACCTCAGCCACCGATTGCCCCAGCTATTCCCATATTTTCACATTGTCCTTCTTCATCCTTCATGCCACTCCCTCCATTCACCTTTTCTGCTACATCCTCCTTAGCATATTTATCCAAAAACCCTCCCATTATTCCCACACCACGTCTATATTCCCATTGCTTTGTACCTCGATTAGCGTAGACATGGGTAATCTCTAGTTCACCAACCACAACTTCTATCCCCACTTCTCAATTCACCCATGCCAATCATCCCATCACTGGAAAACCTATTGAGTTCTATGAGTGGACACATCGTGTCTCTTGACTTGATAACCAGTTAGCTCAATAATATCCTCTTGGTTCATCCCCTTCATCAGCCAATCCCCTTTATTTAATTTAATAATATGTTATTTGATTTGAATAAAAGAAAAGAAGTTATGTTTTTATTTAATTGAATAATATGTTATTTCATTATAATAAAAGAAAAGGAGTTATGTTTATTTAATCGAATAATATGTTATTTATTAGAATAAAAGAAAAAGGAGTTATGTTTTTTTGATTGAATTATATGTTATTTGATTAGAATAAAAGAAAAGAAGTTATGCTTATTTAATTGATTAATATGTTATTTTATTAGAATGAAAGAAAAGGAGTTATGTTTATTTAATCAAATAATATGTTATTTGATTAGAATAAAAGAAAAGGAGCTATGTTTATTTAATTGAATAATATGTTATTTTATTAGAATAAAAAAAATGATTTATCTTGAAAGAAAGGAAATAATTTATTTTATAGATTAAAGGTATGGGACCTTTATTTATGAAATAAAATAAAAATTAGTTTGTTTATGAATTAAAGTAATGAGGCTTTGATTTATTAAATAAAGAAAATAGTTTATTTCATAGATTAAAGGTGTGAGACTTTGGATTATGAAATAAAGGAAATATGGTTTATTTTATAAATTAAATAGTAAAACTCGGTTTATGAAATAAAGTTTATTTAATGATTAAAGGTATGGGACTTTAATTTGTTGAATAACGGTTGAAATGAATTGATTAAAGTAAAACTTGTGATCTAGCTATAGTTGTTGAAAGACTCTCTATGGGCAATGAGAGGTGAAAATAAAAATAGTGATTTTTATGATATCAACTATGTAGTATATGGTTAGATACTTTGATTTAATTTGTATAGTTGCAATTTGGAAAAGAAAATAGTAAATGCATTTAGAAGAATGTCTATAATGGAACCATGAGTGCCCTGATCCCCTACTATCCTCAAATAATTGATGGATAGAGATGGAGGACTGAAGAGGTAGTTGGATCCAATGCATCAATTTGATTCTACTTGTAATGGTTTACTTATGCTCAAATAAATTAGAATTGTAGGGAGATATCCCTAAATGAATGTAGCATATTACTTTATTCTTTAAAAGTATGGAGGTTTTACCATACTTGGATATGTGTAATAATTTTATGAACAAATAGAGATTATATATTTATTTTACTATTATCATTTATTTTTATTTATTATTTATTTTTATTTTCCATTTAATGCTTACGACTACTTAAATATCCTTTCCTTTCTATGTACCCTTGTATACATTTTATATATGCTATTTGATTATATAGAGTGAATTGTTCTTGTTTTCTTTGCTAAACATAAAAGTGACCTAAGGAATTGAGATCTTAGGGTGAACTTAATAGTGACCTAAGATATTGAGACCCATTAGGGTGCATGTAGGAGGACCTAAGGGATTAAGAACCCTTAGGAAGAATAATAAATATTTTTCTTTATTTAATTTATATTTTGTTTGTTAGTCGGATTCAAGATTCACGTGAAAGAATGTTAAATAAAATTGATTTTAGAGTTAATGTAGAAGACACCTGCTACAATAAGAAGTTGTGGAGGTATTCTCATTCATATATATGATATAAATAATCTATTAGCATATAATACATACATGCAATGATCACCATGTCAAATAGATTCAAGATTTGAAGCAACAAAGCATGATCACCATGATCTTCTTCTTGTCCCTTGTAATTTTTCTAAGCCCTTATTGTTATATATGGAAGCAACAAACCATACCTTAGATGATATATTAGTGTAGTACAATATCAATTAAAAATTCTACTATACCCTTTATAAAAGCTTTGCTTGGTCATAGTGTTTACTTTTCAAAGTCTATGACACTACATGCTTAGCCATAATATATTTGTCATTGTAAGGGTCAATCCCTTGTGATATCTCATGTCTAATCGTCACTTATTGAGATGAAATAATAAGTGGGTGATTGTAATAAGTAAATTTTATCTTAAAATTGTCAACTAAATTTTTATGAAAGGGTAGATCATCATTGATCAATTAGCAGTTTTTCTATTAGAAGCTAGTCATTCCTTAGCCATAGAATTGTTGGATGAATCAATATTTAGGATTGAAGTAGATCAAATTGAATCTTGGATCCTATAATTTTATGGTCCTTGATATGTAAAAGTAGTAGGATTAGGAGTCATATTGATTACTTCTCAATAGTAGCTTATCCCTTTATCTTTTAATCTTAACTTTTCTTATACCAACAACACTGATTAATATCAAGATTTTATCTTAGGGCGTAGTTTAGAACATTTTATTTGTGAATATTCTTGTAGTCAATGATGTCAATATCATTTATTAAATTAAAAATGAAATATAGTAAGTCATATAAACTCATTATTGAAAAAATATTGGTCTCCTTAGACAAATTAACCATTGAAGTTATCCCTAGGTCTAGTAACCACCATGTTGATGATATGGTTGTAGTTGCATCCATTTTTACCTTATAGTTGGATGACGAACAAGCCATGATTGTAATTCAACAAATTAGGGAGTCTTAAATCTTAAATTCTAGCTATATTCCTTTAGGACTCTTTCTCATAGAAGTGTATCTTGCTCCTAATCCTTGGTACAAGTGCATCTTAACCTTCCTTAGGGATGATAGATTTCTTGGTGGTTTGAACCACAATGAGTGCAATAACCTTAAGCAATGCACCTATATATATACCATAATTGATGATGTATTATACCATTGTTACTTTTATGATATTATCCTTAGGTTTTTAACCTCATTCAAATTTCAAACAATTTTCAAAGAGACCCATTGCCAAGAAACACCTATAAATTGGTAGATTTTATCCCTCAATGAAAAAGGACTCTTGTGACTATATGATGAGGTGTGATAATTTTTAGAAGCATGACCATCTTATACAAACTCCATATCAAGTTTCTCAACCCTTTATATCTCCTCATCTTTTTTATATTTGGGGATTAGACATCATTGGGAAGAATAATCCAATATTTTCTAATGGGCATAAGTTCACCACCATGGATACTAGGTACTTTTCACTAAATGGGTCAAATACCTACTTTTAACCTCAATCACTAGATTCAAAGTCTTAATGTTTATCCTAAACTATATCCTTAGTCATTATGGCATCTCTTTCTTGTTAATATCTAACAAAGAAACACCCTTTAAGACCAAATATGTCTAAAAAATGTGTCAAATATAGAATTCAACATAAATGGATAATGCCTTACTATCCTCAAGGTAATGGCCAAGCTAAATCTTATAACAAGACTCTTATCAAGATCCTTATGAAGCTCATCAAAATAAAATTGATCAATATTGGCATATCTAGCTATATCCTTCCTTGTTGGCCTATCACACTAGTGTTTGAACTCCCACTAGTGCAATACCCTATGCTTTATTTATGGAATTAAAATAATCTTCTCTTTTGATGTGGAGGTTCCTTATTTGTATATTTTGTTGTAGGACTCCTCTATTAGAGATAAATATCATCTCACCTATCTTAGCTAGTTGAAATTGCTTTATGAAAAGTGGGTCCACGCTCTATAAAACCTATAGGTCTACTAGAAAATGCTTAAATATTCCTTGAACAAAAAGGTACAATATTTCTCCTTTGAGGTTGGCGATTTTATTCTTAAAGAGAATCAAGAGAAAACCATTGCTAAAGCTGAGCTCAACTATAAGTTTGAGCCTAATTGGCTAGGTAAATTCATCATAATCTCTAAGTTTGATGCAGGTGCCAATTGGATTGTCATGCTTGATGGAAAACAACTTGAAGAACCAATGAACATAATGCATCTCAAAAGGCATTATATTTGAGTCTATATTGGTTTCCTATTGCTACTTGCTTACATCCAACAACAAATTAACTGTAACTAGTTGGACAATATAAACCAATTATCTAATGTGTAGGAGTAATCATTGATTATATTTT
The DNA here is from genome assembly GCA_028583015.1 of Wollemia nobilis. Taxonomy (NCBI): domain Eukaryota; kingdom Viridiplantae; phylum Streptophyta; class Pinopsida; order Araucariales; family Araucariaceae; genus Wollemia; species Wollemia nobilis. The sequence continues at coordinate 2,994,875 of JAQPPZ010017116.1, read as the reverse complement.
TTATATCAAACATGAGTACATTTTTGTATCTTGTATTTCATTACTACCTTTATTTTTTTGCTTATTCCTTGATATAATGTTGCTTCCATTTAGTTACACTTCTAAGATGGAGAAAAAAATTCTTAGAGATCTCTTCCAAAAACTTCTAGGAGTACCATACATTTCTTTGAGTATATGCATTATTTTTTTCAATTATTCAAAATTTTAAAGTGTGTGAAGGGAAATTTTGTATTTGCAACATTCTCTAAATGGTATCAAATCCTTTCAAAAGTCAATATTACTTAAGCTTATATAAAATTTTATCACACATCAACTAGTTGGAAACATAGTCAATCTTGTCTACATCACACATATCTTATGCATCCATGTGTCTTGCTTGACTACTTGATATCTACCACTAGGTTATTATGACTCATATTTATCACACATATTGGTCATCCTTTTCATTCAACTTTATTATCATCTAACAAGGATCATAATTACCTCTACAAAATGTTACTTGTGCTTTTTTTATATGAATGCCTAACTAATATTAGCCTAAAAAATCTCCAAGTTACATGTTTACCTAGCTTCATATTCATCAACATAACCCTTTCCCAACAACCTTTACTAATACACCTAAGAACCATTAGTATCACCCATATTAATTACATTATTTATTATACTCATGTGTCTCTCCTTTTCACTTAACACAATTCATTTATTGGTCTTAGTATTAAAATAAGTTGTTAACATTATCATATACCAAATAACTATTATTTTTGTTTTTTTGTTTTTATCATTATTTTAAAGACTTCAACAAGGTTTGTTAATTCTAGCTAACTCTCCTTATGGTTGTATACACATCCTTTGAAATATCTATCAAATTTTCTTCTTCAAAAATGTTTCATCATTATAACTACTAATAAATTTTAACACGTCTAAAAGAAAAACTCTACATAATTTTTTCTTAGCTTATGAAAAGAACCATTCAACCATCCAAAAATGTGTTATATAAATCATCATAAAAATATAAAAGTAATTTATATGCATAATGAAAACCTCTAATTTTATAAAAATATACAGATATTAGTACATTATTTATTTTAAAATAAAAAAACATATAAAATTATTTAATATTAAAAAAAATATCAAACATGATATAAATTCATTATCATTTTCAACAATGTAATAGGGTCTTCTCCTAATTTACAACTTGACACACACTAATTTCAATTCAAAGTGGTTATCGATTTTTTTTTTTTCTTTCGGAGGCATAATTTTCAAATTTATAACGATGATGGTTTGCAGTACATAACAACTTGAATTAAAAAATAGCCTGACGTATGCACCACTTCCATGCATACTTAATACATGTAGATAATCTTAAATAAATTGCATTGGCCACGTACGTCTTGTAGCACTTCCATGCATACCTTATACATGTAGACAATCTTAAATAAATTGTATTGGCCACGTATGCACCACTTCCATGCATACCTAATACATGTAGATAATCTTAAATAAATTGCATTGGCGACGAACATCTTGTAGAACTTCCATGCATACCTTATACATATAGAAAATTTTAAATAAATTACATTAGCCACGTATGCACCACTTCCATGCATACCTAATACATGTAGACAATCTTAAATAAATTGCATTGGCCATGAACATCTTGTAGCACTTCCATGCATACATTATACGTGTAGATAATCTTAAATAAATTGCATTGGCCACATACGTCTTGTAGCAGCAGGGTGCATCTTAGATGGGGTGCATTTTACATTGATGATGATAAAGGTATAAATCTTGAGTAATTGGTGGTCTTTTTCAAGTTATAAAATAATAAAATGGAATAGATTTATTAGGCAGCCCTTATAATTTGAACCTTTGACAATTACTAAAAATAATGTAATTATAACCAACTTTATCAAAAAAAAATTATATTAAAAATAAATAAAAAATACTTCATCTTTTTCCTTATAATCACAGTTTATTTTCAATTAAAATCCAAAACCACACTGCTAAGGTATCTAAAACATTCACATCTTACAAAAACTCCAACATCCACATAGTAATAAAACTTTACATAATCACTGTTAGAAATTAAACTCAATTTCATGCCTATAAGATCTCTGATAGATGTTATCGTCCAAATTCGATCGCAGATCCATGACATCCGGTCATCGTAAGTTTTTAGCATCTGCATTTAATACCAGTAGTTGCAATTAGAAGGAAATCCTAGTTTTTATTTGGTGCATGTCAAAAGAAAAGCCCTAGCGCATGTCAGAAGATAAGTCCTAGCACATGTTAGAAGATAAGATTTATTCTCTCTTCTACCCAATTATATAAGGTGATGGTGCCTTTTCAGAAATACATGAGTGCATAGAAGTGAGAGTAGCACAGAGAGAGTAGTCTGTAATAGAAGAGAGAATGGAGAAGAGCAAAGGAGAAGAGTAAGAGCAGAGGTGTTAGAATACGAGAGAAAGGAGTCAGAGTAGCAGTCTACCGAATACTTCTCTAGTGTTTAACCTATAATTGAGATTACAAAATATTGTGTAAAGCTTCAGTTGAGAGAAGCGTTGGTGTAAGATCTTACTCTACTTTGTAATATTGCAGCCACAGTAAATTTTATATTAGTTAATATAAATTATATCTATTTTAGCATACTTGTAGATTTCACATTTTTAAATTGTTGTGTGCTCAAAAAATTCCTTGGAGGGGTTGATAAACAAACATCGTATAATTTTTGCCCAAAGTTACTCTGAAAAACCTATTTCGGGCAAGTCTACTTTGAAAAGGGAATTTCGCCTATTATTCCTCTGAAAAGGAGTTTCACATTTTACTTCTCCTAAAAAGACATTTAAATGGTTTCTTTTGTCTTGTTGCGCGAAATTAATTTGTGCTCCAAATGGTTTGACCCTGGTCAATTTTCAATTTTCTCGAAAGGTGATTTTTGGATTCCTTTATCTAAAAAAAGGGTTTGACCCTAGTCAATTTTCATGTCGTCTTTTTTTATCTCGAAAGATATTTTTGGGACACAAATCCTGAACAGGCATTTGACCAAAATTTTAGAAAAGAAGTTCACCTTTGGCTATTTCTCCCTTTTGCTGAGCACGACTGTTTTGAACCCTTCGTTGCATGAGAGTCATTTTTTCACTAGTCTTTCAAATTGGTATCAGAGCCAGCGCCTACCCATGGATGATAAGAAGTAATGGCTTTCAGTAGAAACCCTTTGCAGTTGCACATACCATGGTTCAATGGCAAAAATTACAATTATTGGAGCATTCAAATGAAAATCTTGTTTGGGTCTCAAGAGCTATGGGACCTGGTCCATATTGACTATGTTGAGCCAACAAATGTAGGAGTGTTGAGTGCTCTCTCCCAACCAGAGTCAGATTTGCTAAAGAAGAATTGAAATAAGGACTAGAAGGTATTATTCTACATAATGCAGGCAATCGAGGAGACAACCTTCCCATGAATAGAAGTAGCAACCAAATCAAAGGAGGCATGAGAAATCTTAGCCAACTCCTTCCAGGGCATCGAAAAAGTAAAGTTAGTATGGTTGTAGATGCTGAGAAGAGAGTTCATGAATATCCAAATGAGTGATTCAGAATCCATGAGTGACTTATTTACCCAAACAATGGGTATCATCAACTAGATGAGGATGAATGGTGAGAATGTGGAGAACCATAGGATTATGGAGAAGATACTGAGGAGCCTAATAGCAAGGTTCGACTTATTCATGATAGTGATTGAAGAATTGAGGGGTTTGAAAACCCTCTCTATGGATGAGCTCATGGTTTCTCTACAAACACATGAGCAGAGGTTGAGTCGGTCATCTTAGTATTCATTGGAGAAAGCATTCAAGACATAGGTCTCATTTCAAGATAGTAGCAGAGAAGAATCCCACCAAGGAGCCTCTAGTTATCAAGGAGGAAGAGGTAGAGGTAAGCATGGAAGAGGTAACAAGTGAGGAGGAAGGTCAAACTCCAATGATGGAGAGACCAACTAAAACTTCCATCAAGTAAGAGGAAGAGACAATGGAAGAAATCATCAAGGAGGATCAAATCAGAGGTATGATAAATTGAATATCCAACGTTATTATTGTAGGAAATTCGATCATTATATTTTTAACTATAGAAATAATATGACCAAGGATAACAAAAAACAAGCCCATTACACAAACAAAAATGAAAATATGGAGGTTAAATATGCTTGTGGGAATGTACTGTTAATTTATAGTATTGAGGAGGAGAGCCAAAAGAATATATGGTATCTCGATAGTGGGTGTAGTAACCACATGTATGGAAATAGAGAGATGTTCTCACAACTTGATGAAACAATCAAGTATGAAGTGAATATGGGGAACAACATCAAAGTACCTATCATGGAGAAAGGAAAAATCATCATATGTACCAAGCAAGGTGAAAGGAAGCAAATACAACAAGTCTATTATGTGCTTTGGTTGAAGCACAATATGTTGAGCGTTGGACAGCTTGTGTAGAAGGGGTACACTGGTCAATTTAAATATGGGACCTATACCATCAGAGACACATAGCATGGGCAAATTACAATAGTTTCCATAACAAAGAACAAGATGTTTCTCCTACAAATTCAAAATGAATTGTTGATGTTATTTAGTGCAGTGGTGAAAGATGCTACATGGCTATGGCATATTAGATTCGATCATCTGAGTTTCAGTGTCCTGAACCTACTGCACAAGAAATAGATGGTGAAGGTTTTACCACTTATAGAGCAACCAAATCAAGTGTGTGAGGGTTTTTTGGTTATAAAACATCACAAGGATGTGCTCCCTATAGGGCAATATTGTAGAGCTTCACAACCATTGGAGCTGGTACACTCAAATATTTGCGGTCCAATGTAGACCAACACATTTGCCAAAAATAATTATTTTCTAACTTTTATTTATGATTTCAGTCAAAGGACATGGGTATATCCCATCAAGAAAAAATCAAAATCTTTCAACAAATTTAGGGAGTTCAAGGCTCTGGTTGAGAAACAGAGCGGGTATTATGTGAAGACTCTCAGGACAGATGGAGGAGGTGAGTATATCTCCAATGAATTCCATAAATAAGAAAAATATAATTCATAGGAAGCTCACTACCAGATACACACCACAACAAAATGGTGTTGCAAAGAGGAAGAAAAGAACAATTATGGAGATGGCACGAAGTATGTTAAAGGTAAAAAATTTGGCACATAATTTCTAGGTAGAAGTTGTATGTGGTGCAATTTATCTACTAAAACAGTGTCCCACAAAGAGTGTGAAAGACAAAATTCCTCAAGAAGCCTGGAACAACCATAAGCCTAGTGTTTCTCACTTAAGATTTTTTGGGTGCATAGCATATGCACATGTTACAAATGAGAAGAGAAAGAAGCTAGACAACAAGGCAGAGAAATGCATATTCACTGGGTATAGTGAAGATTCAAAGGCATATAGGTAGTATAATCCTATGACGAAGATGTTGATTATTAGTCAAGACATGAAGTTTCTTGAATATGAAGTCTAGAATTGGAAACCAAAGACTGACTAGTCCAAGCTAGCAATTATTGAGTCTAAGGATTTGGAGGAAAATAGACTGCATCAACCTGTAGCTTCAGGCAACAATACTGAAGCTAGCAGTAACACTGCTTCATCATCACAAATACCTCCACTTACAAGAAGGATCTCCAAATTGAGGACACTTGCAAAGACAAGGATCTTACAAGACATTTATGAAGTAACCTAAAATCAAGTAGATGAAGAATATTATGATTTTGCTTTATTTTTTGAGTGTGATCCAATTTCATTTGAAGAAGCAATTTAGAATTAGAAATGGGTGTAAGCTATGGATGATGAGATAGAGGCCATAGAGAAGAATAAGACATGGCAGTTGATGAATCTTCTAGCAGGTAAGAAGACCATTGGAGTCAAGTGGGTATATAAAATGAAGTTTAATGCCCAAGGTGAGGTTGATCGACATAAGGCCATACTGGTGGTAAAAGGCTACAAGTGGAAGTTAGGGATTGACTATCATGAGGTATATGCACTTGTAGCGATACTTGATATAGTCAAAATGATTCTGGTATTGATAGCCTAGAAAGGCTGAAATGTTTACCAGATGGATGTCAAGTCTACCTTCCTCAATGGAGTGTTGGAAGAAAAGGTCTACATAGACCAGCCACCTAGCTATGAGTTGGAAGGACAAGAAGGTAAGGTCCTAAAATTAAAGAAATTCCTGTATGGGTTGAGGCAAGCACCTAGGGATTGGTACATCCAAATTAATGCTTATTTTTAGGAGAATGGATTTATCAAATGCCCATATGAGCACACCCTGTACCTAAAGATAAATGTAGAAGGGGAGATGATAATCATTTTCTTATATGTAGATGATATAATATATACTAGCAACAACAATATGCTATTTGACTAGTTAAAAATAACAATGAAGGAGTTCGATATGATGGACTTAGGCCTAATGAAATGCTTTCTAGGCATAAAAGTTGACCAATATATGGATGACATCTTCATTTCTTAGGGCAAGTATGCCTAAGATGTTATGAAGAGGTTTAAGATAGAGGACAACAAACCTACCATCACATCTGTTGCCATAGACTTGAAGCTGAGCAAAATGGATTGCCGCAGAAATGTCGATCCAACTTTGCATAAAAGGTTAGTTGGGAGTATCATGTATTTGAATGAAACTACACAAGATTTCATGTTTAGAGTGAACTTAATTAGCAGGTTTATGGAGACTCCAAAGGACACTCACTGGCAAGTAGGAAAAAGGATTTTGTTTTATGTCAATGGGACCAAGAACCATGTAATTTTTTATATAAAAAAAGACCAGCTTGAACTGGTTGGCTACACAGATAGCGATTGGGTTGGCAATATTGATGATCGAAAGAGCAATTTTGGCTATGCTTTCCATATTGGATTAGGAGTAGTTTCATGGTCATAAAATAAGCAACTGATAGTTGTGTTGTCCACTACTGAGGCTAACTATGTTACCACCACCTCAGCTGCATGCTAGGTAGTATGGTTGCAAAGAATCTTGGGTGAGCTGAATCATCCATCGGAAGGGGCAACAACTATTTTTTGTGACAAAAATTTCACCATAACATTGTCAAAGGATCCAATGTTTCATGGTAGGACCAAGCACATCAATATCCACTACCATTTCATCATAGAGCTGGTGAAATATAACGAAATTGAGTTACTATTTTGCAGGTCAAAAGAGTAGGTAGCAGATATTTTCACAAAACCTTTGAAGGAGGAGGACTTCAACAGGCTGAGGGAAATATTGGATGTCAAAGTCTTTGTGAAATATTTTTTAAAGGAGGATGTTAGAAATTAAACTCGATTTCCTGCCTATAAGATCTCTGACAGATCTTATCATCCAAATCTTATCGCAGATCCCTGACATCCAATCATCGTAAGTTTTTAGCATGCACATTTAATACCAATAGTTGCGATTGGAAGGAAATCCTAGTTTTTTTTTGGCACATGTTAGAAGATAAGCCCTAGCGCATGTCATAAGATAAGCCCTATTGCATGTTAGAAGATAAAATTTATCCTCTCTTTCACCTAACTATATAAGGTGGTGGTGCCTTTCAAAAATACATGAGTGCACAATAGTGCAGAGTAGCGTAGAAAGAGCAACCCATAACAGAAGAGAGAACAGAGAAGAGCAGAGGAGAAGAGTAGGAGAAGAGGCAGTAGAAGATGTAGAGAGAAAAGAGTCGAAGCAGTAGTCTACCGAATACTCCTTTAGTGTTTAACCTACAACTGAGATTGCAGAAGATTGTGTAAAGCTTCGGTTGAGAGAAGTGTTGGTGTAAGATCTTACTTTGCTTTGTAATACCACAGTCATACTAAAGTTTATTTTAGTTAATAGAAATTATATCTATTTTAGCATACTTGTAGCTTTCGTATGTTTAAATTATTGTGTGCTTAAAAATACTTGGTGGGGTTGATAGATAGACATCATGTCATTTTCACCCAAAGTTGCTCTGAAAAACTTATTTTAGGCAAGTTTTCTCCGAAAAGGGCATTTCACCCATTCTTCCTCCAAAAGGGAGTTTCGCATTTTACTTCTCTCGAAAAGACATTTAAAAGGTTTCTTTTGTCTTGTTGCACGAAATTAATTTTCGCTCCAAAATGTTTGACCCTGGTCAATTTTCATTTCGCACTTTATTCTCCCAAAAGGTGATTTTGAGACTCCTTTGTCTCAAAAAAGGGTCTGACCCTGGTCAATTTTCATTTTGCCTTTTATTCTCCCAAAAGAGCTTTTTGGGACACATTAATCCTGAACAGGCATTTGACCAAACTTTTCGAAAAGAATTTGACCTTTGGCTATTTCACCCCTTTGCTGAGCGCAATGACTGTTTTGGCCCCTTCGTTGTTTGAGACTCATTTTGTCACAAGTCTTTCAAATTGGTATCAATGACAACACCTACCCATGGATGATAAGAAGCAATGGCTTATGGCATCAACCCTTTGCAGTTGCAGATCCCATGGTTCAATGGTAAAAATTACAATTACTAGAGCATTCAGATGAAAATCCTATTCGGGTCTCAAGAGCTATGGGACTTGGTCCAGAATGGCTATGCAAAGCCAACAAATGTAGCAGCATTGAGCGCTCTCTCTCAAGCAAAGTCAGATTTTCTGAAGAAGAATCAAAAGGACCAAAAGGCATTATTCTACATAATGCAAGTGATCGAGGAGACAACCTTCCCATGAATAGCAACAACAACCAAATTGAAGGAGGCATGGGAAATCTTAACCAGCTCCTTCCAGGGCACCGACAAAGTAAAGTTAGTACGGTTGCAGATACTGAGAAGAGAGTTCGAGAATCTCTAGATGAGTGAGTCAGAGTCTATGAGTGACTTCTTTATCCGGATAATGGGTATCATCAACCATATGAGGATGAATGACAAGAATGTGGAGAACCAGAGGATTGTGGAGAAGATTCTGAGGAGCCTACTAGCAAGGTTCGACTCAGCCGTGATAGCGATTGAAGAATTGAAGGATTTGATAACCCTCTCTGTGGATGAGCTCATCAGTTCTCTGCAAACACATGAGCAAAGACTGAGTCGGTCATCTCAGTTTTTGTTGGAGCAAGCGTTCAAAACGCAGTTCTCATTTCGAAATAGTAGGCAAAAAAAAAAAATCCCAGCAAGAAGCAAGAAGCCTTTGGTTCTCAATGAGGAAGAGACAAAAGCAAATGTGAAAGAGTAACAAACGAGCAGGACGGTCAAACTTCAATAACGGAGAGACCAAACTTTCACATTTTACAAACAGTTCAACATTCACACAATAATAAAACTTTACATGATCACTCAGAATCGTCAAACATTGGAAAAACGACGAGAGATGCAAATCAATAACCCGAAACGAACTACAGATCCGTGTCCTCCCAAGACAGCACATATGTCACAATGGGATTGTAAATAGCATGAGGGAGATAACATTGAAGAGGACGACTCAGATAAAACGAAATTGGCAGCGCGTCTGTTGAACATAATTGTTTTGAAATTAATCGATAAGCGTCCGGTAAGGTATTTGCAGCATTCACATCTTACAAATATTTTAACATCCACATGATTAGTCAGAATCGTCAAACATGGGAAAAACGACGAGAGATGCAAATCAATAACCTGAAACGAATTACAGATCCCTGTCCTAAAGATTATAAATAGCATGATGCAGATAACATAACTTTAAAGAGGACGACTCAGATAAAACCAAATTCGCAGCTGGTCTATTCACCATAATCGTTTTCAAATTAATAAACAAACCAAAAGTCTACGTTCAACATTGGTTCCTCTCAAAGATAAAATTCATTTTTACGTTCAGGTACAGTCATCTATGACCACATATTCAACCCATAGGCCCTCACTTCCTTTCAACTACCCGTCTTTCTTCTCCCCCACACATCCAAACATGATAAAAAACAAGATTCGTAAAATTGCAATCTGAAACATTTTGTTAGGTTGTGGATTACTTCCTTTCAAGGACCCGTCTTTCTTCTCCCCACACATCCAAACATGATAAAAAACAGGATTCGTAAAATTGCAATCTAAAACATTTTGTTAGGTTGTGGATTACTTCCTTTCAAGGACCCGTCTTTCTTCTCCCCACACATCCAAACATGATAAAAAACAGGATTCGTAAAATTGCAATCTGAAACATTTTGTTAGGTTGTGGAGTTTGATTTGGATTAAATAAGGAAAAAACAATTTTTTTTGTTTTTTAATCGTATTGTACATGACAATTCACAAACCAGAGGCGAAAGAAAAAAGAAAAGTTAATTTTAAAGTTTGACTAAAATTATTATTTTTTAATTGTAAGTTTGAATTAGGCTTTAAGTGAGGATTGGGTTAATTATAGGATGCTTGTTTTAACATGTAACTGGATTTCCTAATTATTGTGATACTTCGGTAGAGAGGATTGTATTTGTTTATGGGAAGTGCATAAGATTGTGTATCTCCTCTAGAGGGAATAGGAAGCTTGGTGTAGAGTTTGATACAAGGGTGTTTACATGTTGAATTACTGTTAGAGTAATTGTTTGGAGATGTTAGTGTTTTGAAGGGGAATTTGCAACTGGTTGTGTTGTAGGAGAGATTGTATTAGTGCTAATACAAAAGACTAGTATTTCTTGGTAGATGTAACCTAAGTCAACCATGCTATATACTGTTTGTATTTCTGATTAAGTTATTTGCTTCAAGAATCCCATCCTAACATATTTCACAAGAGCATTCCCACAAGCACAACGTGTAACCGTGAGTTTCTCTCCCAAAAATCTGAAAGTCTAATCGCTTGCAGAATGGAAGAAGCACAATCCCAAGTAAAAGTCACCAGAATTTCAACAGTCACACCCGACGTCCCAACTGAGAGGCATCGATTGTTTCTCTCCAACCTTGATCTTCTCTGGTTGCCCGTCAATAACGTTCAGAGGCTTCTCTTCTACAAAATCTCGCCGGAAAACAACTTTTCTTTAATAGTAGAGAGCCTCAAGAAAAGCCTCTCTGCAGTTTTGGTGCATTTCTACCCTTTGGCGGGCCGGTTAGAGAAGGGAGAATCTGGTAGAGTAGAAGTCGATTGCAACGATTGCGGCGTGGAATTCATCGAAGCGTCAATCGATATACCGTTGGACGACGTGATGAAGGAAAATTTTCAGCATAAGCCCTTCTTCGAAAGCCTTGTCCGCATGGCCCGCCCTTTCGAAAACAACGAGAGTCACAACACACCGTTTCTCTCGGTACAGGTGTGTCACTTCAACATTCATTTTGTTTTTTTCCAAAATAAACTAGCTATCGTTCCTTCTGTTCTTTTTTATTTTTGTTTAAGGGAAATTGGTATTGTAGGTTACGGCTTTTGAAGTAGGAGGAATTTGCATAGGAACTACGCTTCATCACGTGATAGGAGACGGAAATTCCTTTTGGGGCTTCATGAAATCATGGGCAGAGTGCAGCAGAGGCATCCCCGTTTCGAAACCTCCCGAGCACAGGAGAACGATCTTCAAACAAAAGCAGAAGAGCCCCGTGCCCGTTGCTTTCAAGGTCCACAAGATTTCCAACGATCGGATAAAGGGGGCGCAGATTTACAAGTTCACAGCGGATGATTCACAGCAGGAGAACGACGAAGCATTTAGCGCCGGGGATCCCGAGGAGCAACAAGAGAAGATACAGACGTGGCTGGATCATAAAACAGAACTCGTATACTCAACGTTCCATTTTACGGAGAAGATAATCGGAGAACTGAAAGAGCGAGCCCGGGCTTCGAGCTCTTTCGTCGCAGTGGCGGCGCAGTTCTGGAGATGCATGATAAAAGCGCGCGAGATCCCGGAAGAAGAGCCTGTTTATTTTTCACTGTTTGCGGATTGCAGAGGACGGATGAATCCGCCTTTGCCTCCAACTTATTTTGGGAACTGCTTATCTCTGGGTATTGTGCAGATTACCGCGAAGAGATTGGGGAGTGAGGACGTGGGCTTTGCTGCCGCTCTTATCCAGGAACTCGTCAATTCTTGCGCAACCCAAGAGCAGGCGATGAATATGATAGAATGGATGGAATGGCTGGAGTCTCCACAGAGCGGGTTTCCAGTTTTGTTTAAAGAATTCGTCCGGCGTTTCGGCACGAACTTGGTGAGTTGGCACAGATTTCCGGTATACGAGGTGGATTACGGGTGGGGGAAGCCGTTGAATGTGCAGGCTGCTTCCATGAATGAAATTGGCGTCATGGTTTTGTTTTGTGGAAGGGATGAAAGAGGAAGCATCGTTGTCTCCACTCGCCTTCCCCAACATCAGATGGAAGTGTTTAATCGGATTATTTTCGCGTGAATGGCCTGGATTCCTTCATCTAGAAAATATTGTTCTTATTGTTCTCGCTAGTATTTTGAAATTTGTATGTAAGTTTCGTTTGGTTTAGAGTTGAATTATTAGGTCCAGGACATTTTGTTTGCTTTCGAAAAGATTCTTCAGCTTCTAATCAGACACTAAAAAAGACTCTTTATTTATTTGCTATTTTGTTTGTTGATAGAGATTGACGTGAAAAAACGTTAATAAAACTAATGTTAGAGATAAGGTAGTTGTGGACAAGGCTTTCTTATTCAATTATATAGTATGACTCATCTATAAGCATCGTTGGTTGATAGGGATTGACGTGAAAGAACGTTAATAAAACTGATGTTAGCAATAAAGTAGATGTGCTATTTTGTTTGTTGATAGAGATTGACCTGAAAGAACCTTTGGACAAGGCATTCTCATTCAATTATATAGTATAACTCATCTATAAGCATATGCTATTCTTATGTAATGATCGCCATGTCAATTAGAGTACATATGCTGTAATTTTTGGAAAGTTAATTAGATCTGTAAAAAGAAAATAAATTAGTTCAAGTTTTAATAAATTCAAAAAATATCAAAATCAAAGTGTTTTTTTTGAAAGGTAATATTATTAGAAAATATTATAGTAAAAATTACACTTTTTTTTATCTCTTTTTATTTATATATAGTCATGGATTTTAGTTTATAGTGAGGTGAGAATAACTCACTTTTGGTCAATTACCTACCATTCAAATATGTTATGCTACTATGGTTGTTGAGACATGAGCTTTGAGTCTTTTTTTATAGAAAATTTATCTTAACTACTTAAGCTTAGTCTTATATACTTTTTTTAATTTTGATTTTTTTTAAAATATAAGAAGGTGAACATGAGTTTATAATATTGTTATCTTATATCTTCATCTATATATTATGTTATTTTTTTGGATTATATAGAAGAGTTGGTTATAGCCACTATTGTTAGTAACTAGCAAGTGCAGGGTTCAAACCACAAAGACTCCACCCAACAAACATATCCATCTCGTTCTTATTGACCCGGTGTGAGATGGGGACCACTGGTTGCTCAGGCTTTGTACCGTCATCGTCGGTTTGGCGCACACTCAAAGTATTCAGAGCAGACTACTACCTTTGTAAAGGGTTGGCTTCCCCCCAAGGTTTGAACCTAGGTCTCTTCTTGGTAAGTACCCAATCATACTTGCACTTACCAATCCACCTAGCCCTTGGGGGTCTACATTTAAGTCCTCTCTTCTCTCATTATCTTATTTTGACCCTTACCTTTAAGTGTCCTCATGATTATACAAGGCACCTCATCTTTTACATTAGAATTTTGGATTATAGTGTAAAAATCATCGCTTCTCATCGCTTGTCCTAACGTTAGGTAAAATAGTCTAATATATTGAAAATCATGCACTATATAGGCCTTAAAGAGATCTAAAATTCAGAATTTTTAATTAAGAAAGATCAAGAAAGGGTGCAATCTAGAAATAGTATAACATTTAATACCAAACACAAAGAGATCAAAAATCAAAACAACAATAGAATGATTTTATTGCTTGAAAATCAAATTACAATGCAAGCAATATCCAATAAGAGATGTGAGACCATAAATTTACATCCATTACCTATATGACTAATATCAAGGGTGCATCTGTCTTTAAACAATTTTTTTGCATGTTTAAAATAAATAATATTGAATAGAAAGGTTGTTTATATGTAAATATGGTGGTTCAATTTCCATGAGATATAAAGTACATATTAAAAGGAAATTACATACATATGACTTGTCACATTGTGTTTTATCTTCTACTAATATGCTAACATGGCAAGATATGTACTTTGAATAAAAATTTTAAAAAATAGGTTTTTGGATATTTTTTAGCTATAAATACATGCCCTAAAAAGTAACATATGAGGATCATTCATCCCTAATTGAAAAGAAATAATTCTCATTGTGTCAATTTTGGGTATCAGATGTGGAAATAGTTTCTATATTTGTTTTTTTGTCAACCATTTCCCTTGTTGATGAAATTGTCCTATCATGACCACTTTGTACATCTAAATGGATTGAATTTTGGCGGTCTTAGTCCATGTATCAATAACCTGATCCTCCTCTTCTGGTGCTAAATTATATGGATTTATTTCTTCAATTTCCAACTATTCTGCTACTATGAAAGTATCCAACATAGGTGGATGATAGGCCTTGAAAAGTTCAACATTGAAGATTGGATATAAACCAAGATAAGATATATAATTTAATTCAAAAGCAGTCTATACTCCATATTAGTGATGGTGTATGGTCTATAGGTAATATATCTTATCTTCCTATGGGGCCTTTTAAATATCTCTTTTTGAAAGCATGAGCATACCTTATCACCAACCTTGAATTGATATGGGACCTAATGTTGGTTATCGCATTACTTATATTTCTAATTTATCTTTACCAAGAGGTTATGAAGCTATTGTTGGATATGTTGAACCTATTCCAAAAACCATGCTATCCTATCTATTTATCTTTGTCCATGAGGTAAGTACTCCATGGGTTACATAGGAAGAGATACATCACTTTGTTGTAAGGTTTGAAACCCAAAATAAACATGAAATAAATCATGTTTGGTAGAGATATGTAGAGCTCAATTATACCCATGTAGAATAAAGGAGAGATTCTCATATCATATACATGGACTCATGGAATTGTATGTTCAAATAAGTTGTACAATTAGTCAATTCATATTTTTTTTAAGGATGGAAGGTTATGGAAATGGTCACCTTAGTGTCCATCATGCTTCATAGGGTGGACTAGAAACTACTCAAATATATTATCCTTATCGAGGACAATGGAATTTTTTAAGACAAATATGGGCTACACATATTTTTAATAGAGATTAGATGTCTCCTTAGTGGAAGTTAATTTATTACAAGGAATCATGAAAATCACTTTTAAAAGTGATCAACTACTACATAAACATAATCATTACCATATTTAGATGTGGAAAAACATGAGAGGCAATTCATGGAGATAGATTCACAAGGCTTGGATGACTTTGCCAATGGAGAATATAATCCTTCTTGTTGGTTGGTTTGGAAAAAACAAAGGGCTATAGGACTTGATGCATCTCTTAATGTTATTCCTCAATTTGAGTCTATAGAAGTACTTTTGAATAATTATCAGTATTTTATCCATCTCAAAATCACCTAGTATATTGTTGAAATGTGCTTCCCAGATTATATTTAAGCACTTCATAGTTGGTACACAATATTTATAATGTGATAGTGAAGGTTATATTGAAAATACAAATTAGGAGCATGCATATCCCATATGAAGAGCTTGGTAGTATCTACAAAATCAAAATCTACTTCATACAAGGTGGACCAATTACAACTTTCATGCCTATAATAATAAGGAATGGTGGTGAGTACTATGATTGGAGGTCGATTCAAATAATATGTTGTTTAATTGACACTCTCTTTCTTATGATTGATGATTAAATGATACCATTGCAAACATGTGGTCAACTTTTGATGTATTTCATTTCTTAGTGTATTTTATGATTAAATGAACTTCAAGGTTCTATGTTTCATATGGATGGTAGTTTTCTTTTCCAAGATGTATTCATTTCACTATTTACATGCTTAGGCAAAGATATACAACTCTTTCTCATGTGTCAAGAATTTTTAATTGTTTTATTGAATATTTTGTTGTGATACGAAATTGGATGTCCATGATGTGTGATAATAGTTCCAAATACATATTTTGATGTATTAATCACTATATCAAAATGATACTATAAATTAGGCAAATAAAGTGTAAGATTTGAGCATAATTGGTTATTCAACTTCTCAAATTCTCTTTATTGTGCATATTTCCAATGGAAGTTTGATTTAACACCTCATTTGGTCACTTGGTTTAATGGTTCAGTAACATGTAAGAATCCTAATATAAACCTTTGAGAGAAATTTACAAGACCCTAAAAGCTACAATGATTTGCTAGAGTCTTTTAAGTAGGCTAATATCTAATTATTTGAATTTTCTTAGGATCCACATGGAATCCTTTGTCAAAAATATATCCAAGGTATTGAATATTTATCATACCAAATGAGCACTTATCTAAATTAGCATAAATATTATCTTTGAAAACTAGATATTAACATACTATATATGCTCCTCCCATATATCACTATAGATACAAATGTCATATAAGTAGATTACCACAAATGAGTTGGTGTAGGTATACAAGATATCATCCATCATCCTTGTGAATATTTTAGGTACATTGCTCAAGACAAAAGGAATAACCAACTAATAAAATAAACCCTCCTTAGTGTTGGAATTTGTGGTGCTTAAGCTGTGCTTAATATTACAACTAAATTTGTATTTTATTCTTTGTGTCATTACCCTCCCCGGTGGGCTTTTTGGTATAAAAATATGATGTATTAATTTATGATGCTTTAATACTTAGTTTGTGCAATTGAACATTTATGTGATATTTATTTTGATTTTGGAAGAACATGGTATTACTAACATATTGCCAATGTGCTAGATCAGGTGTACTTGTGGGTGGAAGAAGTATAATAATCCACAAAAAGTGGGGGTACATAAGGTTGGGAAAGTGATGATTAAGGCAACTCAAGGGTAACATGGATAGATAATTTCATATAGGCATGTATTATCGATTTGAAATAATAATAAATTAGTCAGCCACCTAGAGCCTTAGTTGATAGCCTAGTAACTATCAAAATTCTTTGGTTGATATTGGTGATTGGGTTGATATAAAGACTACCTCTTTGTATATTACATATTAATTATTATCTTGTACTTCATCACTTGTTGCATCAATAGTTTGAAAAATATGCATAAGTTGGTTGTCTTTTAAACTCCTTGTGTTGCTTAAATCCATCTAGTATGATGTTAGTATTTAATAAAATAATCCTTTTAAGTTTTAAAATATGTAACTTATTAATTTTAAATGATAATGGAAATTCATTTAATATTTAAGCAAAGATTTTATTTAAATGATAATGGAAATTCATTTAATAGTTAGCAAATCTTTTATTAAAGAAATAATGGATTTTATTTTAAATAAAAGAGAACTTGCAAGATTTGATTCGAGGAAAATCGTCCTTTCAAAGAGATCTAATCGATATTGCAAGGCAAATCTTCTAGCTACCGTTTAGAGGATAGCTTCATTAATGGTGAAGTTTTAGAAGAAGAGAAAAATAATTTCTTTAAACCTAAAATATCCTGTAGCAGTGAAAGGATGAGATAGTATTGATGAGATAAGTTAGAGAGTGGGTAGGGGTGGATGTAGAAGTGAGGAGTCTTGGAAAAAATGAAGAGAGGGGTCTGGAGAGAAAGGAATGAATGGTGAGTGAAGGATAAAGGAGAGGATAACATTCTGTGAACCAACGCTTAGAAGAACAACTATTCAACAATGAAGGGAGGGGAGCCAACTTTGAAACACCCGGGTTGGGTTTGAAATGTTTTCCTTATATTTTGCAGGGTTAAATAAATATATTTTTTAAAAAGTATGTATGCCAACCTAGGCCCCCACCATGGTTCTCTACCTCGTATCGTTGGTTCTATTGAGTCCTTCTCTGCTTGATTGTAGTCATTGGTTTTTGAGTAGTCGTGCCCTAAACTAGGACTTTGTGGCTTACCTATGAAGGTTTTAGCTTTGAATCTCATTTTCCAGTGGTGATGTTGCCACTGTACTAGTTGGATTCAATTTTGGTTATCGTTGTATGCTAGGATGTTTACCCCATAACCAGTAGCTAGTTCTCAACCATCGAAAGTAAAGGAAGGTCAATGTGTGGCATGTCTAGCCTTTTTTTTTTGTTGGGTTACTGTAGCACACCCCCTCTTAGCTTCCCTATGGCATCATGGAATTGATTGGCATCTAAAGCCACCCAATGACATCTTCCTCTTGGTTCAATTGGTTTTATCACGTCATAATAATGTTTCTATGACTAGGACATCCTTCTTTAAAGTCTAAGTGCTTGTCCCACATCTTTTCGAGGTAATTAAATACTTGTAGGATGGATTAAGGGATTGGTATTGGTGGTAAGGATGGCCGTTGTTGAACTCCTATGACCGCCATGTAGGCAGTGTTGCTCTACTCCTCTTCCTTGATTGACTGACCACGAGTTGACTACACTCTCCGACATCATTGGTTCCATTTTAAACTCATTTTTTCAACTGTTAAAACCCCCATCCACATTTGAGAGGTGTATGTTATATGTAAGCTTTGGGTTTTTCATCTCTTAAGAGTCACCTGAGTTTTTATTTGTATTTAAGATTTTTTATTCTGATTATTAGAATAAAATAAAATGAGTTAATGTTTATTTAATTTAATAATATGTTATTTGATTTGAATAAAATAAAATGAGTTATGTTTATTTAATTGAATAATATATTATTTTATTAGAGTAAAATAAAAGGAATCTGCTTGTTGTGGTGCAGTGGTAAATACCCTAGTTGCTGGTAGAGGTCGACCCAGGTTCCATTCCCCTTGTCTCCCTATTGCAGATATATGGTATAGTTAGGAATGTCTTATATGCTGGTAGAGGCCAACAAGGCTCCATTCATCCTATGCCCAACCTATTGAAAGTGGCACCTCGAAAAGGGTGTTTTCCACTATAAATTAGTTTTTACATAGGTGTTGTAGGTGAGTTGGAGAGGAGAGGGCAATCCTCCAAAGGAGGTCCCAGGTTCAAATCTCCACCCTACCAAAAATATGAATTGGTATCCAAAATCCAATTGATAATGTTGGTTCGGGCATGGTCGGGTGCGACTTTTGGGTGACTTTGATGGTGTAGAACCCTCTGTTCATGGTCTCTCAGACCAAGGTGGCCCCGCAAGGGATTTTCCGCTTAAAAAAAAAGAGTAAAAGAAAAGGATTTATATTTATCTAATCAAATAATATGTTATTTAATTAGAATATAAGAAAAATGAGTTATGTTTATTTAATCGAATAATTTATTATTTGATTAGAATAAAAGAAAAGGAGTTATGCTTATTTAATCAAATAATATGTTTTATATTTAGAATAAAAGAAAATGAGTTATATTTATTTAATAAAATAATATGTTGATTAGAATAAAAGAAAACGAGTTATGTTTATTTAGTTGAATAATATGTTATTTGATTAGAATAAAAGAAAAGCAGTTATGATTATTTAATTTTATAATATGTTATTTTATTAGAATAAAATAAAAGGATCTATGTTGACATAAAGAAAATAGTTTATTTTATAGATTAAAGGTATGGGACTTTGATTTATGAAATAAATAAAAAATTAGTTTGTTTATGAATTAAATTAATGAGGCTTTGATTTATTAAATAAAGGAAATAGTTTATTTCGTAGATTAAACGTATGAGACTTTGGATTATGAAATAAAGGAAATTTGGTTTATTTTATAAATTAAGTAGTAAAACATGGTTTATGAAATAAAGGAATCTGGTTTATTTAATTATTAAAGGTATGGAACTTTAATTTTTTGAATAAATATTGAAATGAATTGATTATATTAAAACTTGTGATCTAGCTGTAGTTGTTGAAAGGCTCTCTATGGGCAACGAGAGGTGAAAATAAAAATTGTAATTTTTGTGATATCAACTATGGAGTATATGGTTAGATACTTTGTTTTTATTTATATAGTTGCAATTTGGTAAAGAAAATAGTAATCACATTTAGAAGCATGTCTATCATAGAACCATGAGTGCCTTGATCTCCTACTATCCTCAAATGATCGATGGAAAGAGAAGTAGGATCAAAGAGGGAGTATTATCCAATGCATCAGTTTGATTCTACTTGTAATGATTTACTTATGCTCAAATAAATTAGAATTATAGGGAGATATCCCTAAATGAATGTAGCATATTACTTTATTCTTTAAAAGTATGGAGGTTTTACCATACTTGGATATGTGTAATAATTTGATGAACAAATGGAAATTGTATCTTTAATTTACTATTATGATTTATTTATATTTGTTATTTAGTTTTCTCTTTGATTTAATGCTTACTTCTACTTAAATATCCTTTCTTTTCTATGTATCCTTGTATACATTTTATATATGCTCTTTGATTAGATAAAGTTAATTATTCTTGTTTTCTTTGCTAAACACAAAAGTGACCTAATAAATTGAGATATTAAGGTGAACTTAATAGTGACCTAAGGGATTGAAACCCCTTAGGTTACATATAGAGAGACCTAAGGGATTAAGACACATTAGGTAGAATAATAACTAAGTAAACTAAAAGATTACATCTGAGTTAATATAGCTTCTCGTGGAGACAATATGGATAGTTTAACTCATAATACACTTAGCATACATACATAGATGAACTTGTGTATGGTATGGTGATGAGTATTCACCATGACAAGTTTAGCTCATCTAGAATGATGATATAGATAAGATTATTTGTGGTAACACATAATACGCCTACATAGGCAAACTTGTGGGAGGGTATTTAGTGAGATGTAACTCTTTGGGAAAGTTATGAAACTTAGTGATATTAAACAAATAGAATAACTAAAGGTCGGTTAGGGGTTTATGAATCCCTTTTCTTAGTAGAATTTGTTTTTCTTTTCTATGTGTTTTCTTATAGCTAGATTTTGGATCATTACATATGGTATAATATATCTAGGTATGAGGGTATAGAGCTTCTTATTTGCTAAAGGGATTTTGGATGTATTTCAAAGAATGCTTGCTTAAGTTTTGAGCTAAAGCTAGGAATACCTAGAATCTCCTATTTTCTAGAATCTAATGGGAACTAATCCCAAGGGTGAATGGAATGTTATGATACCTTACTTATGATAAGTATAGAATTTGGTATTGATGTTACATCATAACCTTGGAATACCATCCTAATTAGATTATTGATACTTTTAGCAAGAGAAATCTATATTGTGGCTTGAATTAGTGGTACAGTTTAGAGTGAAATTGTAATCTAATCTTTTCCTTTGTTGTAATAAGGTTAAAATGCCACCTAAGTCTAGAAAAGAGATGCCTATACATTCAACTAGATGAACGCAAAAAATTAATATCAAAGAAGAGATCTAGGATGAGAATACAAGAAATTACAATAGAGAGGTAGAATACCTCAATGCTACAGTTGTTGTCATGTAGGATCAGATGAGAAAAATATTGGAAATTTATTACGAATCATAATTTGTAAGCTAGAGTTTCATACGTCAACAAAAAAAAAAGACTAACTATAGAATAGTTGGAAGCTAAGGCTCTTTTGGAAAATTAAATGACTAGGGATCTAAAAAATATTTGCATCCCCAAATTTGATGGAGAAGGGGAAGGGGATGTAGTTGAACCATGGCTGAGAGAATTAGATGTTTATTTCATAGTAAAGGGCTACTCCATAGGAACCCAAATAGTTTGGGCCACAATATATCTAGAATGGGGTACTCTAGATTGGTGGGAAACCTACTATAAAAAGAATAAGGTTAAACCTGTTGATATTAAATGGAAATATTTTGTTGAAATCTTTAAAAAGAGGTTTCTCACATAACACTTCTATGCTTTAAATTTTGAACTATTTTCCAGCCTTTGTTAAAGGACTAAAATAGTGGAGATATACTACAAGAATTTGGTTTGATTACTTAAGTATGTGCCTACCTATGATGAGAAGATGAAGGTTCACAAATTTGTTCATGGGTTAGAATAGTGAAGCATGATGTAAAAATGCATTACCCTAAATCATTTCAAAATGTGTATGACCTGGTAAAGAAAATAGAGTCCCATCTACATTTCAACTATTTTCCCCTGTCTATGCAAGATCAATAAGCCCTTAAGAAAAGGAATAATTAGGGGTTCTTAAAATGGGAAGAGGAATATGAACAAAAGGGAATGAACCCTCAAAGATTTGAGAAGGGGAGAAATGGGAAATAGAAGAGGTTCAAGAAGAACTTCCAAAAGAAAACTAACAATAATCCCAACAATGTAAAATCTCAATCTCAAAAGCTGCAAACCTTATCCCCAACAAGTAAGACAAGGGAACAAAAACCAAAAAAGTAACAAGGATCCAAGGATGGGTATTATCATTGAAGAGGCCATTACTATTCTAATAAATGTTTGCATCAACTAGGGCCAAGTGCAACCAGTACCAAGGAAAATAAACTTGTGCATAAGATCCATGCTACAACCAAAAATTAGAAGCTAGATGGGCAAGTTACCCCATTGCTTGTGAAAAGTAAGATTTTTTATAAGCAAGTAAATATTTTAATAGACAATGGAGACATAGATAGATGTATTTCTTCTATTTTAGCAAGGTATATCCTAGAAAGACTATGATATTTAGCCTATGGTTGGAAATTCATGTATAGTTTGGAGTAAACCTACTTAATAAACCAATGTTTTCCAAGGGTAGAAATTAATTTAGCTAGTGGTAACACCAAAGGTCGTTTGTATGTAGCTCCACTTCATGCTTTTTATGTGATCCTAGGGATGGATTGGTTGCATACATATAAATCCTTGATCAATTTCCAAGACAAATAGAGATTATTCAAAGAAAGATAAGGAAATACTAAGGATTCATAGCAAGTAGGGGGTATACAAACCCCATATGCTATCAACTATGTAGTTGAAAAAAAACATTAAGAAAGGAGGGATAGTCTATGTTATAAAACTCAATGAAGTTGGAGAAGATAAAAAGAGAGAGGTGTTGGAGAATCACCCAAATTTGTAGGATTTAAGGACGTGTTCCCAAAGGATTTACTTGGACTCCCTCCTCTGCTAGAATTTTATTTCACTATTGTTTTTAGCAAACGCTTGAATGAGCTTGCCATTGTGGTCTCTGATGACTCTTCCTGCTCCTGCTTTCCTCATTATACTGATCATCCCTACATACCCCTGCATGGGGTAGTTCTGTGTCACCTCATTGACTTGTAGGGTCTTTACCTATGCATCATGGGTAGGCAGGGGGTATTTGAAGACCTCCATTTGTTTGTTGTTTGGCACTACTAGATTATCCACCACTAGCGTCTTGTTGTCGATTAGGTCTTTCACAAAGCTTTTAAACTTCCAACACGCATAGAGGTCATGTCCCTTCTGTCGGTGAAACTTATAGTACAAGTATTCCCTATAACCTTTGTATTTCGTGCGTTGGGATCTACAAGTCGACTCTCTAGGAAGTTCATCAAGTTTGCCATGGTCAAACGATCAAACAAAGAGTCTTTAGACTCTATGAAGGGTGTGAATTGTCGCCTAGGGCGAAGTTACTGATTTTGATCTTGTCGATGATTTTCCCTTTCATAATTGTCAAGAGGGACCGCCTGATAGTTAGCATTTTAGGGCAGTGTTGCTTGTGCAGGCTTAGGTACATTTATAGCAACTTGATTGACCACGACGGGTTTTGGTTGCATGGTCCCTATCTTGGCATTTTTAGACCATTATTTCTTCTTTGGCTTGGCAATCTTGGCATCCTAAATATTGATCTCCTCAATGATTTTGGCTTGTACCAGAGCTTCCTCTAAAGTGGCATATTACTGCAGCTGCAATAGCACAGAGATCGATCTCAAACAGCTCTTTGAGAAAATTTGGGTAAGATCGGCCATAGGAGGGAGGTAGGGCAACTTTGAAAGCAATGTCCTCCATCGATTCCCATAGCCTATCATGGTTTCTTCCTCATACCGCCTAAGGCTGGCTAGGTCGCTTAGTGACGTTTTCTTCTTGGTGTTGAAGGCAAAGTGTTCAAGGAACACGTCCACTAGCTAATCTAAGTTACTGATGTTGTGCTTTGGCAATTGAGTGAACCAATCCAAGGTAGGGCCTACGAACATGGTTATAAATTTTCTTAACATCAAATCATCATTGTCCTAAATGCCAAAGCATTGGCTCAGGAATATAGTCACGTGCTCTTGGGCATCCTCCTCACCTCTAAATATTTCCAGCTAGGGTAGCTTAAAGTGTTCATGGTATGGGGGTGCTGGCACTGATGGATGCATTGGGTGACTACGAAGTTGGCGTAAAGTGGGCTTTTGGGGCCTAAAAGTCTTGGTCTCCATAGACTCTAAGCGCTCTAGCATCACTTTATATGCATTAGAAGATTTGATCTCTTCCTCCTTGGTTAGTTCCCATTGTGTGTTGTGGGAAACTTGAGGCCTATGGAGGGGTGGCCGGATAGCACCCACTCTACCTTGGTAGTGCATTTTGGCCCGCTCTTCTTCTTGCTCATACTCCTCATAGGTTTCTTGAGGAGTTTCTAGGTGAGACCTATAAACATGGGTGGGTCCCCATGGAGGGTGCCCATCGTTGTTCTTGGGAGTGGCCTCCTACTTAGGTCTAGGAGGTCTCGGAGGCAACACTTGGTAAGGTCATGGGGTCCTGTCTCGCACCAAGGGTTGCACCTCTCATATAGTTTTGCTCTTTGGGTGCGAGGGGTTGGAACCGTCTTAGGCATAGTTTTATGGAGTAGCTCATCTGTTTGACACCAAATGTGCTCTTTTCTAAGGCGATACAGGTGCTCCAACTATTGTTGGTCTTGCTCAAGCTACGCAATTTGCGCTTGGCAGGTGACATTTTTGGCAAATTCCAAGTCAATTTGTTCCACCGTCTTAGGTCTAGGGGGCCTAGATGCCTCTCCTACGCATTTATCTTGGTCATGATTATCCGATATCTCTATAGGTTGCTTTCATCTATCGAGGTTGGTGGCATTCACCCGAGGTTCTGGCCTTAGTAGGTGATTCTGGTAGATAGCAGGTGCGGAGGTGCATTTCTCTTGTGTTGTGTATTACTCTTGAGGAATGTGATGGTATTCCTCATGCTACTTTTCGTATATGTGAAAGGGGTAGGCAGAGTTGGCTCGCCCTGTCTAAAGAGCCTTGTGCTCTGGTTTTGGCTTGTTATTCCTAACAGTGATGAGGGGTAGAGGAGGGATGACATAATCATGTGGCCTCTCCTTATGGACCCTATGTTGTTCTTGAACTTCATTACATGGTGGCCACTCATATCGAGAGTCTAAGGGAGCCTTCCCATTTATATTGAGTGCCACGTTTAGGGACTCCTCCTGAAAGGGTCTTTGTTGAACAGGAGTGCCCCTCGAAGGGGTGCCTCTATAGTCCCATTATTAAATGGCACGATGTGGACTATCTTGTGGGTTGGGCCACCAAGGTGGTATGAGCAAGTCCTTGGGGCTATAGCGGAGGTGACTTGTTCCCCCTTGTACACTCTCCGTAGCTCCTACCCGTGATTGGGCTTGGCTACGGGTGTACACCATGGTGGTGTCTTTCTACAATCTAAATAGGTTTTTATCTTTTTTTATGATTTTTTTATTCTACACTAAACAAAGGGAACCACACAATCAAAGAAGTGATTATCTCGTTTATAGATTAAATGTGTGCCCTAAATCTGGTTTAGTGTGTTTTGATTTTTGTTTTGAAAGCTTTGTAAAGAATGTGTTGTTGTATATGCAATATGATGTCTCTTATGTCTCCCAAAATGGTCGCCCTTTCGATATACCACTGCCAGGCCATTATACCAAACCTCTCAATATACCCGCCCTTATGTGAGGGAAACTATTGGTATGCGAAAGCAGAATGGTACGTGGAACATAGGCGGTACGAAAGGATGATCACCCTATTTTTGACACCTACCATATAAGACTTATCCTCATGCACTAGGAGTCACCCCAGCTACACTCGGTTAGCTTTCGTCAGGATTTACGTCTAGCAACAGTAGCGATCGGGGTTATGGATGCAAAAATTCAAGCCAAGGTGGTGATGAAATCCATCGTTGGTCTTGATCAAGGGTTGGGGTTTTACGACCAACTCCTTGTTGTTTAAATTACCATGTGGTGTGTGGGGTTCTTTTTAATTTGCATAAATGAAGAAAACAAGCATTAAAAACCCTCCTATGCAAGCAAATAACTAGAAAACAAAAAAAAAAAAGCAAAAAATGACAGAAGGTGTTTAGGACCCCTACCTCTTCTCTGCCCAAATCGAATGCCTCAGAGTTTCTACCCTGAAACTACACAGAGAGCTATTTGTACCTGGGGGGATGAATAACAGAACTGTATTCATCACAGGGTGGGGCGAATGCCCATTCATCCCTAGATAAGATGAATTCCAGCTCTATACTTGTCATAGACTGGAACGAACAACAGTCCAAAGATTTGAAAACTTGGTACCTGCAATAAAAAACAAGCAATTTTTAATCAAAATTTTGATCTCAAATATAGAGGACAGTGTCCCACCGTGATCGCCACTTAAAGCATGAGGATACGGAAGCAAAAAGGAAACACTAAGTGCGATGCAAGCGAAGCCAAAGATAATGCTAAATCCTATGAATTGAAAATGCATGAAAGGAGAGAAATATAAACGAATCAAAACTAGATAGAAAGCAAATATGGAATACAACCCTTTTTATTAATTTGATTTAAATCTCGGTTACAACAAGTCTCCTCCCTTTTCAGGGGCTAGGAGCATTAAATAAGGTTTCGTTACACCATGGGTGGTATTCCTTCTTCTGCATGCCCACATGTAAAATGGTTGGACCAAACATTGTCACTGCTTGTGTGAAAGGGTATTTGATTCTTTGTTGCTTCTCCGATGTCGAGATACTGCGTTCAAGGAAACAAAAAATAATCAGTAGCACCTGCAGATGAAATGAAACATGCAATCCCCAAGCCTAAGATTAGTCCATGCAAAGAATAAATAAAATGACAACTAGAATAGATCAAAATGAGCTAAAAAACTTGATAGAGGCATGAAAACATCACCGAGAAGGCACTACAAAAAGAACAGTTGGAAAATTTGCCACGGATTTCTAATCTCTCTCGGGTGGAATGATTAGACCTATAATAAAATGTTAGAAAGCACTATCCCAAATGTCCCATTTAGGAGGATCCAAATCACCTGTAAATTTGGGGGTTAGGTAAAATGGGGTATTTTGGAAAGACCCATAAGTTCATATTTTGCCAATTCGGCCTCTATCACCAAGAATTTGATGATGCTACCTGCATGTTAGCGAAAGCGAGAAATAACAAAAACATGATAAAAAATTATCAAAATTACATGAAATTTGAATGCAAGCCTATATAAGCAACCTAGAATAAAATACAAAAATAACAAAACTAAAATCTACTACATATTTCTAATCGCTTTGTGGTGGGGCGATTAGGACTGCAGTAGTGCAAGGGGCAAGACGTCCGTTGTTTGGGGCCCAATTTTGGCACCAATCCACTTGGGATGGGTCCAAAACCTCTTGTGGGGTGTTGTCAAAAAATTTGGGTGGGATACTATGGCCAAATGTTGGGTTTGGTGTTCGGATTGCGCTTCCAATAACCACCCAATGACCTCCCGTCCAAAAGAGAGATCAAGGATGTGAAAGGCACAATCAAAAGTGAGTATGCAAAATGGTAGCATTTCATTGCTCAAAATACTCCTCTTTATATGTTTGGGGTGAGAAGACTCACCATTTTATAGACTTGACGGTCTCTATGTATGAGCATGCAGATGTGCCACTTGGCAATCATGCCTTTCCAAGGGGGGAGAAGATTCCTCCCTAATTAAGGGATCCATGACTACCTCTGTAACTGCCTCTAGCACTCCAAAATGCTCACTCACACTCCCATGCAATGAAGGAGGAGTTAAGTGGTAGATCTAGGCTGCCATTTGTTGAGATTTGACTTTTTCCTATCAAACTTGTTATTCGCCCCACCTAGGAGTGAATACTGCTAATCATCCCAGGGTGGGATGAATACCAGTTTGTAATCATCCCTAGGTGGAATGAATAAGAAGAAGAGTTCCTGAGAGGTGCCAAATCGATCTCTGACCTTCAAAAACTATTGTGAGAGTGGTTAGGACCACTGTTTAACCTATGGGGGCTGCCGTGGGGCTGTGTGTGTCAATGCGATCAGTGTTTGTAGCCACATAATCGGATTGGTGTTGTTTTGGTGTCTACAACTTCAATGCAATTTAGAGCCTCCTTCACAATCTTGGGCTCTTCACAAATTATAGTTAGTGTAGTATAATTAAAATCACTAGGATCATAACCATACTTTTTCGATGTTTTATTTTGGCATTGACTCCTTCGAAGTGATTGACTATACTCATATTCTACAACATTTTTGGTCTGCACTTCATTTTTTGGTTGAATCTCCTCTCTAATTTCATCATTAGCATATGTCTCACCATTATTGATGTCAATTTGACTATCGATAACTTGTGGTTGATAACTAGGGCCTCCTATGCCAGGTTGATTTTAGTTGCTATTGTCACCTAAAAAAGTCTATTGACAAACTATAAAATGCTAATGTTAATTGAAAAGTTGATGCCTTTACAAAGGTAGTGACTACACAAAATTCAATTGGTGCTGATAAAAAATTCAATTGGTGTCGAGACCAAAATGGGATAAGCATTTGGTTGCAATAGTCGCAAAGTGGGATATTGTTAAGAATGACAACTACTATGATAGTAAAATTTAATGGTTTTTGTGGGTAGTTGTTCACAAAATAAAAATTTAATGTTTCTATAACAATATATTAAATTCTTGTGCACCCTATAGATAATATGTGCATGTGGTTTTATGCACATGGGTTGTGCATGTGGTTTTGTGCACCTAATTTATGCACATAGTTTTGTGCACATGACTATTACTTTTGCATACATGGTATTGGCCATATACCATGATATTGTAATTGGTTGTTTATGCCTATAAATCTATATGCATTCTCAATAATAATATTGATATCTTTAGTTCTAACATCACAACCGAGTGATGAATAGGGTGTCAAGTGTTGAGGAACATTTTCATCCTCAAGGGCAGTCAAGCATCAAGCAACTACATCCATAATAGACTCGAATTATTTCCTTCTCTGGTCGACTATGATAAAACTAGGAAGATTTATACACCTATTCCATGGGGTCTGGAGAAGATAAAATTTCTAGGAATATCCATGTTTTTGCTCATGCTATCAAGGGAAAGACTTTGTCGTTCCAATTGTCAAGAATTGATTCTCCAAATATCTCTTTTAAGGAGGCTCATATATTTGAAAACACTAACGATGGTATGATTCCCATTAATAGTGAATGAGGGAATTCAACAAGGAAGTCTAAATGAATTTTGGGTAAGTTGGTCAATAATTATGATCCTCAATTCATGGTGAATCAATTGAACTCTAAAATTTTACCCAAATATTTTCATAAGGAAAAAATGGTTAATGAGATTTATTTGCTTGGTGTTGCTAACGATGGTTCATCTTTTATCGTTCATAATTTGAAGATGATGGAAATCAAACAATGTCTCATTATGGGATCTCTTAAAATTGTCATTTATTATACTAAGGAAGTGACTCAAATTGTGAGAGAAACTATTCAAGACTTGGAGTCGGGTGCAAAGTTTTAGATTTAGCTCAGTTGTCACATTTGGGTGTTTCTCTTTATTTATGTCTGTATTTAATATTTGGTGTGCTTGGTATTTTTTTGTTTTTCCCCAATGTGTCAGGTGGTAGGATTAGGCCTTTTTGTGTTTTCCAATGTGTCGGGTGGTAGGATTAGACCTTCAACTAATATAGTTCTTTATTTTTTTCTCCCTAGGCAGAGTTGATGTGAAAGGTTTAAGGGTCCTTTCAAAACCCTCTTTTTTAAAAATACCAAAAAAATATCCTAAAAAAATATTTTTAAATAATACTTGTACACCTTAAACTCTTATGTATGTTTATGTATAAATTTTGTATGCAATATTGTATTTCATGTATCTTAAAAAATGTGTAAGATTTAAGTATTAATTTTATTTATTTTAAAAATTAATATTTATCACAAATTTCACCATAAAAATTTAAAAATTTGGTAGAATATTAGATTAGATATGTAACATGTAATAGTGTTTTGTAATCTAAAAATCATAGACCTCCTTATAACTACTTAATATTATTTTTAAATTTCAAATATTAAACATATCATTGTTTTTTTTTGCTATTCTTATGTCTCATAATTTTCTATGTTATTGTTCTTATGTTGCTTTAAACTATAATTTTTTTTGTTGTTTTAATGTTTGATCATTCACCATGTTATTGTTATTATGTTTCCTTATTACAATCATTACTACTCTCCTAAGACAATAAACATTATGAATAATGTTTGACAAGACCTTCAAATTTTAATTATTATGTAAAATTTATAATATATGTCTTAAATTTATTGAGTTAAAGCCTATTTTTAAATAAAAATATAAAAAAATTAATTAAATTCAATTATAAGAATTTAATAAAAGTTATTATGGTAGTTATAAATAAACATTGATTTTCAATTAACCAAAAGTAAGTACAAAAATAATGCAATGTTTACAAATGTAAGACTTGTTAGCATAACATATATTATGTGTCATATTTCATTATTGGCATATAATTAAGCACTCCTTATTTAAAGCGCTATTAGGGGGTGGTTATGAAAAATTAGTTGGTTGGTTCAACTACTAAAACCAACCAACTTGAATGTATTTAGTCCCAATTATTTTCAATGAATCGTTCGCTGCTTGCATTTCAATATGGCATCAGAACCATTGTAGTGGTGATCGGTGGGCTCAACCGAAGTAACCCTTCGGGGATAGGTGGATAGGTTTTTGACTGATGTTGATAGAGATGACACGAGGACCAATGCAGACAATTTTTTTGACTGACATTGATAGACACAACATGAGGACCAACGTAGAGAGATCATAGATCGAGCAACCCTGACACTAACAGATGTGACGTGAAGACCAATGCAGCAACCTTGACACAGATAGACCATAGATCAAGATATGAGGCTAAAAAAACCCTAACCAGAGACACGTGACAGACCAAAGCCTTGACTAGATTCACGTGGTAGACCGAGAGACAAGGTTGATGAGGCTGACGAAACCCTAACTAGAGACACATGACAGACCAAAGCCCTGACTAGAGACACGTGGCAGACCGAAAGACAAGGTTGACGAGGCTGACCAGAGACACATGGACACATGGCAGACCGAGAGACAAGGTTGACGAGGCTGATCAGAGACACATGGTAGACCGAGAAGAAGCTGATCAACGGCTAACTAGAGACACGTGGTAGACCAAAACAAGTGATACATGGCATTTGATGGCTGATAAAGAGACAAGGTTGATGAGGTTGACTAGAGACACATGGCAGACTGAGAAGAAGCTGACCAGGTTGACGAGGCTAACCAAAGACACATGGCAGACCGAGGCTGACCAGAGACACATGACAGACCGAGAAGAAGCTTACCAGGTTGATGAGGCTGACCAGAGACACATGGCAGACCAAGAAGAAGTTGATCGACGGCTAACCAGAGACATGTGGTAGACCAAGACAAGTGATACATGGCATTCGATGTCTGATTATGTGGTAGGGTTCGATTGGTTCATGCAGGGGAGGTGACGAGGCATTCGATGATTGGGTGTCACACAGGCTATAAAGGTGGGCTTGATTGCCAAAGGCAATCAATATACCATGTGAGGCACATTGTTTTTAAACTATTTCCTACATATTTCTTAATGCATGTGAGATAAAAATGGTGTTTTATTTTATGTTTCTCGTAGTGTACATGCAATAAATTTTGGTGGTCTCTCCTATTTTCTCATAGGGCATTGTAGCCCATTTGGTGTCTGCATCCACATTAATATTTCCAAGGTTCAGGGTTCCAATTACTGCGAAGGCATTTTTTTTGTGTCTCTCATAGGTTCAAAGGCATGTTGTGCCTTGCTCTTCCCAGTGGCTAGTGTAGTCAGAGTGGTTCAACTACTATTTGCAGTGGGTGAGGTCAGGGGTTCCAACCCCACCAACAGTAGTACAAAGCATAATTTTTTTTTTGTTTGTAGTTGTCACCAAACAAACAAAGACAACCAAAACAACAAAAAAAAAAATAGTTGTTTCAACAAAAGCAAAAAATTTGCTCCAAGTTGCTTTCAAATTTTTTTTAACAAGAGTTATTTTGTGTCCCAGAAGGTTCTCTGGATAATTTTTGCTTGTAAGCACCCAGGAGGTTTTTTTTGAAGTATTCTTCATATACTTCATTTTTTTTCCCCTCCTTTCAAGATTTGTTTTTTGAGGGATAATTAGTTTTTTTTGCTGAGGACTTACCCAGTTTTTTCCCATTGATTATTTTGCAACAAGGGGGGATCTCACATATGCATTTATTTCTTGCAAAATTCTAAAACAAAGGGGGGAATAAAATTAAACTGGCATTGTAAAGAGGTGCATTTTTCACCTTAAGAAGTTAAATTTGTAGGCATATGTGGTTGTTGTTTTGCATTAACAATCACACCTATAAATAAAATAAAAGACCCCAAATTTATACACCTTATAAAAGTCTAGTAGGTATAACAAAACATGGAGATAAAAATGGTCACAGTTCACAAATATCTCTCAGATTCACAACTACTGAAAGGTTCTAACTTCATTTCATGGAAAACAAAGATGTGTGTCATTCTTCAAGTGGAAGATTTATGGGATGTATTCACTGGAACTACAAAACACCCTCAAACAGCAAGAACAAATCAAGAAGATTTTGATAAAAAGGACAAGAGAGATCTCATGTTTATCTTGCTTGCTACTACAAATTAGGTCAAGCTTCATATTTGTGATGCCAAAACCAGTAATGAAGCTTAGGATGCTCTGAATACTGTTTATGAAGGTAATAATAAATTCACTATTCTACACTTTCAAACTCAACTACATACTCTTGGTATGAACTCTAGGGAGACAGTTGACCTATTCCTTTGTAGAGTGGCAAAATTGAAAGCCAAATTAAATGCTATGGGAAAACTAGTTGATGATACTCTCTTGATCTCTATTATCTTGAGAGCATTGCCAGAATCCTATAAGATTTTGATAACCTCTCTTAATGTATCTGGTAGACAAGTGTCCTTTGTAGAATTGATAAATTTTATTCAAACTAGGGAGACAAATCACATTCATAAGGATGAAGTACACAATAATGCCCTCTACACCAAAAAAGAGGGCAAGAAACAAGGTTAGTTTAAAAAACGAGGATCTTCCTCCAAAGGAAAATGGAAACAACATCAGTAGAAAGATAACCAATATTGCAAGATTTGTGATATGAATAACCATGACACCAACAAGTGTTGGTTTAAGAACAAGCAACAAAGTGACCCAAATCCTAAGAAGAAGGGCAAAGGAAAATACAAACCCCAGAAGAAGAATAAGCAACCCAAGGGGCATGTTGCTTATGCTGAATCAAACTCTGAATTAGATTCTATAGGATTTGATACATACTTTAAATATAAAAGAGCATACAAAGTGTTCATGACTCATACTTCATCTCCACAGATAGATGTTGTATGGTACATTGATTCAAGGGCCATTAAACACATGACCGACGATAAATCATGGTTTGACACCTTTGAGGAGAAAGAGGGTAAGCCAGTTATAATTGTAGACAATCAAGTCTACCAAGTGAAGGGTGAGGGTGATGTTTCTGTTACTCTTCCAGATGGTAAATTTTAGATCAAAAAAGTACTCTATGTACTTGGTTTGTCTAATAATTTGTTGCTAGTCCCACAGATGTTGGATCGACACATGGATGTTGTGTTTCGTATTGCAAAAAGAAAAAAGAGATGTTTTATATCCAAAAATGGGAAACACATAGCAAGCGTATCATACAAGCATGAATTTTTCATCCTAGATGCTATTTCAACGCCTCATGTTGCATTGGAATCAACTACTAAGCAGGCTACTTCTCTATGGCATAAGAGGTATGGGCATATCAGTTCAGAATATTTGCTTGAGTTGAGGAAATATGAGATGGTGAGAGAAATTCCCAACCTCTCATCCATATTTCCAATTTGCTCGAATTGTTTTGCAGCTACGCAACATCGGGTACCATTTGAACCTAGCTCTTCCAGAGCTAAGAAACCTTTGGAGTTGGTACACACCAATCTATGTGGTCCTATGCCAACCAGCTATGGTGGAAAGAAGTATTTTCAATTGTTTATTGATGATTACTCACGAAATATGTGGGTTGTATTCCTTCAATTGAAATAAGAGGTATTTTTGTACTTTCAACAATTCCATAATATTTTTGAGAAGGAGTCAGGATTTTTTATCAAAACCCTTCACTCAAATCGAGGGGGGAATATACTTCCAAGGAATTTTCATAATTTTTGAAAGAACATGGGATTAAGATACAACTAAATACAACCTATACACCCCAATAAAATGGAGTTGTAGAGAGGAGAAATCGTTCCATTGTGGAAATGGTTCGATGTATGCTAAAGGGAGCACAACTTGAAGATCAGTATTGGGTAGAAGCGGTCAACACAACATCATACCTTCGGAATAGATCACCCACAAGGGCTCTACAGGTAAAACTCCACAAGAAGCATGGGGTGGTAAGAAACCCTCCATTTCTCATATAAGGGTTTTCGGATGTAAGGCATTCATGCACATACCAAAACAAAAAAGGAAGAAATTATATGAGAAGTCTCTACAATGTATCTTCCTTGGTTATGACGAACATTCAAAAGGATATCGATTGATAGATCCTATAACCAAAAATACACATATAAGTAGATATGTGATACTTGATGAAGCTTTCACATCAAATAACACCTCTAAATTTGTATACCTTGAGGAAGATAAAATTAATAAAGAAACTTCATCTCCTCATAACAAGATACCAAAATGGTATACCAATACATTGAGAGATTTCAAGTTGACATCACTTCCAAATCTAACTCTAGGTTAACCTTGCACTCGTAGTATGACTCAGAAGACAAGAGCAGAGGCATCAAATTTAGAAGTTGATGAGCTTTACCAATAGTTTGATGAAATATCTATAGATATAGCTGAAGACAGGGATATATATATGGAGTATGAGAGGGTTTATTTGATAGCATTGGATGAAAATTAACCCACAAAATTTTAGGATGCACTTAGTAATGCTCAGTGGAAGGCTACTATGGAAGCAGAACATACATCTCTCATGAAAAATCATACATGAAAGCTAGTAAATCTACTTTCAGGAAAGAAACCCATCGACTACAAATGGGTATTCAAAGTAAAGTATAAGGCAGATCATACTATTGATAAGCATAAATCCCATATTTTTGCAAAGGGCTATGCTCAGAAATAAGACATAGATTATGAAGAGACTTTTACCCCTACTATAAAAATGACTATCATTCGAGTACTTTGTGCCATGGCAGCTCATTTTGGGTGGAAGTTACATCATATGAATGTAAAAAGTTCTTTTTTGAATGGTCACCCACAATAAGAAGTGTATATGTTCCAACCATAAGGATTTGTTGTTGAAGGACAAGAACAAAAGGTTTATAAGTGGATCAAATCCTTGTATGGACTTAATATTTTATTTTTATCAAGTTATGTATGTTTTCTATTGGGGTAACTCACATTAAATTAACAAAATATTAGATTATGTAGAGACCTAATTTTTCATGTCGGGCTAATCTTCAAGCTTGTAAATTATTTCTACAAAGCTTGAGGAATTTAAACCATGATATCCACCCTCCCAATGGAGTTTTTTTATCAATGGTATGAACTCTCTAACCTTATGTTAAAATAATGTTATAATTGTGTAAAATCCAACTTTGCAAATATTCAAGCCCTTGTTCCTTGCAAGCTCTCTCTAAGCATTCTTGCAAGATTCAAAGCAATCAAGTCTATAAGATCTTAAGTAATCTTCATGTCTCCAATAATCAAGCATCAAGTCCACAACTCAAGCTTTTAGGTGCCAATGACATATATGTTAGCAAGTTTTCAACAAGCTTCCATTAATAAGGCAAACATAAGCTTATGTATTGGCTCAAGATATAGCACCATCAACAAGCAATAGCTTTGGAATTGCTTCTATGGACGCAGTGCTTTTGTCTCTATGGCTTAAATAGGTTATTTTATTCCCAATATCTATCATTTAAGCATATAGGATAAAGTTTATTTGTTATGTACTCAGACTACGATTATTTATTAACAAAATAGTAAAAAAGGAAAGAGAATTAGTTTAGTATTAATCATATAGGGGACCAATTTTATCATTAATATTTATCACTTTATCACAATTATATGTAGATACATTATACCAAGAGATGCTACCTAAATCATAGTGTTTCTCATCAATTATCCATTAATCCTAAACATTTTGTTAAATTCCCCAAGGACTGAATCATCTTTGAGACCAAACTTTTAAGAACAAGATAAGGATTCTCCTCTTTGGATTCTATAACATCTATACATGGTGAGAAATTGAGAGGTTTGTGAATACATTGATCGCATACCTTTAATTTTGTAGGAACATAGGGAGGTTGTGGAGTCCTTTCATAGGAAAGTTCATGACAACCTAAATGTCTCTATAAAATAAGGTTCACTATTGCACTATCATCAATAACCTAACTCAAACCTCTTGTCATTAAATGTTACACCCATCCTTTAGATCTTTAAGTGTAAACTTTAATACTTAAAATTTAAATTTTATTTATTCAAATTACCCTAGTATCACCACTTCTATGTATTTTGGGATGAAAAACCTACCACCTTATTTGGTACATAATTTATATTTGCATCATCTTACACAACTATTACAAGGCAATGTGAGATGCCTTGTATCACAACAAGTAAATATGTGTTACATTCGTAACTTGGATGTATCATTAAATGTGTCAAATTCTAATCCTCATGTCAATAACCTTTATTATAATTCCATAAATATTAGTATATATTTCTTTTTTTAAGTGAAAAATCCTTTATGGGGTCCCCTTGGTCTGAGAGACCATGACCAGGGGGTTCTACACCGCCAAAGTCACCCGATAGTCGCTCTTGGCCCTACTCGCAACAACATTATTAATTGGATTTTGGATAACCAATTCAAATTTTTTATAGGGTGGAGATTCAAACTTGGACCTACCTTGGAGGATTACCCTCTCCTCTCCAACTCACCTACAATACCTGGGTTAAATATGAGTATATATTTCACTCAAGATACTAATATCACAATTTCTCATCCTCCATCTTCTAATTATTTCATTTTGAATAATTTTAGAGCAAATTAAATGATTCCAATATCTACATTATACACTTAAATGTGTCAATATCTTCCTTGCCTCAATTATCAATTTTCTTCTATCTTTCAACATAATCCTTTTTGTGTAATCAAATATAGTTTCTTTTGAAATTCAGGCTTTAACCTCCCAACTAGAACTACTAAAACAAGACATAAACATAATCTAAAGGATTTTCTCTAGTCACAAGTACTATTAAAATGACTTGTGTGACCAAAATTTATATCCTTTTATATCTAGTTGCCCTAGAAGGAAGATCTTGTGAACCACCTTAGTCTATTTAGAATCACTTGTAGCAATATATGTTATGATTAAATATTACTACTCAATATTTTTATTAGGGTCTTGCCTTGGAATAGTACTACAAAATCTAAAGATATTTCTTTAGGAGCTTTAAGAATATTATCGATATGTTTGTTCAGTAATTATCTGTTTGCATTGAGAAAATATCATAATTAATGACCTATATCATCTCAAGAAATCTAAATATATGAACTTCACTAGCTTCTTAACATGATTGGGAGACATGGAGAAAAGACTCCAATATGTCCCTCCACCAGGAGACCTTCTAAAAATATTTATAGGTAACCTTAATAAGCAATAGCCTTCTATTTAGAGATGACCAATCTATCTTGTTTTGAATATGTTATTGACATGGCCAATAGAGTAGAGACCACCTCCTTAATATAAGACAATTAAAATCCAAATCCTATAAGGAGGAAGACAAGTATTATTCTCATACAAAGGGAAGGTATTAGAATAATATGTTGTACACAATGAAGTTATAGACCCACACTAAAAAAACATTACTAGTGCTACAATGAACCTCCAAAATCTTATCTTAGGAAAGCAACAATAATCAAAACCTAAGAGGAAGTATTCCCAATTTTATCAAAATTCCTTTAGCCATCCTAGATCAACTCCTAAAAGCCAAAATAGTGTAGCTTCTACCTACTCAGCCTTTTAAATCATGAATGGAAAAAAACTTCTTAGTTTTGCCTGAATGAGCAATCTACCTTACACCATGTTGAAAGTCATGCAATTTATAAATACATGAGCCTTAGGAACTTGATCCAAGACCTAATTAATAAAGGTCAAGTTGTTTCTTAGTAGCTCTAATTCTTATTCTTCTTCTAATCAAGACCTTGGAATTTTCTAAAATCTACATAATAACAATCAAAACATAGTGAATACCATTATCTATAGGAATTTCCTATATTAAAACCAAAAAATGGTTGGGATGATCCATCATTATAACCATATTTCTTCCACTTATGTTATAATTAGATAACAACACAAGGGTCATTCATCTAATTAATATTAAATACCTCCTTTGGTCCTTCATGTAATAAGAACTCCTTCCCTCAAAGGACCTCCATTAATCATATAATCAAGAGCTAAGGCTAAAGTCACATTCAATTTGATCCATCAACTTGAAATTACCCTAAGCAAAATATCCCTTCTTGAGCTTCTTAGAACCCTTATAACCCATAGGGGCATCTTACTTAAAATCCTAAGTGAATAAGTTGTTCCTCAAGAACTCAACCTAAATTAAATAACTTCAATGATGATATTCATTGGGGCCAACCATGCAACCATATCATTCCAAAAGAATGATATCCCTCAATCATCTATGGTCAAATATCACCCATTATACATCATAGTCCATATCAATGATATATTCATCAAATAAATACTAGTCAATAATGGTTTAGGTCTTAGTGTACATAGCCTAAGATTTATTATTCATTTTGGACTAACCGAAAAAAAATTAAATAAATTTAAACTTGTTATTAGGGTATTTATTAGGGTATTTAGTTATGGATATCATAACACTATTGGTATTATAGTTTATATCTTAAAGTTGTACCTCATATTCTCAACACTTTTTTCTATGTCATACATTGTGATTAATATATACCATTATTCGAAGGACATGGACTTATGATATGTGGTCCATTCCTTCAACTCTCCATTAATTCCTTGAATAATACATGGTAAGGCTTATCATATCCCAATTGACCCCAAGCCCTTTACCTACTTCTATATTATCAAGGTTGAGAACCCTAAGGTTCATCTAGTCCTTTCACTTAATTCATATCTTAATCCATATTCCTCTTCTTCTTAACTTTCAATCCCTAATGCATTAAGGAATATTACCTTAAGTAATTCATCTAACAATGAATATGAAGGTCAAACTTCTAATTTAACCAACATTAATACTAACAATCAAAATAATAATAAAATATTTATAGAGATAGATATTCTTCCTCCATCTCCTTGAACCTTAGGCATATCTTCCAGTAGCAAGGGGTAAAACAATGCAAATCAAAAGTTTCTCCTTCATTTATTTTGATACTACCAACAATGAGAAAATCCATCATAATAAGCCTTTCCCATATAAAAAATAGCATGCTTCATGCTTCTTGTGAAACTTATATTCCATTTCAAAATATATGATTTCTAACATGGGATATAAATGTAAAGGACTAGGCATATATGAATATTGAATCAAATATCCCCTATAGAGTGAATCTTGACGAAGATACTATTATATAGGTTATATCCTTAGTTCTAGTTAGTCTCTTCCTGTTTGTTCGATAGTGAGGATGAAGCTACTCTTCCTGATTGGAATTCCTATGATGACACTATTTTCATAAATTGATTAAATTAGTATGAGAAGTATGAAAAATGTGTCATTTCTTATATATTCCCTTCTCTCTCAATCTACATAACTTCCCAATATAAATATCCTAACACTATTCTGTCTTGAGTTGATTGCTAATGAAGAGAACCATGAAATGTAAGATGTCCTAAGTGATCCTCCTTCAGATGATCCCCTAGTCTACTGAAGCCAAAATAATTTTTTTGTGGTGGATTTTATCCCCAATTTATAAATTCCACTCTCATAGTAAATTAATCATAATTAGTCATCCCTAGATCTTGTAGACCTTAATAGTCTAGGAGTGTTTCTTGCTCCCAATAAAATGGAAGAAAATATCATATTATTATAGAGAAAACCATGGACATTGATGTTGAGTCTCCCAAATATCCTAAGATTTATAATCTAGGAAAATTATTCATCCTTACCAAGCATGAGAAATACACCAAGATTTCTAAGGAGTTTAGTGACATCTTTGCTTAGTCATACACCAATATTCTAGGTCTTGATCCTTCTCTAGTTTTCCACTATCT
Organism: Wollemia nobilis; assembly: GCA_028583015.1. Classification (NCBI taxonomy): domain Eukaryota; kingdom Viridiplantae; phylum Streptophyta; class Pinopsida; order Araucariales; family Araucariaceae; genus Wollemia; species Wollemia nobilis. The sequence continues at coordinate 2,954,323 of JAQPPZ010017116.1, read as the reverse complement.
TGTCATAACTTCTAATGTAAAGTTTATAAAAAAAAATTATAAATAGGGTATCTAAAAATTGATTTATTAGCCAAAGAAGGGCTTTACAAGCTTTATGTTGGATTCATTAAAACCATCAATTATTTTAATGAGATATGTAATGGTGTTCCTATTAGAAATAAAATATGTAGCATTAGAGTTTGCATAAAATTTTAGGACATCAATAAAGCATATCCCAAGGATGACTTCCATAAGCCCAACATCGATATAAACACTAATTTGATATGGAATGCTATATTTCATGAATGGACTATTAAACTATAATCAAATCAAATAACTCTTGAGGACCAATCCATCATAGCTTTTTCCACCTTATGGAAGAACTTTTATTATTTTCTCAGGATTTTCATATTAAAAATACAAGAGGTACATGTTAGAGAGCCATGACATATATCTTTCATGACATGATGCATGGCACTATGAAGGACTATACCGATGATCTTCTTCGCTGGTATTTAAGCTAGAAGGATCATATTAAAGATCTAAGATATATCTTTGAGACTCTACAGGAGCATAATATATACCTAAAGCCTTAGAAATGTATCTTTGGGATTACATCAAACACATTGTTGGGATTCATTGTATTACAATTTTACATTAATATTCATTCTAACAAGATATCAACTATCATCAATAAACCACCCACATAAACTTTAACATAGTTTAGGAGTCTGTAGGATAAAATATAATCCATTTAGAGATTCAAAATAAAAGGCTGAACCTCTTTTCAAGCATTTGAGGATTGATGTAGTATTCAATTGGGACACTAATTGTAAAACAACCTTTGGTGCTCCTAAATCCTACCTATTGTCTCCTCATGTCCTTATCCCTCCTAATCCTTATAGGCTAGACATTAAGGTTGAAGGCTACGCTATTTACCAAATGATGACCGTGCTTATTTGTCATCCAATTCTAAAGTAATGAGGGATGTAACTATAACCAAAGTATCAACATGGTAGTTGTTAAACCTAGGTATAGACTCAATGGTTATTTTATCTAAAGCAACCATTAGTACAAGAATGTTTTCTTTGTATGGATTCATATTTTTAATCTTTTATTTGATAAATATCTTTGGTGTGATGGACTACAAGATACAAATATCATAAAATAGATATGGTTCTAACCTATATAGCTAATAAAACATGAATTCCTAAGATAATAGCTTTGTATTTAGTAATGTTGTTGGTACAATAAAACCTAATCTTAAAGGATAAAGGGGTAAACTATTGTTGAGCGACCACGATGACTTCCTTCCTTGATCTTTTAACACATCAAGCATCATCAAATTATAAGGTCTAATATTTAGGTTGATCTACTTCAAGGCTATAGACTAACTCATATAAGAAGTTTATGGTATAATAGCTAACAAAATGAAGATAAATTTTGCTAAGTGTAATCATCCACAGATGAGGCTAACTCTTATGATGACAAATATCTTATGGCTAAGCATATAATATCAAAAATTATGATAAGTACACACTATGACCAAACAAAGCTTCTCTAATAGATATAGTAGACCTTTTAATTGACCAATATGCCACTAATGTAGAAAATGACTCGCTCTCTATGTTGCTCATTATAGTGCACTAACATATCACCTAAGGCATGGGCTACTGCAACAACCTTACAAAAGTGTTATATTAATCTTTTTTTAGTCATAACATAATTTATTTAAAATATATATATTTTAAATAAACTATTAAAATTCTATAATTATAAAAAAATATCATTTTAATCAAAATCAATATTATAACTCTTTATTTTTAGTATATTTTTTAAAAAATAAAAACATAATTTTATCATCTAATTACCCTCCTATCAAATATACAATAAACTTATTAATGTATTCAACAATGCTCTATAGTAAACTTATAAATCTACCCAACTATCATAGTTTCTATTATATTTATTTATTAATTTTTTATTGGATTTATCTAAATTTTATTATAATAATTTTTATTTTTTTTAAATTGTATTTATTATATTATTAATAATTTATGAAACATGAAAACATAGGTCTATATATGTATATAAATAATCGTGTGTCAACTTTACCCTTTGTCATGTCACACTGAATTATTTTATTTTTGTAAGCCTTTGTCATGTGTCAATCATTCTAACTATAATCTATTTTAAATGTTTAAAAAATAATAATTTTTAAATATAAAAGTAAACATAATTAAATTTAAAATTAATATGTTAATTTTTTTAATAATTAAAAAATTAAAATTAAATTTATTATCAATATAAATATAAAATTTTGCCCATCACACATAATTAAATATAAACTGTTATAATATCATTAATATAAACCTTCAATTTTTTATTTTTATTTAAAAAAATCACACATAAATAAATATCCATTAATATAAACTCTTTTAACTTTTTCATTTTCTATTTTAAGAAGGTATTAATGTGAAACCAAATTCTATTATAAATATATGCTTGAGGAAAAAAAATTAAAGATTCGTCGACACAAACAGACACTGAAACCATATTGTATTATAAATATATGCCACTTGAAGAGGAAACAAAATTTAAAGATTCGTCGACAGATACAGACAGTACATACCTCATAGAACTTAACCCCTTCATGCTGATAAAGATTATTATATAATATATGACAGATTAGGTGCTGGGAGCAAAATATTTCAATCTTCTGGCACGAAGAGAAGACGAGCTAAGGCGTCCACTTGAGATCGGGGAAGACGAGTAGAGACAACGATGCTTCCTTCTTCATCCCTCGCACAAAACAAAACCATGCATCCAATCTCGTTCATGGATGCAGTCTGCACATTCAATGGCCTCCCCCACCCGTAATTTACATCGTACACTGGAAATCTGGGAGAGCTCACCATGTTAGTTCCGACATGCCTTGTAAATTCATTAAGTATCGGCACGAAACCACTTCCAGCAGATTCCAGAGATTCCAGCCAGTCTAGCATGTTACTAATCTGCGATTCTGCAGTGCAGGAATTGACAAGCTCCTGGATAAGCCCAGCAGCGAAGGAGAGGCCTTCCTCACAGAGCAATTCCTTGGCCGTCGTCTGCGCCATGGCAACATATAAACAGTTGCCGAAATAAGATGGAGGCAACGGCGGCTTTACACGGCTCCTGCAATCAGCAAGCATCCCAAAATTGACGGACTCTTCCTCCGGCACCTCCCGCGCTTTTATCACGCATCTCCAAAAATGCGCAGAAACCGCAACAATTGACGTCGAACCCCCAATCCGTCGTTTCAGTTGCCGGATCATCGGTTCGGTAAAGCAGAAGGTTGAGTATACAAGTTCCCCTTTGTGATCCGCCCATTTCCGGAAACACTCTTCATGCTTTTCGGCGTCTTCGGTGTTAATCTCATCTCTGTTCTTCGGCTGTAAAACTTGTGGCATATACTTGAAAATCTTTGCCCCCGCAATCCGGTCGCAGACTATTTCTTCGGCCATGTAAGAAATGGTCATGGCGCTTTTGTTCGTCCGTTTGAATACCGTTCTCGTGTGCTTGGGAGGTTTCGAAAGGGGGACTCCTCTGCAACACTCCGCCCACGATTTCATGAAATGCCAGAAAGAATTTCCGTCTGCTACGACATGATGAAGCGTGCTTCCTATGCACATCCCACCTCCCTCAAAAGCCGTCACCTGCAGAAAAGATTTCCAATCTCCGTAAAAATACAAACACATAAATGATATAGTAAAACGCATATTGAAGCTGTTTACCTGTATCGAAAGAAGCTGTGTATCGTAATTTTGCTGGTGCAAAGGATTGGCCGTGCGGACGAGGCTTCCGAAAAAAGACTTATGCTGAAACTTGTCCTTTACTACTTCTTCGAAAGGTATGTCGATGGATGCTTCGATAAATTCCACTCCGCTATCGTTGCAGTTGATTTCTTCTCTACCGGATTCTCCCTTGTCTAACCGGCCGGCTAGTGGATAGAAATACACGAGAACTGACGAGAGGCTTTCTTTAAGCCTCTCCACCACCCACGAAAACTCGTTTTCCGGCGACATCGTGTAGAAGAGAAGCATCTGAACGTTGTTTACAGGTAACCACAGAAGATCAAGGTCGGAGAGAAACAATCGATGCCTCTCAGTTGGGACGGCGGGTGTGACCCTTGAAATTCGGGTGACTTTTACTTGGGGTTCTTCTTCTTCCATTTAGCAACCGCTTAAACTTTCAGATTTTGGGGGGAGAAACTAACGATTACACGTTGTGGTTGTGAAAATGCTCTTGCGATGTCCTCCTCGATGTTTCAGATCCGAATCTTATGAATCCTGATTTTTTTTCTCTATTTTGGGTGTGTGGGAGAGAACCGAGACGGGCAGAATAAAAGGAAGTGAGGGCCCATATGTGGTCATACATAATGTTGAAGGACGGGTAATATAAAACGTTTAGGGTTATTGATTGCATCTGTCACCGTAGATTCTGAGTGATCGCGATCATGTTTTATTACTTTGATTCCGAGTGATCCTGATCAGGTTTTATTACTTTGTTATTCCGAGTCAAATTTTGTAAGATGCGATTGCAAGTAAAAGACAAAGTCAATAAAGTATTTTTATTTATGTTTAGTTTAAGTTGACCCAGTGGCGGCGCTACATGGAGGTGCCATTGCTGTCGGTTAAAAATGCATTTTATTTAGATTTGTCTTCACGTGTTAGGTATGCATAGAAGTGGTGAATACTTAGGTCTCTATTTTTTAAATGAAAGTCTTAAGTACATGCAAACCATCATCATTATAAATTAAAAAAATCATACATGTGTATAACCAATAACAAAAAAAAAAAAATATTTTTTTATTTTAGTTATTGTGAAAAAATTTTATGATCAGAAAGCTATACTTATTAATAAGAAATTAAAAAAAAAAACACCTACTACCCACACTCGCCCATAAAACCTCAACCCGTTGAATTTAAATTAATGTGTTTTATAATTAGGAAGAAGACTCGATTGTATTGTAGAAAACAACATTATGTTTGATATTTCTTCAATGAATATTGAATAAATTTGAGTATAGGAAGAAAATAATGCATAAATGTACGGCATTTTAAAATGGAAAATAGTTAATTTTCCATCATGAAGCGTAATTAAATGGAAGATATATCAGGTAAGGTAACACGCAAAAATAAGTAGTAGAAATCCATTCATGTTATTTCAAGGAACAATTTAATGGTTTAGGTTTTTGTTTTTCTTCAAAAGGTTTAAACTGTGGCGTGGGTGGGTGTGAGAGACTAGCATAGCTCACAAATTTACGAGGGATGGTGGTTGGGAAGAGACTATTCAGCCATATGCGTTGGTCTTAGTCTCTTGTAGGGGTGTCTCATACTATAAATAAAAAAACATTCATGTTATAAAAAAATGTAAGGAATAATCATTTTCAAAAAAGTGTAATGGTTAATCATTCTCATAGAATTAATTTAACTTAAAAAAACAACAAAGAATACAGTGACACTATTATGATGTACAAATTGTTTTTCACTTAAGCGATCATGTAATTAATAGCATTTTAACTTCTAATTTGTGGTTGTTGTATTAGTAGTAGTTTAGGAAGACTAGTGGAGGAGATATCTGCTAGAGGTAAAATCTTACTAGAAAAAAAAAGGTTGGAATTAGTTAATTATAAAACCCTCATGTGTAGATAGGAGTGCTTTCAAGGATGAGTTTGAAAATAGAGTATAGAGTAAAAAAATAAATAGTTTTGAACATTAAGGACAACAAGGGATAAATGGTAATTATTGAATTTATAGAATTTAATGGTGAAGCTATCATGAAAAATTTTAGAAGAAATTCAATTTCATATAGAAGGAAATTGGAAGATGTATTTAAAAGATTTTTTTTTGAATTTACATGGTGAAATCAGTAGCTGCCATGAATTCTAGTAGTTCGTCCGGCTTTTATGGTCCTCATAGTATTCTACGTTGTTCACCCTAGAAGCCACCATATAGATCTTCGTGCAGTCCACCCTTATAACCACCATGCCATAATCATTTTAAACCTTTTATGCCACTAAAAGCACTAGAAAAGGGATAAACATTTAGTCTGACGAAGCCCGAAATTTGAACCTTGGACCTCTGCTTCCCTTACGAGGTTTGGTTGAACTAATTGGTCTACACCTCGGACCTTTATTTATGAGACTTTAAGATACTATTAATGAAAGCAACCTTGATGTTCTCTATCATTGTCTACTTCCTTTAAGAAGTCAATAATATTAGGTAAAGAGGGATGCATTTTTACTAGCATTTCCAATGATCAAGTGCTCTCATATTTGGTAAAATATAGGGTGGAAAAATAAAATGGAGAGATCTAATGGTCATGTTCACTTGGGATGGGGAGGATGTTAGAGCCTTGAGGAGATAAAATCCTATATTGGTTGGATATGTTTATGTGAGATTGTAAGAAGTATTTATATATATATATATATAATTAAAAAACCCCTTACGAAACTGCCTTGGTCTGAGAGACCATGAAAATGGGGTTATACACCGTCAAATTCACCCGGGGGTCGCACCTGACCTTGCCCGCACTAACATTATCAATTGGATTTTAGATACCCAATTCAGCTTTTTGGTAGGGTGGAGACTTGAACCTGCGACCTCCCTTGGAGGATTGCCCTCTCCTCTCCAACTCACCTACAACACCTGGGTTATATATATATATATATATATATAATTTAGTAATACTTCTTATACACATCCGTCGCAGGGATTGAAACCGGGTCACATCATCAAAATATCTTTCATATATCTTCGCATGACCAAGCAAAGGGAGGCATAAAGAATATTGGTCCAGTAGATAATGATAATGGTGTTTGTACAAATGATGCTAAAGGTGGACTAGATGAGGCACCATAGGATAGGACACACATCTATCTTGAAGGATGAGAGTTGGAAAAGCTAAACTGAGTAGAATATCCTGGGGGAGTAGGAGTATAGGCTAAATTTCATATACCATATGTGGTAAGGTGACCTACATTCGAGTCAGAAATGGAGGAGGAGGCAGTAATATAAAGGTATAGGTGGATGGAGGTGGCATAGAATATTTGGTAGGATGTGTCCTAGGAGGATAGGATGTAGGCGAGAGTGATGAGTAAGGGGAAGGATAAGCTTCTGAGGTAGGAGCTTGAGATGGTGAAGTGGTGAATATGTACTCTTCAGGTTGGGTGTAGGTATTCAATTACTATTGTTGGTATTGAATTGATTGTATTTGAGGAGGTGAGTATGATATATCCTCAAAGTATGGGAAGAATGATTATTGGGGAAGTGATGGTGGTAAATCATGGGAAGAGTGTTGGTATGATAGTATGAGTGGCTCTTGTTGTTGCTGCAAGAGAGGCTATTGTTATGGGGTTTGCAATGATGGTACACGAGAACCTGGTGTAGAAGACAAAGGATTTTGAAATTATCCCTATGGTAGGGGTGAATAATGCAACCTTGAGATGAGTGTGATTTAACAAGGAGAAGTCATTCTCAAAAAGGGATTGAGATAGACTTTGAAAGAAGGGGTGCATGAACGTAGGATAAGTAGGTAAGCTTTCTTCATCGATGGTAAAGAAAGGAGCAAGATGTCCAATAGCTATATATATAACATGATCATAAAACATAGAATGTGGATTAGGTGAAGGAGAATGGGGAATATCATTCAAAAAAAAATGTGTATGAGAGGTAGAAGTGAATCTATGGGTAGATAAACTATGAGCGTGTGGACCTCCCCTGTAGAAGGAGAGGAATATGGATACTGACTGGAAGGGGTGAATAATACCTCCTCCTCAAGTTACACTTGCTCACATGCTTGACTACATTTAGTGATAGTCATGGTATCGTGTGTGATGAATGTAGGTTTAGAACTACATAGAAAATTAAATCTACAATTTTGAGTGTGATCTACAAGGGGTTTTTGATTAAATCTATGAAGTTTGACCAATTTTTGGATCCATAAGTAGGACTCATAGGTCAAGGGGTGAATTGAGACCTGATTCACAGGTTGGGGGATGAATTAATCTCAAACTATGAATGTGATAGAAACTAAGTGAGGACAGGCTATAGATGGCCAACAAAGAGAGTGTTGAATTGTGAGATGTGCTGGAACAAGTTTATAATTATGCAAACAATGTGAAACTAGAATCAGTTATAAATGTAGAAAAGAAAATGTCATGTGTTTTCATGTGTTTTGATGTTAAAAAAATATACTTCCTAGGAAATATCACATGTGGTAGGGTGATAACTCTAGAAATATCAGGAGTGTCATTGACACAGAACCTCCTACAACACCCAAAGGTGCATAGAATAGAACGATATCGTAACTGGTAAATGGTGATATGTATGGAAGGTACGATAAAATGACAGCCTATAGGGGGCTCAAGATGCGCTAATGAGTCTAGTAACCTCTTACAAGAAAAGGTGGTAATATCTAAGACTTGCTACTTGCCTAGTCAGGATTTTATTTCAATCTCAGGTGAGCTTAGTCAATGAATATAATTACTGTGACCACTAATTATGTAAACCTCATGAACATAGGCATATAAACTTGTAACACTCTGAAGGCTCCTTCTGATGATAGCTTCCATAAGACCAATCTCAAAAGTGGAGGATTTTCTGGTGATGAAATCCAAAAAACCTCTCTTGTGGGGTTGTTAGGTGTCTAGGGGGTTGAGTTGGTGGAGGGTAAAAATCCTTAATCACCAATCTCGAGTGATGTATTGGGGATGAAATCCAATCTCACCACTTGTGTGTACCACGTGAGTGTGTGGGTTTTTTTGTCTAACGATGATGTAAAAGCAATAAAGCTAACTAGATGCATTTTTAAAATGTAAATCTAGCCCTAGATGCATTTTTGGAAGCAAAGCTAGATTAAAATGCTTGTTGAAAGAAATCTAATCCTATGTGCCTTTTTGAAAAAAAAAAAGTAGGATCTATGTTATGAAGCATGCAAATAAGAAATGTAAATCATGTGATAAGAGGTATTTGTGGCACCCCAATTTTAAAATATGAAAGAAATTTGAGAGAGATTGTGCAAAAAGAAATTGGAAATCCTAAACTAGTGATATGGAAAGAGATGAGCAAATTACCCATAGGATTTGTGAAAGAAATAGGAAAATTTCTAATTTAAAATGATATGGACAAAAATTTAAAAATTGTTATATACCTAGAGGATTTGTGAAAGAAAATGGAAGTTCTAATATAATGATGAGAAAGGGATCTTAAATTTACAATTTACCCGAGGGATTTGTAAATTAAAATGGGAAATCCTAATCTAATGACAAGAAAGGAATCTAAGATTTGATTTTGCAGAAAGGGATTTTGCATTTGTGTTAGTGAAACATGCGAAAAAATATGTGATAAACCCTAATCCTAAATGCATGAAAGAAATCTGAAATTGATTTTTGTGCAAGCATGAGTTTGAAGGTGCTTTGATGGATGATGCATAAAGAGATTTGAAAAATATAATTCTAAATGTGACTTCTAGAATGGAAATTTTTAAATGTGATTTGAAAATAAATTGATAAGATAGAACAAAAGAGAAATAAGAAAACTATTTGACATGCGATCTATAAAAGGAAATGAAAATGTTCTTTGAAATAAATAAAACTAAAATTTTCGATCTACATGCAGGGTTTTGAAAGGAATAATTAGAAACTTATCTAATGCAAGATATATGACTTTGAAAATTGATGATTTCCTAAGAGAATGACACAAAATAGAAGCCTATCCTAATTAAGCCAAAATAAATGCAATTATAATTTAAATAAGTAAAGATAAATCTAAAACAAAATGAGATGAATAATTTGAAAATGACAAATGCATTGAAAGGGAATTTTATACAATGACATGATGCATGTTTTTTAATAAAAAATTTTCTTGCACATGAATGACAGAAACAAAGAAGTTTAAGGAAAATACCTGGTTCATTTTGTTCCATATGGACTATTCTGAGTCTTTCTTGTAGAAATTTGCAATTTTAAGGGGTTTTGAAGTAGTTATGCTGGATTCACAAGGCAAGGGATGAATCATATCTGAATTTGCATACCGAGGGGTGAATCCGATTTAGGAGACCAAAACTTCTGTTTTGATGACCTGAGGAGCTTTTTAGGGATTTTAAAGTCTCTATTCTATCTAGAATGATACCTAAAACAACACATAAATCATAAAATTATGATAGATTCATAAAAAGACTAGTCTAGCACAACTCTTTGTGGGGGTCCCACTAGGCATGCCAGAATGAAGTAGATGAAAGATTGCATTTGATCAGACATAATACATAAAATAAATGTAATTTCCATAATGTTGCTTTTTATTCATTCAATCTTTCATGGGTTACAAAGGGGATTTCCCAATTTATCTTTGTGGATATCAAACACTTTGATGGTTTCTTTTGAGACTCCTCAGTAAATGTGAATTTGCGAACCATCACTAGTTTGCTAATTGTTGTTGTTGGTGATATCCTACACCTATTTTTGAAGGCCTAAAAAATATAGTCTGAGGGTTTAGGGTCTTGCTTTGGTAAAGCCCCTTGTTGATTAAATACAAAGATACCTGAATGAAAATTATGTTGAAACATGATGGAAACTAAATAAAACACTATAAAAACATGAAATAAATATTACCTGCTAAATTTGTTGAGGTAGATGCACTGCACGGTCAATTCGCTTGGTAGGGGGTGAATTGGAGCTTGAATTCATAGGTTAGGGGGTGAATCAGACTTTTGCTAGTTGTGGGACCAAGCTTTCTATTCGGATGGATGGTAGAAGTTTTCCTTTACTATTTGTATGACGTAGAATTGTCAAATGTGATCCTAGACTAATTTTGGTAGATTTTATGTATGGTAGCAAAGGGCAGAGAGAGATATAATAGGAGGGGGAGCCCTCTATTTATAGAAAATACATGTTCAAATTTTATTCTATGTGAAATTGAATTTCCTATAGAATTTTTCATGGTAGACTCGCCATTAGATTCTATAAATTGAATAGCCACCAGCTATATCTTCCCATTCTTAATTCTTAAAACTATCTCCTTTTTTACTCCATGTTCCATTTCCAAACTCATTCTTGAAATAACTCCTCCTATCTACACACAAGGGTTTAATAAATAATTGATTTTATTATTTTCTTTTTTCTAATAAAATTATACTTCTAGTGGCTCACCTCTGTGAATTCAAGTCACATTGATTAAAAAACTCAATACTTACAAAGGCTTATATAGGTTTGAAAGCCCAATAAAATTGCTAACCAATAAGCTTACAATAGCTTATGCTAACAATAAATTGCGTAGATATTTCTAACAAATATAATCTCTAACAATAACATGCCAAATCTAAAATATGCCTAATATAAAAACTTCGAAGGAATATTTCTAACATTATCCCCCTTAAATTTGAGAGGGATAACAATTCAGTCTCTTAGCTTTATATATTGATCTTTAGCAACTCCTTTGGTGAAGATGTCTTCCATGTTGTCCAAAGTGCTGCAATGTCAAAGCTCAACCACCTATTTCTCCATCATGTATCGAATGAAGTGATACTTCATATCAAAGTGCTTTGACCTGCTATGATGGATGGGATTATGTGCCAATTGGATGGAAATAATATTGTCATAGTACAATTTGGTAGGACCACTTTGTCTTTCTCCTATTTCTTCAAGAAAGTTTCTCAACCATAAATCTTGGGTACTAGCATTTGTGATTGCTATGTACTAAGATTTAGTAGATGATAATGCTACAACAATCTACTTTTTGGAACTCCAAGTAATTAGTCCTGATCCAAGACTAAAACAATTACCTGAATTAGATTTTCTATCATCTATATTGCTACCCCAACCACTATCACTAAATCCAACTAATTTTACAGAATTACATTTGTGGTAATGGATCCCAAAATCCAATGTACCCTTTACAAATATTAAAATTATGTTAGTTACTTGTAAATGAATTTTATATGGATCAACCATATACCTTGAAACAAGAGAAACAACATATTGAATATCCGGCCTTGTGTTGGTGAGGAACATTAGACTCCCAACCATGCTCCTATAAGTGGTCATGTCAACTTTTGGTGCTCCATCATATTTGCTCAATTGGATCCCATGACCCATTGGAGTTGCAATAGGCTTGCATTGCTCCATAGAAAAATTTCTTATCATATCTTGAGCATATTTGTGTTGACATATGGAGATCCCTTTTTCTGTTTGATGTACTTCTATGCATAGGAAATAATGCATCAAGCCTAAATATTTCATTTCAAATTCTTTCATCATGGATTTTTTGAACTCCTTATTCATCTTAGCACTACTACCCATTAATATTGATTCATCCACATATAAACATACAATGAGAATATCTTTACCTTGTTTCATGTAGTAGAGAGTAGGTTCACTTTTGCTCCTAGTGAATCCATACCTTTGAAAGTAGCCATCAATGCGTGAGTACCATGCCCTTGGTGCTTTCTTGAGGCGATGCAATGCTTTCTTTAGTTTATAGACAAGGTGCTCCTTACCTTGTTCTTTAAATCCTTGAGGTTGTTGTACAAAAACCTCTTCATTCAAGTACCCATTGAGAAAGGAACTTTTAACATCCATGTGTTAAATTTTCCACCCTTTGTGGGCAACCAAAGAAAGTATTGATCTGATTGTCTCCTATATAGCAACAGGAGCAAAGGTCTCCTCATAGTCGATCCCATACTTTTGAGTGAACCCTTTTGCTACTAGCCTTGCTTTGTGTCTTTCAATGCTTCAATTAGAATTGAATTTGGTCTTGTAGACCCATTTTCATCGAACACATTTTTTGCCCTTAGGAAGCTTCATTAGCTCCCAAGTATCATTATTTTTTATAGAGGTTATTTCCTCTTTCATGGCTTGTTTCCATACATCAAAATTACATGCTTTTTCATAACTAGATGTCTCTAGCTCAACACTAGTCATTAAAGCATAATTTACAACATCACCCATAGGTTCTTGAGAATCATCATCACCATACATATGCAAATTTTCAAGTCTTTTCAAAATTGCATTCATTTCACTAGCTTGACTTCTAGTGTATCTTTTATAGAAATTCTTATCCAAAATTTGAAAATATGGATAATGTTGAAGTGTTCTCTTACCTCTTGATGGGGAATCAATATCCATTGGTGAAGAACTTACTGATATTTGTGGTGAAGGACTTGGAGTAGCATTTGTTGTACTTGAAGTAGTACTCATACTTGGGCTTGGAGGACTTCCTTTGCTATTTTTGGGCTGCACTTGCTGCACTTGATAGGAAATTGCATCGTGAGATCCATCATCAACAAAAAGTTTTTGATGACCCCATTCTCCCCCTTCATCAAAAATTGCATCCCTGGATAGTACGATTTTATGTGTTTTGGGATTGTAGAGCCTATATGCTTTGGAATACTCACAATATCCAACAAAATACATGCTTGAATTTTGGGGTCAAGTTTCTTTCTTTGCTCATTAGAAATATGTGCATATGCAAGACAAACAAAAACCTTAAAGAGTTTTACATTTGGATTCTTGCCATACCATCCTTCATAAGGAGTAATACCATATAAACTAGAAGTAGGACTCCTATTCAAAATGTAAACACTAGTTCTAACAACATCAATCCAATACATGTTACTTAGATGCTTAGTTTGCAACATTGATCTAGCCATTTCTACTATAGTGCGGTTCTTTCTTTCAGCCACACCATTTTGTTGTGGGGTATAGGCAGTTGTGAATTGCCTTTTGATCCCACAATCTTTACAAAATTTTAGAAATGCATTAGATGAATTCTCTTCTCCTCTATCAGTACTTAGAATCTTTACAACAAACTCACTTTGATTCTCTACATTATTTTTGAAATCTATGAAACAATCAAAAGCTTCATCTTTAGTGTTCAAAAAATAAATCCAACAAATCCTAGAGAAATCATCAATGAAAGTGAGAAAGTAAGAATTGTTACCAATGCTTTTGGTTTGCATTGGACCACAAATATCCAAATGCACCAATTGTAGTGGATGGCTTGCTCTCCATGCTTTTCCCTTTGGAAACTTTGATCTTGAGTGATTTCCAAAAGCACATCCTTCACACATCTCCTTGTGTTCTTCAACTCTTGGAAGTCCACTCACCATAGCTTGAGAAGTCAACAACTTCAAGCTTGCAAAATTAAGATGACCAAATCTCAAGTGCCGAAGCACACTTGGATTAGCAATAGCTATACTAGAAATTTGAGCACCTCCTTGTTCCCAAAATTTAAGAGGAAACAACCTATTCTTTGTCATAGGTACTTGGGTAACAACTCTATTACAATTTTTTTTATCAAAAATTATACATTTGCCTTCATAAAAAACAAGCCTATAATTTTTCTCCATCATTTGTCCAACACTAAGCAAATTATGTTGGAGTTTGGGGGTGTAATAGATTCCATTTACCTTCTTGGTGCCTTTTATTGATGGAACCTCCATGGCTCCAATACCTTCAATTTGTAGTGCCTTGTCATCTCCCAATTTGATTTTTGATTTGTAGGAGGAATCCATTGTAGAAAAGAGATCCTCTTTTCCACTCATGTGATTGGAACAACCGGTATCCAAAATCCAAGTTTCATTAATATTTTGATATGATTTTCCATAGGTGAGGAACAAATTTTAAGAAGCTCCTTCCTCTTCTCCATAGTTTCCATATTGACCTCTCCCATATTGAGAAGTCTTGGACCAACAGTCTCTAGCAAAATGACCAACCTTGCCACAATTGTAACAAGATTTCTTTGATTTATCACCTCCTCTTCCTTGATTTCCACCTCTTGATCTACCTCGTCCTCTTCCTTTGCCTCTCCTTTGGCCTCTTCCTTGTCCTTGTCCTTGTCCTTGTCCTTGTCCTTGTCCTCTTCCTTGTGCATTATTACCTTCTTTGGATGAGAAGGCTTTCTCATCACCTCCATAGCTTTTAGATGTAGCACCCTGCAATATTTCTTCATGAGACATAAAAGAACCTATTAGTGCATCAAAAGTGAGGTTAGAAATATCTTTAGATTCCTCAATAATGATAGCAATATGGTTCCATTTATGAATAAGTGTTCTCAACACTTTCTTCACAACCACTTCAAGATTTGTGTCTTCTCCAAGGTTCTCCATCTTGTTGACATATGCTTTCACTCTCACACAACAGTCACCAACTTTCTCATATTCCTGCATTTTGAGATTTTCAAAATCTAGATTTAGGGTTTGAAGCCTCACTTGCTTCACCTTATTGCTCCCTTGATAACCATATTCAGGGCTTTCCATGATTTGAGTGTTGTTGTACAAGAAGCAATCCTTGGAAAGATGCTTTTCTCCAAGGCTTCTTGAAGATGGTAGAGAGTGAATGAGTTCTTCTTTTGGGCATCTTTCTTTGTAGTTTTATCAACTGCACTCAAAGTTGTCCAGTCCTGAGGTTCATTGTAGCCTTCCTCGACTATATCCCATAGTCCTTTTCCAATGAGTAAGGTCCTCATATTTATGGACCAATACTCATAATATAGCCCATTGAACTCAGGAATGGGCAGATTATTGATAGATGTCATTAAACTACAATGCAAAAACTTAACACTTGAGGCAAACAACACTTTGTTTTGTGTCCAACACTTTGTTTATTTTGCTACTTGCATCAAACAATTGCTTTCTCAATAATTATCTTTCTTAACTCACACTTGAGTTTTAGCACAGTGCTGTAACAATTTGTTAATGCATTCAACAAAAAAATGCATTGGTTAACACCATATCCAACTAAGTTTACCCAAAGAAGAATTAAAACTCTTTATACCTGCAAAATGAGTGAACTCCTCACTATTTTTTTTTAATCTGTCACTGTAGCAATCTGCCACTACTACAACCCATCACTATAGACCTTTTGCAATATAGACAATTATGTCTACCATGAAGCCAATCCTGTTACTCTCATTAACAGCACAACACAATCAAATGTAGAGTTTTAACACAAACTTCCACTCAAAAACGTAAACCGCAGATTGATAGATCTCCACTTTGACAGATTTGGATGCAAGTATATATATAGCAAATATTAATCAAAAACTAATTTGATCGCTTATTCTTTTTTTAAAACAAACACAATGACATCCTTTCATGGTGTTCACCTTTGTGCTGCGTTCATTCTCAGGAATATCATGAACAAATAGCCACTATGCTATTAACAATACCTTCAATTGTAATAAAAAAACAACACCTCCCTCCATAGATAACTCCTGCACGCTCTCCAAAAAACATGCAACACTCTATTGGATGATCTTTTCCAATCAAAATAGCACCTCCCTTCTCGAATGTCTTCATTTTCTCACGTAAACATACTCATCATGTGTAATTCCTATTCAATGGACGTCGATCGACTACATCTAGATTGACTGAATACGCTAACACGCAAGACAAAACACCTACTCCGCTATTTTCCTCATACTAAAATGAACTCACATGCAATAAATTACCACATAACCAACTTATTTCAGAGATTACATCATGCAGCTATCAACTCTAGTGATCGTCTCATCATGTAGTGATCATCTCGTAACGCAGCGGTCATCTCGTCACACAACAATCGTCTCATCATGTAGCGATCGTAGTATTTTCACCTACGCAGTGATCAAATATTTATTTTGTGGATACCTTCACACCAGGACAGATGTCTATTTTTTTAACAAACGTCATCCTCAGTGTTCGTTGGAAGCTCCACGCTATCCATGATTTCACCATGATTTATCTCCAACGATCGCTTTTATGTTGTCCACGATCTCATAAAGCTCCTCGATGTCCTCACGATGATGCTGTCTCCTCCACAATAAATTATAGTGGATAACATTGTCTCTCTTCAGCTAAATACAGTCACTGCTTAGGCTCACGTCCTCTTTCATAGACTTAATTAAGGATAACTTGTCAATATCTAAACTCACGCAAGTGATGGACATATATAAAATTTCCTTTCCTTACGCTTTGATACCAGATGTGAATGCAAGTCACATTGATTAAAAAACTCAATACTTACAAAGGCTTATATACGTTTGAAAGCCCAATAAAATTGGTAACCAATAAGCTTACGATAGGTTATGGTAATAATAAATTGCGTAAATATTTCTAACAAATATAATCTCTAACAATAACATGCCAAAACTAAAATATGCCTAATATAAAAACTTCGAAGGAGGATTTCCAACAACCTCCTTCATCAGTTTTCTTACACTACTACTTATTCGACAAAAACGAATTAGGGGTGATAACGTTATTAAATACATGATCACTAAAGTTGAAAATAATTTGTGTATCATAATAGTATCACTATATTATTTTGTTTTTCTCTAAAGTGTAACTAGCTAGACATTGTAAACCAATTATCTAATACCTCATAATGGTCATGCATTGCTCTTCTTATGTCAAACATAGTGTATTTTTATAACTTGTATTTCATTACTACCTTTTTTCTGCTTCTTTGTTGACATAATGTAGCTTCCATTTAGTTATGCTTCTAATATGGATAAAATACACATGGATATCTCTTTTCAAAACTCCTAGGAGTATCATACATTCATATTGGGATATGTGTTATCTTCTTCCAATATTTAAAATATTAAAGTGTGTGAAGGCCAATTTTTTGCAACATTCTCTAAATATCATTAATTTCGTTCAAAAGTCAACTACAATTAATATTACATACAAATTTATCACACATCAACCAAATGATAACTTTGACAATCATGTCTACCTCACACATATCTTGATGCATCCATACGCCCTCTTTGATAGCTTGATATAGACCACTTGATTGTTGTGACTCATATTGATCACACATATCAATCATCCTTTTCTTTCAACTTAAGTCTCATTTGTCAAGGATACTAATTACCTCTAAAAAATGTTACTTGTACTTTTTTATATAAATGTCTAACTAATATTAGTCTCAAAATTCTCCAAGTTACATGTTCACCTAGCTCCATATTTATCAACATGACTCTATTTCAACAACTTTAACTAATACATCTAAACATCATTGGTACCACCCATATTAATTATAGTATTTATCATGCTCATGTATCTCTTTTTCACTTAACACAAACCATTCAATTATCTTAATATTATATAAGTTATTAATATTAACATCTACCATTATAATTGCTATTTTTATATACATATCCTACTTCTTTCATCATATACATATCCTACTTCTTTCATCATCGGTTTATAAACTTAATAAGGATTTTGAAGTCTAACTAATCCTTCTTGAGGTTATATACATATCCTTTAAAACATCTCTTAAATTGCAAATCATCATAAAAATGTAAAAATTATTTATACACATGTTTTAACTTTTTAAAATATACAAATCTTAATACATTATTTTAATATTTAGAAATATTTTTCAAAATTATTCAATATTTAAAAAAAACGATCAAACATAAAGGAAACACGTTGTTTTGAACAATACAATCGGTCAAACATAACGTAAACACGTTGTTTTCAACAATAATTAATTTCAAATGAAAGTAAAAAAGTTGTTATTGGTTCCAAGGATGCATCATTTTTTAATTTATAATGATGGTGATTTTCATGTCGATAAGACCGTGAATTAAAAAAAGGAGACCGAAGTATGCATACCTAATAGATGAAGACAATTTTATATAAATTGCATTTTCCACAGACGACAATGGCATCTCCTTGTAACACCAGTGTGTCTACTTATTTAAAGAATAAATAAATGACTTTGTCTTATTCTTGCAATCGCATCTTACAAAATTTCACTTGGAATCAAAGTAATAAAAATTTACGTTTATAATGATCACTAAGATGCAATCAATAACCCCAAACGAATTATACCTTTCAAGAGGACTCCTTATACGTTACAATGGGATTGTAAATAGCATGACATACATAAATTTAGAGAGGACGAGTGAGGCAAAACCAAAATGGCAAGGATTCTCTCGCAAATAATTGCTTTCTTAGGGTTCGTTATTATAGTTTTTAGGTTAGTTATATTCTTATAGGAAATTGGTGAATTGATTGTTTTTATAAATTTTACGTTCGTTGGGTAAAGTACAATTAATAGGACTCTGAATTAGGATAGTCAACGGGTCTCTATCATCTAGCCTATTCTCTTTTGAGTATGCAGCGGTTTTAACTTTGGACTTTCCCAAACAGAGGTCAAAGACCAACGAGTACATCATCCTTGTGGACAAAAATTGGTAAGGATAAACATAAAATTTTTAGAGGGACCTGGATCCTTATTAACAAGGTGGGTGTAGAGGAATGGAACCCCAACACAGCACATTCCTAGCTACACCGTATATCTGCAGTATGGAGGCAGGAAAAATGGAACCTGAATCAGCCTCTACCAGCACATAGCATATTCCGAGCATATAGCGTATATTTGCAGTATCGAGGCATGGAAAATGGAACTTGGATCAACCTCTACCAATATCCAATAGTAAACAGAAAATTTTTAGAGGCCTATATACAAGGTGGGTGTAGGAGGAAAAAATGTTTAGGATAAACACATGATTTTAGAGGGCCTGGACCCCTATCAACAAGGTGGGTGTAGAGGAATGAAGTCCTGTCGGCCTCTACTAGGATATTTCCAGCTACGCCGTATTTCTGCAGTATAAAAGCAGAAAATAAAACCTAGATCAACCTCTACCAACACCCAAAACTTTTACCAACTATACTACACAAACAGATAAACCACAACGTGTAGCACAACCCAAAGTGCAAGTCACCAGAATTTCGACAGTCACACCCGCCGTCCCAACTGAGAGGCATCGATTGTTTCTCTCCAACCTCGATCTTTTCTGGTTACCTGTGAACAACCTTCTGGTGCTTTACTTGTACAAGGTCTCGCCGGAAAACGAGATTTTTTGGGTGGTGGAGAGTCTTAAAGAAAGCCTATCATCAGTTCTCGTGTATTTCTATCCACTAGCTGGCCGGTTAGACAAGGGAGAATCTGGTAGATAAGAAATCAACTGCAACGATGGCGGAGTGGAATTTATCGAAGCATCCATCGACATACCTTTCGACGAAGTGGAAAAGGACAACTATCAGCATAAGTCTTTTTTCGAAAGCCTCGTCCGCACGTACCATCCTTTGCACCAGTAAAATTACGATACACAGCTTCTTTCGATACAGGTAAAGAGCTTCAATATGCGTTTTAGTATATCATTTATGTGTTCGTTTTTGTATGGAGATTGGAAATATTTTCTGCAGGTGACGGCCTTTGAGGGAGGCGGGTTGTGCATGGGATCCAGGTTTCATCATGCCGTAGTAGACGGAAATTCTAACTGGCATTTCATGCAATCGTGGGCTGAGTGCTTTAGAGGAGTCCCCATTTCGAAACCTCCCGAGCACAGGAGAACAGTCTTCAAACGGGAAATCAAGAGCCACATGCTCATTTCTTACAAGGCCAAAGAAATGGTCCAAGATGGGATTATGCGGCAAAGATTTTCAAATTTATACCAGAAGATTTACAGACAGAGAAGAGAGAAGATATTTTCACCGAAGACGCCGAAAAGCATGAATAGACTCTCAGGAAATCGCTGGATCACAAAGGCGAACTAGTATACTCAACCTTCTGCTTTACGGAACCAATGATCCAGAAACTGAAACGAGTGGGGCTTCGACGTCGTTTGTTGCAGTCTCTGCGCATTTTTGGAGATGCGTGATAAAAGCGCGGGAGGTGCCAGAAGAAGAGCCTGTCAATTTTTTTGATGGGTGTTGATTGCAGGAGCCATGTAAAGCCTTCGTTGCCTCCATCTTATTTCGGCAACCGTGTAGATATTGGCGTGGCGCAGACGACGTCCAAGGAATTGCTTTGTGAAGAAGGCCTCTCATTGGCTGCTGGGGTTATAAATATCACATGGCAAGTAAAATAAATAATGTTTTTTTTTTTAATATATATCAAATTCACTTACAAAGCCATGTATACACATCATATTATTGTTTGAATCTTGATATTTCAAAAGAGAATTTAAAGTCTTAGTGATGATTTTCTTCGTATTATTACCTTATATATCTTACTATTAATTTGGATACTTAAATTCTCTTATTGAGTTATGGAAGACTTTCTAGAAGCTAATGAAGATGTTATATAAGTTAATATCTTGGAGGTTAATCTTATTACTAAAAATATTATATGTTTTAATATTATTGAAAAGCACATTAATTTTTAATTATAAGGATATACTAAAGTTATCTATAACAATCCACTAAATCAAACCAAGCATATATAAAAGTAAGGTTCATAAAAAAAGTTTTAATATGAGTATTTAAGACATAACTATATATTGAGTTTAATGTTATGGCAGATGACACTCAAATGGATGGGAGAGGCCAACATCCCATATTTCTATGGTTCATATTTATAAACCTCATTATTTTGAAATGAACCCAATAGTAGTGCCCTTACCTTTTTTATACCTCATCTATATGGGACAACTTGACCATGACGTAGAGATTATCTTGTAAGGCCCATAACACTTGAAGGGGGGTGCAATTTCTACAACCCTACATAAGTCCATTTATGTAGAATTATTTTAGTGTAATGCCTTAGTGCTTACTTATCACACCTTCATAGGCTAACTAAGGCCATTATCACTCACCTAATAATGAGCATGATTACTCAATACTCATTTTTTAGGGTACCATCACTTACTGTCTTGTGAATGATTCCAAAAGCCTAACCACTATGGAATAACTGATCATCACCATTCAAGGTGTATCATTCACTTATATTCGATTATTGCATCACTGCAACTCCAAGCCCCTCAAAACTAAATAATTCAATATAATACATCCAAAAATAACATATCTCCCAAAGGGAAACAAAGTGGTATATTAAACATATTCAGTATAACACATTGTTAAAACTATAACTTAAATCATCTAAATATTAATACTAGTATTTTAGCATTTACTTAATACCAAAAGAAAGAATGATAATTCATAAACCATGAATGAAAAACTAACATATTATTTCCTTTTTCTCATAGCTAAGCATTCAAAACATGTTACAAAAATAAAAATATTTGACCTTCCATTATTAAATCAAACTTCACAAATATCAACAAGGTACTACAAAGTATATTTATTGATTTTAAAATAAATTTACATCTTCAAATAGAAATTCTAAGAATAATCTCTTCTTCAAAACAACTTAATACAATCAATTTCAATGGTTCATAGTTCTATCTTTCCTTTAAAAATCCACCCTTGATAAAAAATTCCCTCAAACTTGAATAGGAATTCAAGGATCAATACAACTCATGCTTATACAAGACTAAATTGCACTAAGCAATAGAATATGCAATTATGCAACCATGCATTTACGCAAAACAATCCCATACAACACATTAAGAGAATCCCATACTTCTCTCAAACAAATGTTTTCATAAATATACAACCTCATCTATCTTATTATGCAAGCAACATTGAATAATACTTCACTATGGTTATTTGATAATATTGTTTAACTATCCTTACTATATTTTAAAACAATATCCATAAACACAAAAGAAAACTATAAATTCATTCCACATGCAATTCTAATATGATTAATATGACTATTGACTATTAAGTTTAATTTCCAAAAGTAATAATTCCAAAACCATAAATCATTCATCCAACATTAAAAGGAAATAATCCTAAGTCTCTAATTAATCCTAAGGAATCTTATAACATAAATGTATGATCTAGTTGAAGATAATAACATTCTAAATAAACATAACAACTCATATAATAAAAAATTAATTATAAGGCTTATTTAACATATAAAGATAATTTTTTTAAAAGATAAAATAATCATAAAATATTGGTTTGAAACAAGCCAACACAACACTCTAAAAAATACCTTAGAAAAAAATGATCAATATTGAGATTTTATTAAAACTCTTAAGGAGTTCAAAAGCGTTAAAATGTCAACCCATATTAATACAAACTGCAACACATCTAAGCAGATGCCAAAGAAAATGTATGCCATAGGCAAAACCTAAATAAGAAAAAAAATCACAAAACATATCTAAAGGACCCCTCAAGGCTACCTATTACCATCAACATAGAATGTGTAACTCAACACTAGGTTATACACACCATAAAACACATAATGCTCTAGAAATCATAATGGTGTAGCAATCAACACATGACAAAGCATCAAAACACATTCGTAACCAATAAAATCCATACCATACACAATGAAAACTAATATCTCCTATAAATGATGGCAGAGCTACCTGATATCTAACACATAGAGCACAGCAAAGCTAAACATTGGTCTAAGATTACTAGAGTTTAGGAATGTCTTGGAGCTTTCCAAAACTTCCTCTTTGTATAGCAATAGATCGACTATTATAAACAATGAACTTCTCATAATTGCATAAGACTCTCATCTAGATGACAAACCATCTAAACTAGTGATGGTCAATAGACAAGGAGAAATGTAACAAATTAAAATCTCAACACAAACTCAACCTTAATTGTTATCATAGAACAACTTTTTAGATATCATTAAACCAAAAAACATAAAGCACATAGAAGTTCTAAGTAAAGAAAATGTATTCTTGAAAGGTCCAAGGAATAATTAAGGTGGAGTTACCTATCACTACCACTTACTACCACGGTCTTCTTAGACCTTGTGTTTGTTCTCCTTCTACTAGCCTCCTTTCTCTAGCCCCTCTTCATCTTTTTTTTCTAAAAGCAAATATTGTCCCCCCATTGTTTCATAATGAATCTCCCATTACAAAAGAAGAATGCCATGATGTAGCATATGTTCGATTAAGTGAATCGTCTTGCTATATTCAATGTCATGCTCTCACTAGCACTCGAAGCACAAACATTAACTTATTCCACATTTCAAACCCAATTCCAACTTATAGATGCTAAAGCTTAAATATTTACCTTATTATTAGCATAAGTTAACCTTAGGAAATCATAGGTAATATTTATTACTACCTTTTAAGCAATCATACAAATATTTTTTTCAATATTGCTTACTAGTATTATCTTTTCTTAATGTTAACATTAACATCAAATTAATTATCATATAATTAATAGTGAGAGTTAATATTAGTAACTTCCAAAGTAAATATTTCCAACTATTAACAATACTAATATTATTGTAAATACTTTATTTGTTTTATCTGTAACCAAGCAATTATATACTTCAAACATAAGCATCAAAATATTTTTGCAAATAGAGTATGCAATAACATTTTCCTTAAGGAGAAGACTTTATGATAACTGCAATGCTATCACCATCCTACTAAAGATGGCTCTTTTTCTTATTAGCAACGCATTTACCCAATGATTCATTCAATCAAATATTCATGTGTGATATCCACCTACATGAAGGATTTATTTTTAACCTTGAGCAATCAATAAGAGTGTCATCCATCATTTTTATTTTTCTCTGAACTCTAGTGGTTGTACCATACCAATACACCTATGAGTATACCTGGTCCTACAACCACAAATTTATTAGTAGTACCACATTTTAAAATTAGTATAATCAAAGCGTAAAGTGTAACTATCAATAAATATTGAAAACATAAAATGAGATTATGAAATTGATATGCACTCATCAATACATAAACCAATGATAAAGAGCATGTCCTACCAATGAGATTTACTACACTACCAATGGAAAAAACTCACTTTGACTATGTCAATGTGATCTTCGATTCATTTCCACATTCTTTAATATGTTTTAAATATATTTTACAAGTAAATATAATGCTTCTCTAAATATAAGTTTCTTCTATATTATTCATTAATTATTATGTTACCTTTTAAAATCATGAAAAGGCTACACCACATCTTCAATCCCATTAAAACAGTCTCCTAAGCATGATATGAAAAGAAAAGAAAACGTAAAGTGTAGTGTAAATAAGTGTTCTATTAAAAATTTATTAAGAATACTACTTGTAGATTTTATAGGAAGGAAGAATGTAAAGCTAAATATTGTAGGTTATGCATAAAACACATTAAGAATCTATAAACAAAGGTGGAAAAAAATATGTAAGGGTTGTGTTATGATGACATAAAACTTTTTGATTGAGAGGCTCCAAATATTGTTGTGAGGGTAGGGAAAGCTATAGAAAAACTAGCATTCTTTTGTATTAATTACTGTTGGAGGAAGATTAAAAGTGTCAATTGAAGCTACTATTATTTTAAATATTTTTATTGTTTTTTTGTTTTATATTTTAAATTTCTAATTTAATGTTAATAGTGTTTAATTTAAAATATGTAATATAAAAACCTTATTTTTAAGTATCATATTTTCAATAAATTTATATTTAATTTTTTTATATTATTTTAAACAATAAAAATTAATATTTGTATAAACATTATACAAATATAAAATTATTTATGATTAGTTATAATATGAATTTATTTTATGTTAATTTTTAAATTGCATAGTAAGATAAATAATTTATTAATATTGTTATCTTATTAGCAATATATAATTCTCGCAACATTACATAGTGTTTATAACTCTCTTGTTATCTATATAGGGGTCCAATGGAGTTGATGTTTTAACTCATAAAATTTTTATCAATGAAAATTTTCTATATACTATGGATTGCAACAATTTATTCTACTAGATCAATCATAATTATTGATCATCATTTAAATTTCATAATAACCATTTGTAGCCTAAAGTAAATTTACAAAGGTGATGTTAGATTCCCCTCCTTCACATTTAACTTCAAAGGTAGCATGGATTATGAACATTACAGAGATAATTATTTTAATGAATTGGACAATCTCTTTTTGATGGTCACCATCTCTAATGAAACCAAAGGCCCTTGAATATTCACTAGAATACAACAACCAAACATCCACATTCTCTACAATAATTCCTAAATCACTCTCTTTCTTTATCGATAGATTATGACTCTCTCCATGTCTAATTCTATATGTTCATATTCATCTGCATATTCATATGTACAACTACTATTATCATTGTAACTAATAGTAGTAACACTCTATCTATAACATCTAGGCTTGTATATATGCGTATTAATTTTTATAATATAGTATATAGCACTTTTTAATAGAATTTATGTTAGCTTTTGATATTATATATTTGAGGAAATGCAACCACAAGGACTAAAATATGTATGCACTATTAAATATATGATAATGACAATATAATAAGCAAATGAAACTCATAAGAACTTTCTAAAATAATTCATAAAACTATCATTAGTGAAAGCTCATAAAAATAGGAACTTCATAAAAAATATAGAGATCTCAAATGTTCCATGCTTCATACAAGTTGTACATTATATCTATTATTTTACTCAATGCTATCTACCTTCTCTCTATTACAATATTTAACTCACTAACTTGTTACTCTTATAATAAGGTATATATATAATGATACATAACTCTTGGCCTTACATATTCCTATGACTCATCATCTTCCTATTTTGAAGGACTCATGTACATGTGGACACCATGTACATTTACTTTATTGCACATTCTAATAATACTTGTGTATTTATTACATTGCATAAAGAAAATACTCAAACCCTAATCTAAGATAAACTCCTAATCTAAATATGTAACCATGGTGGTACATTGACATGTACCAAATAATATAATATATTTTAACACCCCCTGTATTACATTATTTGGATATTGAAGACTTTTAGTCTTCAATATGGTAATTGTATTATCTTCAATTTACTTTGCATTGTATGCCTCATTGGTCATGTTCCTCTTCTTCCTTTTTATATTCATTATTAGAGTTTGTTTTTGTGCTTTCATGAGCTATAATGCTATATTTATATTACGACAGGAATATTTTATCTTTACCTTTGTCCTTATTATCATAAGTATTATTTAGTATATAATATTCTAAGCAATAATTTAAAGCATCATGATAAGATCTTGAGTTAGAAGAAGTTGAAGTATCAATACCACATGAAGAGTGAAATGTCTTCTCTAAGAAAGATTCATTTGTTTTTTTTTTCATTAAATGGTTCAATCAATTACTTTTACTCAATATTTTATTATTTGTAATATTTTAATGTAAGTAATTTCATATATAATACACTCCCAATTTCTAAATAAATTATAATATCATATTTTCCATTATAAATTGCTTTGATGATTCTAGCATGTAGATAATATTCCAGAGTTTTAAAAAAATTCTTTTTTGGCTTCACTATAGATAAATTTTGAAGTGACATTTAAGTTTCCTTTAGTCTTTGTCAATATATAATCGATTTCATTTTTTTTATGATATTTTCCCTCTCCTTTATAATGATGTTTTCCATATCATTATCCATTGAATTCTTTGAAGTAGACATAATTTTTCCCCCTCAGTTTTGATTGACTAAGGGCACTTGTAAACCTTATATCTTCCTATATTTTAACTTCTAGATTCTAAGTTGAATATGCGATTAAATACTAATTTCAAAATCTTCAAATCTGGTAGTATATTTTGTTTTCTTGATGTTTGAAAAATGATCCAACAATAATCAATTATCTATATAGAATTCCTTTTAGATCCCTAGTATTTTGAATGTAAAAGATCAAAGTTGATGTAATATTTTCAATTTTTCAAGTTTTGTATAATACCTTGTATCTCCTAAGTGTTTTGAATATACTACGGTCTTGAAAATTTACTTAGCTTTCTTAGTTTTCCTTTGGGTTGAATTCATTTTTCTTTGTAATATTTTAATGATAATTTCAATATAATTTTCAACTTCTATTCTTCACCTTATTTATCCCTATTAATGAATAGAAAGCTCAAGATATATTTGATGCAACTTAAATTGGTAAAATTTTCTTTCTTCAACAAATTTTCATTGGATTCCTTATGTCCCTTTAATTTGTATAAGAGAATAATATCAAAAATAATTTTCCAACTTTCAGGTAACTCTACGTTGTGATTTTTATACCTTTCAATTTTTAATAGTATTCTTTCTAAATTTCAAGAATTTAAATTGGTGTTCAACTCCTTATTGTAGACACCAAAACAGCACCAATCCGATTATGTGACTGCAAACACTGATCGCTTTGACAAACACAGCCCCAGGGGCAGCCCTCAGAGGTTAAACAGTGGTCTTAACCACTTTCATAGCAATTTTGTAAGGTCAAGAAGCAATTTGGCACACTTGGACACTTTGCCCAGTATTCGTCTCACCCAGGGACGAATTCAAAATAGAATCCGTCCCACCCCAGGACGAATTCTGAATTCGTCCCTGGGTGGGACGAATTCTAAGCTTAACGGGCAAAAAGACAAATGGCGCCAAGTGGCAGCCCAGAACAGTCAGTTGATGACTCCTGCCTTGCACGCGTGTGTAGGTGGACAGAGGGGCCATTAGAAGACTGTCACAAAAGGCATTTATCAAAGCCCAAGTCAACGGAGGACTCCCCTCCCTCATGGGAAGACAAGACTGCCACATGGCGCCTATGACCAACACATGGCATTTGTGCTTCCCTCCCAAAAGAGACCCCATGGGTCTATAAAATGTGGGACTTTTCTCACCCAAAATATATAGGTTGAAGGAGTTTTCAAGCAACGAAGTGTTGCCGAGTTGAAGACCCACTTGCATCCCTTTTGGTTCACCTTCCCACATCCACCAATCTCTTTTGCAAGGGAGGTTGTTGGGTGGCTTTTGGAAGCTTGAATCGGACCTAAATCCAACACATGGACACCTGAACCAACCAATTCGCTGACCCCCCCAATCCTAAGAGGTTTTGGGCCCATCCCTAGTGGATTGGCGCCGGAATCAAGTGCCAACGGTGGGAGGCCCACTTGGGCACCCCCGCACTTTCTAGGTTTTAGAGCATTCTAGATTACTTTTTTTTAGGTTGCATTTTGTGTTATTATGTTTGGTTAACTCATAGCTGCAATTTCGTAACTTTTGGTCAGATTCTAGTATGTTTTGTGTTGCTTTGTTGTTTCACTGACTTGCAGGTGGCGAGATCAAATTCCCGAGGGTAGAGGCCAAATTGGGAGAATCCGACCATCTAGGTCGTCCCAAAATGGCCCCAATTACATAACCCCCTTGTTTGCAAGCGTTTTGTAGGTCTCGGGAATCGACATTGGAGCAGCAGCAGGTCGACTTCTTCAACACAGAAGAATTCGTCCCACCCAGGGACGAATTGCAATCAAAAATCATCCCGCCCAGGGACGAATTCCAGTTGAAGGCGATTGGCCAGCTGTCTCAGTGGCAATGGCCTTCTGGTAACATTTTTTGTCTTCTGTCAAGTTTTCAGGCTGTTTAGAATCATTTTGTTTACTGTTTTAGATAAATGTTTGCATGCATCTTTTGATGATTTTAGAAGAACGAACACTTTTCACTTGCAGCAGGTGCTACTGACATCTTGGTTGTTTCTTTGTTCACAGGAGAAGCAACGAAGGTGAAGAACTCATCGACATCAGCGGCGGCATCATCTTGGCCCGCCCATTGCAATCGTGGGCACGCGGAAAGAGGAACATTGAGTGATTGTAATCGAATTATTTTAACGCTCCTAGCCCTCGAAAAGGGAGGAGACGTCATTGTAACAGAGATCAAGGGATATTAATGAAAGGGCTGTGTTTTCTCCATTTTCTTGTGTCTCTTCCAATGCGTTTCTTTTCCATTTCATGCACTTTACGTTTCTAGGACTTAAGCGCATTTGGTTTTGGTTATATCGCAATTAGTGTTTCCTTTGCCCGAAATCTCGTGCTTTCAGTGGCGATCACGCTCCTGCTTGGGGCAGTAAACAAGCAACAATCAAATCAATCAAACACTTGGCATTTCATGAATCATGAACACAAGGTTCCCCCTGAGGATAAAAATGCCCTTTGCCTGTTCATGATTGATCAATGTCTAAGTTCAAGTCACACCTCACCAAAATAGGTTAATACTTGAAATCAAATTCCTTAGCTCGTCGGAAGCAAGGATTCAAGAATGCATGCCCTTTCCATACTTGGGGCATCAAAAGTTGGTTAGGTTACCAAGAAACCCTAATCATTAGTGCTTTGGTTATCTATTTTTGCTCAAGACTACGTCACCCACGAGCGCTTCCCAAAAAGGGGCATCTCGTAGACACCAAAACAGCACCAATCCGATTATGTGATTGCAAACAACGATCGCTTTGACAAACACGGCCCCCGGGGCAGCCCTCGAGAGGTTAAACGGTGGTCTTAACCACTTTCATAGCAATTTTGTAAGGTCAAGAAGCAATTTGGCACACTTGGACACTTTGCCCGGTGTTCGTCTCACCCGGGGACGAATTCAAAATAGAATCCGTCCCACCCCCGGACGAATTCTGAATCCGTCCCTGGGTGGGACGAATTCTAAGCTTAACGGGAAAAAAGACAAATGGCGCCAAGTGGCAGCCCAGAATAGTCAGTTGATGACTCTTGCCTCGCACGCGTGTGTAGGTGGACAGAGGGGCCGTTAGAGGACTGTCACAAAGGCATTTATCAAAGCCCAAGTCAACGGAGGACTCCCCTCCCTCATGGGAAGACAAGACTGCCACATGGCGCCTATGACCAACACATGGCATTTGTGCTTCCCTCCCAAAAGAGACCCCATGGGTCTATAAAATGTGGGACTTTTCTCACCCAAAATATACGAGTTGAAGGAGTTTTCAAGCAACGAAGTGCTTCCGAGTTGAAGACCCACTTGCATCCCTTTTGGTTCACCTTCCCACATCCACCAATCTCTTTTGCAAGGGAGGTTGTTGGGTGGCTTTTGGAAGCTTGAACCGGACCCAAATCCAACACATGGACACCCGAACCAACCAATTCGCCGACCCCCAATCCTAAGAGGTTTTGGGCCCATCCCTAGTGGATTGGCGCCGGAATCAAGTGCCAACGGTGGGAGGCCCACTTGGGCACCCCCGCACTTTCTAGGTTTTAGAGCATTCTAGATTACTTTTTTTAGGTTGCATTTTGTGTTATTATGTTTGGTTAACTCATAGCTGCAATTTCGTAACTTTTGGTCAGATTCTAGTATGTTTTGTGTCGCTTTGTTGTTTCACTGACTTGCGAGTGGCGAGATCAAATTCCCGAGGGTAGAGGCCAAATTGGGAGAATCCGACCATCCGGGTCGTCCCAAAATGGCCCCAATTACATAACCCCCTTGTTTGCGGGCATTTTGCGGGTCTCGGGAATCGACATTGGAGCAGCGACGAGGTCGGCTTCTTCAACACGAAGAATTCGTCCCACCCAGGGACGAATTGCGATCAAAATCGTCCCACCGGGGACGAATTCTATTTGAAGGTAGATTGGCAGTTGTCTCGGTGGCAATGGCCTTGGTAACATTTTCTATCTTCGTCAAGTTTTAGAGCTGTTTAGAATCATTTTGTTCTTGTTTTAGATAAATGTTTGCATGCATCTTTTGATGATTTTAGAAGAACGAACACTTTTCACTTGCAGCGAGTGCTACTGACATCTTGGTTGTTTCTTTGTTCGTAGGAGAAGCAGCGGAGGTGAAGAACTCATCGACATCAGCGGCGGCATCATCTTGGCCCGCCCATTGCAATCGTGGGCACGCGGAAAGAGGAACATTGAGTGATTGTAATCGAATTCTTTTAACGCTCCTAGCCCCCGAAAAGGGAGGAGACGTCATTGTAACGAGAATCAAGGGATATTAATGAAAGGGCTATGTTTTCTCCATTTGCTTGTGTCTCTTCCAATGCGTTTCTTTTCCATTTCATGCACTTTACGTTTCTAGGACTTAAGCGCATTTGGTTTTGGTTATATTGCAATTAGTGTTTCCTTTGCCCGGAATCTCGTGCTTTCAGTGGCGATCACGGTGGGACCTGTCCCATATTTTTAAAATCATAGAAAACTGATCAAAGTTTTGTGTTTGTGCTTGACAGGTACATTTTTTTGTTGTAGACTGCTATTCGTCTCGCGTGACGAATTCTTAGCGCAATTCGTCGACCCTGAGACGAATTCAAATTCGTCTCCGGGAGGGACGAATTCTGTTTGTAATTCGTCTCCCGGAGGGACGAATTCTACTGCAGATTTTCGGAGCAGAAATTCAGAAGCAACTGGAGCAGGCGAGAGAAGAGGTAGGGATTTTTATAATCTCTGTTAAAATTTCTGTTTCTGTTTCTGTTTCTTTGACTGTTTTCATTTTTATCCTGCATTACTTAGGGAAAATCATTCATGCTTGTTTCAATTTTTGCTAAATAAAATGAATCTCACACACTCCACGCAACAATTTTAAACCAAGGAGCTGGTCGTAAGACCCTAGCCCTTGAGCAAGACCAACGGTGGGTTCATCACCACCTTGGCTTAGCTTTGCATCCATTTCCCGATTGTCAACTGTTGTTAGGCGTAAATCCTGACGAAAGCAGACCGAGTGTCGTTGGGGTGATTCCCATGCGCACGAGGATAAGTTTTCTATGGTAGGTGCCATTAACAGGACAATCCCCCTTTCGTACTGCCTACGTACCACGTACCTTCTGCTCTCACGTACCTATAGTCTCCCTCTCGTAAGGGCGGGTATATAGAGAGGTTGGTATATCGGCCTGGTTGGTATATTGAAGGGGCGACCGTTTTGGGAGTTATATGAGCCGTCATAATGCATTTAAACGATCTTCAAAACCTACAAAAACAAAACAAAACATCAAAATGCACTAAACTGGTTTAGGACACACCATTTAATCCTTAAAAGAGATAATCACGGTTTTGTGAATGTGTGTGCTTAATTATGCTTAGTGTAGACAAACAAAGTCATAAACGAGATAAAAACTTATTTAGATAGCATAGAAGCACCGCAATGGTGTACACCCACAGTCAAGCCCAATCAAGGGCAGAAGCTCCGGAAGGTACACAAAAAGCAGGCACAAGTCGCCTTCACTTCAGTCCTGAGGATTTGGTCATACCGCCTTATAGGTCTAACCTACAAAAGAATCCAATTCGAGAATCCTCGGTGGGGTATGCCTATTCAAAGCGGCCCCTTTCGGGAAGATGCCTTACATGTAGACCTTGACATAAATAGAGAATCACCTCTTGAAGTTAGGCATGAGTGGCCACCGCGCGATGAAGCGCTAGACAGGCACACCGTCCATTTGGAGGGGCAACGTGGATATGGCGTCCCTTCTTTACCTATCATCGAACGAGAGAGACCAAATCCGGAGCGCGGGGCTCCTTACATAGGGCGACCTAATTCTGCCCACCCCCTTTACACCCGTGAAAGGGAGTACGAGGAAAGCCATCGCATTCCTCGAGGGCAACAAACAACGTGGGAACCTTGCATTTCCGCACCGGCGGGATATCATGATCACCCCTTGAGGCCCGAACCTCGAGCACATACCGCTTACCTCGACGGGGGAAGCGACCCATTGAAACCTTAGACCAGCAAACTCGAGGTAAACACATAGGAGAAACATTCGAACCTCCTGAGAAAAATAGGGTAGACCAAATTGACCCAGCTGTCGCCAGATATACCACCCGTCAAGCCCAAACCATGCGGCTTAAACCAAGTTATCAGGAAATAGAGTACCGACACCGCTTGGATAGAGAACGCATGCAACGCGAAGCGGATGAGTTACGCTATGAAATACATGAGAGGGGGCCAACCCCTCGCATCCAAAGAGCTGAACAGTATGAGAGGCGTAATCCGTTGGTGCGGGACGGGTCTCCACGACCTCGTCAAGCTCCGCCTCCAAGACCTCATAGATTCGAGAGGGAGGCAACTCCCCGAAACAATGATGGGTACCTTCGGCAAGAGCTTGATCGGGGTCATAGGTTTCGCCCGAGAGACTCCTCAAGAATTTTACGAGGAGTATGAACCGGAAGAGGAATATGTTGAAACTCCCCATCAAGGCGGGAAGGATGCCATTCGGCCACCCCTCCATAGGCCTCCAGTTTACCGTAACTTGCAACAAGAGCGAACAAGAGAGGAAGAAATAAAATCTTCCGATGCATACCAAGCGCTATTGGAGCGTTTGGAGTCTGTGGAGACAAAAGCTGCTGGGCATCAAAAACCCACATTACGTCTACTCCGCAGTAATCCGGTGCATCCCTCAGTGCCTACACCTCTTTACCCCGAACACTTCAAGTTGCCTCAATTGGCAGTTTTTAAAGGTGAAGAGGACGCACGAGAACACGTTACACGATTTCTAAGCCAATGCTTCGGCATCCAAGATAATGACGCATTGTTGCTTAGAACATTCATAACCACATTCGCAGGCCCTGCCTCGGATTGGTTCACACAACTGCCCAAACAAGGCATAAGCAATTTAGATCAATTAGTAGACGCGTTTCTTGAACGCTTTGCCTTCAACACAAGGAAGAAGGCATCACTAAGTGATTTAGCGAGCCTCAAGCAATTTGAAGAGGAAACAATGGCAGCGTACGGGAATCGATGGAGAGCTTTGCTTTCTAGGTTACCCTACCGTCCTCCTATGTATGATCTCACGGAGATGTTCGCAAAAAGTTGCTTAAAATCAATCTCTGGTCTATTATTCTTGCGACAATACGACGGCTTAGAAGAAGCTTTGGCGCAAGCCGAGTCATAGAAGAGATTAAGATAGGCGAAGGCGCAATTGCCAAGCCTAAGAAGAAAGAGTGGAATAAAACCACTAAAGCTGGGACAACGCAACCACAACACGCTGCGGTCAACCAAGTTGCGATAAATGTTCCCGTGCAGTGCAAGAAACGCGGCCTCAAAAGGCTAACTACCGAGGCAGTGCCTCCTGCTTATGAAAGAGATAATAGAAGACAGGAGCAAAATTACCCGCGTCGCCCTAGGCAAAATTTCACCCCATATGCGGAGTCTAGGGACTCCTTATTTGACCGCTTGTCAGCGGCAAATTTAGTCACTCTATCGGAAATCCAAATTATAGACCCTAACATTCCCAAGCCTAGGGGGTAGAGAGAGGAATTGTATTGTAGATTCCATAGGCGCGAGAGGACATGACTTGAATGGGTGCTAGAAATTCAAAGACCTAGTCCAGGATTTGATCGACAACAGAACATTGGTTGTGGACAACCCCATCGCACCAAACAACCAACAAATGGGGGTATTCAAGGACCCCTTGCCAGCCCACGAGGCACAAACAAAACCACTCCAGATTAACGAGGTGCGACAAGATCTTCCCACACAGGGATTTGTGGGAATGATTAGCATAGTAACAAGGAACAGAAGGTACCCGACGACTGCCCTTGAGGTAGCTACGAAGGAAGTTCCGGCAACATCGCATCCTCAACAACGCCCAACGCGAGTTACCTCCGCCTAGACACGAGGTCACGATACGAACCAAACTCACGCGAGTTTGCGGACCACGTCGGCTAGGCTGTCCATCTACGAGCTTATTCAACAATCGGCTCCCCATAGAGAAGCTCTTATGGACATTTTAAAAGCCATTGAATTACAACCCCACGAGGCAAATTCTTTCAACGCCTTCGTGGGACATGTGAAACAATGTACGGAGCCGGTCATCACATTCGGAGAAGATGAGGTCAAAACGATATCAAATGACATGGCGAGATCCACCCCTGCACGTTATCGCGCGGGTCAACGGGATTCCGTACAAGAGAGTGCTTGATAGATACTGGCTCGTCCGGTAACATCATAACCACTACGACCTTGAAGCATTTGAAGCTGCCGACCTCTCACATCACAGCCTCCACGTACACACTCCGAGCTTTCAATGATGCAATATGCTCGACGGTCGGCACGGTCGTTACGCCGATCCGGGTAGGACAAAAGTCAATACCTACAACTGTGCCATGTCTTTGGAAGGTGAAATGGCTTATAATATGTTGCTAGGGCGGCCTTGGATCAGGGATATGAAATGTGTCCCTTCGATCGCCCACCGGTGCTTGAAGTATGCTTATGAAGGAGAAATACATGTAGTCCCAATGGACTTAGAGCCCTTCAAGTATTGCAATGCGGTACAATTCATACCTCAATCGACCCTCCCTTCAAC
Source organism: Wollemia nobilis (assembly GCA_028583015.1). NCBI lineage: Eukaryota > Viridiplantae > Streptophyta > Pinopsida > Araucariales > Araucariaceae > Wollemia > Wollemia nobilis. Next base: position 2,918,416 of record JAQPPZ010017116.1, on the reverse strand, counting down.
GCATTTGGATTTCCAATTAAATCCATCTAAACAAGGTCCAATACCGCGGGGCACCACCGGTGGCCAACAAGGCAAAATCCTAGCCGGGTGAGACTTCATCATCGGCTCCTTCATCATCAACGCCACCTATCATGGCCCAACAGAAGGACAAGGGAAAACAAATCATGGAAGAGGTTAAGCCCTTAGAAGAAAGGTTGCCCACAATTTCAGAAATAACAACAGAGAAAGCGCCCAACGCAACGGAAACCAAGATTCTTGAACCACCAAACATGGAATGGACTCAGGAAGGACTACCGTTTCCTCCCACCCAATCATCAACAATCACTATTGAAATGGCCGGTACAGGCCTGGGGGAATACTTAGTGCAAAATGTTGTGGCAACCCCCACATTGGAGTCAGTACAAGACATGGGAAGACCTCGCCTTCCCATTGGAACAATCGTCCCTCTAGGCTACCCACCGAACCGGACAAATTTTGTGTATGGGGGCTTTGATCATGGTCTTGAACCATGCCAACAAAAGGAAACAGACGAAGAGCCTTTTGTTGAAAACATCAATTATCTGTCAAACCCAGAATTTGCCCTAAAATATCTCGGCCAATGCAATTGGCATGGATACGAGCTCGGCAGATATGAGCAAGGGATGCGGATCCTTTGCCAACCAAGATATCAGATGCCATATGACAAGTCAGGGGTAGGGTTCAACCATCCCCTGCCATTAGACATCTTGGTTGAAAATATGCAAGGCCTAGAAATAGGCAACAAGGGGGGATTGGCATTGGGTCCTTATGCCAATCCGAATACGGAATACACATTGGGAGACTACCTCCCATGGTCAACAAACACCCACAGGCAGCAATGGTAATCCCTCTTCTTTGCTAGAGAGAGGCGAAAGTTCGAGAGATTAATCCTCAAAAAGAACATCAACGACTGCCAAAATTTTTTTTGAAATTGTTCCCCTTAGAGGTTCCAGATGAAATAACACAGTCTCAAGAGAATCAGGTCCCTCCACTAAGAGTGGAACAACCGCAATGGGACCAGATTAATTCATTGGAGCAGGGAAGAGTCCTCAACGTCGCAAGCAACGGATCTTTGAAGAGAATGAACAATTTTGGATCTATGAAAGTGATTCGGAAGATGAGGCTGAGATGATCTATCTCGGACATGCGCGACAAAATCACCGCGCTCTAACTCATGAAGATCTAATGGGACGAGATGGGTATCTTGTTAGGACATGAATGGCACGTAGACCCGGCGAGGTGGGACCAAGTGTTAGACCTATGGCTCCAAATTCAAGATGAGCATCGTCCACCTCGAGATCCCATCATGACAGCAGTGCCGAGGGAAGACCCCGCCTTCCTTTTCACACATAGAGATGAATTTGCACCTAGAGAGGATCCATTCGTGCCCGTTCCCGTAGAGCCAGATCCAGAGTATAGGGAACATCTAAAAGAATCAAGTCATCACACCCGCGGTTATGGAGACCAAATTCATTCCATCCACATGATCTCCATTGATTTGACCGCACCCATCCGCAATCCGACCGATCCATCACGGTCATTGCATCTAGACATGGATGCCATCGGCTGGGATCGCATCCATTCACCATTGTCACCATCAGAGTACTGGCCTTTCGGTGAAATGCTTCATTTTACCCCAAGGACAACTCAGGATATTTTTCAAGCTGAAGAGGAACCCGAGGTTCCAAACGCAGATCTTAACTCAGCTGACGATATCCATTTAATCCCAACTCCACATCAGTTGGAGGACGGATCTCACATGTCAGTCGAGGAGACATCGGCACAGATTCAAAGAATCCATAGATTATCAGGTTGGGGGTAAGTCTTTCCCCCAAAGAGCAAGCCAAATATATTGCCCTTCTCAAAGAGAAGAAGGAAGTTTTTGCATGGTCGTACAAAGATATGCTAGGGCTAGACCCGCAGCTAGTCATGCACAATTTAACGCTTGATCCGAAAATCAAGCACTGTAAAGCAAAAACTAAGAAAGATGCACCCAACGGTGGCCTTGATGGTCAAAGACGAATTGCAAAAGCTGTTGGATGCACAATTTGTCATCTGCGTGGATTATCCGCCATGGTTGTCCAACATGGTTCCCGTCAAGAAGCCCGACGGGAGGATTCGCATATGCACCGACTTTCGAGACCTAAACAAAGCGAGTCCTAAGGATGATTTCCCCTTGCCAAGCATCGACGCATTGGTAGACGCTACAGCAGGTCACGAAATGCTCTCCCTAATGGACGGTTTCTCAGGATACAATCAAATTCGTATCAATCCTGAAGACCAACTCAAAACGGCATTCACAACGCCTTGGGGGACATTTTGCTATAAGGTCATGCCTTTTGGCCTTAAAAATGCTGGCGCTACATACCAACGTGCTATGACGTATATCTTCCACGATTACATGCACAAAACTTTGGAAGATTACATGGATGATTTGTTAGCCAAGTCTCTCTTGCGCTCAGATCATCTCGGTGACTTAAGCAAGATTCTCGATCGCCTCATAGAGCATAAGGTCAGGCTGAATCCCAAGAAGTGCGTGTTTGGCGTCACATCCGGAAAACTCTTGGGTTTTATAGTCTCAAAGAGAGGCATCGAAGTGGACCCAAACAAAGTCAAGGCAATCCTTGAAATGGCTCCCCCAACCACTATCAAGCGGCTCGAAGTCTCGCAAGGAAAGGTCACGTCGATTAAATTCTTCATAGCGCAATTATCCGACAAATGCCGACCCATGAACAAATTATTGCACAAGGGGGTCACATTTCATTGGGATGATGAGTGCCAGTCGACCTTTGACGAAATCAAACAGTACTTGGCTTCGCCGCCAGTATTGGCACCACCTAGACCAGGTGTGCCGTTCTACTTATACATATTAGCTACTGAGGTGGCACTGGTTGCAATGCTAGCCTAGAAGAATGAACTTCACAAAGAACAGGCTACTTACTATCTTAGCCGCACCACAGTCGATTACGAACTTAACTATGCATACGTTGAGAAACTCCGCTGCGGTGGTGTTTGCTACCAAAAGCTACGCCATTACATGTTGAGCAACACTACGTATGTTGTGTCTAAGGAGAATCCATTGCGATACATGATGAGTCGTACTTATCATAGTAGTCGCACGGCGAAATGGATCATGTTGTTGACGAAATTTGACATTGAGTTTATTGGGCAAAAATCTATAAAAGGACAAGTCATAGCCGATCAACTAGCAGAGGCTCCTCTTGAAGACGATCAGCCTCTGGTCATAGAACTACCCGATGATGGGGTCTTCCATGTCTCAGAATCGCCAGTTCCGATGAGCTGGAGTCTCGGGCCGACATAACCTTATTTTTGATGGTTCTAAATGCGAGCAAGGGGTGGCGCAGGAATTGTATTCTTCACACCGCAGGGCGCTCCAATGCCCCTGTCATTTAAATTAAACTTCCAGTGCACCAACAACAATGCAGAATATGAAGCCTTGCTCCTAGGTCTTCAGACAACAATCGCCATGAACATCAAAAGATTGAACATCTTTGGCGATTCGTTGTTAATCGTCAATCAAGTCAAAGGGGTATATCAATGCAAATGCCCAGTTCTAAAGGCCTATAAAGCCCTCGTGGACAAATTCCTGGCAAAACTTGAGTGGTATGACATCGAGGCACTCCCTCGATCATCGAATCATTTTGCGGACACAATGGCCTCCTTGGGGTCACTAATCCCGCAAGACCTTTCCGGTGATATAACAACCATTCGAGTCAAAACCTTATCGCAACCCGCGATGGAGCGCGCAAGCTCAGACTTGACGCCAGGAGTCCACATGATCCAGATCGAACCATCTTCGGATAAGTTCTTTCGAATCTGAGATTGTTTGAAACGTGCCAACTGGGGGTCTTTGTTTTCCCCCACTCCCATTAATAGCAACACAACGCTATTCTTACAAGTTCTATCCCAATCAGCATTTGTTAGGGAAGAACTTCAAAAGGGATTGGCTGTTCATACTATCGAGGTTTCTGATCAACAGGATGGTATTTACCCATAAGAGACTACCTCAAGTTAGGTAATCTTCCCTTTGGATTGACGCACGCCGCAAAACGAACATTCAAACAGAAAGCGGCAAAATATGTCTTGATAGGAGACATTTTGTATCGTCGCAGCTATGACGGAATTCTTCTTCGATGTTTGGACCAGCAAGATTCCACTTGGGCAGTCGCCCAAGCGCACGACGGTACATGTGGCGGCCACTTCAGTGGTATGGCCATTGCAAAGCGCATTCTTCGCATGGGCTATTATTGGCCATCTTTAGAGCGAGATTGTTGCGCGTATGTCAAGAGGTGCGTGAAATGTCAACATCATGCCAATTTAATGCACGCACCTTCCCAGGCCCTACAGACAGTCCAGTCTGCTTGGCCATTTTCGTAGTGGGGCCTCGATCTAATCGGAAAGATCTCCCCTGCATCGCTAGGCCGTCACACGTTTATCATAACGGCCACAGAATATTTTACCAAATGGGTGGAAGCAATTCCGTTAACCTCTACGACAGGACCCCGCATTGCGGAGTTCATTTTGCATTACATCATATGTCGTTTTGGTATTCCATCCAAAATAATCTCGGATAATGGGCCATCATTCAAGAACAAAGACGTGCGTGCTTTAACCACAAAGTACAAAATTCAGCACAACTTTTCAACACCCTATTATCCGCAAGCAAATGGGCAAGCAGAGGTATCAAACAAAATGCTAGTTGCAATCCTTAAAAAGACCGTCGCAGACAGTCATAAGGATTGGCACATACAAATCCCACTTGCCCTTTGGGCTTATCGCACTAGCATTCGGACGCCCATGGGGCAACTCCGTTTTCACTGGTGTATGGCTCAGAGGCGGTAATGCCTCTCGAGTTGGAAATTCCTTCCCTGCGCATATCAATGCAGGAGTTCATCGATGATAACACTGCGCGGCAGGCCCGATTAGACCAACTTACGTTGCTTGACGAACGACGCGTTAATGCTCTCGAGCACTTACGTATCTATCAAGAGCGGCTTAAGAAAGCTTACAACATGAAAGTTCACCTAAGAGACTTTCGGGTTGGTGATTTGGTTATGAAGGAAAACCAACAAAACTCTAATTTGCCGTCCCATATGAGGGACAAATTCGTGGCAAATTGGTTAGGTCCTTATGTCATTGATAGTAAAATAGGACCGGGACGTACCGGCTAGCTTCTCTTGACGGTATCAAGGAAACAGAACCCTTGAATATCAGTCATTTGCGACCATTTCATATCTAAGAAAGCCATATCCAAAAAAAAAAAAAAACTCCAAGGATTATCGCAATCTCTTGGTCACCCAAAAAGCTCCAAGGATTATCGCAATCTCTTGGTCACCCAAAAAGCTCCAAGGATTATCGCAATCTCTTGGTCACCCAAAAAGCTCCAAGGATTATCGCAATCTCTTGGTCAACCAAAAAGCTCCAAGGATTATCGCAATCTCTTGGTCACCCAAAAAGCTCCAAGGATTATCGCAATCTCTTGGTCAACCAAAAAGCTCAAGGATTATCGCAATCTCTTGGTCACCCAAAAAGCTCCAAGGATTATCGCAATCTCTTGGTCAATACAAAAAGCTCCAAGGATTATCGCAATCTCTTGGTCAACCCAAAAAGCTCCAAGGATTATCGCAATCTCTTGGTCACCCAAAAAGCTCCAAGGATTATCGCAATCTCTTGGTCACCAAAAAGCTCCAAGGATTATCGCAATCTCTTGGTCAATCCAAAAAGCTCCAAGGATTATAGCAATCTCTTGGTCACCCCAAAAGCTCCAAGGATTATCGCAATCACTTGGTCAAACCCAAAAAGCTCCAACGATTATCGCAATCGCTTGGTCAAAAAAAAATCAAGAAATTCAAAAAAACAAAACAACAAAAATCATCAAAAACAACAAAGATTTGCATCTCAATTCTAGGCATACTCAAATTCATCAAAAAATTCATATTCTCGCACCTCATCTTCACCTTCACCAAAAACAATCCATCAAAATTACAAAAATACATAGTTGCATTAAGCATTGCATCCATACATTGCATATTTGTAGTCATACGGGTCAAAGGCACCATAAGCTGCAATAGCTACGATAGTCCATCTTGTTCCGCATTGTCTCATGTTACAAAAACAACAAAAACACCAAGCATAACTTTTACCACACTACGAGTCGGTGGTGCAGGAATGTACCAAGAGTTTCAATAATTCAGTCATCATTTTCCTCTTTAGCCATGTAGTGTATCAAGTCGAACAGATTTTACGAAGGTAGAGTCATACTTGAAATACACCTTGTTACGTAACATCCCAACACAAATCAAAACACTAAAATTCCCAAATTGTGTGAACGAAAGACGAAAACTGCAAAATAATCTAGGTCACCACAAGCGAAACGGTTATCTTGCTCATCCCCCTGTGCGAATGACCCCTAGAATGCTGAGAGTTGGCAAAAGGACAAGCATCCTCCCTACCCAATTCCCTAAGAATCCCTAAAGTTCTCAACAGTTGCAAAACACAAAAAATTTGCAAAATGTCAAAACTCCAAAATTTGACAAACTACAGTGCACACATCAAAAGGCACAAACAACAGTGATTTTGGTCACTCCATAACCCCAATCCCTTGCTCGAAAGAAAAACAAATCAAAATGAACAGTGATCTCATCACTACAATGAGCAAGTATCCCAATACAATTGAAGAAAAGAAGGGAGTTGACCTTGAATCCCTGGAACTCTCAGCATTCTATAGGTCATAAGGCAAGCTTCAGTACCAATTTGGTTGATAGCCAATGGGTAACAGAAGTAAACCTCCCGCATGACGATATATCTGTCACATTAACTTGCGTACGAGATCAATATTTGCATGTGGATGAGCTAGCTTATGGCATCCTGGATTACATCGCAGATTAATCTTAGTACATACAACAAAGGAATTCGTGGAGCTAATTAGGTGATCCTCAGTACGAGGTTCGGTTGAAATCCCATCTGGCACTGGCGGTATCCTAACAAATACCACTAAATGAACTCAATTGCACACACGAGGATATGAAATAAGCTGGGTCAAAAACAAGTCCGATTCATACCTTGGTCAAAAAGTCTTGTAAGATAAAGTACAGTCATGGATGGTGAGTTAAAACTGATTGAATCTCAGAAAACCTTACATTCATTCCAAAACCATCTGCGCTACTTATCATCCTTATGATACCATCGAGAAAATACAAAAAAAAAAAACCATGTAAATAAAGAGCTTCTTAAACGACCTATAGTGCAATCATCACAAATGTCATTCATCCATTTCACCTCGCATATCACATAGACATCAAAAACATTTACATTCATCATAACATCTGCATTCATCAAAATAAATAAACATGCATAACAAAAATCACATCATCACATGTACAAAACCAAAAATAAAACCGGTATATATATATATATATATATACGTCAAAAAGATGCCCGTAGGCTACAAAACCGGTCCTCAGACCCCGCAATCATATCCAAAAACCCAACCTAAGGCGTCGACCACCATGATCACGCAGGATCGGTGCGACGGGAACTACCCCCCATGGTGTGGGTCCTACGGGACCCTGCAGGGCGGCTACTACTAGCCCCCGCATCATGCCTGCTACCACCCCCCTCATCTAACCGCCTGCGACGAGATGATGCTGACTGCTCAGTCAGACTATCCCTTGTCCACCGTGAAGATCCACCGACCGAAGGCTCAGGTAGCCGCCCACCAAGGCGGATGACCTCCCTCTCCAAGTCTATCCGGTACAGACACCACTCTGCCTCTCGTCGATGATAGATAGACAATGCATCATCGCGCTGCGCCAAAACTCTATCCCGCTCACCAGCGAGCCCGAGAAGATCCCTCTCCAAGCATCCCGCATCCCTAGAAGCTCCATCGGTCGAGCAATCTCAACGCCTACATCGACCCCACCTCCTCTGTATCTGGCGGACGCATAGGACTCGCGGGGACGGTAGCCTGCTCAGGCTCCCACTGCTCCTCCACATCCTGCATGTCCGCTGCTCCGGAACACCCAAGCCCACATCCTCATCTCCCACATCCACCATGTCCGCATCATCCATACCCCCCCAATCACCCCCTACTGCCTCAGCATCCTCCACTGCCGCCTCCGCACCTCCCAGTGGCCCCTCTCCTCTCCAGCGCCGCAGTACCCACCACGAGTCATACTCAGTGGTAGTCCCGATGTCATCCACATCCGGGACCTCAATCACTACGTCGGACTCCTCGCCCAATGGAGCAATGACCGGTGGCTCTAATCCTCTCTCATCTCCCCACCGTCGATAGACCACGGGCTCACCAGGCAACCCCTGGCGCACCCCAAACTATCGTGTAACCCGGCGGTACGGAAAGAACTCATGCTCCGTCCCGTGCCGCCCAGTCAACCACCGCTCCCTGCGTACCCGTCGGAGCCACTCTCCAGCCTCGAGCCAGGCTGGACAGTCCTGATAGGGACGCCAAAACACCTCCCCTAGAGTGAGCCGAGAAAAGGCATCAGTGTAGTGCTCAACGGCACCTGCCCATCGCCGACTTTGCCCCTGCTCCGTAGACCGCCGCCACAAAGCTGCATAACCAATCTCCTCATCCTCCATCGCCACTCGAGTCGTCCACGGTAACCCGGTAGGCCTCTCAACGACTATGTCTGCCAACCCCAACCTGCAACAAAAAACTACAGCTGACACCCTTCCCTGTCGACAGCGGACCCCGTACGACTCCCCGTAGAGCTGTGCCAACAAAGTCTGTCCCCATCTCGGAATCAACGGTGCCTCTATCGGGCACTCGCCAATGCCACACCAAATCCAGCGGGTTCCACGGGAACCTCCGCTGACGAATCGGGGAGAAGAATGTTAGAAATGAGGCCCATCAAGAATGCGTGCCTCACTCCTAACACCCCCTCTCCTGCCACCGACTAACCAAAATCCCGCCGACTGGCAATCCACCTCGGTTGTCTCCATGGGTTTGCTACACCCAGTGCCCCCCATGCCCAAAACATCTCGTAAGTATAGCGATCCGCTGATCAAACGGCGATGTCCTAATAGGCGGACCATCTATCGGAATCCGAAGCAAACCGATAGACGTCCTCAAGAGTCACAGTCATCTCCCCTGTCGGGAGATGGAAAGTATTGGTCCACGGATCCCAAAGCTTGATCAGGGCTGTCAGATAGGCCTGATCCGAAACCACAGGCTCCAGTCGAGCCACCTGCTTGAGCCCAAGGGCATCAAGCCATTCCCAGTCATCATCGGTCAATGCCAACCGCGCCTCAGTAAATGCAGCGGGTACACGGTACCGGCTCCTAACAACCTGCAAAGCAAAAAAAAAAAACATCACAAAAAATCTTAAAGTTTTGAAAAGCGTCAACACAAAAACAATGCATTAAATAAAAGCAAAATAAACTCTAGGAACACTTACAGGTTTCGCTTCGGCTCCGCCGCTCGAACCAGTGTGTGCACTCATGATAGCAGAGAGAATTCCAGCAGCGCTTCGCTTGCGGAATTACCTCCTCCTCCCAGAGCTCCAAAATCGCAAGAAAAAAATGACACAAATGAGCCCAAAATCAAGTTTTGGCCATTAAATAGGCATTTTCACTGGAATTCGTCCTTGACTGGGACGAGCGCTCTGATTAGCGCTCGTCCCACCCGGGACGAATTCTCAGGAATTCGTCCCACCGGGAGAATTCAGGCCACACAAAAAAATCAAAAAATGACTAAAAATGCACTAAAAACAGACAATAAAATTGCCGACAGGATTGCTCTCACTGACAACAAGGGCATACAAAATCGACATTGGAGTCACAAATTGTCACTATCATACTCCCTAAGAAGGCTACCATAGCCGGACCGCTCCACGGGAAGACGGATTTTAGACAATTTCATCCCCAAACGACATCACAAAAGGGTCAAAGCCCACTAAAAACAGTACAAAATTCAACAAAAACAAACAACAAAAAACATTGTCGGACATAAGTGCTCTTGCACTTAACCTCTAGGCAAAAGAAAATCGATGGCGAGGTTCAAATTATCTCTCTCCTACTTCCCCAAGAAGGCTAACATAGCCGGACCGCTCCACGGGAAGTTAGGTTTTCGATGATTTCACCTCATTACGGCATCACCAAAAGGGTTAACACCCACCAAAAATAGGTCCAAATGTTGGAAAAATTGCACACGCTTAACGGTAAACCCTTTAAAGGCACCCTTGCACAAGTCATCTTGGGTCAAGCGACTCGTCGCTTCTCTCACGAAGGTCATTCCCTCATCGATTCGTCGCTTGAGGGGGTAGTCACACTTAGTCACCAACCAACAATCACACACCCAATTAAGGAAAATGACATGCATTCAAAGAATCATTGACAAAGACAATCACGCTCCTGCTTGGGGCAATAAACAAGCAACAATCAAATCAATCAAACACTTGGCATTTCGTGAATCATGAACACAAGGTTCCCCCCGAGGATAAAAACGCCCTTTGCCTGTTCATGACTGATCAATGTCTAAGTTCAAGTCACACCTCAACAAAACAGGTTAATACTTGAAATCAAATTCCTTAGCTCGTCGGAAGCAAGGATTCAAGAATGCATGCCCTTTCCATACTTGGGGCATCAAAAGTTGGTTAGGTTACCAAGAAACCCTAATCATTAGTGCTTTGGTTATCTATTTTTGCTCGGCCATTGCGTCACCGCAGCGCTTCCCAAAAAGGGCATCTGTAGACACCAAAACAGCACCAATCCGATTATGTGACTGCAAACACCGATCGCTTTGACAAACACGGCCCCGGGGCAGCCCTCGAGAGGTTAAACGGTGGTCTTAACCACTTTCATAGCAATTTTGTAAGGTCAAGGAGCAATTTGGCACACTTGGACACTTTGCCCAGTATTCGTCTCACCCGGGGACGAATTCAAAATAGAATCCGTCCCACCCCAGGACGAATTCTGAATCCGTCCCTAGGTGGGACGAATTCTAAGCTTAACAGGAAAAAAGGCAAATGGCACCAAGTGGCAGCCCGAACGGTCGATTGATGACTCCTGCCTCGCACGCGTGTGTAGGTGGACGGAGGGGCCGTTAGAAGACTGTCACAAAGGGCATTTATCAAAGCCCAAGTCAACGGAGGACTCCCCTCCCTCATGGGAAGACAAGAGTGCCACATGGCGCCTATGACCAACACATGGCATTTGTGCTTCCCTCCCAAAAGAGACCCCATGGGTCTATAAAAGGTGGGACTTTTCTCACCCAAAATATACAGGTTGAAGGAGTTTTCAAGCAACGAAGTGCTACCGAGTTGAAGACCCACTTGCATCCCTTTTGGTTCACCTTCCCACATCCACCAATCTCTTTTGCAAGGGAGGTTGTTGGGTGGCTTTTGGAAGCTTGAATCGGACCTAAATCCAACACATGGACACCTGAACCAACCAATTCGCCGACCCCCCAATCCTAAGAGGTTTTGGGCCCATCCCTAGTGGATTGGCGCCGGAATCAAGTGCCAACGGTGGGAGGCCCACTTGGGCACCCCCCACTTTCTAGGTTTTAGAGCATTCTAGATTACTTTTTTTAGGTTGCATTTTGTGTTATTATGTTTGGTTAACTCATAGCTGCAATTTCGTAACTTTTGGTCAGATTCTAGTATGTTTTGTGTCGCTTTGTTGTTTCACTGACTTGCAGGTGGCGAGATCAAATTCCCGAGGGTAGAGGCCAAATTGGGAGAATCCGACCATCTGGGTCGTCCCAAAATGGCCCCAATTACATAACCCCCTTGTTTGCAGGCGTTTTGCAGGTCTCGGGAATCGACATTGGAGCAGCAGCAGGTCGGCTTCTTCAACACAGAAGAATTCGTCCCACCCAGGGACGAATTGCAGTCAAAAATCGTCCCACCCAGGGACGAATTCCAGTTGAAGGCAGATTGGCTAGCTGTCTCAGTGGCAATGGCCTTTTGGTAACATTTTATGTCTTCTAGAAAGTTTTCAGGCTGTTTAGAATCATTTTGTTTCTTGTTTTAGATAAATGTTTGCATGCATCTTTTGATGATTTTAGAAGAACGAACACTTTTCACTTGCGGCGGGTGCCTACTGACATCTTGGTTGTTTCTTTGTTCGCAGGAGAAGCGGCAGAGGTTAAGAACTCATCGACATTAGTGGCGACATCATCTTGGCCCGCACATTGCAATCGTGGGCACACGGAAAGAGGAACATTGAGTGATTGTAATCGAATTCTTTTAACGCTCCTAGCCCCCGAAAAGGGAGGAGACGTCATTGTAGCGAGAGATCAAGGGATATTAATGAAAGGGCTGTGTTTTCTCCATTTGCTTGTGTCTCTTCCAATGCGTTTCTTTTCCATTTCATGCACTTTACGTTTCTAGGACTTAAGCGCATTTGGTTTTGGTTATATTGCAATTAGTGTTTCCTTTGCCCGGAATCTCGTGCTTTCACTTATAACTCCCTAATTGGAAAATTAGAAAGAAAGGTATTTGGAAATTTAATATTTCTATTTTTGTGTAGAAACCCTTATTCCTCAAAGTTTAAATATTTTACAAATATTTCAATGCAATATGAATTTTAAGAATGAATAGAGTAATCTCAAAATTCTTTTCAAAAAATATCTTACTTCAAATGTCTTTTAAGACATTTAATATTTTTTCTAAGGCTATCACCTTATTTCTCCAATTAATCAAATAACCTTAAAAATAATTATTTACTCTTTATTTAAAAAATATTATGCCTTATGTCTCATTAAAATTTGCAAAGGATCAATTTAAATATTTCTTACCTTCTTGAATATGATGCTTAAAACTTCAACTTGTTGCTCTTTGACTATATGACCTATGTTCTAAATATGTGGTCCTTGCATTTAATGCTTCTAGGTGCTTAGTCTTTTAAATATTCAATATGTCTTCTTCTCCTCTATTTTGCAACACTTGTACACTATCCTTACATGCCTCACTTGATCATTCTTCTTTATCCATTCAAGTTTTCTTGAAGTCATATTCTCTTGGGCCTTCAAATTTTACAGCTTCTCACTTATTCTTCTCAAATATTCAATGAGATATTTATTTGATATCTCCAATATTCCAAAAATGGAAATTTTACTACTTCAAAAATTTGTAATAGGATATTTTCTAGTCCTCTATCTTCAATTTTTAACATTCTATATTTCAAATCTCAAAGTTCTTCAATGAGACCTCTTTCTTGGGTCTATTTATTCTTGAGATAATTTCTACTTTCTTTAGTATTTAATAGGAATATTCAATATTCAATGAGGACTTACTTCTTAGTTGTACTCAATATTTAATCTTTAATATGCAAATTCTACAATGGTACATTTTTTCTTAGACCTCCAAAAACTTCAATATTTAACTTCTTATTGCAGGTATTAGTTCAATTCCAAAGAAGATATTATTCCTAGCTATTGTAGAAATCTTCTCAACTTTCTTTGAGTCAACTTTTATCTACAATAATGTATTAGAAAATCATAATTCAAATTCTTCAAATCTAAAGAATAATAAATTTCACTAGTTGATTTACCAATCTTGTGGAATCAATGTTGAGTCCTAGTCTTTACACATTTTGTTTTTGCAATTCTATGGAAAGACTAGCCAGAAAGAAATTTTAGAAATTTATAAAATGAGATTTCCCATAACCTCTAGATCTCTCTTGTGGCTCTTCCAATCTCATATAAATATGCCTTGTGATTTTATACCACTATTGCCTTTTAATGTTATATAATTAAGGAAATGCATCCACAAACACTAAAATAAGCATGCAAAATTAAATCTATGATAATGGCAATATAATACGTAAGTGAAACTCATAAGAAAATACTGAAATAACTCATAAAACTACCATCAATGAAAGGTAACAAAAATAGGAACTTCATAACAAATGTGGAGATCTCAAATACTCTCAGTTTCATACAAGTTCTACATTGTATCTACTATTTTACTAAATGATATCTACCTTATCTCTATTGCAATCTCTAACTCACTAACTTGTTACTACTATAATAAGGCACATAGATAATGATACATAAATCTTGGCCTTCAATATTCCTATGAATCTTCATATTCCTATTCTTAAGAACTTGTGTGCATGTGGACACCATGCACATTTACATGATTGCACATTATAATACTTGTGAATTTATTACATTGCATAAAGTAAATACTCAAAACCTAAGCTAAGACAAACTCCTAATCTAAATATGTACCTGTGGTAGTACATTGGCATGTACCAAATAATGTAATACATTCCAAGAATTTTATAAAAACCTATTATTTTATGTTGTTTTTGGTACTTTTATCCTTGGCCCCAAAATGCAATATTTTATTTTTGTTTATTTATTTATTTGCTTATTTGCACTTATGATGAGCTTTTAAAAATGTTTCCATAGGTAGTTATATCAAATATTAGTATGCACTAATTATGTCCATGATATTATTTTCCTTTTATTGATATAGGTAGTTCAAGTAAATTTCATTAGGCAATCTAGGAAACACAATATTTTATGTTAAGATTTACTTGTTTTGTTTGTGTTTGTTTGGGATGTTTCTTTGTTGTAAATTAATTTTGATATATTTTTGATAGATTTAAATCATTAAATTATATGTTGATATTTTTGGTAGTATGGTTGGTACATGTATTTTTGATAACTACTATTCCTATTCCTTTTATTATATACTTAAACAATATAATAATCCCTATAGTCAAAACTATCACTTTTGTCTTTTTTGTCCTTTCAATTTGGACTATCATATTTCTCGTTGTAATTATTATCATTAAATATGTTTGGGATGTAATTAACTTGAATAAAATGAAAATATACCAAGTAACATGTTTGGGATATAATCATCCACATAATATTTTGAATTTAATTTATCAATATAACAACTTTAATGCAAATTTCTATGTTAGTTTATCCAATATGGCTATGACTATGACATAAAAGTACAATTTGTACAATAGTCATGAAATTCATGACCTTCTATAACACAAAGACAAAATTCATTTTTTTATTCTTTGTTTAGTTAAAATTAAATTATATTATATTAGATAAAATAAGAAGTTATCATCCTGTTACGGAGTTTTTCTACTTACCCTTGGAAGATTTGTGATGTCACGAGAGACTCTAAAAATCAAAATCAGCATTGTGGATTCTGGATTATCCACCTCTTTAACCTAGGAATAGATTACCTTGCATAGATCTAGATAGACTAGATTGGGTAAGGAAACCCCAAACAATGGGTTCTTCTAATGGATTTGTATGATGCAAAGACCCACTAAGCCAGAAAAAATATTCTTTTATGTTACCTTGGTATTTTAGTGACCAAACCTGTCAATAATGAAGCCTATTAAGACCAAACCGATGCCATGTCCATTGGGTAGTCGTAGCAAGTTTTAAATGATGTCAAAAAATATGGAGGAAAGGAGAACTAGTTCATTTTAATCCATTCTAATGATGTAATGTAATAAAAATGATTAAAATAGTAATAGAAGGCATCATTCATAGATTTTGATTACATTAATACATGAATAAGCTAACACAAAATAGTCATGCAAAATATGCCAAGGGAGGAGATTTTCATTAATATAAAAGATGTTTACATAAGAAAGATCAACAGATTACTTGATCCTTATATGCCATTGCATTAAAATAAACACCCAGTTTGAATATTATACAACAAGGGTTATCTTCTCTCCATCCTGATTACAGTGATGTAAGAGCTATCAACTCCAGTGCATTCCACAAGAAATAATCATAGTGAAAAACGCACCTCGAGCAATCCCTAGTGAATGACAAGAGAAAGTGTGTTAAGGAAGACAAAAAAATGAACATAGGGAGAATACGACTAAAAAAATAGGTGAAGCTATACTTGGGATTTTCTCTCTTAAAGGTTTTATAAAAATTCTCTAGCTGTAGTATCCTATTTCTCATAGATTAGGCTCGCCTGACTATTGTAACCACTTACTCTAGCTAGACGAATCCTATCATACTAAAAAAAGAGATAGTTAAAAATGGACATGTATTCCATGCTCTCTTCTCATGCATGTGGTGGTTGTGTATATTCTTCTGTACTAACTTGTACTGGCGGAGTTTGGCCTACTCCTATTGTGCCTCATCTACAATTTTCATCATGATCTCAAAAAATTTAGAGTCTTACTGGACAATTTGAAATGTGGGGTCCTCAAATTCTTCTAGAGGGGTTTTTGGGACTAGTGGGACCACCTTATCAACTAAAAACCCTCATTGTAACCTATAATCACCAATGACCTCCAATTTTCTATAAGGTCAATTGACCATTCTCCATACCAGGCCCAAAGTTTGATTATTTCTAAGGTCCTTCTACATTTCATCTTCAAAATCATCCCTAGTGTGTGTGACCTGTAGAAGGGTGAGCTTACCAAATATATTATTATTGTGATGGCCATATGGATCGTAGGCTCTCCAAGTGACTTCTAGGAAATAGTAGGTGTCCATGTTCCAAATAGTTCGTAGCACAACAAAGTGGTCGAGATATGTGTGGAGGCCCATTGAGCAAGGAATGAGTAACCACTTCACTGGTCCTTTATTACTTAGGTACCTAATCTTGACTTCTTTGCCATCTGCCAAGTTATATCCAAAATGATGATGGAATTTGGGCAGTGCATTGGGAGTGCTTTCGGGGGTAACTTTGACTCATATATCTAATGTAGGAAAACTCCTTTACGTAGAAGTAATTGCCCACTTCTTCCTAGTGCAGAAAGTTCCTTACTCTTGCCCCTATTCTATCTAGTAAATATCCACACAATCTAAAGTGAACTACGGGGAGGACCTTTTTGAAGAAGGTTTTGTAACTGGAGCATCCCTCATAGATGCACAATAATTGGTCTTGTACAATTGGCATAGTCACTCCTCCTAGATGGGTCACCAAATATTTATCCAATTGTGCTACAACTAAATGAATGAAGAAAGAATAATAGGATAAGGGAGGCATCTCCTCCTTATTAGCCAATATGGCCTTTTGTAACTACTGCAACTCCTGATCCAAATTATCACTAATTATATCCTCCCACCAGTAGAGAGGAGTCTTGTCAGTCCTATTGCACTAGAGGATTAAAAACATCACCTCATTCATAATTGGGTCTAGGTCCTTAACCGTAAATGCCATATTAATCATATCAACATAATCCTATGCCCAAGGCCAAAGCAAGAACTTCCTAATAGGGAAATTAGATGGCCTGTTCATCCCTTTTTTTAGCAGATTTTGGGGGAACATAGTATTTAAAATATAATTAGCTTGGAAGGCCAACGTTTGAATGTCCACCACCCTGGACACAGTGGCTAATCTAAAGACCTACCTAATTCTATTGCTTGACACCCGATCCACTGCCTAGCCCTTGTAGTCCCTAATTGCTCAGATCTTGGAGTCATAGATGACTGTGAGCCATGACAGTAAATCTAAGGAGTGATACACCCTTGTGCATGTCAACCGACCCAGGTTTATGTTCCACTTGTTGCATACCAGGGCAGGTGATGAGATGTATCCATATGTCCGCATGTAGAGAATTATTAGAAGCATTGGGTGGCACTGGTTATCCTCCTCAGTGGGGTCAAATGCATAAATTATTACCCCCTCTACCTCCTTCTGCTACTCTTATATGATGTCTTTAAAATTGGTAAACTCGTAAGGGCCTTAGGGTCCTGCACCCTCCCTATATTTTTACAATGGGTCGTGCCCCTATAATTTTACCAATTATCTCCCTAATAATGGATTCTTCTGGAGCAGTCGAACTAGTGGATGCCATCTGAAAAAGTAGTGAGACTATGAAATTCTCTACTTTCTTTGCTCTATGCTCGATCTTGTTGATGAGCAATATTTACATGTAGTAATGGCATAAAACAGGCTCACCACCTCCCTTATAAATTACGTGTAATTAATTTTCTAGGTGGGCCTCGTGCAATTTTTTATTTGATGAAGCTCTTTGGTTGGTCGGGTGCACCATGTCAATTGTTACTTTATTAGCCCAATGCACTAGCAAAGAGGGAATTGTAGCTAAGGGTAGCGGATGGGACATGTGGTGGCTTTGCACTGGATGGGATGAGATATAGGTAGGTAGGGTTCACACGTGGAGTGCACTATATTTAATACTTGTGTGTGATGCATTGGGGAGTGGAGCACATGGCTCCCAAGGTGAGTGCATAGGTTTGTACACCCAATCAATATTTTATGCGCACCAAGGGAGTGGAGCACGTGGGACTCAATGGGACTCATAGGCTATGCACCCTCAACCAATTTTGTGTGCTCTACCATAGTGGAGCACACAACCCAAAGATGGGCACATAGCTTGTACGCCCAACTTGGACTGTTGTGTGCCCCAATGGAATGAGCGCATAGACTTTGGTTGGGGTGCACAAGCCTGTGCACCCTGGTGGAGGTCGTGTACTCCACTTCGAGAGTGGAACACACCAATCAGGAGAGGATCACACAACTTGTGCATACCAAGGCTTTGCATGTTCTCCAAGGTAATGGAGCATGCATCAAGTTTCAATATTTGCATGAAGATGTGCACCCCTCAGGTCAATTGGTGCACTCTGTCAGAGTGGAGTGCACAAGGTAGCATTGGGCACACAAATATGTGTGCCCGTGGGCTAGGGTTATACATAAGAGGTAGGACCCAAAAGGTACTTGTAAAAAAATGGCTAATCTATTCCAAAAAATCAACAAATCGTGGTAAATTACATGTATGATGACATGGTGAATTACCTCAATTTTTTAGAAAAATTAGTAAAAAAATGGTAAAATTCAAAATTTTGATCAAATCAGGTGAGAAAGGAGTTTGGCGATGTAAGACATTTTCCAAATCTTAATCCAGGCTTGGACCGGATGCATAATATGATCTGGTCCATAATTGGATGCATAATATGATCCGATTATGGACTGGATCATATTATGCATCCATTTATGGACCAGATGTATAATATAATCCAGTTATGAACCAGATGTATAATATGATCTGATCATGGACTAGATGCATAATATGATCTAGTCCATAACCGGATGCATAATATGATCTGGTTTGTAATCGAATCATATTATGCATTCGGTCTATAACCAAATTATATTATGCATCTAGTTATGGATCATATCATATTATGCATCTGGGTACGGACCAGATGCATGATACTATCCAGTCATGACCGAATGCACGGTTTGGTCTGATCACCTAACAGATGCATACAATAATCTAGCTATCGATTGATAGCATAAAATGATTTGGCTATCGACCAGATGAATATTATTATCTGGTATTCAACAATATGTATAATATTCTATAGTTTTGGTCCAGATACATACTCAGATCCGATCACCAATGATCCGGAAACTAAAACGACGGAGTGGGGCTTTGACGTTTTTTGTTGCGGTCTCTGCGCATTTTTGGAGATGCGTGATAAAAGCGTGGGAGGTGCCAGAGGAAGAGCCTATCAATTTTTTTGATGGGTGCTGATTGTAGGAGCCATGTAAAGCCTTCATTGCCTCCATCTTATTTTGGCAACCATGTAGATATTGGCGTGGTGCAAACGACGTCCAAGGAATTGCTCTGTGAAGAAGGCCCTTCATTGGCTGCTGGGGTTATAAATATCAAATGGAAAGTACAATAAGTAATGTTTTTTCTAATATATATATCAAATTCACTTACAAAGCCATGTATACACATCATATTATTGTTTGAATCTTGATCTTTCAAAAGAGAATTCAAAGTTTTAGTGATGATTTTCTTGGTATTATTACATTATATATCTTACTAGCAATTTGGATACTTAAATTATCCTATTGAGTTATGGAAGACTTTTTAGAAGCTAATGAAGATGTATAAGTCAATATATTGGAGGTTAATCTTATTACTAAAAATATTATATGTTTTAATATTATTGAAAAGTACATTAACTTTTGATTATAAGGATATACTAAAGTTATCTATAACAATCCACTAAATCAAACCAAGCATATATAAAATTAAGGTTCATAAAAAAAGTTTTAATATTCTCAAGTATTTAAGGTATAACTATATTTTGAGTTTAATGTTATGGCAGATGACAGTCAAATGGATGGGAGAGGCCAACATCCCATATTTCTAGGGTTCACCTTTCTAAACCTCATCATTTTGAAATGATGCCAATAGTAGTGCCCTCACCTTTCTTATACCTCACCTATATAGGACAACTTGACCATGGCGTAGGGATAATCCTGTAAGGCCCATAACACTTGAAGGGGGATGCCATTTTTGCAACCCTATATAAGTCCATCTATGTAGAATTATTTTATTGTAATGCCTTAGTGCTTAGTTATCACACCTTCATATGCTAACGAAGGCCATTATCACTCACCTAGTAATGAGCATGATTACTCAATACTCATTGTTTAGGGTACCATCACTTACTGTCTTGTGAATGATTCCAAAAGCCTAACCACTATGGAATAACCGATCATCACCATTAAGGTGTATCATTCACATATATTTGGTTATTGCATCACCTCAACTCCAAGCCCCTCAAAACTAAATAATTCAATATAATACATTAAAAAATAACATATCTCCCAAAGGGAAATAAAGTGGTGTATTAAACATATTCAATATAACACATTGCTAAAACTATAACTTAAATCATCTCAATATTAATACTAGCATTTTAGCATTTACTTAATAGCAAATGAAAGAATGAATCATCATCTAAAAGAATGATAATTCATAAACCATGAATGAAAAACTAACATATTATTTCCTTTTTCTCATAGCTAAACATTCAAAACATGTTACAAAAATAAAAATATTTGACCTTCCATTATTAAATCAAGCTTCAAAAATATCAACAAGGTACTACAATGTATAGTTATTGATTTTAAAATAAATTTACATCTTCAAATACAAATTCTAGGAATAATATCTTCTTCAAAACAACTTAATACAATCAATTTCAATGGTTCATAGTTCTATATTTCCTTTCAAAATCCACCCTTGATAAAACATTCCCTCAAACTTGAATAGGAATTCAAGGATCAATACAACTCATGAATTGCTTATACCAGACTAACATGCACTAAGAAATAGAATATGCAATTATGAAACCATGCATTTACGCAAAACAATCCCATACAATACATTAAGAGAATCCGATACTTCTCTCAAATAAATATTTTCATAAATATACAACCTTATCTATCTTATTATGCAAGCAACATTGAATAATACATCACTATGGTTATTTGATAATATTGTTTAAGTATCCTTTCCATATTTTAAAACAATATCCATAAACACAAAAGAAAACTATAAATTCATTCCACATGCAACTCTAATATGATTAATAAGACTATTGACTATTAAGTTTAATTTCCAAAAGTAATAATTCCAAAACCATAAATCATTCATCCAACATTACAAGGAAAGAATCCTAAGTCTCTAATCAATCCTAAGGAATCTTATAACATAAATGTATGATCTAGTTGAAGATAATAACATTCTAAATAAACATCACAACTCATATAGTAAAAATTTAATTATAAGGCTTCTTTAACATATAAAGCTAATTTTTTTAAAAGATAAAATAATCATAAAATATTGGTTTGAAACAAGCCAACAAACACTCTAAAAAATACCTTAGACAAAAAGAGCAATATTAAGATTTTATTAAAACTCTTAAGGGGTTCAAAAGCATTCAAAGGTCAACCAACATTAACACAAACTACAACACATCTAAGTAGATGCCAAAGAAAATGTATGCCATAGGCCAAACCTAAATAAGAAAAAAAATCACAAAACAGATCCAAAGGACCCCTCAAGGCTACCTATTACCATCAACATAGAATGTGCAACTCAACACTAGGTTATACACACCACAAAATACATAATGCTGTAGAAATCATAATGATATAGCAATAAACACATGACAAAGCATCAAAACACAATAATAATCAATAAAATTCATACCATACATAATGAAAACTAATATCTCCTATAAATGATGGCAAAGCTACCTGATATCTAACACACATAGCACAACAAAGCTAAACATTGGTCTAATATTACTAGAGTTTAGGAATGTCTTGGAGCTTTCCAAAACTTCCTCTTTGTATATCAATAGATCGACTATTAAAAACAATGAACTTCTCATAATTGCCTAAGACTCTCAGCTAGAGGACAAACCATCTAAACTAGTGATGGCCAATAGACAAGGAGAAATTTAACAAATTAAAATCTCAACACAAAATCAAGCTTAATTGTTATCATAGAATAACTTTTCAGATATCATTAAACAAAAAAACATAAAGCACATAGAAGTTCTAAGTAAAGAGGATGCATTCTTGAAAGGGCCAAGGAATAATTAAGGTGGAGTTACCTATCACTACCACTTACTACCATAGTATTCTTAGACCTTTTGTTTGTTCTCCTTCCACTAGCCTCCTTTCTCTAGCCCCTCTTCATATTTTTTTTTCTAAAATCAAATATTGTCCCCCCATTGTTTCATAATGAATCTCCTTTTACAAAACGAGAATGCCATGATGTAGCATATGTTCGATTAAGTGAATCGTATTGCTATATTCAATGTCATGCTCCCACCAACACTCAAAGCACAACCATTAACTTCTTGAACATTTAAAACCCCATTCCAACTTATAGATGCTAAATATTAAATATTTACCTTATCATTAGCATAAGGTAGCCTTAGGAAATCATAGGTAATATTTATTAGTACCTTTTAAGCAATCATACGAATATTTTTTTCAATATTGCTTACTAGTATTATCTTTTATTAATGTTAACATTAACATCAAATTAATTATCATCTAATTAATTGTGAGAGTTAATATTAGTAACTTCCAAAGTAAATATTTCCAACTATTAACAATACTAATATTATTGTAAATACTTTATTTGTTTTATCCGTAACCAAGCAATTATATACTTCAAACATAAGCATCACAATATTTTTGCAAATAGAGTATGCAATAACATTTTCCTTAAGGAGAAGGCTTTATGATAACTGCAATGCTATCACCATCCTACTAAATATGGCTCTTTTTCTTATTAGCAATGCATTTACCCAATGATTCATTCAATCAAATATTCATGTGTGATATGCACCTACATGAAGGGTTTATTTTTAACCTTGAGCCATCGATAAGAGTGTCATCCATTATTTTAATTTTTCTTTGAACTCTAGTGGTTGTCCCATACCAATCCACCTATGAGTGTACCTGGTCCTACAACCACAAATTTATTAGTAGTACCACATTCTAAAATTAGTATAATCAAAGCGTAAAGTGTAACTATCAATAAATATTGAAAACATAAAATGAAATTATGAAATTGATATGCACTCATCGATACATACACCAATGATAAAGAGCATGTCCTACCAAGGAGAGTTACTACACTACCAATGGAAAAAACTCAATTTGACTATGTCAATGTGATATTCAATTCATTTCCACATTCTTTAATATGTTTTAAATATATTCTACAAGTAAATATAATGCTTCTCTAAATATAAGTATCTTCTATATTATTCATTAATTATTATGTTACCTTTTAAAATCATGAAAAGGCTACACCACATCTTCAATCTCATTAAAACAGTCCCCTAAGCATGATATGAAAAGAAAAGAAAACGTAAAGTGTAGTGTAAACAAGTGTTCTATTAAAAATTTATTAAGAATACTACTTGTAGGTTTTATAGGAATGAAGAATGTGAAGCTAAATATTGTAGGTTATGCATAAAAAATGTTAAGAATCTATAAACAAAGGTGGAAAAAAATATGTAAGGGTTGTGCTATGATTACATAAAACTTTTTGATTGAGAGGCTCCAAATATTGTTGTGAGGGTAGGGAAAGCTATAGAAAAACTAGCATTATTTTGTATTAATTACTATTGAAGGAAGATTAAAAGTGTCAATTGAATCTACTATTACTTTAAATATTTTTATTGTTTTTTCGTTTTATATTTTAAATTTCTAATTTAATGTTAATAGTGTTTAATTTAAAATATGTAATATAAAAACCTTATTTTTAAGTATCATATTTTCAATAAATTTATATTTAATTTTTTTATATTATTTTAAAAAATAAAAATCAATATTTGTATAAACATTATACAAATATAAAATTATTTATGATTAGTTATAATATGAATTTATTTTATGTTCATTTTTAAATTGTATAGTAAAATAAATAATTTATTAATATTATTATCTTATTAGCAATATATAATTCTAACAACATTACATAGTGTTTATAACTCTCTTGTTATCTATATAGGGGTCCAATGGAGTTGATGTTTTAACTTATAAATTTTTTATCAATGAAAATTTTCTATATACTATGGATTGCAACAATTTATTCTATTAGATCAATCATAATTATTGATCATCATTTAAAATTTATAATAACCATTTGTAGCCTAAAGTAAATTTACAAAGGTGATTTTAGATTCCCCTTTGTTGTGGCTGATCCACAACGTACCCCAAAATTGGGGACCCACCTTTTTTGCATGTGTTCTAAGAAGACCGAAGTGGCCCATAGGCTAAAGTTCAAAGAAAAAAAAGCAAAAAAAACCACAAGGAGAAAAAGTGTCGCGATATCGCGACATGTTGCACCATCGCGGCCCAAAAAGAAAAAGTGTCGCGATATCGCGACATGTTGCACCATCGCGGCCCAAAAAGAAAAAGTGTCGCGATATCGCGACATGTTGCACCATCGCGGCCCAAAAATAAAAAGTGTCGCGATATCACGACATGTTGCACCATCGCGGCCCAAAAAAGAAAAAGTGTCGCGATATCGCGACATGTTGCACCATCGCGGCCCAAAAAGAAAAAGTGTCACGATATCGCGACATGTTGCACCATCGCGGCCAAAAATGAAAAAGTGTCACGATATCGCGACATGTTGCATTTTTGCGATTCAAAGCAAAGAAAAAGAGAAGAAAGAAAAGTGTCGCGATATCGCGACATGTTGCATTATCGCGGCCAAAGAGAAAAAGTGTCGCGATATCGCGACATGTTGCATTTTGCGGCCAAAGATAAAAAGTGTCACGATATCGCGACATGTTGCATTTTCGCGGCCAAAGGAAAAAGTGTCGCGATATCGCGACATGTTGCATTTTCACGATTCAAAATGGGCAGACAAGCAGAGAAAGAAAAAGTGTCGCGATATCGCGACATGTTGCATTTTCATGATTCAAAATGGGCAGACAAGCAGAGAAAGAAAAAGTGTCGCGATATCGCGACATGTTGCATTTTCATGATTCAAAATGGGCAAACAAGCAGAGAAAGAAAAAGTGTCGCGATATCGCGACATGTTGCATTTTTGCGGCTAAAAGCAACAAGAGATGGAAGGGGCCAAAAGTGTCGCGATATCGCGACATGTTCCATTTTCATGATTAAAAGCAACAAAAGACGGAAGGGGCCAAAAGTGTCGCGATATCGCGACATGTTCCATTTTCGTGATTCAAAGCAACAAAGGAGAGCAAGGAGGCAAAAGTGTCGCGATATCGCGACATGTTCCATTTTTGCCAAGGTAACGGACCTGCATAGTGACGTGGATATAAGGACAAAATCCAGTGAAGAAGACAAAGCGTTACATAAGGAATCTTTAATGATTTGAAATCATTTAAGATGGTCGTTACACATGGAGGGAAACGGATGCAAAACCATGTGGAGAAATCATAGCGAAGGGCCACAAAATGGAAAGCAAAGCACATGCATACAGGGAAGGTGAAATGAACAGTCAGGGAAGGTGAAACGAACAGCCATCGACAAATGAAATGAACCATCAGGGAAGGAAACAAGGTTTTCACGAGTTTAAATACGCCATTCAAAGAGGCCAAAAAGGGGGTGGAAAACTGTTGCAAGTAGCGTTGCAAGTTTGAAGGCGATAAGGCCATTCTGGACCTAGTTGGGCTGTTTTTCTTTCGTAGACTGGTTTTTCTTCTTCATGGACATGGGTTGGAAATTTCGGTGAGCATAGTTGCAGACTTGAAGGCGATAAGGCCATTCTGGGCCTGTTTGAGTCGTTTTTCTTCCATGGACTGGTTCGGGAAAACCAAAAATTTTGCTATTGTAAAATGACACATTTTTAATGCAGAAGTGTTCAGAAATTTGCATCTTGTGGGCAAGAAAGAAGGAGATTTTCTTTGCATGCTATGGATTTAATGTTTATTCTTTCATCTTTTCAGATTTCGAATTTATAGATAATGTTGATGCCATTTCTTTGGGTTACATTAGGCGAATATTTGAAATCTGAATTTTATTTCGTACCCTAGGAACCAAGCACTTAGCTTATCCGGATTGTGCTTGTTTTGCAGGTCCAATAGGTTAGGTTGCATGCACGGAGACCTCACATCTTCGGTTTTGTCGAAATAGGATAGCATCATACTGAATGCATTTTATTTTCAGTTTCTGCATTTCATTTTTTATTTTCTGCATTTTATATTTTTCCAAAAGCTTTAACTTTTCAAGGCATTAAAATAAACATCTAAAAAATATCAAAATCCAAAAAACAATGAACAATCACTAAAGTTTCATGGTGAAATAAATCAACATTGCCCCTTGTTTATAGTTACTTGCAATCACTAAGGTGTTCCAAGCATTTAAATTGAATATCTTTATTTGAGATTACTAATACATATATGCAAATGCTAATACAACTGGAGACCTTGGAGAAGTTGTTTGTTTAACTTCTTTGCAAGAGGGGATTTGGAACCCAAATCCTAAAGGAGAGTGTACTTTCACAATTGGGTGAAAATACCACTCAATAGATTGGCGCTAGAAGGAGGGCCTGAATTGTTTTATTTCAGAGTGATTTAAATGCTATAGGGATTTAAATTTTGAATATTTCATGCCCTATTGGTTATTATCTTTAGCCCTCTTTTAACAATACAACCTTGTAGTGTTAAAAGGAGGACACGAATTGCTATGCATTGTTCTAACGCTTTTTGATTGTTCATACAGGAATAATGTGTCT
The DNA here is from genome assembly GCA_028583015.1 of Wollemia nobilis. Classification (NCBI taxonomy): domain Eukaryota; kingdom Viridiplantae; phylum Streptophyta; class Pinopsida; order Araucariales; family Araucariaceae; genus Wollemia; species Wollemia nobilis. Next base: position 2,891,392 of record JAQPPZ010017116.1, on the reverse strand, counting down.
TGATTTGATTTAAAAAAAAAAATTCTTGACTAACGAGGTTGTCTCCATGCAATTACTTTCATTCGATTTTAATGGATACACCTCTTGGTTGATGCTAACATGATTATTCATACGTTACATGTTTGATATTTGCTAGTCATTTCATGCTTATTTGTAAGGAATTATTTTGTCTAAAATGTATTTGTTGTCGGTATTATGCTCTTCACCTGCGCGTAATGCGATCTTGTGAATCAGAAAGCCTACAACACTAGGAGTATGCTCTTCACTTGCGCATATGCGATCTGGTGAATCAGAAACTTACATTTTTAGAATACTGCTTTGTCAGGGTTCCTTCTTTTATTCATGACTAACAAATTGGTTTTGAAGTTATTCTTTGAATTCCATTAATTGCAGGATTTTTTGTGTGTCGCAGGTTTTCTTTGAGGTATTGAGAGTTTCGTCAAGTTCTTGTAGGGTTATCATCATTGATTTTGAATCAAATGGCCCAACCTCCACCACCTCCTTGGTACGGAGCCCATAACATTCCTTTGAATATTGCAGGGGATATTCACGAGATCCCTAGGAATATAGAGAGATTTTTGCCCAAATACAAACCGGATGGCCCAAGGACCGTAGAAGAACATATTCAGGCCTATAGGGATGTTTTGATAAGATTGCATGTTCAACATGAAGATGTGGCTTGTAGACTCTTCCCCATGAGCCTAGACCAAGTGGCCTACGAATGGTACATTTGCTTACCTATCGGTTCCATTACGTCATGGACGCAAATGGAGAATGCTTTTGTCAACCAATTCAGGTCACCATTAGATCCCACAATCATCTATAATCAGTTCATTACATGCAAAAGAGGCCAGGGTGAGCCAATCCAAATTTTTAATCAAAGATTTCAGAAGTGCTATAATAGAGCAATTCGGCATTTTGCCATTGATCCCGTAGTAGCTTTGCAAATATATTTTGGGGCATTGGATCCTATGACGGCAATGTTTGCAAGGCAAAATCCTCAAGTTACCACTCTTGCTCTAGCCTACAATGAAGCTATGACCATTGAGCAACAAATGACACCACAGAGTTATGGGTTTTCCCAGATGCCTATGGTAGGACAATATGGTCCATATGGTCAAGCTCCTATGATGAATCAGATCATGGCACCGCAAATATCAGGCATAAATGCTTTGCCTTATCAACAACCATATTCATCAACACCCGCTTACGCACCCATTCCAATTCAACCAATCACATCCATTCCCCCATTCCTTCATTTTTGCAAAATAGTCAACAGACTATGCAAGGAGCTAGTCCGGTTAATTCTCAGGCTATAGTTCCTTTTCCCAATCCAATCCCGATTCAAAGTGTGAATCCCTACGCAAATCAAGTGGTTCAAAATCCAACTCAAATGTTAAGTCAAGATCTCACCAATTACGCAAATCCTATTGGAACTAGCAATAACATAGCTCAACCAAAAGAGATTTATTCAGAGGTTGAAGAGCTCAAAAATATGGTTCACAAATTGAGTAATGATTTGGTTCAACAACAAAAGTATGAATCCCATGCCCCTCACCCAAATCAAAATTTCAACAATGGAGGGAGACAGTGGAATACGAAGCCAAACAATGGGGGTGTGCCTTCCCCTATTGCTAATCAGATAGATACTTCTACAGGACCAAGTCACTCTAGTTCCATTCTTAATATTTCTGATTTTGCATGGGAAAACGGGTGTAGATTGCATGATACAAGGGAGCATAATGAAAGGAATTGTCCCGAAATTGCTATGTATACCCATTGTCTCCAAGCTCAAGTGGATGATTTGGAACTTGTGCCAAATAAGGGTCCATCCCAACATCAACAAGGAGAGAACAACATTTTGGTGGGAGAAACTCTATATCGTCAAGAGAGTGAGCATGAGGAAGGTGAAGATGAATGGGGTGAGAAACATGTTGATGAATCAAAAGATGAAGAAGAAGTACTTGAGCGTCATCACTTGTTCTTGGAAGACACTCTCGATGAGAAGCTTGGAATTAATGATCAAAAATTTCTTCACCCTCCAAATTGTGATAAAATTGAATCATGGGTTACAAATTTGGATTATGATAGCTTTACTAATTTGAATTCAAGAAATAACCCACTTTTGGAAATAACTGGACCATCTATGGAAGGTGAAGATGAATCGGATGAGGAACAGGTTGATGAATCAGAGGATGGAGAAGAAGTATTTGAGCGTCACAACTTGAATTTGGAAGGTGACTACTATGATTCATGGAAGAAGTGGGAAGACTACACTCACTCCAAAACTGCTAATGAAACTTGTGTGCCAATTGATATACAGGACAACATAATCGCCTACTCAAAGGAAGATATTACAACTCCTGTGCAATTTGAGGATGTTTTGGAAGAGATACCAGGGATAGTGAACAAAGAATTGGAATTAAATGACAAAGTGGTTGATCTATTGGGAGCAACGAAAGTGATTGATCATGAAGATGAGTTACTTGACATACACTTCAACCAAGAATATTTGAGGGTTGAAAAGGATGGGCATGTTTTTAATTGGGTGCCCAATTTTGGTATGTTTGATGAACAAGTAATCAATGAAGAATATGAAGACCATGAGGTAAAAGAGGAAATTGCAAATCCTCACCAAGTTTTGGTAAATGAAAGTGTGAAAAAGGTAAAATCTAAACCTTTATGTCCAAACATCCAAGATTTTGGTGAAGATTTGCATAATTCAAATGATATTTATGATGAAATGCCATTGAAGGTGAATGAAGAACAAGGATTAATTTCTAACCACACCTTTGATAACCTTACTTTAATGAATGAAAAGGAGTTTGATGCACTTAAATTGCTAAATCAAATTCATCAACAATTAATTCTTGAATCTAGGATAAAAATTCTTAATGATCCCCATTTAGTAAATATCCTAGATGCTTGTAAATTGTTGCACAATTTTGATTGGCCTAAGAACATGGAAAATGAATTAGCTTTGAAATTTTTAGAAATAGGCTCTTGCTTACAAAATTTCATTTTGAATAAAGAAAGCCTAGTTCTAAATCATGAATGGGATTATGAAATTTGCACCTTAAAGAATAGACAAGAAAGAATTGAAAATCAACCATTGTCTAATCAATCTGGTAATTTGAATCTCACCTATGAGAATACTAATGGAACTAAATCTAATTGGTATGGTGAGAGGGGCAAGTGGAAATTTGTTTCTTTGTTTGGTTTGATCTTGTTTTTGTTGGATTCCTTCAAAACTTGGTATGCGTATCACGTCATATGTCTTTTAAAGAATTCTAATCAGGTTTGGGATCCGGGAAAATGATAATCCAAATTTGTTTTGTACTATATTGTATATACTTTTGGTTTTTGTGTTTTGGTTTTGGATTGAATATCATTTTGCTTTTAAGTTTTGTGTGTGGCCCTTGGACATTTTTGGTTTGTTAATTTAGGTCCTTACGAATGTTGACTAAGACTAGGAGAATATGAAACATCGGAATTGTATTGCAGAAAGCTCCACGAATATCGCAAACACATTAAAGAATATCGTTTGGAACTTGTGATGCATGAAGTTGTCAGTTTTATAAATTATGGCAAAGTAGGTGGTATACTTCATCCGCATTTCAAAAGGAGCAATGCATTCATATCTCATGTACATTCCGCATTGCATATACATTCCATCTCAGTTGCATCTTCATTTCATGGGCAATCATTGAAAAGGTGTCGAATCCTCTTAGGGTTATTACATAACATATATTAAAAGGATCCTAAGGTTGGGAACTGATGCCCGAACTATCTTGAACCAAGCACGTTCTACACATATTAAAGAGAATCTTGAGTAAAATGGTCAAAACCATACTTGGAAGAAAAGGTGAGGCGAAAGGAGTATTTCGTGTCTGTCCTATCATGCAACATAATCCTTAAAATAATGGTTTTTACCACTCCCAAAGTGCTTAAAGCCTAAAATCAGAGTAGTAAGGATAGGGTTAAATCCTCATCGAACTTAGGTTGAGGATCCAACTCCCCAAAGCTCTGATTTGACCTTCATGGAGTAGTAAGGATAGGATCTAATTCTCATCTCGCTTAGGTTGAGAATCCGATTCCCCAAAGCTTCTATTTTGCCCACTCAAGAACTTGAAATTCAAAAGAAAATATTTTTCATTTCTTTATTAATATTGGATTGGAAGGATCGTACTACATGTCCCTTGCAAGGATGGGTAGTCATCCCCAAGGTCCAAGAAATCAAAGTAAAGCCAAATCATGGATTATGGGGTTAATCTCCACCGGGGCTATAGATGCCTGGCTGGCAGTGGAGTATGCTCATGCGTGGCAACATGTCTTGTCTAAAAGCAAGACCACTGACTGCTCAAACGGATAGGCTAGCCTGACAGTTTCATCCATAACAGGTTAAATCATTTTGTTCAAGATGAGGTAATGAACTCCAGATCATAGTAGTAAGGATAGGGTTAAATTCCCATCTCGCTTAGGTTGGGAATCCGATTCCCCAAAGCTCTGATTTCACTTACACCTGCACATGGGTTCAAGATGGTAGTGACACATAACCAACTTTGGGATCTAGTAAATTAATTCAGTATACATATTTTTGGTCCTAAGAGGGTTTGACAGTTTTAATATGTTTGTTCATGATGCTAGAAGGTCTGAGCCTTTGCAAAGCAGGTTGTTATATCTCTAACATAGTTGTCATACGTCAAATCCTGCACAAATCATTCATAGCCTTGCATACGAATCATAAGTGAAGCTGACAATGGAAAGTTGAATGAATTTCAAATGATAGGGAATGAAGCACATTGCACACACCGAGCTGATGCTTAATAATTCTAATGTTTCATGTATTTCTCGTCTAGTTTCATTCTTGGGATATTTTCTAACGCTTGTATTTGAGTCTGTGTGTTTTCAAGTTGAGTTCTCACCGAAATGCTCAGGAGCATTTCCCAGCAGAGTCACCATTTGTTGTGGCTGATCCACAACGTACCCCAAAATTGGGGACCCACCTTTTTTGCATGTGTTCTAAGAAGACCGAAGTGGCCCATAGGCTAAAGTTCAAAGAAAAAAAGCAAAAAATACCACAAGGAGAAAAAGTGTCACGATATCGCGACATGTTGCACCATCGCGGCCCAAAAAGAAAAAGTGTCACGATATCGCGACATGTTGCACCATCGCGGCCAAAAAAGAAAAAGTGTCACGATATCGCGACATGTTGCACCATCGCGGCCAAAAAAAAAAAAGTGTCGCGATATCGCGACATGTTGCACCATCGCGGCCCAAAAAATAAAAAGTGTCGCGATATCGCGACATGTTGCACCATCGCGGCCAAAAAGAAAAAGTGTCGCGATATCGCGACATGTTGCATCATCGCAGCCAAAAAAGAAAAAGTGTCGCGATATCGTGACATGTTGCATTTTCGCGATTCAAAGCAAAAAAAGAGATAAGAAAGAAAAAGTGTCGCGATATCGCGACATGTTGCACTGTCACATCCAAAGTAGAAAAAGTGTCGCGATATCGCGACATGTTGCATCATCGCGGCCAAAGATAAAAAGTGTCACGATATCGCGACATGTTGCATTTTCATGGCTAAAAGAGAAAAAGTGTCGCGATATCGCGACATGTTGCTTTTTCAAAATGGGAAGAGAAAGAAAAAGTGTCGCGATATCGCGACATGTTGCATTTTCGTGATTCAAAATGGGAGACAAGCAGAGAAAGAAAAAGTGTCGCGATATCACGACATGTTGCATTTTCGTGATTCAAAATGGGCAAACAAGCAGAGAAAGAAAAAGTGTCGCGATATCGCGACATGTTGCATTTTCATGGCTAAAAGCAACAAGAGAAAGGGGCCAAAAGTGTCGCGATATCGCGACATGTTCCATTTTCGCGATTAAAAGCAACAAAATATGGAAGGGGCCAAAAGTGTCGCGATATCGCGACATGTTCCATTTTCGCGATTCAAAGCAACAAAGGAGAGCAAGGAGGCAAAAGTGTCACGATATCGCGACATGTTCCATTTTCGCCAAGGTAACGGACCTGCATAGTGACGTGGATATAAGGACAAAATCTAGTAAATAAGACAAAGCGTTACATAAGGAATCTTTAATGATTGGAAATCATTTAAGATGGTCGTTACACACGGAGGGAAACAGACGCAAGCCCATGTGGAGAAATCGCAGCGAAGGGCCACAAAATGGAAAGCAAAGCACACGCATACAGGGAAGGTGAAATGAACAGTCAGGGAAGGTGAAACGAACAGCCATCGGCAAATGAAATGAACCATCAGGGAAGGAAACAAGGTTTTCACGAGTTTAAATACGCCATTCAAAGAGGCCAGAAGGGGGTGGAAAACTGCTGCAAGTAGCGTTGCAGGTTTGAAGGCGATAAGGCCATTCTGGACCTAGTTGGGCTGTTTTTCTTCCGTAGACTGGTTTTTCTTCTTCATGGACATGGGTTGGAAATTGCGTGAGCAGAGTTGCAGACTTGAAGGCGATAAGGCCATTCTGGGCCTGTTTGAGTCGTTTTTCTTCCATGGACTGGTTTGGGAAAACCAAAAATTTTGCTATTGTAAAATGACACATTTTTAATGCGAAGTGTTCAAAAATTTGCATCTTGTGGGCAAGAAAGAAGGAGATTTTCTTTGCATGCTATGGATTTAATGTTTATTCTTTCATCTTTTCAGATTTCGAATTTATAGATAATGTTGATGCCATTTCTTTGGGTTACATTAGGCGAATATTTGAAATCTGAATTTTATTTCGTACCCTAGGAACCAAGCACTTAGCTTATCTGGATTGTGCTTGTTTGCAGGTCCAATAGGTTAGGTTGCATGCACGGAGACCTCACATCTTTGGTTTTGTCGAAATAGGATAGCATCATACCGAATGCATTTTATTTTCAGTTTCTGCATTTCATTTTTTATTTTCTGCATTTTATATTTTTCCAGAAGCTTTAACTTTTCAAGGCATTAAAATAAACATCTAAAAAATATCAAAATCCAAAAAACAATGAACAATCACTAAAGTTTCATGGTGAAATAAATCAACATTGCCCCTTGTTTACAGTTACTTGCAATCACTAAGGTGTTCCAAGCATTTAAATTGAATATCTTTATTTGAGATTACTAATACATATATGCAAATGCTAATACAACTGGAGACCTTGGAGAAGTTGTTTGTTTAACTTCTTTGCAAGAGGGGATTTGGAACCCAAATCCTAAAGGAGAGTGTACTTTCACAACTGGGTGAAAATACCACTCAACACCCTCCTTCACATTTAACTTCAAAGGTAGCATGGATTGTGAACATTCTAGAGATAATTATTTTAATGAATTGGACAATCTCTTTTTGATGGTCACCATCTCTAATGAAACCAAAGGCCCTTCAATATTTGCTAGCATACAACAAAAAAACATCCACATTCTCTACAATAATTCCTAAATCACTCTCTTCCTTTATCGATAGATTATGACTCTCTCCATGTCTAATTCTATATGTTCACATTCATCTGCATATTCATACATGCAACTACTATTATCATTGTAACTAATAGTAGTAACACTCTATATATATAACATCCAGACTTGTATATTTGCGTATTAATTTTTATAATATAGTATATGGCACTTTTTAATCGACTTTATGTTAGCTTTTGATATTATATATTTGAGGAAATGCAACCACAAGGATTAAAATACGTATGCACTATTAAATATATGATAATGACAATATAATAAGCAAATGAAACTCATAAGAACCTTCTAAAATAATTCATAAAACTATCATTAGTGAAAGCTCATAAAAATAGGAACTTCGTACAAAATATAGAGATCTCAAATGCTCCATGCTTCATACAAGTTGTACATTGTATCTATTATTTTACTCAATGCTATCTACCTTCTCTCTATTACAATATTTAACTCACTAACTTGTTACTCTTATAATAAGGTATATATATAATGATACATAACTCTTGGCCTTCCATATTCCTATGACTCATCATATTCCTATTTTGAAGGACTCATGTACATGTGGACACTATGTACATTTACATTATTGCACATTCTAATAATACTTGTGTATTTATTACATTGCATAAAGAAAATACTCAAACCCTAATCTAAGATAAACTCCTAATATAAATATGTAACCATGGTGGTACATTGGCATGTACCAAATAATGTAATATATTTTAACATCCCTTGTATTACGTTATTTGGATATTGAAGACTTTAGTCTTCAATATGGTAATTGTCTTATCTTCAATTTACTTTGCATTGTATGCCTCCTTGGTCATGTTTCTCTTCTTCCTTTTTATCTTCATTATTAGAGTTAGTCTTTGTGATTTCGTGAGCTATAATGCTATCTTTAGATTACTACAAGAATATTTTATCTTTACCTTTGTCCTTCTTATCATAAGTATTATTTAGTATATAATATTCTAAGAAATCGTTTAAAGCATCATGATAAGATCTTGAGTTAGAAGAAGTTGAAGTATCAATACCACATGAAGAGTGAAATGTCTTCTCTAAGAAAGATTCATTTGTTTTTTTTTTCATTAAATGGTTCAATCAATTACTTTTACTCAATATTTTCTTCTTTGTAATATTTTAATGTAAGTAATTTCATATATAATACACTCCCAATTTCTATAGGAATTATAATATCATATTTTCCATTATCAATTGCTTTGATGATTCTAGCACGTAGATAATATTCCAGAGTTTTGAAAAATTCTTCTTTGGCTTCACTATATATCAATTTTGAAGTAAGATTTAAGTTTCCTTTAGTCTTTGTCAATATATTCTTGATTTCAAATTTTTTATGATATTTCCATCTCCTTTATAATGATGTTTTCCATATTGTTATCCATTGAATTCTTTGAAGTAGACATCATTTTTCCTCCCTAATTTTGATTGATTAAGGGCACTTGTAAACCTTATATCTTCCTATATTTTAACTTCTAGATTCTAATTTGAATATGTGATTAAATACTAATTTTCAAATCTTCAAATCTGGTAGTATATCTTGTTTTCTTGATGTTTGAATAATGATCAAACAATAGTCAATTATCTATATGGAATTAATTTTAGATCCCTAGTATTTTGAATGTAAAAGATCAAAGTTGATGTAATATTTTCAATTCTTCAAGTTTTGTAGAATACCTTGTATCTCCCAAGTGTTTTGAATATACTACGGTCTTGAAAATTTACTTAGCTTTCTTAGTTTTCCTTTGGGTTGAATTCATTTTTATTTGTAATATTTTGATGATAATTTCAATATAATTTTCAACTTCTATTCGTCACCTTATTTATCCCCATTAATGAATAGAAATCTAAAGATATATTTGATGCAACTTCAATTGGTAAAAATTTCTATCTTCAACAAATTTAAGTTGGATTTCTTATGTCCCTTTAATTTGTATAAGAGACTAATATCAAAAATAATTTTCCAAATTTCAGGCAACTCTAGGTTGTGATTTTTATACCTTTCAATTTTTAATAGTATTCTTTCTAAATTTCAAGAATCTAAATTGGTGTTCAACTCCTTATAACTCCCTAATTGGAAAATTAGAAACAAAGGTATTTGGAAATTTAATATTTCAATTTTGGTGTAGAAGCCCTTATTCCTCAAAGTTTAAATATTTTACAAATGTTTCAATTCAATATGAATTTTAAGAATGAATATAGTAATCTCAAAATTCTTTTCAAAAAATATCTTACTTCAAATGTCTTTTAAGACCTTCAATACTTTTTCTGAGGCTATCACCTTATTTCTCCAATTAATCAAATAACCTTAAAAATAATTAATTACTCTTTATTTAAAAAATATTATTCCTTATATCTCATTAAAATTTGCAAATTATTAATTTAAATGTTTCTTACCTTATTGAATATGATGCTTAAAGCTTAACTTGTTCCTCTTTGACTATATGACCTGTGTTCTAAATATGTGCTCCTTGCATTTAATGCTTCTAGGTGCTTAGTCTTTTGAATCTTCAATATGTCTCCTTCTCCTCTACTTTGCAACACTTGTATACTATCCTTACATGCCTCACTTGATCATTCTTATTTATCCATTCAAGTTTTCTTGAAGTCATCTTCTCTTGGGCCTTCAAATTTTGCAGCTTCTCACTTATTATTCTCAAATATTCAATGAGATATTTCTTTGATATCTCCAATATTCCAAAAATGGAAATTTTGCTACTTCAAAAATTTGTAATAGGATATTTTCTGGTCCTCTATATTCAATTTTTAATATTCTATATTTGAAATCTCAAATTTCTTCAATGAGACCTCTTTCTTGGGTCTATTTCTTCTTGAGATAATTTCTACTTTCTTTAGTCTTTAATAGGAATATTAAATCTTCAATGAGGACTTCCTTCTTAGTTGTACTCAATATTTAATCTTTAATCTGCAAATTCTACAATGGTACCTTTTTTCTTAGACCTCCCAAAACTTCAATCTTTAACTTCTTGTTGTAGCTATTAGATCAATTCCAAAGAAGATATTCTTCCTAGCTATTTTAGAAATCTTCTCAAATTTCTTTGAGTCAACTTTTATCTACAATAATGTATTAGAAAATTATAATTCAAATTCTTCAAATCTAAAGAATAATAAATTTTACTAGTTGATTTACCAATCTTGTGGAATCAATGTTGAGTCCTAATCTTTACACATTTTTTTTTTTTGCAATTCTGTGGAAAGACTAGCCAGAAAGAAATTTTAGAAATTTTTAAAATGAGATTTTCCATAACCTCTAAATCTCTCTTGTGGCTCTCCCCATATCATATAAATCTACCTTGTGATTTTATACCATTGTTACATTTTGATGTTATGTAATTAAGTAAATGCATCCACAAGCACTAAAATAAGCATGCAAACTTAAATATATGATAATTGCAATATAATACGTAAGTGAAACTCATAAGAAAATTCTTAAATAACTCATAAAACTGCCATCAATGAAAGCTCGCAAAAATAGAAACTTCATAACAAATGTGGAGATCTCAAATACTCTTTGTTTCATACATGTTCTACATTGTATCTACTATTTTACTCAATGCTATCTACCTTATCTCTATTGCAATCTCTAACTCACTAACTTGTTACTACTATAATAAGGCACATAGATAATGATACATAACTCTTGGCCTTCCATATTCCTATGACTCTTCATCTTCCTATTCTTAAGAACTTGTGTGCATGTGGACACCATGCACATTTACATTATTGCACATTATAATACTTGTGAATTTATTACATTGCATAAAGTAAATACTCAAACCCTAAGCTAAGACAAACTCCTAATCTAAATATGTACCCATGGTAGTACATTGGTATGTACCAAATAATGTAATACATTCCAACAATTTTATAGAAGCCTATTATTTTATGTTGTTTTTGGTACTTTTATCCTTGGCCCCCAAATGCAATATTTTATTTATTTTTATTTATTTATTTGCTTATTTGCACTTATGATGAGCTTTTAAAAATGTGTCCATATGTAGTTATATCAAATATTAGTATGCACTAATTGTGTCCATGATATTTTTTTCCTTTTATTTATATAGGTAGTTCAAGTAAATTTCATTAGGAAATCTAGGAAACACAATATTTTATGTTAATTTTTACTTCTTCTCTTTGTGTTTTTTTGGGATGTTTCTTTGTTGTAAGTTAATTTTGTTATATTTTTTATAGATTTAAATCATAAAATTATATGTTGATATTTTTGGTAGTATGGTTGGTACATGTATTTTTGATAACTACTATTCCTATTTCTTTTATTATATACTTAAACAATATAAGAATCCCTATAGTCAAAACTATCACTTTTATCTTTTTTTTCCTTCAATTTGGACTATCATATTTTTCCTTGTAATTATTATCATTAAATATGTTTGGGATGTAATTACCTTAAAGAAAATAAAAATATACCAAGTAACATGTTTGGGATATAATCATCTAGATAATATTTTGAATTTAATTTTTCAATATAACAACTTTAATGCAAATTTCTATGCTAGTTTATCCAATATGGCTATGACTATGACATACAAGTACAATTTGTACAATAGTCATGAAATTCATGACCTTCTATAACACAAAGACAAAATTTATTTTTTTATTCTTTGTCTAGTTAAAATTAAATTATATTATATTAGATAAAATAAGAAGTTATCATCCTATTATGGAGTTTTTATGCTTACCCTTGGAAGATTTGTCACGTCACGAGAGACTCTAAAAATCAAAATCAGCACTGTGGATTCTGGATGATCCACCTCTTTAACCTAGGAATAGATTACCTTTGACAGATCTAGATAGACTAGATTGGGTAAGGAAACCTTAAACGATGGGTTCTTCTAATGGATTTGTATGATGCAAAGACCCACTAAGCTAGAAAAAATGTTCTTTTATGTTACCTTGGTATTTTAGTGACCAAACCTGTCAATAATGAAGCCTATTAAGACCAAACCGATGCCATGTCCATTGGGTAGTCATAGCAAGTTTTAAATGAAGTCAAAAAAAATGGAGGAAAGGAGAACTAGCTCATTTTAATCCATTATAATGATGTAATGTAATAAAAATGATTAAACTAGTAATAGAAGGCATTATTTATAGATTCTAATTATAGTAATACATGAATAAGCTAACACAAAACATTCATGCAAAATATGCCAAGGGAAGAGTTGAGATTTTTATTAATATAAAAGATGTTTACATAAGAAATATCAGCATATTGCTTGATCCTTATATGCTATTGCATTACAATAAACTCCTGGTTTTAATATTTAGAACAAGGGTTATCTTCTATCCATCCTAATTACAGTGATGTAAGAGCTCTCAACTCCAGTGCATTCCACAAGAAATAATCACAGCGAAGAACGCACCTCGAGCAATCCCTAGTGAATGACAAGAGAAAGGGTGTTAAGGAAGACATACAAAATAACACAGGGAGAATACGACTAAAATAGTAGATGAAGCTATACTTGGGATTTTCTATCTTAAAGGTTTTATAAAAATTCTCTAGCTGTAGTATCCTATTTCTTATAAAGCAGGCTCACTTGACTATTGTAACCAATTACTCTAGCTAAACGAATCCTATTATACTAAAAAATGAGATAGTTAAAAATGGACACGTAGCCCATGCTCTCTTCTCATGCACGTGGTGGTTGTGTATCTTATTCTGTACTACATTGTATTGGCAGAGTTTTGCCTGCTCCTATTGTGCCTCATCTACAATTTTCATCATGACCTCAAAAATTTTAGTCTTACTAGACAATTTGAAATATGGTGTCCTCAAATTTTTTTGGAGGGGTTTCCATGACCAGTGGGACCACCTTATCAACTAAAAACCCTCATTGTAACCTTAGTTGGTTACTATAATCACCAACGACCTCCAATTTTTTGTAAGGTCAGTTGACCATTCTCTATACCAGGCCCAAAGTTTGATTATTTCTAAGGTCCTTCTACATTTCATATTCAAAATCATCCCTAGTGTGTGAGACCTATAGAAGAGCGAGCTTACCAAAAATATTATTATTGTGATGGCCATATGGATTGTAGGCTTTCCAAGTGACTTCTAGGAAATAGTAGGTGTCCATGTTCTAGATAGTTCACAACACATCAAAGTGGTCAAGATATGTGTAGGGGCCCATTGAGCAGGGAATGAGTAACCACTTCACTGGTCCTTTATTACTTAGGTATCTAATCTTGACTTCTTTGGCCATCTGCCGAGTGATCTCCAAAATGACTATGGAAGTTGGGCAGTGCATTGAGAGTGCTTTTGGGGGCAACTTTGACTAGTATATTCTAATGTAGGAAAACCCCTTTACGTAGAAGTAATCACCCACTTATTCCTAGTGCAAAAAGTTCCTTACTCTTGCTCATATTCTATCTAGTAAATATCCACACAATCTAAATTGGACTATGGGGAGGACCTTTTCAAAGAAGGTTTTGTAACTGGAGCATCCTTATTGGATGCACAATAATTGGTCTTGTACAATTGGCATAGTCACTCATCATAGATAGGTCACCAAAGATTTATCCAATTGTGCTAAAACTAAATGAATGAAGAAATAATAATAGGATAATGGAGGTATCTCCTCCTTATAAGCCAATATGAACTTCTGTAATTGCTGCAACTCCTCATCTAAATTATCACTAATTATATCCTCCCATCAGTAGATAGGAGTCTTGTCAGTACTATTGCACTAGAGTATTAAAAACATCACCTCCTTCATAATTGGGTCTAGGTCCTTAACCCTAAATTCCATATTAATCATATCGACATAATCCTATACCTAGGGCCAAAGCAAGAACTTCCTAATAGGGAAATTGGATGGCTTGTTCCTCCATTTTTTTAGCAGACTTTGGGAGAACATAGTATTTAACATATAATTATCTTGGAATGCCAACGTCTGAATGTACACCACCATAGACGTAGTGGCTAATATAAAGACCTACCTAATTATATCGTCTGACACTCGATCCACTGCCTAGCCCTTGTAGTCCCTAATTGCTCGGCTCTTGGAGTCGTAGATGATAGTGAGCCATGACAGTAAATCTAAGGAGTGATACACCCTTGGGCATGTCCACCCACCCAGGTTTGTGTTCCACTTGTTGCATACCAGGATAGGCTAGGTGATATATCTGTATGCCCGCATGTAGAGACATCTCAGAAGCATTGGGTGGCACTAGTTATCCTCCTCAGTGGGGTAAAATACATAAATTATTATCCCCTCTACCTCCTTCTACTACTCTTCTGTGATGTCTCTATTTTAATTAGGTAAAATCGTAAAGGCCTTAGGGTCTTGCTCCCTTCCTATATTTTTTACAATGGGTTGTGCCCTTATAATTTTACCAATTATCTCCCTAATAATGGATTCTTCTGGAGCAGTTGAATTGGTGGATGCCATGGGAAAAAGCAGTGATACTGCAAAATTATCTACTTTATTTGCTCTACGCTCGACCTCGTTGATGAGCAATATTTGCATGCAGTAATGGCATAAAATAGGTTTGCCACATCCCTTATAAAGCATGTGTAATTAATTTTCTAGGTGGGCATCGTGCACTTTTTCATTTGATGAAGCTCTCTAGTTGGTTGGGCGTACCACGTCAACTATTACTTTATCAACCCAATGCACTAGTGAATAGGGAATTGTAGCTAAGGGTAGCAGATGGGACATGTGGTAGCTCTACACTGGATGGTTTTGGTTCAAATTTTATACACACCTCGTGAAGAATGAGCATAAAATACCGATAACACTTATACGAGATAAATCCCACTCACTTTAAGATCTTGCTGGATATCTAAGGTGTGAGTTACAGAGTTGGGTCGAATGTCTATTCACTCTTTTCCACTTTTGGAATAGTTTCAAGTGGACTGTCTGTTACCTTACAACGGGCTACGGGACTTCGATTCGATAATGTTCTTGGAGCTGGTTATCTTTGTGGATAATCAGATTTACAATCAGTTCTTTGATCTAGCTCTTTATACTTTAGCAAATTTTAATAAAAGACAAATTTAAAGAAAGATAAAAATGGATCATGTCACGGTGGAACAGAGAGAGTAGTGTAGGGCAGAAAGAGAAGTTTATCTAACTTAGCTGCAAAACCAAAACTACCAATTTTTAGTTATACCGGTTAGCTTCACAATAGAACAAATCAAAGAGGAAAGTGTCCGACTTTCTAAGATCACTTTCAACTAAGAGCATAAGACAAAGATGAAACAGGTCTAACAGAAAATTATAAACAGAAGGGAATTCGGTTAAAATTGGTATCTTTCACCAGCAGCCTAGCTTGCACAGTGAGGACATAGCAATTAGAACAGGCCTAAACCTTAAATCTGTAATTTTCCCTAACATACAATAAAGAAAATGAAGCCTAACAACATATCCAATCCTGGTAACATAGATCTACAACATAAATTAAATAAACCTTAATGAAACAAAAATAAAAGAAGATGAACTTATCATAATCTAAAAGAGATTAGGCTCCTGGCCATGCTATCACAGAAAAAGAAAAATCACACCAACTCTAAGTCCAGAACAAAGCTTTTCAAATCAGATTTGCAATAAATTGCTCAAATAGCCTTTTATTTCTAAGTCCCCACCTCCTGAAAAATACATTCATAAGAAGTATTTATAGACTCAGGACAAACCCTGATATTTTCAAAAATATCTTCTTCTCAAACCCTGAATCTTATCACCTCAAACTCTACTACCCGGGTTTTACAATATAAGGTCTTTTAAAATAGAATTTTGATAAAACTTAATCATTCTGCAAATCTCATTGCAGTTACTTGCCATAAATGGAGAAGGCAGAATTTGATATTATTTGCATCCACCTGTAACTGTGTGTAAATGTCTTCATTAATTCCCCTAGGAAATTTGGATGAGTCACCACTTCTTTGACATTTCATCTTCGCAAAGCCATCTTTGAGTTGAAAATCTCTGCACGCCATTACTTCTGCCATAAATTTTCATTAAATGCGTTCATCGGCAAATTTCGATAACCGTGTGTAGATATTTTAATTTTTCGATCAATTATCGACATATTCTATTAAATGGGCAGCTGCTTAGTCACCGTAAAGTCTCTTTGCGGCCAGATCTATAAAATCTGGATGAAACAGCAATTCTCGGCATCTCAAATTTTAATGTGACGGTCCTCGATTAATCTACGCTTAACTTTGTCTTTCTCGTCATTACTTTCGCCATCATGCAATTGTATCGCTTTCTGCAAAAAGACAAAACAAGGATTAGTACTTTAATTAAATCATATTAAAACCCTAACGCTCATTATCTTGTCGGCTTGGTTTATTTTGACATGTGTCACTACATCGCGACGCTTTCTATAAGCCGCTTTTCATTTTGCGTCCACCGTGGTCGTGAAATCGTGACATGTCATGATTTCGCAACATGTCACGAAATCGTGATCTGTTTCTGCCTTAGGCACCTTTTGTCCACCATGGCCGCGAAACCGCAACATGTCGCAATTTCGTGACATGTTGCGAAATCACGACCTATTTCTGCCTTAGGCAATTTTGTCCACCATGGCCGCGAAACTGCGACATGTCATGATTTTGCGACATGTCACAAAATCATGACCTGTTTCTACCTTAGGCGCATTTTGTCACCCATGGCCGTGAAACCGCGACATGTCATGAAATCGTGACCTGTTTTTGTCTTAGATGCCTTTTGTCCACCATGGCCGCGAAACTGTGACATGTCATGAAATCGCGACCTGTTTTTGCCTTAGGTGCCTTTTGTCCACCATGGCCATGAAACCGTGACATGTCGTGATTTCACGACATGTCACGAAATCGCGACCTATTTCTACCTTAGGTGCCTTTTGTCCCCCATGGCCGCGAAACCGCGACATGTCACGAAATCGTGACCTGTTTTTGTCTTAGGCGCCTTTTTTCCACCATGGCCGCGAAACCGTGACATGTCATGAAATCGCAACCTATTTTTTCCTTAGGTGCCTTTTGTCCACCATGGTCATGAAACCGAGACGTCACGATTTCACGACATGTCACGAAATCGCGACCTGTTTCTGCCTTAGGTGCCTTTTGTCCACCATGGCCGCGAAACCACGACATGTCACAATTTTGTGACATGTCATGAAATCATGACCTGTTTCTACCTTAGGCGCCTTTTTTCCACCATGGCCGCGAAACCGCGACATGTGATTTCGTGACATGTCACGAAATCGCGACTTTCTGCCTTAGGAACCTTTTGGCCACCATGGCCGCGAAACCACGACATGTCACAATTTCGTGACTTGTCACGAAATCGCGACCTGTCATGAAATCGCGACCTATTTTTGCCTTGGTCTTTTCTTCCAAAATATGTCACGATATCGCGATGTTTTCAACACTTGGTCTTTTCTTCCAAAATATGTTGCGATTTCGCTATGTTTTCCACAAGACTTGCTTTCATCAAAAATGTGTCACGATATCGCGACGTTTTCATCAAGTTTGGCTTCCAGCTCAAATGTGTCGCGATATCATGACATTTTCATCAAGTTTGGCTTCCGACTCAAATCTGTCACGATTTCGTGACCTTTCCAAAAATGGAAGGTGTCGCGATATCACGACTTTTCCAAAAATGGAAGGTGTCGCGATATCACGACTTTTCCAAAAATGGAAGGTGCCGCGATATCGCGACGTTTCCAGCATTCAACAAAATTTTCCCAAACCCGTCGCGATTTTGTGACCTTTCCAAAAATGGAAAGTGTCGCGATATCGCGACTTTTTCAAAAATGAAAAGTGTCGCGATATCGTGACTTTTCCAAAAATGAAAAGTGTCGCGATATCGCAACTTTTCCAAAAATGGAAGTGTCATGATTTCACGACGTTTCCACTACTTAGCAAAATTTTTAAAAATTGTAGGTTGACTCTAATGAATTCATCTATCTGTATTCTGCATTTTTTCATATCAGTGAAAGATTTTCTTTACTCATAAATGATTCTAACATTTGAAAAATGAATTCTAAAATAAATCAAGGCCAGATGCAAGCCTACTTGGATATTTTAATACAATAAAAACTTAAAGAAGAAAGAGGCAAGCAAAAATTTGGAATTAGAACCTAAAAAACATCAAGAGGGTCCTTACTGCAAAATGAAAACTCAATATTTTCAAAGGATGGAAATTTATTTTTCAATGGGGGTGTGTTGCTTCTCAACAAATGGCGATATCTACGGGTAAAATAGTAGCATTATTTTAGAACCCAGGACTCTAGTTTCAAAACAACATAGACCATGTACCATGCCTTGCCACAAATATTCTTCAAAATAATTTAACTACTACCTGATAGTTGTTAAAATTTTCCAAGGACATACTAGATTGAATCACTTAAGGAAGATTTTTGATGTGCAATTATAAGCGTATAAAACTTTCTTCAAGAATGACTGGGCCTTCGAATGTTGTACTCTGGATTGATCAACTTTTCTAGAAAGGGGAAACCGAGTTGTGAAAGGGGAAATTGAGTAGGGCTCTATTTACTAGTTTAGCCTTTTACAGCCCCGACAGAGTTACTCTTTAGATTTACATGACCCTGATCCACAACTGTGAAGTAGTATCTACCATTTGGTAAAAGAAAACATCTTTTGAAGCCTTGGCTACCTCTTTCATCACATAACTTTGTCCTTCCCTTTATATATATATATATATATATGGAAATAACAGAGAGCCATTTTTATGTTGTCTTGCTCAACTTTCACCTTCTCTCTCTCTCCTTTGAAATATACTGAAACCTGAAAAGCCTTAAAAAAAGAACAACAATTTTTTTTAATATTTCATCAATCTGGAACTGCTTCAGCCTGGGTGCTGATAACCTCTATGGATACTCAAATAATTTCACGAATCAAAGTCCCCTCTTATGACCAACTTTTCTTGGATTCCCTAGGAGTTTCTCCAGCCAAATAGTATAGCAGTTTATTTATAATTAAAATAACTATGGCAAGCAAGACACAAAATCCAATCATCTTTCTATTGTTGTTCTAAATAACAAAATAATTTCACTATTCAGTTAAAGCAGACTATCTCTCAATTAGAATAATGAATGCTGGATTTTGAACTCAGAATAAAACAATTTTTAGAAGGCTGACTTTTTCTTTGATGTTCAGGCAAAACTTAAAAAACAGAATTTTAAAAACAAAATAACACTGTACAGATCCCAAAGGATAAAACACAAACCTTTAAAAAAAAATAAAAAAAAATAACACTATACAGACCCCAAAGGATAAAACACAGATCTTTAAAATAAAATAAAATTGTATAGACCCCAAAGGATAAAACACAGACCTTTAAAATAAAATAAAACAAAATAACACTGTACAGACCCCAAAGGATAAAACACAGACCTTTAAAATAAAATAAAATAAAATAGAACTACTTTAAAGCTTATTTACAATGTATACACATGTTACAACTTCTTTGTGATTCATTCAAACGATATATTGGATGGAACAGCTGAGAAATAATGCTTTAGGTATTGACCGTTAACAGGGAGGTTCAGAAAATTACCATCAAGGTCTTGTAAATGAAATGCGTTATTACCTAGAATCTCAAAAATCTGGTATGGCCCTATCCATAGTGGCTGCAACTTTGTATGCTTACCCTTCTTTTCATGGGCCTTGTCCCATAGAAGCACCAGGTCTGCAAGTCTGAAAGCTTTCACTTTGGCTCTCTTGTCAAACCAGCGCTTGACGGTTTCTTGGTGCCGACTGAAATGTTTCAGGGCTTGGAGTCATTCATCTTGTAAATTAGTTAGATCTAAAACACGAGCCTCTGCATCTGCTTGATCCTCAAAATAGTCTAAAATAAATTGATAAGTAGGTAATTTTAGAGAGATGGGAACAATGGGCTGAGTACCATACAACAAAGCAAATGGGGAAGTCTTAAGAGCCACCTTATATCTTATCTGGTCAGCCCAAAGTGCATATTTCAATAATTTATGCCATTGTCTGGGTTTTTTTTGCTGTAGATTTCTTAATGGCATTCATTAAATTCTTATTCGTGGACTCAGCTAGTCCATTACCTTGGGGATAGTAGTTGGATGAAAATCTGATAACTATCCCCATCTGGTATGCCCATTCTGTAAACTCTAATGATTGAAATGCTGGTCCATTATCGCACACCAAATTCAAAGGAACCCCAAACCTGGTTATGACACTTGACTCTAGAAATTTGACCACTTCATGAGTTGTACTTCTCATGGTGGCTACTGCTTCGACCCATCTTGTGCAGTAATCAGTAGCTGTTAGAACATACTTATGCCCTGCTGAAGAATTTGGGTTAATCACTCCCACAAAATCAAGTCCCCATTGCATAAAAGGTTTATTTATTACAATAGGCTACAATGGTAGAGCTCGATTGGCCTCTTTGGATGCAAAAGTTTGGCATTGATGGCAAGTTCTCACATGTTGATGCGCATCTTTAAACAATGTAGGCCAGTAATAGCTTACTCTCAATATTTTATGCGTAGTGGCAGATCCTGAGGAATGCCCTACCCCTAACTTTTCATGAAAACTGGACATCACCTCATTGACTTCACTCTGAAAAATGCATCTTAAGAAAATGCCAGCATAATTCTCTCTATACAAGTTGCCTCCTTTGAGGAGATAATGAGCAGCTTTCAGTTTTAGTGCTCTCCTTTGGGTTCTGTTCAAGTGAGATGGACAAATTCCAAATTGCAGCAGATGAATAATATCTCCATACCAGTCATCGAATACAGAATTCAACTAATTAATTTCTTCTTGTACAGGTATTTCAGTAATGTGTTGAGACAAACCAAGTCCTCTGATTAATTTTGCAGGTTGAATCTTTAAGTCATATTCCTACAGTCTTGTAACCCAATTACCTCTTAGTTCACCCAATTCGTCTTGGCTTAATAGGTATTTAACAGCTGGGTCAGGAACTATAGCATGAACTCTGCTTCTTAGTATGTAGTACCTAAACTTATTAACTGCTCTCACCAAGGCATAGGCTTATTTATCTAAGCGAGAATATTTTAGATCAGCCCTCTTTAAATTGGTACTCTTGAAAGCAATTGGATGCTCCCCAGTTTCTCTTCGTTGGGTTAGAACTGCAGCAAGTGTGTGTTCAGAAGAAAAAGTGTACAAGTAAAAATCTGTACTGAAATTTGGGCTCACCAAAACTGGAGCTTGCTTGATGGCAGTCTTGATTTCTTGGAATGTTGTTTTAGCTTCTATTGTCTAGGCAATCTAAGCAGTTTCCTTTAGCATATCATTCAGTGGCTTGACTATTTCTGCAAAACCAAAGATGAACTTCATGACAAAGTTAATTTTCCCAAAAAAGGATCTTAACTCTTTCTTAGAGTTGGGAAATGGGATGTCGGATATGGCTTCAACTCTGTCAGGATCCACGAAAATGCCATCTTTGGTGATCAAGTGCCCAAGGAGCTTTCTTTTCGTTACACCAAAAACGCACTTCTTCGGATTCAAAGAAATGTCGAACTCCCTACATTTGTTGAAAACAGACTCCAAGTGTTTTATGTGATCAAACCGATATTTAGAGAAAACTGTTAAGTCATCCATGTAAACAACAATGCACTTACCCATAAGGCCTTTGAAAGCATGATCCATCGCACATTGAAAAGTTGCTCCGACATTAATCAATCCAAACGACATTCTTTTGTAGGCAAAAGTTCCCCACTTGGTTGTGAAGGCAGTTTTCATCTTGTCTTCCCTTTCAACCAATATCTGATTATATCCTGAAAAATCGTCTAGGAAAGACATCATTTCCGAACCATTGACAATATGTAACACCTCATCCATGGAAGGCAGAGGATAATTATCTTTCTCAGATGCCTTGTTTAAGTTTTTAAAATCCACACACAAGAGGATCTCTCCATTTTTCTTTCTGACTGGCACCAAATTGGCCACCTAAGTAGAATTCCTAACGGGAAAAATAATGGTGGCACTCAATAATTTTTCTACCTCCTTCTGGATGAGGGGTTCTAGTAGAGCATTGACATGCCTCTATTTTTGCCGAAAAGGTTTGCAAAATTCTTTTAAAAGTATAATATGAGTGTAAACTTTCGGATAAAAAACCTTTAAGTCTTTGTAAGACCAGGCCATAACATCCTTGGACCTATGAAGAAAATCAATCATACTTCTTTTTATTTTTGGGTCACAAGTTTTAGCCAACTTGAGGTGCTTGGGATGTTCTTTAGTCCCCACGTTCAGGTTCTCAGTCTCACTATTTTTTATGCCCATAGAATCCTCAGAATTCACCTTTTGCTTGATTTGGTCAACATCAAAGAGCCGCTCCAGTTCTACCATCCCTTTTGGAATTATGTTATCTTTCAACCTTATTATTCCCCTTTCATCATCTAACTACTCCAACAGAGTATCCCTTTGTCCATCATCGATTATAGAATTTTCAAACGCTTTGGTACTCTGTAAAAAATTTATAATCTGCTGGTCATCAGAGAAAACTTGAAAATTATCCACATTATTTGGGACCGAAGGACAAGGGACTAACTTGATAGAAAAATTGTTCCATTTGAATTCTTCCAGTGGTTTTAGACTTGCGGCTGATGAAGCCAAGACATCTACATGTGAATTATGCTCTCTAGGTATGTGCATTAAATTAAAAGCATCAAAATATTCCACGAGATCCCAGGCTCGGTGTTTGTATCCTTTTAAATAATATGCTTTACACTGGAATTTACCTTTAACTTGATTAACCACCAACTCTGAATCTGTAAAAACTCAGATATTTCTTACACCTTTGTCCAGAGCAAATTTCAATCCTAATACTAGTGCTTCGTATTCCGCTAAATTATTTGTACAAGGGAACTGTAGGTGATAAGACATAAAATATGTCTGATTCTTAGGCCCTTTAAGGACTGCCCTCGTACCAGAACCCTGTTTAGATTTAGCCCCATCCACATGAAGCGTCCAAACTTCATTACTATGAATAGGATGAGCTTTACTAAACTTCTCATTTTGTCCCGTTGTTAAATTATACACTCCAATATCTACATCAGCAATATTTATAGTCTTATTCTCTACATTATATTCAGTGATCATATGTTTGTATCTGGGTTCTCTTTCAACCCTTAATTGGTTTGCCACTCCTTTCCACGGCAACCACATGTGTGAAAAGTCAGTTGCCAAGTATCCATTCAAATATTTTGACCAATCCTGCTCGGCATCCCGTACCCCATATGAATATCCCCTCCGTTTCAATTATGTGTTGTGCCCTTGGTTCGGATGCTAGCCGGATATGGATATTCAAGTTCACCTACTACTTTAACCTCCGATTTGTCCAATTGGACAACTCTTCTTCGACTTCATTGGGATCAAACCCACGTTGCAATGGAAGGCATAACATTAGTTGAAGCACTCGAATCTACCATACAGTTGTGTAAGTTTTTCCCAAAAATACGAACAGTTGCAAAGGTTTTTCTACCTTTGTTAAATGAATTTCACAGATATATGCAATGCAGAATCGAAAAGACGAAATCAAAAGAATATGTAATACGAAATATAGTAAACGAATGGAACGAATCAAGGCCACTTAAGGTGGGCACACCCTTGCGCAGAGGCAGATGAAAAATATAAAAGATATAAGATGATGAATCCAATAAACTATTGGATCAGTATATATATTAATTAATAAACTTTTGGAAGCGTCGGCTGTCTATGTTTGGACTGCAACATGACTCCCCTCCTCGGAAAGCTTTGTCCTCAAAGCTGGAAATGACTGGAATATACTTTCAGGTTCCCATGTGGCATCCTCCTCTGATAAATCTTGCCATTTAATGAGAAATTCGTGAATCGACGTGATCTCGGCTTTTGGATTCTATGTTGTAGTATATCTTCCGGTTGGAGATGTATGCGCCCTTCCTCATCAAGCACCGGTAATTCTGATTGACTTTGTACTTTCTGACCAATTACTTTTTTGAGACATGAAACATGAAATACCGGGTGTATTCGTGAAGATGTAGGTAGCTCTAATTGATAGGCTACTTCTCCAATGCGGCGCACAATTTTGTAAGGACCATAGAATCGTGGGGCCAACTTCTGGCTGGACTTTATCTTTAATGAGGATTGTTTGTAAGGTTGCAACTTTAGGAACACCCAATCTCCTATATTAAAAGTTCTCTCTGATCGGTGCAAGTCTTGTTGTTGTTTCATACGATTCTGTGCTTGGACTAAATTCTCTTTGAGGATGGTGAGCGTAGATCGCCTTTGTTGGAACCAATCATCCACTTTGGCTACTTTGGATGATCCCTGTATGTAATCTGCTACTTTTGGAGGTTTGGTGCCATACAATGCTTCAAATGGAGACATCTTAATTGAGTAATGGTAAGAAGTGTTGTACCACCATTCTGCCAATGCTAACCAATGGCTCCATTGGTATTGTTTATCTTGAGCAAAACATCTTAAGTACGTACCCAAACATTTGTTAACTACTTTTGTTTGACCATCTGTCTGTGGATGGTAGGCTGAAGACATGTTCAATTTGGTACCACTAAGTCGAAATAATTCCCGCCAAAAGTTACTAGTGAAGATGGGATCTCTATCACTTACAATATTTTTTGGCATACCATGTAATTTGAAAATTGAATCCATAAATACCTTTGCCACCTTGCTTGCGGAAAATGGATGTTGTAAAGCCTGAAAGTGAGCGTATTTGGATAACCGGTCTACGACGACGAAGATTACTGTCCTGCCTTCTGACTTTGGAAGACCCTCAATAAAATCCATGGATATATGTTCCCACTGTCGATCAGGGATGGGTAATGGTTGTAACAATCCTGGTGATTTGACTGTTTCTCCTTTATTGCGCTGGCAAACTTCACATTCTGCTACCCATTGTTTGACTTCTGCTTTTAATCCCTTCCAGCAAAATGATTGTTTGACTCGTAAATATGTCTTCAAAAATCTTGAATGTCCTGCTGATGGAGAGGCGTGTGATTCGTCGAGGATCTTTGATTTGAGTTCTGAATTGTGTGGAATATAAATGCGGTTTTTCTTCCGGAGGATTTCATCTTCATAAGAGAACAAAGGGTATTTAGAAGATCCTATAGATAATTCTTGAATTATCTGAACAGTTTCGCTATTGGACAACCATTCATCTTGTAATTGATGCACCCATTGGGAGCAAGGACCTGAAATAGCGTTAATGATTACTTCATCTTCATATTTCCTGGACAGTGCATCGACAACTATGTTTTCCTTCCCTTTCTTGTATTCGATAACAAAATCATAGCCCAACAGTTTGGTTAACCACTTATTTTGTTCCGGATATGAAAACCTTTGCTCAAGAAAATGTTTGAGACTACTATGATCTGTTTTTATAATGAAGCGACTACTGATTAGGTAGTGTCTCCATTTTTCTACCGCGTGCAGGATAGCCAACATTTCTTTTTCGTATGTTGATCTTCCCAAATTTTTTCCTGAAAGCTGTTTACTTTCAAATGCCAATGGATGACCTTCTTGCATGAGTATAGCCCCAATTCCTGTTCCTGATGCATCACATTCGATAATGAATGGTTTGTGAAAATTGGGAGTTGCTAATACTGGAGTTGTGCACATGGCCTTCTTAAGAGATTCAAAAGCTAGAGTAGCCTCTTCTGACCAACGAAAGGCATCCTTTTTTGTAAGTGCTGTGAGAGGTGCTGCAATCTTACCATAATTTTGTACAAACTTGCGATAGTAGCCCGTGAGACCCAAAAAACCACGAAGTTTCTTGATGGTTTTAGGTAAAGGCCATTCTTGAATTGCCTTAATCTTATTGGGATCCACTTTGACGCCCTCATGTGAAACTATATGACCAAGATACTCGACTTCTTGAACACCAAATGAACATTTGGAACGTTTAACAAATAATTTTTCTTTGTGTAGAATGTGAAGGGCTTTATCCACATGATGTAAATGGTCCGTCCATGTTTTGTTGTATATGAGAATATCATCAAAAAAAACTAACACAAACTTACGGAGGAGTGGGCGAAACACTTGGTTCATGAGACTTTGGAATGTGGATGGTGCATTAGTGAGACCAAAAGGCATGACCAAAAATTCGTAATGACCTTCATGAGTACGAAAGGCCGTTTTGGGAATATCTTCTTCTCTAACACGGATTTGGTGAAAGCCAGAGCGAAGGTCTAATTTTGTAAAAAATTTTGCCCCATGCAACTCATCTAATAGGTCATCTATGACAGGGATAGGAAATTTGTCCTTGATAGTGAGTTTATTGAGAGAACGAAAGTCAGGACACATACGCCAAGAGTTATCTTTTCGTCTAGCCAGGACTACAGGTGAGGAATAAGGACTAGTGTTTGTGACGAATGACTCCATGATCCAACAAATCCTGAATGATCTGTTCGATTTCTGTCTTTTGTGGTTGAGGATAGCGATAAGGACGACTGTTAGGTGGGACACTCCCTGGTATCAAATGGATGGCATGATCATGAGATCGTTTAGGTGGTAATCCTTGAGGTTCTTGGAAAACCTCTTCGTAATGTGTTATAAGATCTTGTAACTCAGGTGCAATAATATCCGAATTTTCTGAAGATTGTTTTTCCAAACAATTAATTTGAGCTATAAAACCATATCCACCCTTTTTTAACATCTTCTCCATACTATGAGAGCTCACCATTTGTGATGGAGGAGTAGTAATGCCTTGTAAGCGAATGACTCGTCCATTTTCCTTCCATTCCACAAATAATTTTTTGAAGTTGAAACTAACTGTGTCTAATGTTTCCAACCATTCAACACCCAAAATGACATCAGAGTTCCCTAAATTCATGACAAAAAGGGATCCTAACCGGGTATAAGTTCCCATATTTATGGAAACTTGAGATGTGCGACCAACACATTGTGCGTTCACCCCATTGGCCACTAGAACCTGGAATTTGTCTTTGTTGGAAGAGTTAATGAATAAATTCAAAGCTTTTGCTGTTTTGATGTCGATAAAATTGTGGGTGCTACCAGAATCAATTAGCACATTCACCTTTTTCTGGTGGAGAAATCCTGGTACCTTGATGGTATGGTGGGCGGTTAAACCCATGAGAGCATGCACTGAAATTGCCATTGTATCCTCTTCTTTTTCGTCTATAGTACACGGTAGGTCTTCCGGCATAGGTTCTTCTGATTGGTAAGGTTCATCTTCTTCTCCTTCACAATGATCACCTTCAATATGAAAGTTTTGTTTTTGGGCACAAGCTTGTTCCCTGGGGTGATGAGTGCGACATTTATAGCAAAAATATCTTGATGGTTGATCATTTCTACGAAAGGAATTGTTGCGATATGAGGGATGACTATATGTTTCCAGCTGTGCAGACAACTGATGTCTCTTCTCGGCCAACTTGGCTATTCTTATACAACTGTTTAACAAGGTTGGATCGTGCATGTCTACCTCCACTCGAATACTTTCTTTCAAACCATTGCGAAAGGCACCTACCACTGTGTCGGGACTAAGGTCTGAAGTGTATGGTAGTAAACTGGTAAACTCCGAAACGAATTCACTAACTGACCCTTTTTGTTTAAGAGATAACAATCTTACTGTGTAGGATGATGTAGCTCCGTCGTCAAATCTTTCTAAAAAAGAGGTAGTGAATTTTCTCCAAGTAATAATAGCTTCATTCTCTCGTTTAAACCATACAAACCATTGGTAGGCCTCAGTGCCTAATTTTGATGCAGCGAAAGGAACTCTATCAATTTCCTTAATTTGATATAAGTCAAGGATGCCTTCCATTTTGGCTAACCAACCACGAGGATCATGACCTTCAAAAGTGGGCATATCAATTCGTGGAAAATTAATATTAGGGCCTCTTGGTTGGTGATAACCCGTGTCCCTTTCTTGATTTTGGTTATACCGCTGTCTTTGATAGGGATCCTTGTAATTATCCGAATCACCCAGTTTTTGTTCCCAATCATCATTAGGATCGATAGTTTCTTCATTCCGTTGGGCATGGGAGTGATTTTGGGGATTAGTATTGGGATTAGGTTGTTTTTGTGTTTTCACAAGGTCTTTTAGGAGGGTACCCATTTCGTGTATACCCTCGAGTATGCATCGAAGAGACTCCCTATCAAAAATGGCTGAGTTACTTGAGTTTCCTTGCGTGATGTTTTCGTGAGTTGGGGAGGGATTATTAGCCATAGGATCTACTAGTGGATGGTGTGGATTATAACTACCAATTTTAAAAGGAGAAGGAGAATTTTTAGTACCTGGGCTGCGATTAGGTCTTCTTGTGTTGTTATTGGTCATTTTCGAGCTTGATAATCGACCGTCAGCACCTTTTGTCCACTGTTTGCTCATGCACTTGTTAACATAACTTGCTTGGAATTCCGCTTCAACTATCGCAAAGTTTGGTTGACGTTAGCAAAAATTGTGGGTTTCGCTTCAACTGTCGCTCCAACTGCGACGCGGATTTGAATTTTGCTGGCTCACCTCCTTAACCACAACTTTTGACGACTTCAGCGACTATTGACAACTTTTAGCAACTTTTGACGACTTTTAGCAAGACCTACGTGACACGAGCAACTTTGACACGTGAGACACCTGCGATGACACGAAACCCAAACCGACATAGAACTGAACAGAAGACGGATGACGCGATGCAATTAATGATGCATGACTCCCAATACAGATGCTAGACCAACCGATGCACGACCCTCAAGACCGATGTGAGATCGACAGTGAATGGAACGGACACGACCCCCAAGACCGATGCGAGACCGACAGAGAATGGAACGGACAATCAACAGATGATGTGACAGCCCCCCCAATGACAGACGACCGACTGAAAAATGCGACGAAAGGGACCGACAATACATGAGGGACACGAAGATGCGAACAAGGACTAACAGACCAACGCGAAACGCGACGACGGATGACAGACTACCACGCGTGGAGAAACCAGAAGTGTGACCGTAGTCACGTTGAAGAAGGGGTGATAGTTTATTTTTAAATGTTTCCCCAAACAAAGCACTGCAAATGTGGGATAAAAAAACTGCCGAAAATTAATAAAAACTTCGGAGCTGACGTCAGCGCTTAATTAAAATGAAAAAACCTTAGGTAACGGCAATAATGAAACCGAAACATGAATTCTGATTGGTTCGATTTGCGAGAGGAATGCCAGGTATAAAACGCCTATTTTTTGCGAAGGATTTGTGACGAAAAAGATTACAGTAGCCGTCTGCGGCTGCTGCGTTGGCTGAGAATACGACGAAATGTGCTTGCGGTTGGCGACGCGGACAGCAACGAAAATGCCACAGCGAGTGGCTGTAACGCCCGCGGAGTGCTTCGAGATGTCGGGAGTGCGATGGGACCAGTTTGCGGAAGGCGGCGATGCTCCAGAATCGAATGACGACTGATACCACTTGCAAAGGTTTTTCTACCTTTGTTAAATGAATTTCATAGATATATGCAATGCAGAATCGAAAAGACGAAATCAAAAGAATATGTAATACGGAATATAGTAAATGAATGGAACGAATCAAGGCCACTTAAGGTGGGCACACCCTTGCACAGAGGCAGATGAAAAATATAAAAAGATAAGATGATGAATCCAATAAACTATTGGATCAGTATATATATTAATTAATAAACTTTTGGAAGCGTCGGATGTCTATGTTTGGACTGCAACAACAGTCAGTAGAAAAGGCAGAACTTCAATCTTCTCTTTATACATGGCTACATTCGCATTTGCCATATTATTTCCCCTATCCAAATATTTTGTAGTAGGCCCAGAGTATGTTTTAATCAAGTTGTCCCTCTGTTCTGAAATTTGGGCCAACTCATGAAGAGTGATGTTGGCTTTGATCTTCTTCATGTCCTCCACTATGTTATATCCCTTATTGAGTGGAGGGACAAAAGCATCTGGTCCCCTTGGATTTCCTCCCTTGGGTGGAGATGGATTATTGCTTGAAGATGGATCTGGAGGAACATTGTGAGAGTTATTCGGAGGGGTAGATGTAGTGTTGGGCTCTGGATTTCTGTTTCTGAGGTTGTAGTTGTCCCTCCTATATTGTTGAAAAGCCTGCACCTCATCCATAGGCATTTCAACTACATTCTCAAATTCCTTCGAGAAAGTGAAAGAATCCAAGACCATAGCTGCACTGTGGCTGGGCCATTCGTATTTCTTTTATGTTAGGGAGAAATAAAATCCCCAGACAAAGCTTCAAAGGTGTTACAAAATTCCAAACAATCCAACTCCCTGTGCTGAGAAGTAGCATGTATCCTGCACCAGTTAGGCAAAGCCAAATCACAAATATTTACATCATGACCTTTACCTTTGTAATCCTTATTGGGTTTGTATGGGGGCCGAGTGAATCTGTTCTGCTGATAGGAATACCTGTTTGAGTTCTCCCTAGTAGAAACCTACCTTTTAAAACTCAAAAAATCATTGGCCAACTTTTGGATTATTTTTTATACTTCTTCAACTCTTACATTATCAGCTTCTTTACCTGGGTTCTATACATTTTCAGCAGGTGTTACAACTAATGGATTTCCTGATTGTGGAGTCTGACATACTGGAAACATCATCTAATGTGGTATGGGATTGAAAATAGGGGCAACTTGTGTGACTAAAGGAATTTGATGAGCATTTAAAGGTTGGGGTCCCAACTGTCTTTCTAGAACCAAAGCTTCTTTGTAAGCCTCTTTTAAATTGGTAATAGAGGGATCTATTTTCAAGAAAATAGAAGTCATTGGATCCAGATAATTCCTCAAAATATCTAATGCCAGGTCTACATTCGACACATAATAACCAGTCAGTCTACCATAAGCCTTCTAAAATCTGACATTGTAAGATCTGACAGATTCATTTATTTCTCTTTTAATACCAGAAAACTGTTGATATAATACACTGGGATCTATTACGTCACCAAAATGTGATACAAAAACCTTTTCCAAGTCATTCCAACTGGTAATAGAATCATTAGTGAGATTTAAAAACCAGTCGTAAGCTCCCTCATAGAGAGTGAACGAGAACAATCTGCAAGCCACATCTTCATGCTGTACATTTAACAATTTCAGAGCATTCTTGAATGCTACTAAATGTTCTTCTGTTGTCCTAGTTCCATCATGTTTATATCTGGGAAGATACCTCTCAAGATTTTTGGGCAGGTCATGGGCTGCACCTAGGATATTTAAGGTAGTGGAACCTAACCAGTTTGCCATTATTACTTGATTGACAATGATATTTTTAGTTGCAGTTGGAGCAACTACAAGTGGTGACAAAACTATTTCAGACAAGGACTTCGCCCTTTTGAGGCTGCTTCTTCTGGGAGTTTCTAACTCAGGCACAAGGAGCTCTCCAGCTCTGGAGTGGGACCTTGTTATTCTATAATTAGAATCCAGCTTTTCACCAGCACTTACAACCTTACAATACTTAACAGACTACTGAACTTGAGGTCCTTTTTTTCTAGCAATTTTAAATATTGGTGTTGAGTTCCGTTGTTTAGGCAAAAACTCGAATAAACAAGCTTTAAAAGGCCGAGGAATAGGGAAAAGGATTCAAAAGATAAAATACCAGACTCTGCACAGACAACTTACAATACTGAACAGAGTTTAGTGGGCCCTCCTTCTAGTGCCAATTTTAAATTTTGGTTCAAATTTTATACACACCCTATGAAGAATGAGCATAAAATACCGATAACACTTATATGGGATAAATCCCACTGACTTTAGGATCTTGCTGGATATCCAACGTGTGAGTTACAGAGTTGGGTCGAATGTCTATTCACTCTTTTCCACTTCCGGAATAGTTTCAAGTGGACTGTCTGTTACCTTACAATGGGATCGGGACTTCAGTTCAGTAATGTTCTTGGAGCTGGTTATCTTTGTGGATAATCAGATTTACAATCAGTTCTTTGATCTAGCTCTTTATACTTTAGTAGATTTAAATAAAAGACAAATTTAAAGAAAGATAAAAATGGATCATTTCATGGTGGAACAGAGAGAGTAGGGTAGGGTAGAAAGAGAAGTTTATCTAACTTAGCTGCAAAACCAAAACTGTCAATTTTTAGTTATATCGGTTAGCTTCACAATAGAACAAATTAAAGAGGAAAGTGTCCAGCTTTCTAAGATCACTTTCAACTAAGAGCATAAGACAAAGATGAAATAGGTCTAACAGAAAATTATAAACAGAAGGGAAGTCGATTAAAATTGGTATCTTTCACCAGTAGCCTAGCTCGCACAGTGAGGATAGAGCAATTAGAACAATCCTGAACCTTAAATATGTAATTTTACCTAACATACAATAAAGAAAATGAAGCCTAACAGCATATCCAATCCTGGTAACATAGATCTACAACATAAATTAAATAAACCTTAATGAAACGAAAACAGAAAAAGATGAACTTATCATAATCTAAAAGAGATTAGGCTCCTGGCCATGCTATCACAAAAAAAGAAAAATCACACCAAATCTAAGTCCGGAACAAAGCTTTTCAAATCAGATTTGCAAGAAATTGCTCAAATAGCCTTTTATTTCTAAGTCTTCGCCTCTTGGAAATTACATTCATAAGAAGTATTTATAGACTCAGGACAAACCCTGATCTTTTCAAAAATATCTTCTTCTCAAACCCTAAATCTTATCACCTCAAACTCTACTACCTGGGTTTTACAATATAAGGTCTTTTAAAATAAAATTTTGATAAAACTTAATCATTCTGCAAATCTCATTGAAGTTACTTGCCATAAATGGAGAAGGCAAAATTTGATATTATTTGCATCCACGTATAACTGTGTGTAAATGTCTTCATTAATTCCCTTGGGAAATTTGGATGAGTCACTACTTCTATGACATTTCATCTTCACAAAGCCATCTCCGAGTTGAAAATCTCTACACGCCATTACTTTTGCCATAAATTTTCATTAAATGTGTCCATCGGCAAATTCCGGTAACCGTGTGTAGATATTTTCATTTTTCGATCAATTGTCAACATATTCTATTAAATGGGCAGCTGCTTAGTCACCGTAAAGTCTCTTTGCGGCCAGATCCGTAAAATCTAGATGAAACATCAATTCTCGGCATCTCAAATTTTAATGTGACGGTCCTCAATTAATCTGCGCTTCATTGTCTTTCTCGTCATTACTTCCACCATCATGCAATTGTATCACTTTCTGCAAAAAGACAAAACAAGGATTAGTACTTTAATTAAATTAGATTAAAACCCTAACGCTCATTATCTTATCGGCTTGGTTTATTTTGACACGTGTCACTACATCGCAACGCTTTCTGTAAGCCGCTTTTCATTTTGCATCCACCATGGCCACAAAATCCAACATGTCATGATTTCGCGACATGTTGCAAAATCGTGACCTGTTTCTGCCTTAGGC
Organism: Wollemia nobilis; assembly: GCA_028583015.1. Classification (NCBI taxonomy): domain Eukaryota; kingdom Viridiplantae; phylum Streptophyta; class Pinopsida; order Araucariales; family Araucariaceae; genus Wollemia; species Wollemia nobilis. The sequence continues at coordinate 2,857,567 of JAQPPZ010017116.1, read as the reverse complement.
GCCTTTTGTGCACCATGGCCATGAAACTGCGACATGTCGCGATTTTGTGACATGTCGCAAAATCACAACCTATTTCTGTCTTAGGCGATTTTGTCCACCATGGCCGCGAAACCGCGACATGTCACGATTTCGTGACATGTCGTGAAATCATGACCTGTTTCTACCTTAGGCGCCTTTTGTCCCCCATGGCTGCGAAACCGCGACATGTCGCGATTTCACGACATGTCACGAAATTGTGACCTATTTCTGCCTTAGGCGCCTTTTGTCCACCATGGCCGCGAAATCGCGACATGTCACGATTTCGCGACATGTCGCGAAATCGCAACCTATTTCTGCCTTAGGCACTTTTATTCACCATGGCCGCGAAACTGCGACATGTCACGATTTCGTGACATGTTGCAAAATCATGACCTATTTCTGCCTTAGGCACCTTTTTTCCACCATGGCCGTGAAATCGCGAGCGTCATGTCACAAAATCGTGACCTGTTTCTGCCTTAGGCACCTTTTGTCCACCATGGCCGCGAAACCATGACATGTCACGATTTTGTGACATGTCGTGAAATCGTGACCTGTTTTTGCCTTAGGCGCCTTTTGTCCACCATGGCCACAAAACCGCGACATGTCACGATTTTGCGACATGTCGTGAAATCGTGACCTATTCTGCCTTGGTCTTTTCTTCCAAAATATGTCGTGATATCGCGATGTTTTCAACACTTGGTCTTTTCTTCCAAAATATGTCATGATTTCGCTACGTTTTCCACAAGACTTGCTTTCATCCAAAATGTGTCGCGATATCGTGACGTTTTCATCAAGTTTGGCTTTCGACTCAAATCTATCACGATTTTGTGACCTTTCCAAAAATGGAAGGTGTCGCGATATCGTGACTTTTCAAAAAATGGAAGGTGTCGTGATATCGCGACGTTTCCAGAATTCAACAAAATTTTCCCAGACCCGTCGCGATTTCATGACCTTTCCAAAAATGAAAAGTGTAGCGATATCGCTACTTTTCCAAAAATGGAAGTGTCGCGATTTCGTGACGTTTCCAGTACTTAGCAAAATTTCTAGAAATTGTAGGTTGACTCTAATGAATTCATCTATCTGTATTCTACATTTTTTCATATCAGTGAAAGATTTTCTTTACTCAGAAATGATTCTAACATTTGAAAAATGAATTCTAAAATAAATTAAGGCTAGATGCAAGCCTACTTGTATATTTTAATACAAGCAAAACTTAAAGAAGAAAGAGGCAAGCAAAAATTTGGAATTAGAACCTGAAAAACATCAAGAGGTTCCTTACTGCAAAATGAAAACTCAATATTTTCAAAGGATGGAAATTCATTTTTCAGTGGGGGTGTGTTGCTTCTCAATAGATGGGATGAGACATAGTAGGTAGGGTGCACGTGTGGAGTGTGCTAGATTTAATACTTGTGTGTGCTACATTGGGGAGTGGAGCGCATGGCTTCCAAGGTGAGTGCACAGGTTTGTACACCTACTCAATATTTTATACGCACCAAGGGAGTGGAGCGCGTGGGACTCAATGGGGCACACATGTTGTGCACCTTCAACAAATTTTGTGTGCTATGCTATAGTTGAGTGCACAACCTGAAGATGGGCACACAACTTGTACGCCTAACTTGGACTCTTGTGTGCCCCAATGGAATGGGTGCATAGACTTTGATTGGGAAGCACAAGCCTGTGCGCCCTGGCGGAGGTCGTAGACTCCACTTCGGGAGTGGAGCACACTAGTGAGGAGAGGATCACAAAACTTGTGCATCCCAAGGCTTTGCATGTGCTCCAAGGTCCTGGAGCATACATCAAGTTTCGAGATGTGCATGAATATGTGCACCCCTCGGGTCAATTGGTTCACTCTATCAGAGTGGAGTGCACAATGTGGGGTTGGGCACACAAATATGTGTTCCCATGGAGTAGGGTTATGCATAAGAGGTAGGACCCGAAAGGTACTTGTAAAAAAATGGCTAATCTATTTCGAAAACCCGACGAATCCTGGCAAACTGCATGTATGATGACATGGCGAATTACCTCAAATTTTCAAAAAAAATTAGTAAAAAATGGTGAAATTCAAAGTTCTGATCGGACCAGGTGAGAAAGGAGTTTGGCGACGTAAGACATTTTCCAAATCTTAATCCGAGATCGGACCGGATGCATAATATGATCCGATTACATACCTGATAGTATTATGCATCCAGTTATGGACCAGATGCATAATATAATCCGATTACGAACCGAATGCATAATATGATTCGACCACGGACCGGATGCATAATATGATCCGATTCATAACCGGATGCATAATATGATTCGATTTGTAATCGGATTATATTATGCATTCGATATGTAATCGGATGCATAATATGATCTGGTTCATAATTAGATCATATTATGCATCTAGTTATAGACCAGATCATATTATGCATCTGGTTACGAATCGGATGCATGATACTATCCGATCATGATCGGATGCACATTTTGGTCCGACCGCCTACCGAATGCATACAATAATCTGGCTATCGATCGGTAGCATAAAATGATCCAGCTATCGATCGGATGCATATTATGATCCGATCTTCGATCGGATGTATAATCTTCCTCGGTTTTGAGGATACATAGATCGATCACCAAGGGCATAATTTGACCCAAAATGGAGAATAGAATCCGATACTACATTGTATCGGATGGAGAAAGGTTCATCTACCATGTGTCACACATTCAATCAACAACATCGCATGTCCAATACGATGTTGCCACATGTCAACCCTATTTCTCAATCTATAAAAGGGCATCAACTATCATTTTTTCCATTTCCTTTCTACGTCTACTACAACTAGAGCTAACCTTTCTGATCAACCTTTCTATTTTGATTCCCAATCCTTTTTCTTCGACTTCCAACTTCTTGCGATGGATACCTCTTCCACAATCATACCAAAATTCAAGAATTTTTTATGCACTTTGATTTTAGATCTGATAACAACTCCAGGGATGAACTTTTAGTGGATCAATAACGTAGGTTTATCAAACCTCATTTCCATGCCACAATTCAGAATAGATAAAGTTCTCCTACAAAATATTATATCTGGTTATGACCACAACATGGCTATAGTGAACCTTAAAGTACGAAATAGAAATCTGGTAATCAACATCACCCCTGGAGATATTCACAGATTGATAGGTCTTCCATTCATTGGTTTTACTCAAGTGTCGATGAGGTTGCAACTTTCTCCAGATGACAAAGCACACCTCGAAAGAAATTATGGTCTTTCATCAGAATATTTGGCAGGTATAAATCTTGTTAATTATATTTTATTAATTTTCAATGTTTCAAATTTGTAAATTGACATCTAATTTTTTTTATGCAGCTTCTGCCACCAAATCAAAAAGAGGTTTATCAATCAATGATGTGAACCATCAAACTTTGAAGGCCATTATCAAATTTTTCTAGGCCAGACTTATTCTGATGGGAAGACCAAAAATTCTATTTTGGGCACTTGCTTATATTGTTAAGTCTGAGAAAAATCAAAAGTTTGATTGGTGCACTTATATTTCGGATCGAATCAGGTCCGAGTTGCACACGGTCCAATAGGCAACCAGCAAGACTCAACCCATTGTGGGCACTGTAAATTTTCTTTTAGCTTTATATTTTGAGTGTTTTCATAATTTGTTGACTACTCCTATACCAACTGTAGTGCATGCAACACTACAGTCTATTGCCATGTCAACAGAGGAATTGAAGGTAATAACTACATCATTGTCCTTGACATACTATTTTATAGTTTAGCACATTCCCTTTTTAATTTTTCTTTTCATCTATATGTAGGAGAAGGCAGACAATACAAGGAGTAAATAGATTGCTGCCACTAGGGGTCACAGGCTAGAACAAACAGGTGATTCTGAAGACACGGGCTCTGAAGCAACACTTGGTCCTATGCAGAGGTCACACAAACGTTCCAAGAAAGCAGCTACTCCTAGGGTTTCTCGTACACCTAGGTATGCACAAAATGTGCAAGCCGAATGTAGTGTGGCCAACCCCTCCCCCAATGCAGGACAATTGCAATGCATTTCATCATCTTCAGGTAAATCTATGTGTAGTTAATTTAAATTAAGATCTTTTTTATTTTAAGAAAAATTCTAACAAAATGTTTTTGACTATTTTTAGTTGATTCTCATGTTCAAGTAGTAACATCACAAGTTAGAGGGCATATGCCACCACCACCTCCACATGCATCACACTCACCGGTTTCACCACTTCCACCCAATCAGCAATAGGCACAGTCATAACCTCCGACAATGCCTATGCGAGGGCAAGTCGGTGTTGGAAAATGATTGTTTTCACAGAGATCACAGGGCACTACACGAAGTTCTGGGCATGGGTTTTCACACCCACAGAGATCACACATGCCAACAACAAGTTCTGGGTATGGATGGTCTCAATTTACATTTTCTACAAATTCACAGGCACCAGAATGTTCTGGACAGGGATTGGATGATATTCCACTTGATGAGGATTTCATGTTGCAGGGCAACATTGTAGGCTTCAAGGCAACATATGTGCTTAAAGATATAGCACAAGAAGAAGAAGCCCCTACAGTTGAGCAGACATCAGTACCACCCGCTCAAGGAGACAACCCTCATCCTCAGGGTCCTCAAACTGAGGATGATGTTGTCAATTTTAATGAAAATGTTTCATTGGCTGAAAGTACCGAGTCAACAATTAAGGAGTTTGTGTTGAAATATTTGTAGGAGTTGAAAGAATGGGAATATCGAGCAAAGGTCCTTATTAGGGAAATTAATGCCCGATATAAAAATTATGAAAAAAGGGAATCTATTTATTCTTTGGTCAAATATGAACCTAAAAAGCTTGATGGCCTGCTAAAACAGGCTACATCAGGAATAGTTAAATCCGATTTTACTTATGATGATGATGTGTTAAATGTTGTTGTTGGTAGATTGGAGAATGTTAATGTTGAAGCCCAAGCATTTTACAACCAATGGGCTTCTGATAAGGACAGGGTTGCAGTTGTTGAGGCTGCAAAAGAATTGGCTGAGGTAAAAAAGTTATATGTATTTCAATTTTCTATTGCATTTAAATTTTTATATTTCTTGAAAATTTGTAATAATTTCAATATATCCCTTTTGAATTAAGTTTTCAATTTGTTTTTGCAGTCAAATTTTGAAAATTTGAAAACATAGGTTAAGAGCATGGATGTCAATATTCATACAACAAAGACATGTTTGATGAAATCAATGGAAATGAAAAAAAATGCAGGCAAAGGTTTCAGAAAACAATCGTTTAAAAAAATACATCAAAGAGAAGTTGCAAGAAGATCCAGATAAGGTGCTTGAGAAAATGAAAGAAACACTTCCAACAATACTTGAAGATCCAAACAAAGAAGAAGCAACATGTGTGTCAAGTATTGTGAAAGTACATGACAACCTTGTTAGAGTTGGAGCACTTGCAGAAGAGAGTGTCACAGAAGCTGATAAAGGAAAAGAAACGACAACTCCAACCACTAGTGAAGCATCCAAGCACCAATCAAATGATTGAAAATGTTGAAAATATTTTTAAAAGACTGCAATATAATTTGAGTTTGAAATTGGTATGTAATATTTGAGACTTGAGTTGGAAAATGTTTTTAAAAGACTACAATATTTAATTTATGTTTGAAAATGTTATGTGATATTTGGGTTTAAAAATGTTTGAACGATGTAATATATTTCTTTTTGAACTAGTTAATATGAAATTTTTTGTTTGAAAATGTTATGTAATTTTTGTTTGAAAATGTTATGTAATATTTGAGTTTGAACTAGTAAAATATTGCAATATCTAATTTGGGATTGAAAATGTTATGTAATATTTGAGTTTGAAAATGTTATGTAATATTTGAGTTTGAAAATGTTATGTAATTTTTGTTTGAAAATGTTGTGTAATATTGGGGTTTAAAAATGTTTGAACGATGTAATATATTTCTTTTTGAACTAGTTAATATGAAATTTTCTGTTTGAAAATGTTATGTAATATTTGAGTTTGAAAATGTTATGTAATATTTGAGTTTGAAAATGTTATGTAATATTTGAGTTTGAACTAGTAAAAGACTGCAATATCTAATTTGGGTTTGAAAATGTTATGTAATATTTGAGTTTGAAAATGTTATGTAATATTTGGGTTTAAAATTGTTTGAACGATGTAATATATTTCTTTTTGAACTAGTTACTATGAAATTTTTTGTTTGAAAATGTAATGTAATTTCTGTTTGAATTTTTTAAAAATATTGCAATATCTAATTTGGGTTTGAAAATGTTATGTAATATTGGAGTTTGAAAATATTATGTAATATATGGGTTTATCATTGTCAATGAAATGAGAGTTGAGAAATTTGCTATCAAATCAATTCGTGTTTATCATTGTCAATGAAATGAGAGTTGAGACACTAAGACATAAACATACAATTTTACAATCTACAAAAATGATATAAGCCATGTAATTTTAAAACAATATAAATCTAGAATAATATTGAGAAATTTGCTATCAAATCAATTCGTGTTTATCATTGTCAATGAAATGAGAGTTGAGACACTAAGACATAAACATACAATTTTACAATCTACAAAAATGATATAAGCCATGTAATTTTAAAACAATATAAATCTGGAATAATATTGAGAAATATGCTATCAAATCAATTCGTGTTTATCATTGTCAATGAAATGAGAGTTGAGACACTAAGACATAAACATACAATTTTACAATCTACAAAAATGATATAAGCCATGTAATTTTAAAACAATAATGTGATTTAAAACAACAATTCTATGAAATCATATAAATCTAGAATAATATTGAGAAATCTGCTATCAAATCAATTCATGTTTATCATTGTCAATGAAATGAGAGTTGAGACACTAAGACATAAACATACAATTTTACAATCTACAAAAATGATATAAGCCATGTAATTTTACAACAATAATGTGATTTAAAACAACAATTCTTTGAAATCATATAAATCTGGAACAATATTGAGAAATCTGCTATCAAATCAATTCGTGTTTATCATTGTCAATGAAATCATGGAAAATTATCACTATGGAAGCTGAAACATATCAGCTTGTCCAGAATCATTATGAAGCATAGCAAAAATCTATGTCTCCACCATCTGATCATTGAAAGCATCAACATCATCGTTATCGATCGTATTCGACGTTCCTCTTCTGTCTACCAAGGAACTCCAGTGTTCCAATGCTCTATCATATGAAAATGTATCCAATTGATATGAAGACACATAAATTCTTAAACAATTTTCTAAATTCTTGTCGAGTCTGTTACGAAGTTTAGATTTAACAAAAGAAAGTGCACTGAAAACTCTTTCATCTTCGACTGACCCCAAAATCATTGTTTCACATAATTCATATAAATGAAAGTATTCACTTATTGTATCTTTTAAGATTGTGCTTGGATACAATTTTTGCCACAAACGTGCAGTGGAACCAATCTCATGGACACTTGTCATAAGTGATGTCTGCACTACCATTGTTCTTCCAAAATGCGATGATTGTTCTTTCAAAAGATCATTGCTGAGTATACCTTTAATTTCAACACCATTGACTTCCACACTCTTACTAAAATGGTCAATGAGGTTACCCATATATTTAATAAACAACTCATTTGCAGAATTGTATTCAGTACAAGGTCCCCAAAACATGGGGTTAACCACACCCATGGACTCGAGCAACTCATCTCTCTGAAACCGTTCTCTTATCTCACCTATCAAATATTTTGCTATGTTTGACAAATTACTCTTTGTTTTCTGTATTACAACATGAAATCTATTGTGTGTTATAGGAACTTCTTCAAAATCTTCCACAACTATACTTGATTGCCTTTCAAAACAATAAACATGTATCATATTTTCATGAACATTAATACAAATATGATCATTGATGTCAAACTTCAAGAAGCTTTTTGGATTGTTCACGTTTATCAATGTATTCCAACTATCAAATACAGGTTATGTAAAATCAGCATTAGACACATATAATGTATCAAGAAGCACGCATATTTGTTTTCTCATCCTCATAAAATCAATGATATAGATGGATCTCTCTTGTGCAAGATTAATTAATCTGTTCATTTCTTTTAACATTGGAAGAATACCACATAAGGTCAAAAGTGTTTCCAAGTCAGTCAAATGGAACAACATATCTTTTGCCTTATCAACTATTCTACGATTTGCATGCATAAACCCAGTCAATGATTGATATTCTGCCAAAACTATCTAAGCTGGTTGATACAATGAAATCCATCTTGTATCCACATATTTTAACAATTTTTTCCTTCTGTAACTCCTAGTGCAAATTATTGAAACTCTACAAATATTTTGGGACTTAATGAGAAATAAGAATGAATATCACGAATAAGGTTTTCTACTTTAGCAACATTTGAAAATGTGCTCACAATTTTATATGCAAGATTAACTCTATGAGCCATACAGTGAATGGGGATCATATATTAACTTAACCTATGACCTTGCATAATAGCAGCTCCATCAACTCCAATACAAATTAACTTTGTTGCTATGTCTATATCATTCATTCCCACAATATTCTTTAAACTTTTCACAACAACATTATAAATGTTTTCTGCATTTGAACTTTCCAACATCTTATGTAATCCCAACAAAATAGGCCTTCTTATATGATTTTGAAATGTGTACACATGCATGCAAATCCAAGATGTGTTATCCACAATGGTTACCTCATCAATAGAAAGTGAAATGAATTTGGCAAGTTTTACTTGCTCCCTTAGGTCTTCTTTCTCAACCAAAGATAAACATTTTACCATTTCCCAACCACTTCGGTCTGACCAATGAGAACTAGGAAGGTTTTGCACATTTAAAAAAGGCGTAATAGCTGCTTATAATCAACAAAATCGGACATTGGTCTACCTTTCTTGAGAATATTGTAAACAATGACAAACTGCATACTTTTTGAAGCTAAAATAGTCTTCTGTATTTTATGAAATTGGGCTCCAATTGTTCCACCTTTCTCAACAAGAGATTGTTGTTGCTTTAAGTGATTGTCATATTCTATAGCATATCTTAAATGCATACATTCTGATGCATCCTTCCACTTAACTTCTTTACTAACTTCACCATTACTTTTTATAACTTTTACATAAGATTTGCCAACATGTTTTTCAATTGTATCAATCTTGTTTTGAAGCCTATGATCCTTACCAAGTCTCCAACTGCAAATTTTGCATCTACATTCTTTTTCATCGATTTGGTTATCCTCAGTCATGACAGGCTCTAGCCAGGGAAATATTTCTACCCATTCTTTCCTAAATCCCCTTCCAAGTATCCAGAGAGACGCTTTTCTTTTTTTGGAATTTTTGGTTGAAGATTCAAATGAAGCTCGTAATGATTTTGATTTATCACTTTCATTTTCAATTGTGATGTCATTTTGCGTGTTGTCTTCAAGTGTTTGTTGGATGTCATTTTCAACGGGATTTTCAATAAAAGGCATCTCTTGTTGGGGAATATCTTCAAGTGGAGGCATATCAGGATCGATAGGGTATTCTGCATAGTAGCATACCATAATATTTTTTATCATTCTTGGATAAAAAAATTTACAAAAAATATTCAAATCGTCAATCAAGCACATACTGGGAAGACAAAAATCATTTGTACCTTGAATTTGCATGGATGTCATTGGCTCGTTGCATTTCGAAGTCTGGCTAAAATATTTGAGGATACTCTTTTCAATAGAAGATTTGGTGCCCTTCTTTCCATCACTGGGTGACATTTTACTTGTTACAAAAAATAAAATGTTAGAGAGGGTGTACTTTCTGGAGGCCTTAAGATAATATTGTAAATAGAATAAACAATTTTTTGGGTGGTAGATTATACATACTTTTTTCTTGCCATTCTTTATAGTGATTTTATCAGTTTATGCCACTGGTTCATTTTCTGGTGAAAGCACTTTAACTGGGAAAAAGAGCATCAATATGTCTTTAGAGAACCAAAGCATTTACTCATGTATAATCTTAGCAAGGAAAAAATATCTAAATTGAAACTAAGAATCAAAGAGTTTTAAACCATTCAGAACATGGCAAAATAGAGAAAAACATGGGAATAGAGCAATGACATTCCAGATGTAGAAGAGGGCTTCGATATTGGTGTGGACATGATTGAAAAATCATTAAATAAAGAAAAACATGCAGAACCTGGCAAAATAACATGCAAAACATGGAAAAATAAAGAAAAACATGGCAAGTAGAGTAGTGATAGAGAACCTGGTGTGAAAAGAGGTCCACTGCGATCCAGGATCCGGTTAAAAAATGTTTTGGTTGTAGAACTGGTTTCGATTGAATGTAAGATATGATCTAGGTAAAAAGTAGACCCGCCCGATTGAACGATAGGTTTTGGCTGTAGAAGTGGTTTCATCTGGTTGTAGAGGAGGTTCCTACTATAGAAGTTGTTTCATCCGGTTGCATAATTGGATACGGTCGATCGTAGAGATATAACCTTAATTCACTCTATCTACATAAACATAGATCATAGATGATGGGGACTTATTTAGCAAGGAAAACATGTAACCTTAATTCACGCTATCTAAACACATCTCACAAAATGGACCATAATTTGATGAGATATCTAAAAATGATATTTGAGATTTGAGTTTACCGGTTAAAAATGTTTCGGTTGCAGAGCTTTGTTCCATCCGGGTGCACGACAGGTTTCGGCTGAATTTTGGTTTCGTCCGGGTGCACGACAGGTTTTAGCTGAATAGTGGTTCCACTCGGGTGCACGATAGGTTTCGGCTGAATAGTGGTTCCACCTAGGTGCACGACAGGTTTTAGCTGAATAGTGTTTTCATTCGGGTGCACGATAGGTTTCGACTGAAAAGTGGTTCGAGACGGTTGCAGAACAGGTTTCGGTTGCAGATGTGGTTCCGTCCGGTTGCATAACAGGATCCGGATGTTAAAGTTGTCCTTCCGGTTGCAGTAATGGTTCGGGAATCCGGTAGGTTGTAGAAATGGTTTCGTCTGGTTGCAGAATTGGATACGACCGGTCGTAGAAAATGAAATATTTATCGGGTATAGAACAAGGTCTGAAAATGAAAAATGTATACCTAGGGTGTTAATTATATATAGAGGTATACTTGGCGAGTTTTGCGGGATAATTTATAAATTTTAAAATTTTAGGGCGAAGAGGGAACTTTATTTAGGTGGGATTACTTGCGAATTTTTCAAAATATTCATGATACTCTCATCAAAGGATGGCTAACCGACACCTTCGCCACTATGCATAACCCTTCCATGGGGACTTTGTGCAATCCATTGGAGTGGAGTGCATGGTCTTCTTCGGGATGCATAGGTTGTGTACCCTTCCTTGGTTTATGTGTGCTCCATCTATTTGGAGCGCGCAGGCTTCATGAGGGGGCACACAACCTTGTGCACCCTATTGGAATGTTGCATGCTAGACATCCCCATGGAATGTGTGGCCTTATGGTTGGGTGCACGACATGTGCTTCCCTAGGGGATATTGTGTGCCACATTCCCCAATGGATTGCATGGGCTAGAGTTGGGCATACAAAGGTGTGTGCCTAGTAGGGTCCTTGTGCACTCCACTATTGTAGCATGTAAGCTCATATTGGGATGCATAGCTTGTGTGCCTAGGGGAATTTTAGTGTGCTCCATTGAAATGGAGCACACAAGGCTAGATTGGGGTGCACCACCTTGTGCGCCCCATGGGGAGATGCAAGTTAGGCTCCCAAAAGGGGGACTATCCTTTTGGGAGTCAACACATCCTATGTAGATATACAACATTAATATTATTATTATATTTAATAAAATTATTAAATACAAATATCCACATTAATGGAAGGGTTATGCATAACAACTATTTATAACCAAATTATATAAAATTAGGATTTCCAAAATTTGATATTGGCTAATTTTGGGACCTTTCACTAGGGTCTATTCACTCAAAATTTTTGGGGTGCAATTTTTTTGGGGGTCGGCTCGCACAACCATGATAAATATATATATTTTATTTTAATTTGCCAACTACTTTTACCAAAATGTCCGGATATTTTACCTATAAATTATAGGTAATTTTAATTTTCCTGCCAACTTCACCACTGATACCACAAGTATATATGCCTAACATGGTAGTGAAAGCCATACACTCGAGAAAAGTGTGCAAGACTAAGAAATCTATAATTGTGAAAGAAGATAAGCAACAAAAAGAAACCTTTGGAGACTATGATGGTAGCCTAACAAAGGCTACCATCCCCATGAAAGGATGGTAGGCACCAAAGGCTACTAGTGCCTTCTTATATTATAATTTTTGGTGGAAAGAAAATAAAATTCGTCATGCCTCCTACATGAATTTGGCTAGGATTCACTTGGGTTTTGAAACTAATTTGTCATTCATTTATAATTAGATTTTGGGTCTGACCCCTTATGCATAACCCTGATTAATGGTCAATTTCAAATTTGTGTATCACATAAATATCTAAATATGAGAAATAGTAGGATCAATTATCTCTAGAACTTATAATCTCAACATTACTTCATCACATTGATGATAATACCTTACCTATAACCCAAAGAAACTAGTCCAATTTTAACAAAATTTTAGCTAAATAAATGTGACCTGCTACATTCTTTTGAGTTGTTATGATCTAATGAAATTTGAGTCAAGAGATTTTTTAATTTTATTTAAAATCTAGTATTAGTGTGGAATATAATTCCACCATTGGAATATGCTGCTAAGAATAATCTCTAGAAGAACATTCATCACAATAATCAACTTTATAATCAAGAGATTCGACTATTATTTTCACAAGAGAAAAGCTTTTACTAAACTTTTAATTAGAAATTTTATATTTTTGTTTATTATGGGTTGTCAAATTATATCAAATGATAAAAATTTGATTCTTAATAAGTCTAAAATTTATGATAAACATAATAAAAATATTTAGGAAGAATAATCAATTCATTTCATTAAGATTTATTTATTAAGGATATTATATTCACCATTATGCCTCATGAAAATATAACCATTATAGACAATGAGGAGGATGAGAAGAAGAAGTAATACAAAGAATTTGAGGATATGGAGAAATATCTAAAAAGAAAGATGCATAGAAGCTCAAGGAGTAAAACTTAAAGAAAGGGAGGAGGGTTAGAAAAAATATTTGAAGGGTCAAAACCCAAAAATCTACATGTAATGTCTCTATTGCATTGACATATCATGAATATCCACCCTCTTGTATCCCTCACATAAAATAATATTGTAAATGCTTTATGCCAGATGCATTTTCTAATTTACTAGACTTAAGTCCACTAACATCAAGGATTAACTAAAATAGGAGAAAGTTTTGGTCATAACCAATAAGAACAATCTAGAAGAAGAGGCATATTTAAAATATATTAGAATGGAGTAAAGAGTTAAAAATTTCATGAGAAAAATCATGCAACCTATGAATGCAAAGTAGGATGTCATCTCTATCCTATGTGAGGATGGTGTTGCTATTACATCTACATATCTTGATGGTGGTAGAAACATTTTTGGTGAACATTGTGGGTACAATTGTTATTGTAGAATAAAATGCCACACATTGGATGAATGGTGGAGGAAAACCACCAAAAATAGTGAAAATCCACCACCTTAGCCACTATGTGAGGTTATGTCTCCCTACACACCCATATCATAAAATGCACTCATTGCTTGAAATGATAGTCTATGAACCCACATCTATAGCAAAATGTGCTATGTGATAGAGGTGATACTCAACAACAAGATACAAATCTCTTTGATGGAAGATTTAAGGTTTTTTAGAGCCATTTAGAGGTTTTTTTTTAAATTCATCCTTGATGAAGGTAAGATTTTAGATAGATGGTGTTGCAAGTAATGGTATCAATATAAAAATACCAAAAAAGAGTAGACACCAAATAGTGGAAATAAATCATCTCATAAGGTCATTGCTAAAGCAAAATAATGGTCTTGCTTGCATGTTGGTCAAATATCTACCTAAAATACAAAACATACATTTATGCACCCTAGAAATGGCCAACATTAAAATTTCGAAGAAGAGAAATGTCCTTCAAGCAAATCTCTAGAGAGGCATGGCTCCCTTGCTAATCCTACACTGGATTTAAGCTTAGAGTTATAGGAAAGAAATGGGAAACTGTGGAAAGAAATGGGAAATATGGCTAGTAGTTGAATGATGTAGGATGGGAAAAGAATAGCAGTAGAAATTCAAATCAAGTGTGGCAACATATAACATAAATAAAGGCAAATAAACCACTTACGACTTGCATATATAACTTTCAAAAATACATTCCAGTATTCACTCCCCCACCAACAGTTTGTAAATCTAGATGCATAATTTAAACTTAACAAATAATGGACATGAATGTAAATAGAAATGATAGACAGAAAGAAATCACACACAAAATCATTCAAGGAACTAGAAGCCAAGTATCCTTATATTTATACAAAAAACTCAAGGTGTTTTTTTGAAGAATGTCTATCCTCTATTGTTACATGAAAATATCTAGTATTTATAGAGGATTTCACCTCTTTCATTTAATACATATAAATACAAAATGTCCTTGGATCAAGAACCATCAAAAGGAATTTCCTCAAAAATCTTCCTATGAGGAGCAGTGATCTAGCTTTGCTGGTGAGATTCCTAGGAAATTATTGAACTTGGACATCGGTGCATTGGGATGCATCAGAATTGGAGGAAAATAGGAACCTTGGTCATTGAATTTGCGTCACTATTTAAACATAGAAATTTACATTCACCAAGAAAGTCCACTGGATATTAAAGTTATTTTGAAAAGGGATGAAACCGATGGATGGTACTTTGAAAATAGTCAAAATCCTTCCTTGGCATTTAATATTGCATATATTTAGCTGTAATTTGGTCTCAAAACTACTAACTTGGCTTAAAATTTTAAATTTCACCACCCCCTGGTCCTTCCCAAAAAATATGCATGATGAATCTTCTTGAAAAGTCCCCTTGTTTAAAATTAACTTCGCTAAAAATAGAGTGACAAGCCCTTTTGGAGCAAGACCAGGCAATAATGTACTATCCAAAGTTCTTCTACTTCTTTTCCATTCATGCCTTCATGAGGAGTATGCACCTTCTATTGCACTCTAAAAGTTTTTTTTTTGTTGTTTCATCCCAATAAGAGGTGGATGGGATTTTTGCCTCTCACCTAGGGTGAAAGCTCCTTTCACCATCCCATTGAAATTACTACAAATAGCTTACACTTTCAGAATTTGAAACCTATGTTTATCCCAAGGAGAGGTGCATGGGATTTTCACCTCTAACTTGGGGTGAAAGTGCAACTTTATCTACTTTACCAAGGAGGGATCCATGACGCGTTTCTTTTCCTTTTGCGCTGCACTTTCACTCCAATGAGAGGTGCCTGGGAGTTGCACCTCTCACAAGAGGTGAAAACATATTTGAATTTTCAACCTCTTTTTTGATATTTTCATTCATTCATTTCCTCTGGGGTGAAAACACATTTTAAATCTCTTTGTTTTTCATCTCAACACTAGGCCCCACATGCGCCTCTCGAAATATATGCTTTCACCCCTTAAAAGGGGTGAAAGATATTTTCACCTTGATATGGGGTGAACTCACCCTTTTACCTTTTCCTTGGTTATTTGATTATGGGTCCATAAGTTTTTCCTTTTTAAAATGTGGTTTCACCCGAATGAGGTGTGAAAAGGCTTTTCACCCCTTTTTTGGGATGAAAGTTACTTTGAATTTTCAACCTCCTTTGACATTTTACTTTGGTTTTCTGTGCCTTCCATTTTAAATTATATTCACCTCATAATGAGACGAATGGGTATTTCGCCCCTCATTTGGACCAAACACACCCTTGACTACTTTTTTGTCCCGCAAAGTTACCCTTGCAAATTTTATGAAAATAAAGATGTTTTTCCCCAAGGAGGAGTGACAAAGATCTTCACCTCTCACTTGGGGTGAAAATACCTTATTATTTTTAAAAAATTTGCGTGCCATGACTTCCATTCTTCAAACCTATTTCAGGGGGCCTCCATTAAAATGGATTACAACATATTGCCTTAAAACATGGTAAAATTATTTTCAATATTTTTTTAATTATAGGCACTTTCATTTCGAATCATGTTTGCCAAAAACTTTTTAACTGTATTATTTTTTCCTATTTTTTTAGACATGATATTAACAATAATTTTACCTTAAATCCCACTATTTTGCAACACAATATCCATGAAAATTAAAGAGAGAGGATTAAAATCAGAATTAATCAGCACAATATATAAATGGAGAGAAAGCATGAACATTATTCATTATAATTTGCCATTTTTACAACAAAAATTGTTCAACAAAATTTCATCCAAATTTTATTGTGGCATGATGTCAAAATTGCCAATATTTTTTGTGGCTCTTGGGGTATCCATATCACATGGATGCAAGAGACCCTAGGCCTTTATCCATTGGGCTCTCAATGGTTCTCCTTATACCTTTTTCTATACCTACTCTACTGCTTCCTTCTTCACTGCTGCCTACTCCTCTGCTATGTGTTCCTCCTATTTTGTCAAAATGGCACAAGTGACCTCATAAATTGCAATTATTTCATCCCAAGCATCTATGGTGAACAAGGTAAGCTAATTGAATCATATATGTATCACAAAGACCTTATGTGCTTCATGCTAATGTGCTTGGATTGTTGAGCCAATTTAAACAAAGAGGACCCCATACGTATGAGCATTTCTATAAGTGGTAAAACTTGTAATTCTATGATTGGATCTTCCCAACTATCAATCTCTAATGTATCCAATACAAAATTCTTCCAGACCTCCTCTAATTGTTCTTTTGGTAGGGGATCACCCCAATCATCTATGAAGCCTAGGAATCCCATGTCAGCAAGGGTATCAAAATGAACAAGTGAAATGGAGCACTCTTGCTCAATTATGCTAAGCAACTTCTTAGACTCGCTCACAAGATCCAGTCTATGAAAATAATTGTGCAGTGTGACCTTAGCGCTAGACCAGGCTCGATCCATATCAATCATTGGGTGAGTATGCATATTGGACTGGGAAAGGGCTTAAATTATTATTGTAGACTCTAGATATGGCTCAAGCATATCGTCCATAATATCCACTAAATGCTCACCCAATTGGATTTGTATTCAACCCTTGTAGAGGTACTATAGAACTAGGATTGTTTTTGTTGTCATATTCACACAAATTCCAGCAAATCAATGATGAGCCTCCTTGATATTATTTTTGAAGAAGCTTGTAGCCTTCTTTACCAGCTGGTTCTATACAGATTCAAGTTGAACTTAAACTATTTTCACCTGTTGCTCCATTGATTCCTTTTATTTCTAGTGGGATTCCATGTGTTGTCACCACTGTTCCACCTTCTTTTCCATCTATTTCTACTACGCTATGATTTTAGCAAGAGCTTATTCAAGGTCAACAATATTTGCGTCAACCTCATAGAATATCTACTTGTAATATTAATCGTGTAAATATACTGATATAATGTCAACATGGATGTTCCCCATCTTCTCAATAGTATCAATCTTCATAAGGTCTTCTGTTATGAATTTGAAAGCGTAATCGCTAGGAGTCATTTTTGCTTGTGTATTTTGAACCTTGGAAATCATCTTGGTGGTGTGGATCTCCATCACAACTGGATCAAAGGTTACCTTCTTGAGTGGATTCACTGGAGCCTATGCTTCTTTTATCTTATGGCTCTTCAACCATTGTGATGAGCTTAGACAAGCTCAAATGATTTTTACTGCAAATGGATATTTGGGTTTTACTTCAGCCTTTAATTTAGGTGGCACTTGTAGCTCAAAAAATAGGGTGAAGGGAAATAGATCCTAAAAAAGGTGTGGCTCGAAGGAAGAAGTGTAAATAAAAACCAGAGGAGGAAATAAAATAGTAGAATGGATAGCAATGCATGTTTAGCTATAGTCACACTCACTCGTGGAGGAGCTTGTGTCCTTATAGTTGTGGAAGAAGTGATAGGAATGGAAGGTGAAGGAAGTGAAAATATATTTAGGATAGATGCGAATGAACTAAAAGAAAGGGATACCAAAGAGAAGGGAATATAATATGGAGCAGTAGTGACTGATGGTTGAGAAGTGAGGAGAAAAATGGAAGAAGAGGGTATGCCAAATGGGTTATCAATTGATGTAGAAACTATGGGAAGAGAAGTGACAGTCACTAACTGCTCCTGAGTGGAAGAAGTTAAAAGAGACGTACCTTCAAGTGCAGACACCATATGAGTCGATGATGGAGGTGACTATGAGATAGGTTCCTCTTTAGTTTGTTGTTTCTCTATCTCTACTTCGATATATATGACCTCCATATATTGGTCTAACTACTTCTCCTGAATCAATAGAGGCCCCTAGGGAATGCCAACTTGAGTGCCTGATACTAGTGGAGGAAGATTCATTACAGATGAGGAAAATGCACCAGTTCTTGGTTTATTCATGGATTTAGGAAAATAAAATGCCTCTTCTATATTTATTTATGCTCATTAATATCTTATTTTAAATACCAATGGTTATTCCTCTTCTACATTTGTCACTTCCTCGACCGTTGGGTGCTCCTCTTGGGCCATGCCTTCTTCACTGTCAAAATTTTAGAAATTTTGAGGTACAACCTTGGAGAAAATGATGAGTTGATATTTGGTGCAAAATTCATCATATGCATTGGAGAATACCTCATCCATATTCAACCCATAATCTAATTCAAGTTTTCCTTGGTGGACACTCATAATCCACCAATTTGTGATCTTCTCCTTGGACCACATAGGTAGCTAATTTTTTGTCTGGATGAATAGACCCAAAGGAGGAATATGATATGCATGCACTATGGGGTAGTACTTATATTCTTTCTCATAAAATTTATGCTATGGTGGAAGTGACATCACGATCTCAACATGCCACTCCAAATAGTACCCCTCATAATTGTTGTAATTTTGCTGAATATCAGGTCGTGGGCAACAATAAAACTGTTTGGACTTGGTAAAAGCTATAAAATGACCCAATGGATCATACCTCCACCTCTAAGGCAATTCCACCAAACCAAGATCTTGGAAAGCCTCCATGAGAAAACTATTATGACCAACCTAGCTCACCTCAATACTACTGAATCTGAAGGACATTGTGCATGTTGTCCTTTTACATTGCCTTGCTCCATAAACATCATTAATGTAATCCTTATGGCACACCACCTCCATCGCAAAGACATACTCTATGGCAATATATTGGAGCATGAATGGCTTACATATGAAGCCAAAAATTCACACAACTAAACCTTGTGTTAACAAGAAAATATCTCCCTTCTCCATAGGGACAACCACTTCTCTCATCGCTCGTGACACTCTCTCACACTTACCACAAATGAGATCAATTGCAAGACCCAAAAACAAGTGGTTGAAGTTATAATATGACTCCCTCCTTGACAAAGTGGAAGTCCAAATGTAAAATGGCAAAACCTTGTTTGCCTCATCAACCCTGTTTAATAGCTATATAGGAAAAGTGCTGATGCATATGGAAAAATAAATAACAAACTAGAAATTATGTATGCTTGAAAGGTGTTGGCTCTCCAATATTTATATTTTCCAAATAAATGTGCATATTTCATGCTATATAATTTTTCTAGTCAAAATAAATTGGGTTTTTACCTACTATCATTGTTGTCGTAGTGTAGAACTCAACCTGTGATATGCACTACACCATCACTACTTGTCACTTGTGAACTGTATAATCTGCAGGAAGTCTAGCAATCTATGTTACCATTGTAAACATATCTAGGCTTTTGAAATCTAAGAGTGGCTTCGATGAATTTGGTAACTGCCCTAGCTATATATTTAAGATTAATTGCATCTCCATAAACTGTCGCATTGATACCATTGATAAATATTTCTCCTCTTGTTCACTGAGATGCAACTTTTTAAATATTATGTCAGAGGGATGCTTTAGCCTAAAAGCAAATGTATCCTAAACTATGTTGGAAAAATGGTGAAAAGAACTTCCCCATTTGCTTTTCAAACAACCCTTGTAGTCAGGTTATAAAATCTAAAAATTACCTTCACCAACTTTGGGTAAGAGTGAATAGGTGTGCACAGGTAGCAGAATAGCTGTGCATAATATGCCATAGTCAACGAGAATTTTGGTGTCAGTTTTTTTTTGGATTTCAAACTCCACGTCCTGGTGCAGTTTGACCACACCTTTGTTGGTGATGATGCAATCTGCAATTTCTGCCATGATGTCAGAGTATGGGTCCAAGTTGATATTCTCATTTCATTGGGTCTTCTTAGACTTCTTCCCACCTTCTCCTCTCTTCTTAGACTGATTTGGTTATACAATATATTTTTATTCTATATTTTTCTTGCCCATCATGGATATTTCAATAGCTCCCTGAGGCACTCTACAACTTCTACAAACAACAACTCGAAAATACAATGGCAAAATTTCCAAAATTTGATCTTTGAACAATGTTACCTACGTTTAATTTATAAGGAGCACTTACAACCACCAAAGTAAATGTGATGTAACTCTTTGGTGAATTCATAAAGGTTCATGCCTTGTTCCGCTTAAATGGCACTATTCCCCATAATTTTTAACAGTTATGAACCTCCATTCATCGTAGAATATTCTTTGAAAATTGTGTTTCTATTGTGGTAACCTTCGAAAAGCGTACCCTAGGGAAGGAGTTCACCACGTGTGAGTTGATAATTGTATTTTGTTGAAAAATAAAAAATCTCACTCCTTGGGGGATGTCAAAATGCCTTCCAAAGCAAATATGGATGTAATTATTTTCAACAGGATGCTTTGAAGATGCATCACAATGTCAATGGTGCTTTGAAAATTTGTCACATGCTGATAAAACTATCTTATGGGTGAAATCATCTCAAGAGTGCACTTCATTTCTTCTCCTATGCTCCCAAAAATGTATTCAACCTATTTGATTAATCCTTATGCCCAAACCCTCCTTTTAAAATAATTCACTACTTTTAATTTTACCCCAATATTTATAAAAAGAAAATTTAAAAAAATAATTAATATTCCTTTTATGGAAAAGCTTCTAACTTGGAGTTAAAAAAAGCACGTTTTTTTTTTCACTCCTATAACTTCACCCTCCAATTTTAAAACTCCCATGTAAAATAAAACATTTTCTTTTTCTCTTTTTATTTTTTGCTTTCTTATCACCTTATATATCAATTTAAATATTTTATTTTCAGCATTAAATTATTTGGGTGATAATATTTTAAATGATTTTCTCTCCTTCTTTTTTCCTTTGCCCATTTTGATTCAAAAATACATTAATTTGACTTGGTTGAACAAAACAATTTCTAAAAAATAATTACAAAGAATTTTAATCAATCACCCGAACTTGATAATGTTATCTTTGAAAAAGAATTTTTGGGACGAAATTAATCTTCGAAGGGAGGACACATTTTCAGGGCAAAAATATTTTTTTTGAAGGCAACATCTTCTCGGCAAAGTCATATTCAATTTTTTTTTTTTAAAAGAAAAAAGAAAAATGATTGTGATAATTTTGTACATATTTACATACTTGCATCCATGATCTTGTCACTGAAAATAAGCCTTCAGATGAATACCATATTAACTGGGATCAGTAGCTCCCAAACACCCTTGTCTTTGAGATGATATGCATTTGTCGAATTTATCCCTGAGACATCAAACGGGCCTTTCCAAATCGCCTCAAATTTATGGTGTTTTTTAGAATTGGCTTTTTTTTCATTCCTCTTAATCACCAAATCTCTAAATTTAAACTTTTACTTTGTCATCTTCTTTCTGAACCACTTCCATGTCATCTTGGCATGTTCAGTGAAAGCAACATATGTCTTTTCTCTTTATTCCTCAAGTTGTAGAAATTGGGCTAACCTTGTGCTCATTGAATTTGGTTCATCATATCCATCACTAGGCATCTGCAAAGTCTGAAGAACTAGGAGTTCAATGTGGGTGGGCAAAATTGCCTCCTTGCCATATACTAGGGAGTAGGGAGAAGTTTTAATAGAATTCTTAATCGATATACAATCCACCTACAAAGCTTGATTTAACAATAAATACCAACTCATTTTGTTGCTTCTGAGTGTTCTCCTCAAAATCTAAAGCAAGTTCTTATTCATGGATTTAGCAAGACCATTTCCCTATGGGTAATAATTAGAAGAAGTATTTAAATAAATTCTATATCTGCTTGAAAATTCAGTAATATTTGCCCCAATAAAAGGAGTCTCTTTATATATCACAATGACATATGGTATGCCAAAATGGGTAGTAAAACCCTCGAGGAAGGAGATGATCTTAGTATGATATACTTTATTTGTTGTAATAGCCTTCATCCACCGAGTGAAGTAGTCAGTTGGCATCAAAATTTATTTATATTCATAAAAATAGTGAGGATCAATGATCTTAATGAAATATAAGCCCCATTGTTGAAATGAAGCTTCTACCTAGATCAAATGTAGGGGTAAAGATGCCTTCTTACTCCTACTAATATATCATTGACAACTATCATAGCTTTTATTTACTTTGTGTACATATACAAAAATAATGGGCCAAAATATCTAATCTAGATGATTTTCAAAGACATAGGCCTTCCTACATTGTGTCCACAAAACAAACTATAGTGGAACTCCTCTAAAATATTCTATTTTTCATATTCCTTAACACACTTGAGTATGCCATCTATGTTCTTGTGGAACAACCTACTCGATAGCAAGACATATTTAAGGGCCTATAGTCTAAAACTTCACCTCTATGATGCATCGAGATGATATGGACACTTTTCAGATGTGAAGAATTCAACAAGGTTCTCTATCCAGTTGTGGTCACCTATTACTTGATTAGCAAGATTGTTTTCGCTGATAACCTTATCATGTGATGGTACTAGCGACTGAGAAGTTGTTCTTTTAGCTAACTCTTTACAAAGTGCTTGATCATGAACCAATTTGGTCGATCGAATCTCTACATCGTACTCCTAAATCTTGGAGACCCATCCTGCTATTTTGTCACCAAGCTTACCTTGAATGATAAAATTCCTCATATTCGGATGAATAACATAGAAAATTGTCTTGCTTTGTGAGATGAAATGTCAAAATTTCTTCAAGGAATTCATGACCGCATAAAATTGTTTTTTAATAAAATTGTATTTTTCTTGGTGTGGCTGAATTACTTGGCTTAGAAAAGTAATTGGCTATTCATCCCCATAATTTTTATTTTGCATAAGCACATCAGCATAACGTTCCTGCTTTCCCACTGCCTAAATTATAAAAATCCTTAGAATAGTTTGGATTAATCAACACTGGTGCTTGGACGATTCTCTCCTTAATCTCTTGGAATGTCTGCATTATCTTTTATGTCCATTTGAAGTCTATATTTTTCTTCAGGATTTTAGTCATTGGCTTTTCTACCTAGGTGAAATCAGTGATATATTTATGAACAAAAGTGATTTGGCCAAAGAATGACTGCAAGTCCTTCTTATTGGCTGGTAGTGGTAATTTAAGAGAGCTTTAGCTCTCACAGGATCAATGGCTAACCCTTCCTTTGAAATGACATGTCCCAAGAGCTTTCTCTCCTTGACATCAAAGATATATTTCTTCGAGTTTATGGAGATACCAAATTATTAACACTTTTAAAACACCTATCTTAGATGAGATCCATGCTATTCCCTGTTATGTGAAAAAATAGTCATATCATCAAGGTATATCACAATGATTTGGTTTAGAAACTCACCAAACGTGACATCCATTGCTCTTTGAAAAGTAGTGCAAACATTTGAAAGACAGAAAGGTATTCTTTGATAGGTTAAAGTGCAAACACATATCTTAAATGAGATCCATGCTATTCCCTGTGATGTGAAAAAATAGTCATATCATCAAGGTATATCACAATGATTTGGTTTAGCAACTCATCAAACGTGACATCCATTGCTCTTTGAAAAGTAGTGCAAATATTTGAAAGACAGAAAGGTATTCTTTGATAGGTTAAATTGCCCCACTTGGTAGAAAATATTATTTTATGTTGATCCTCATCCTTTATACAAATCTGATTATGGTTGGAGAAACCATCAAGCAACCAAAATATTTGCATTCCGACAACAACGTGGAGGATCTACTGGTCTTTCAGAGATGCCTAGTTCATATTATACAAATCTATGCATAGGCAAATATCTCCATTCTTCTTTCGTACTAGAAACAAATTCGCCATCCAAGTTGAGTGTTTGATGGGGTAAATTATTTTCACCTCTAGCATCTTTGGTAGTTCTGCTTTCATCAGTAATTCAATTTTTAGATTAATAGGTCATTGTTTCTACCAAAAGGGTATTACCCCTTCCTAAAATTTGATGGTATGTTGAATAAAATTATTATAATATCCTTTAAAATCATGATAACTCGATGCGACAATGTCAAGGAATTCATAACACATCTCCTTAATTTCCTCGATCTCTTCTAGAGTACAATCTATTCTAACTTTGATCACCTTATCAGATTCCAATTGTATTTCTTTATACTCCTTCTCATTGATATTAATCTTGAGCTTCTCCGCTCTATCATTTTGGTCAAATAGACTCTTGATTTAAATTAATCCCTTGGGAATGTGGTTATTTTTCAACTAGATCATTCCTTCAATTTTCTCCCCAGCCAATGTTCTTTCTTTTGCGCTACTAGCTTCTTTAATAAATAAATTAACTATCTTATCATTGCCATCGAACACTTTATAGTAGAGATTTTTTTCAAGGATCGAAGGTCTAAAAATCACCCTTACAGTATTTTGTCTCCTTACCACTTGCTCAAAGGGAGATAAGTTAGCACCAAGGGATGCCAAGACATCTGCGTGTTTATTCTGTTATCATGAAAACGCTTGAACATTCAATGTTTTAAATACATGAACAAATCCAATATATTATTGCGATAGGCCTTCAAATAATGTTGCTTTTATATACATTTGTTCATATTTTGATTGACAATGAGCATGAAATATCTAAAAATTTGTAATTATTTAATGCCAAGTTTTTTCGCTTTCTTCAAGCCAAGGCACAATGCTTCATATTTAGTGGCATTGTTTGTACAAATCTAGGTTAACCAATATGAGTATGTATTTTGTACCCCTGAAGGAGAAAAAAGAATAATCCCAATTCATGTGCCATTCTTTCATCTTGTACCATTGAAATATAACTTCCATAAATGGTCAGATACAGGGTCCTAGAAGTCAGAAGCTTTAGCTTCAACCTTTTTAGGTTTGGTTGTGGTGTAGAAACTAACTTTGATCTCCACCATTGCATTAAAATCCTATTGGAAATTTTGAGTCCCTAAGTCAAAGTTGTCCTTGATGTCACCAGATGAAGTCATCATTAATATCAAGGAATTTAGCAGGAAACAAAGAAAATAAAAATGGTTATTTGATATCCAAGAAGAAGGCCAAAGATCAAGTGAATTAGTGTAGAAGTTAAGAGTTCAAAAGGATATATAATATTTATTTTTATAAATTATTTAAATTGTGAGAATTTAAATTTTATAAATAAATATTATTTACAACATTGAATACAGTGAGAAGGAGATATTTTATCAAAGGTATAATATTATAATAATGGTTATTATAATATTAAAGGTGATATGGTGAAAACCCAAATAAAATATTTATAATTCTTATTGTAATATTTTATAATGCAAAAGTGGGTTCTATAAAGTCTAAATATATTTTATAAACCCAAAGGTTGGGTTTAAGATAAAAGGTATTCGAAGGCTTTATAATATCCACCGAATTCATGGAAGATAACATGGAGATTTTTGACGTTTTCAAAACAATGGAGGAAGCATATAAATACAAACGCCCAAAGTTCAATTAATTATCCTTTGCTCGGAAATTAAAAATATTGCATGCGAATAAAATAGCTCGAGTTTTTGTGAAAGTCGTTACAGATAATATTTTAAGGGAGGAATATTTAATCCTCAAATTTGCATAGGACAACATGGCCTCGTGGTATTTTGGGAAGCGTAAAAGCGCTAGCTTGCAAGAGGGTTTACATTCGAATCTCGATGGGTGCATCGCAACTTGTGTTGGTTAAGGTGCCTATGATGCACATTATTTTGCCAATGCAAAATGTGTGAGGAGATTAAGAATAACGTTGTGCTTCATTAATCTCAAATGAGAACTTGGCTCATGCGATGACTTTGGCTACAACTAAGGCGCACATTGGGAGCAACATTGAGGGTTCGATTCCCTCCAAAGACGAGGTAATATTTTTGGTTTTAATTTTAATCAAATGCCTAAGTTGGAGGTATAAGGTTGTTTAGTGGTTTGTTTTTGGAAATGATGCTTTGTAATAAAGTTATGGTAGTTAAGAATTATCATTAGGATTTATAAGGAGATTTCTATTTTTAACCTTTAATAAAGTCTTAAATTGCTATAGTGGTATATTGGAGGATTAAGACT
The DNA here is from genome assembly GCA_028583015.1 of Wollemia nobilis. Taxonomy (NCBI): domain Eukaryota; kingdom Viridiplantae; phylum Streptophyta; class Pinopsida; order Araucariales; family Araucariaceae; genus Wollemia; species Wollemia nobilis. Next base: position 2,831,061 of record JAQPPZ010017116.1, on the reverse strand, counting down.
TTGTGGGTATTGTGTTATTTTGAATTAAGGGTTTTTTTTATTATTTTGAGGGTGTTGATTATTAATCAAGTTGGAGTGATAAGGTGTAAATTTGATGTTATTTTTTTGTTATGTTCTGTTGAGAAAATTATCCTCTAACCATTATTGAGATTGGCAAAGAAGTAATTGTGAGTGTGGTAGATTTGTGACATCAATTACTTGTCGTATGGGAAAATTCTTATTTGGTTGAGTTGATTGAATGGATTACTAGAAAATAAATTTTGGATTAAAAAGGATTTGATTAGGGTTTCCTTTTCAAAAGTGTTTGAGTTAATGCTTCAAGGTTTTATGAAATTAAGAGTTGTGATTAAAACCTTGTTTTATAAGCATTGTTATTGAAACCATTGGTTGTGTGAAGAACTTGAGTTATAGTTTGAAAATATCATGAATGTCATTGTTATGTGAAGAATTTTTTATAAGCATGGTTGTTGAAGTGATTTGTAATGCAAATAAATAGAACTAGGGTTTGAAAATATCATGAGTATCATTGTTATGTGAGATTTGTTGTTGAGCATTGTTGGAAACATTTTGAGTTGGATGATACATGTTTGGACTAGGGTTTGTAAGAAAGATTTTTTCCTTGAGTTATTGGTTGAGTAAGTTGATTAAGCCTAGTCAAGTCGATATATGAAGTGGTTGTTCAAGTTCCTTAAAACAAACTATTCTATATTTTGATTTAAGTTTTGAAAGAGATTGAGCTGTGAGAATAGATAATATTGAGTATCTAACAATTCTCTTTATTCTTCTATGATATTGAGTTAATAAAGTGATTGAGTTTTGAGTATAGAATATATTGAGTCTCTAACAATTCTCTTTATGCTTCTATGATATTGATTTGAGTTGAGAAAGTGATTGAGTTTTGAGTATAGAATATATTGAGTCTCTAAAAATTCTCTTTATGCTTCTATGAGATTGATTTGAGTTGAGAAAGTGATTGAGCTTTGAGTGTAGAACATATTGAGTCTCTAACAATTCTCTTTATGTTTCTATGAGATTTGGACAAGTTCTGTGTGAGCTTGTTGAGCATATTTGAGGAGGTTCTGAGTGGACCTATTGAGTAAATTTGAGCAGGTTCTGAGTGGACTTGTTGAGAAAATTTGATAAGGTTCTAAGTGGACCTATTGAGCATATTTGAGCAGGTTTTGAGTGGACCTTTTGAGTAGATTTGAGCAGCTTCTTAGTGGAAATGTTGAGCATATTTGAGAAGGTTCTGAGTGGACCTATTTAGCATATTTGAGAAGGTTCTAAGTGGACCTGTTGAGCAGATTTGAGCAGGTTCTGAGTGGACCTATTGAATATATTTGTACTAGACCGACTGGACTATGTTTAGTGCATATTTAAGTGGACTTGTGCTAGACTAAATGGACTATGTTTAGTAAAATAGTTGATTATATTTGTGCTAGACCAAATTAACTATGGTTAGTGCAAATTTGAGTGATCTTGTTGAGAAGACTTATGTTAGACGGATTAGACTATGTTTAGTACAAGAGTTGAGCAGAGTTGTGCTAGACCGAGTGGACTACGTTTAGTACATAATTAAGATAGATATTTGTAGGTGATAAAATAGAGAGGATAGTAGTCTCCAGTAGATAGATATCCATCATCCAAGGTAGTGAGGATAGGTCTTCTAAGTGGAAACAAGTCTTCAGTGGAGAGAGATCCACAAGCCAGTGCAGTGGAGGTAGTAGTCTTCTAGAGGATCACTAGCCAGATCAGAGGAGGAGTTCTCCTATGGATAGAGATACACAAACTATATTTAGGGGATCAACATCTCCTTTGGATAGAGGTCCATAAATATTGTAATTGGGAAGGATTCCCAAGAGATTGATTGAGAAAATTTAGTGAAATATTTTCTTTGTGGAAGTAGCCATATTTGGGTGAACCATGTTAAATTGGTTTCTTTATTGCATATAGTGTTTTGTGCATTACCTTAATTATTGTTATTGATATTGCTATCTATACACTGCATAATATTGATTTGAAAGGAAATGTAAAAAGTGCTCTTATACTATTCACACCCACTCTCATTATAAGCCTATGTTATTTAATTGGTATCCGAGCGAGTTCCTTCAGAATAGTTTAATAGCTTGAAGGAAAATCTAACAAGAACACAATAGATCCTAAGGATGCATCATCAAGTAATTCAACACCAATATTTTATGGAAGTGACTACATGTATTGGAGTATGATGATGAGGTTCTACTTGATGGTACTTGGAAATGAAGTTTGGGATGCAATGGAATTTGGATATGATCCAGTAGTCAATCCTCCTACAGATAAGAAAGGTAAGCTGCTACAACACTATAATTCAAAAACAATGAATGCACTTGTGAGAGGTTTGCGTAGATCAAAATCTATGAAGGTTATGCATTGTAAAACTGCAAAAGAAATGTGGGATAAATTGCAATGTATATATGAGAAAAATAAAAGTGTCAAGAAATCAAAGATACAAAACTACAAAGGATAATTTGAAGCATTGATAATAAATGATTATGAAAATATCATTCCTTATATAATTCGAATTGATGAGGTTGTTAATGATATGCAAGGACTTGGAATGAAGATTGATGAATTAGATGTTTGTGATAAATTCTTAATATCTCTTCCAAAAAAAATCAATGAATAGGTTTCTACTATATAAATGTTATTGGATGGTGGTACTTTAACAAGAGATAAGTTGCTTGGTATGCTAACAACTTTTGAGATAAGAATAAAATATCCTACTTCCAAAAAGAAAGCAACATTCAAAGCAACCAAGGAAACAAAGGGTAAGAAGTTAGAATAAAGAAATGAGTCTTCTAGTGATGAAGAATCCATTTATGGTAGAAGAGATAAAGGTTCTAGAAGACCCATAGATCCAAGATATGTTAAGTATTTAAATTGTGGAAAGTATGGACATTTTGCAACAGATTGTAAAGAACCAAAGAACAACAATGGTGAAGAAAAATAGGATCAGATGTACAGGGAATCAAAAAGATATAGGTATCAAAATAAAAGCAAGGATGGACAAAGCAAACAAGGAAATAAGCTCTTCCAAGGACAAAATAGGAGCTACTATGTGTATAATGTAAGTAAGTACTCAAATGATAGTGATGCTAGTTTTTCAAACAATGATAGAGATGAAGTCCTATTTATGATTGAAGAAAAAAAACCAATTAAGAAAAAGACTCCAGTTATTCTTAAGTTTTTTAGATGTGGTAACTTTGGACATATTGAAGATGATTGTACAAGGGATGGTTATAATTTTAGTGATGATGAATATGAAGATGCACTTGAAATACTAGATGAAAATCTTCTAATGGCAATAGAGGAAGAAGTGAGTGATCCTATAGAAGACAAGCCAAAAGAAAGTAATGATGTGGACAAAGGTAAACAAATAGAATATTATTCAGTAGAGAATGGTTATGATCTCAAGGGAGAACTCATCTATGTCCTTGAAATGGTAAATAAGGTAAGGAAGCAAAACTCTAAACTTGAAATTTAGTTTCAAGAATGTGATGAAGAAAGAAGATTGCTCATAGAGGATTTAGAAAAATCAAATGCTAAAGCAAGGAAGTTCAAAGACAATTTAGAATAAAATATCATGGAATGTGAGAAGTTAGCACAAGAAGTGGCACTACTAAAGGAATATTTAGAATATTCCAAGAACAAGCTATACAAATATGTAAACAGTGTAAAGAGTGTGGATAAAATAATCAAGATACAAAGAGGAGCAACAAAAAAAACTATTCTTGGTTCTAAAAATGTTCAAAATAAATGGGAAGAGGATTCAAATTTAAGACTTGAACAAGAAGAAACTTCATATGAAGATACATCATAAGAATACACTGTAAGAGGGAGTGAGATATCAGAGGATGAGTTGGACAATAAAGGGTTCAACAAAGACAGGAACAATGCACATAAAAGATACAGATGGAACACCAATCAGAATAGGAGAACAATGAGGTCAAGACAAGAAAGCTTCAATGGAAGATATTTTTCATGTCACATGGTATGGCACATGGCTTCATAGTGCAAGACACATGAAAGACAGGAATATGGGAATAGACAACTTTTCCATGGGTATTGCTACTCATGTAATTAGTTTGGTCACAAGGCAAAGAATTGCAGGGTTCATGACAGAAGAGGATATGGCTTCACTCAAGGTTATGCATAGCAGCTATTGGTAGACAAATTGGCTAAAATTAGGGTTTTTTAGAATTTGGAATTGGCTAATATTTGGGACCCTTGACCAGGGTCTATTAGCCCAAAAAATTTGGGTGCAAATTTTTTTGGGTCGATTCGCCCCAATTTTATAATAATTTGGCCATTTTAAGTTTAAATTTCCAACATTGCCCCTAATAATAGTGAAAATTCTAAATGCGTTTGGACACTATTCACTTGGATTTTGAAACTGATTTGCCAAATTCTAATAAAATATATTTTGGGACCAACTCCTTACGCATAACCTTGGCTTCACTAGGATAAATTATAAGATATTTGCACCTCCAAGTAATAATAACATTAAGTGTTATAAGTGCAATAATGGTGGTAACAGAACAAAATGGTTTAGATCAGACATTCCAGAAATAGGTATGAACAAGAACAAGAACATGAACAGGAACAAAAACATGAATAGGAACATGAACATAAACAAGAACATAAATAGGAATAGGAACATGAATAGGAACAAGAACATGAATGAGAACAAGAACAATAATAGGAATAGGAACTTTGATGTGAACAGGAATAGGAATAGGAACAAGGATGATGACATGGATAGAAACATTCAGAGAAATCAGAAAACTCAGAAAAGAAGGGAAGAGGATAAATACAAATAACAATGCCTTTTTGGAGTAGAAATACTCCCACCCCAAAATTAAACACCTCAAAAGGAGGTGGGGGAGGGGCTAAGATAAGAGGATCATTCTTAGCCCCGAGCCCCAAATATGACCCCTTTACATTTATGTCAAAAGGGGAGATATTTATGTAATGGGGAGAGATTTGATATTTGAGAGAGCATTGAGCTAGGGGGAGAAATATATCAGAGGGAGAAGAATAAGAAGAAAGGTCAGGTTTTGGTAAGAAGAGTATGGGTTGCCATCAATGACAAAGGAGGAGATTGTTGGATATTTTGAGTCCCTAAGTCAAAATTGTTATTGATGTCACCAGATGAAGTCATCATTAATATCAAGGAATTCAAGAGGAAACAAAGGGGATAAAAATAGTTATTTGATATCCAGGAAGAATTCCAAAGATCAAGTGAATCAGTGCAGAAGTTAAAAGTTCAAAAGGAGATATAATATTTATTTTTATAAATTATTTAAATTCAATGAGAATTTAAATTTTATAAATAAATATTATTTACGACATGGAATACAACGAGAAGGAGATATTTTATCAAAGGTATAATATTATAATAATGGTTATTATATATTAAAGGTGATAAGATGGAAACCCAAATAAATATTTATAATTCTTATTATAATATTTTATAATATAAAAGTGGGTTCTTTAAAGTCTAAATATATTTTATAAACCCAAAGGCTAGGTTTAAGATAAAAGGCATTCGAAGCCTTTATAATCTTCGCCGACATCATGGAAGATAACATGGAGAGCACTGATATTTTCAAAACAATAGAGGAAGCATATAAATACAAACGCCTAAAGTTCAATTAATTATCCTTGCTCAAAAATTAAAAATATTTCATGAAAAGAAAAGAGCTCATGAGTTTTTGCAAAAGTTGTTACAGAGAAACATTTAAGGTAGGAAGCTTTTATTCTCGAATTTGCATAGGCCAATGTGCCCTAGTGGTATTTTGGGAAGCACAAAAGTGCTGGCTTGCAAGAGGTTTTGCATTTGAATCTCGATGGGTGCATCATGATTTGTGTTGTTTAAGGCGCCTACGACACACATTATTTTTCCAAGGCATAAGGTGTGAGAAGATTAAGAATAACGCGGTGCTTCGTTAATCTCAAATGAGCGCTTGGCTCATGCAATGACTTTGGTTGTGGCTAAGGCACACATTGGGAGCAACATTGAGGGTTCGATTCCCTCCAAAGACGAGGTAATATTTTTGGTTTTAATTTTAATCAAATGCCTAAGTTGGAGGTATAAGGTTGTTTAGTGGTTTGTTTTTGGAAAGGATGCTTTGTAATAAATTTGTGGTAGTTAAGAATTATCATTAGTATTTATAAGGAGATTTATATTTTTAACTTTTAATAAAGTCTTAAATTGCTATAGTAGTATATTGGAGGATTAAGACTTTGTGGGTATTGTGTTATTTTGAATTAAGGGTTTTTTTTATTATTGTGAGGGTGTTGATTATTAATCAAGTTGGAGTGATAAGGTGTAAATTTGATATTATTTTTGTGTTATGTTTTGTTGAGAAAATTATCCTCTAACCCTTATTGAGATTGGCAAAGAAGTAATTGTGAGTGTGGAAGATTTGTGAGATCAACTACTTGTCAAGCAAAAAGGTATGGACAAATTCTTCTTTGGTTGAGTTGATTGAATGGCTTGCTAGAAAATAAAGTTTGGAGTGAAAATAATTTGATTAGGGTTTCCTTTTCGAAAGTGTTTGAGTTAATGCTTCAAGGTTTTCTAAAATTAAGATTTGTGATTAAAACCTTGTTTTATAAGCATTGTTGTTGAAACCATTGGTTGTGTGAAGAACTTGAGTTAGGTTTGAAAATATCATGAGTATCATTGTTATGTGAAGAATTTTTTATAAGCATGGTTGTTGAAGTGAGTTGTAATTCAAAGAACATGAACTAGGGTTTCAAAAGATCATGAGTATCATTGTTATGTAAGATTTGTTTTTGAGCATTGTTGGAAATATTTTGAGTTGGATGATACAAGATTGGAATAGGATTTGTAAGAAAGAGTTGTTTCTTGGGTGATTGGTTGAGTAAGTTGATTAAGCCTATTCAAGTGGATGTATGAAGTGGTTGTTCAAGTTCCATAAAAAAAACTATTCTATATTCTGATTTGAGTTGTGAAAGAGATTAAGTTGTGAGAATAGAACATATTGAGTCTCTAACAATTCTCTTTATGCTTCTATGATATTGAGTTGAGAAAGTGATTGAGTTTTGAGTATAGAACATATCGAGTCTCTAAAAATTCTCTTTATGCTTCTATGAGATTGATTTGAATTGAGAAAGTGATTGAGTTTTGAGTATAGAACATATTGTGTCTCTAACAATTCTCTCTATGCTTCTATGAGATTTCTTTGAGTTAAGAAAGTGATTGAGATTTGAGTGTAGAACATATTGAATATATAAAAATTCTCTTTATGTTTCTATGAGATTTGGACAAGTTCTGTGTGATCTTGTTGAGAATATTTGAGCAGGTTCTGAGTGGACCTATTGAAAATATTTGAGCAGGTTCTGAGTAGACCTGTTGAGCAAATTTCAGCAGGTTCTAAGTGGACCTATTGAGCAAATTTGAGCAAGTTCTAAGTTGACCTGTTGAGAAGGTTTGAGCAGGTTCTAAGTGGACACATTAAGCATATTTGAGTAGGTTATGAGTGGAACTATTGAGCATATTTGAACAGGTTCTGAGTGGACCTATTGAGCATATTTAAGCAAGTTCTGAGTGGACTTATTGAGCAGATTTGAGCAGGTTTTGAGTGGACCTATTATTAAAATTTATGATAGACTGACTGGACTGTGTTTAGTGTAGATTTGAGTGGACTTATGCTAGACCGACTAGACTATGTTTAGTACAAGAGTTGAGCATATTTGTGCTAGATCAAATGAACTATGTTTAGTGTAAATTTGAGTGAGCTTGTTGAGCAGACTTGTGCTAGACCGATTGGACTATGTTTAGTACAATATTTGAGTAGAGTTGTGCTAGACCGACTGGACTGTGTTTAGTATAGAATTGAGATAGAGCTTTAGAGGTTATAGACCATAGAGGACAATAGTATATAGTGGATAAATATCCATCAGCCAAGGTAGTGAGGACAAGTATTCTGATTAGGGATAAGAGTCTTCAATGGAGAGAGATACACAAGCCAATGGAGTGGATGCAGTAGTCTTCTAGAGGATCACCAGCTAGAGCAGATGAGAAGGATTTCTCTTGTGGATAAAATCCACAAACTAGATTTATGGGATCATCATATCCTTTGGACAGAGGTTCATAAACATTATAATTGGGAATGACTCCCAAGATATTGATTGAGAAAATTTAGTGAAAGACTTTCTTTGGGGAAGTAGCCATCTTTGGGTGAACCACATTAAATAAGTATATCTATTATGTATGGTTTTTTATGCATTTCTTTGATTATTGCTATTGATACTGTTATCTATACATTGCATATATTGATTTGGAAAGAAAAGTAAAAAGTGCTTTTATATTTTTCACCCCCCTATCAGTATAATCTCGTGTTCTTCAAATCCATCAACGAAAATTCATCTTCCGAAAAAAGCTCAACAAGAACTTCCTCCATCATGTCCATTTCTTGAAGCTCTTATATCATCATGTTGATCAAACTTGTGGAATTTTATTCTTCTTCATGTTTCTCTATATGAAAAGTGAATGGTTTTTTATTATAGATCCGAATTTTTCTTCCCTTGAAAGAAATATCCAAGTGTGAATAGTCTAGGGAAATATATCCTCTCATATTTGTAGTAAATTCCATCGAAAGGCACATGCTAGAATACAGTTCTAAATCAACTACCACCACTTCTTGAATGATAGTAATATGTGACATGTTGTGTAGAATAATGGGAATATCTTTAATCACACCCATGATTTTGACTGGGGTCCCATCCAACTATAATATGCCTAGACTACTCCTCATGTACTCCATACCCATGACCTCACATACTACCTTTGGCATGATAGTGGTTGTGGAACTAGAATCAATCATGCAATTATACACAATCCACCCTTCCATTCTAAGAGATAGGTAGAATGGGGGTGGTCTATTTTTACCAATGGAAGAAGAAGTTGCAAGTGTCTATGCTAACACTATCTGGGTGGGGTTTTCCTTTTTATTCTTTGCAGACTTGAAATAATCCTACAAAATATCAACCTATCCAAGGATTTGCAATGAATCATACAAACTCACCTTAGTAGGAATTATCTTCATCTCTTCAACAATGTTATAGTTAGAGGCACCAAAGTTTTTCCCTTCACTAGTTGGCTCATATTTATTTTGGTACTGCTGAGTAGCTTCTACCCTTTGAGGATTGGTCAATTATGGGTACTTGAGGTGTTATTTAGCTTGTTATTTCACCTTAGCTTGTACTTGAGTGGTTGCATATTGTGAATTTGATGCCTTTACCTGCAATCTCTCTTGAGCTCACACTGACAAGAGATATTTCAATAAGATAGAATATTGTTGCTTAGACATTGCACCAGGTGCTTTTGCTTATGGCTATGCCTTTTCACCTTGTACATTTTGTTCAATGAGGAACTTCAATGGATCCATTTCTACTAGATCAATAGTTACTAGCTTCTTCTAAGCCCTCGTAATAATTGAGACTTGATCCAAGGAAGGGACCATGAAATTATGATCGATTTTCATGATTATATTGATCTGTCCATCGATATAACTTTTTGCTAATGTTTGTACATAGTTCAAATGAACCATGCATGTATATTCACCATGAGGGTCATTACAGGTGGAGCACCAATATGTTTGCTTTGATGTACCAACTTCTTCATTTACCAATACAGTTGTATTTCTCTAAGAATATTTGTCAATCAAAGCAGATTTCTCTCTAATAATCGACGATGTTTGAAATATCCTTGATCAAAAGTCAGCTTCAACTTACTTATTCTTAATGGATGTAATTTCATTTGATATTTTCCTCATTGTTGAATTAAGTGATTGCATATCCTATAATTATTTCATGGTTGGATTGGGATTTGAGGGTTCTGGAGGTGTTGTCAAAGGTAGAGGTACTAGCAGATAAGGCAATATTGGAATAGGAAGAGGAGCAAGTAGTTGTGGAAAAGTTGGAGGGGGTAGTTGCAGAATTGGAACCGATGCAATTTGAGGTGTATTCGAGCTCCATGAAGGAACAATATATATAGAAGGCATGGGCTATGAAAATTCACTAGAAATTTAGCTAAAATTCGAGCTCAAAATTTGGGCCTTTCAAATATTCAGCTGAAATTCGGGCTCAAAATTGTTACATTGGCTTCAAAAATTAATTTTCACCACCCCTTAGTCCTTCCCAAAAAATTTGCATGATGAATCTTATTGAAAATTCCCCTTGCTTGTTTAAAATTAACTTCACTCAAAATAGAGTGACAAGCCCTTCTAGAGTAAGTCTGGGTGAAAATGTATTATCTAAATTTCTTCTACTTATTTTCCATTCATGCCTTTGTGTGGAGCATGCACCTTATGTTGCAGTCCAAAAGTATTTTTTCATTGTTTCACCCCAATGAGAGGCGAATGGGAGTTTCACTTCTCACATGGGGTGAAATCTCCTTTTACCATCCTATCGACATTACTACATATATCTTACAACTTGTACTTCTAAAGTGCTTTTGACTTGCAAAAATTTTCTACCTTTGAAACCTATGTTTGTCCCAAGGAGAGGTACATGGGATTTTTACCTCTAACTTGGGATGAAAGTCTTGCAAATTTCTCTACTTTACCAAGGTGGGACCCAGGACACATTTATTTTTCTTTTGCACTGCACTTTTACCCCAATGAGAGGCACCTGGGAGTTTCACCTCTCACTAGAGGTGAAACCATATTTAATTTTTCAACCTCCTTGCTAACGTGTTCATTCATTCATTTCCTCTGGGGTGAAAACACCTTTTAAATCTCTTTGTTTTTCATCTCAATACCAAGCCCCACATGTGCTTCCCGAAAGATATGTTTTCACCCCTCAATAGGGGTGAAAGATATTTTTACCTCGATCTAGGGTGAAATCATCCTTTTACCTTTGCCTTGGTTATTTGATGATGATTCCACAATTTTTTCCTTTTTAAAATGTGGTTTCACCCCAATGAGGGGCAAAAGGGCTTTTCACACCTTTTTTAGGATGAAAATAACTTTGACTTTTTGACCTCCTCTGACCTTTTACTTTTTTTTTTTGTGCCTTACCTTTTAAATGATATTCACATCATAACGAGGCGAATACAGCTTTCACCCATCCTTTGAGGTGAATGCACCCTTCACTACTTTTTTGTCCCACCAAGTCGCCTTTGCAAATTTTTTGAAAATAATGATAAATTCACCCGAAGGAGGAGCAACAGAGATCTTCACCTCTCACTTGGCACAAAAATACCTTATCATTTTTAAAAATTTTACACACCATGACTTTTGGTCTTCAAACCCATTTCGGGGGGCCTCCATTAAAATTTATTATTGCATATTGCCCAAAAACATGGCCACATTATTTTCAATATTTCTTTAATTATAGGTGCTTTCATTTTGAACCAAGTTTACCAAAAAATATTTAACTGTATTGTTTTCCCTATTGTTTTAGACATGATATTATCAATAATTTTATCTTAAGCATCGCTATTTATTTGTACAATGTCCATGAAAATTAAATAGAGAGGATTAAGATCAAAATTAATCAGAACAATATATAAATCGAGAGAAAGCAAAAGCATTATTCATTATAATTTACCGCTTTTACAACAAAAATTGTTCAACAAAATTTCATCAAAATTTTAATGTGGCATGATGTGAAAACTTCCAACATTGCCATATATTTTCTAAAATATCAACTAAAAAAAAAACTATGGGAGCACAACTACTACGATAAGCACATCAAAACAATATCCACAGGGTTTATGGACCCACTAGAGATGAACCTCAATATCAAAATGTTGGCACCCAAAATGAACCTAATAATAATGGACATAATAATTCTTAGATAACCCTTCATAAGTTCAACACTAGTGTCATACACCATGTACACCAAAGAAAATATGCTCACAATATCCATTACCTCTCCCTTGCCAAAGGCCATACCCAACATGACTATTTGAGTGAGGGTAATCAAATTGATGGTAGTGAAATTGAGCAAAAGGTAAACAAATATGGAGTCAATAAGTGAAGAAATCACATAGAATATCCCCCAGTAATGATGATGTGGCTACCCAAGGCAAGTCCAAAGGTGACTATTACATTGATGTGGCCATAAAAAATGTTCAACATGGTTGAGATAACCACAAAGAGTTCCAGAAGCCATGACGTCCACGGGAGTGATAGATGAATTTAACATTAGCTTATCAAAAGCTATGGTAGATGTGATGCTAACATAGACAAAAAATAAAATGCAAATACTCTACAATGGAAATTTTGATAAGAAATAAGTATTATGTTTTCAATTTTTGTTAAAAGAAAATGTGGCAATGTTAAAGAAGTTAGTAAAAAAAGGGCTGCAACATAAAAAAATATGACAACTCTAAAGACATTTGTTACTTCAGTAAAATGGCCAAACAAAAACTAAACCAGTAAAATTGAAGTTTAAAAGGGTGAAAAATTAAGGTGGGTAGTAGTTGTTTTTATTACAGATGCATTTTTGGTTATGACCAACACCTTCAATTTTAAAAAATTGCTATACCAAATAATGTAATAAGGAGGGGTGTTAGGTAATTATTACATTATGTGCTCATAGGAGCTTTGAATATAATGTGGAGAACCAAGGGTCTTGATACAACCAAGGTTATAATTTCCTAGCAATGATGTGGGCAAAGGGATAATATTGGTTTGATATTTCTAAATCCTTCTCACACAAGGTACATCTTAAATGTTTATGATATTCTCTTTTTTGGAGACTCTCTATTGTAAGAATCTTAGTTTAAATTTTTAATCAAAGGGATTTTTAGGCCTTAGGGAGAGCCTCTAGAGATCAAACATTTTTCCAAGGAAATTCTTTGGGAGTAGGAAATTTTTATTTCTCTAAATTCTAATATCCCAACAATATTGAGTATCCACCATATTTTGATTGATTCCAAATCAAATCATCCTTTTGTATAAAAATTAGCAAAAAAAACTCTTGAATCACCTCAAATTTAATCTGTAATATGTTTGAGTTCCTCTTCTTCAACTATATTACTAATAGATATGCGTGATTTGGATATTACTTATATTATTATATTATTTGAACTTTGGAACTTTAGAAGATAGCCATGCTTTATAAAATATTTATAATTTTGAGTTAGATATAATAGGATAAGGTTTCAACTAAGCACCGATACAAAAACTTGTATAATTCCCCTCATTAGTTGACCATATAATATGTTTCTTAATAGATTTTAAACTATATGATATGAATTTCTATGTCGATGATCCTTTGGGTAGAGTTATTTTCTTAAATAATTTTAATACATCAAGAGAACCTATATATTTTTGAAATAATATTTTTCCCCCATTCATTCCTTGATCTCTAAATAATCTCCACCCAATATTTCCCTTAAGGCCAATCTCATAAGTTAGTAATTTTGCAATTGTACTCCAACATTTTTTTCTTTGAAAACCCTATCCTACATACAATAAAGAAACCTAATTTCTTGATGACATCCTCTCCAAAACAATTCTCTTTAAATTTTATCAATTATCTAATTTTATACCTATTGACAATCTTGAAAGTGACATGATGTAAATAGGGATGGATTGAAATATAGTATTTACAAGTCGTATCCTTCCCACTATGGTTAATAAATTACCTTTTAAACCTATGAAACATGATTTTATTCTATTTGAATAATAAATCAAAAGATCCATTTTAATTCATTTATAAGAAAAAGGAATACCCAATTAGGGTGATGATAATTTTTCAATTTTAAAAACTAAATATTCCATCATTATTTTTTATATATATAAGGTAATATTAAAGAAAAAGTATTGGATTTTGTAGTATTAAATGTTTTTCCAATAACCTTATTATAACTTGATAATATTTGTAGACACCTAAAAATGTCACATTATCCCTTGAGTATTGCTAATGTTTAATTATTTTGTAAATTGCTAAAAAAATAACTATTTTGTATTATTACCATAATTTCCCCAACTTAGCCCACTTACCCCATTGAACCCCATCCTAAACCTAGCCCATGGTCACCATGTAACCATCCCACTCACCCACCTTATGTGCACATCACCCTAGAAGATATGCACATGCCCCTAGTCTACCCTATGACCCTAGTCCACCTTAAACCCTACTCTAAACATCCCTATGCATCCACACCCCCTCCCATTATCATTTAATGATCGTGGATGGGATGAAGGCTTTCTCCACCCATTTACATTAAAGGGGTGAATACTTTCTCCACCCGTATGCATTAATGGGGCATGCTGCACCCATGATAATTTAATGCACATGGATTGCGTGAGGAATTTTTCCATATCTAAATATCGATGAGGTATGGTTCACCCATGCCACTTCACATCCACATCACCTCCCCAACACCCTTGTTAAAAATATATAAATATGCCCTCATTTCATTTCATTTGTATGAATGAGATAGATGCTTAGAGAAACTTTGCAAAAATTAACTTAGCCCTATATTGAGATGTTGAGCAAGGTGCAACAACAATATTGTCATTGTTGTCAACACAATCATATAGATCTGTTGATGCAGTGGACAGGAAGTTCAAAAGCTATTCAGATGCAGAAGACAGGAGTTCAAAGGTTATTCAGAGTATGTACAAGTGATTTTCCAAGAAGACCGAAGTGGCCCATATGCAAAAGATCAAAGAAAAAGACAAGTAAGAAAAGTGTCACGATATCGCGACATATACAGCAGGCAAGAAAAATTATCACGATTTCGCGACATGTTGGAAGAGAGAGAAAAAGCAAGAAAAATTGTCACGATTTCGCGACATGTTGGAAGAGAGAGAAAAAGCAGGAAAAACTGTCACGATTTCGTGACATGTTGGAAGAGAAAAAGGCAAGTGGAAAAACTGTCACGATTTCGTGACATGTTGGAAGAGAGAGAAAAAGCAAGAAAAACTGTCGCGATTTCGCGACATGTTGGAAGAGAAAAAGGCAAGTGGAAAAATTGTCATGATTTCGTGACATGTTGGAAGAGAAAGAGAAAGTAGGAAAAAGTGTCACGATTTTGTGACAAGTTCGAAGAAAGAGAACAAGTAAGAAAAGTGTCACGATTTCGTGACATGTCGCATTTTTGCGACTAAAATAGGAGAGAGAAAGTAAGTTTGAAAAGTGTCACGATTTCGTGACATGTCGCATTTTTGTGACTAAAATAGGAGAGAGAAAGTAAGTTTGAAAAGTGTCGCGATATCGTGACATGTCACATTTTCGTGACAAAAGAAAGAGAGAAAGCGTATGGAAGCAGAAGTGTCACGATTTCATGACAAAAGCATAAAGCAAGACTAAGAGAAGTGTCATGATTTCATGACAAAAGAAAGAAGTAAGTATGAAAGATGTCATGATTTTGTGACAAAAGCAGAGAAGAAGACTTCAAAGGCAGAAGTGTCACGATTTCGCGACAAAAGCAAAGAAGCTAAGTATGGAAGCAGAAGTGTCACGATTTCATGACAAAAGAATAGAGAAAGCATATGGAGGCGAAAGTGTCACGATATCGTGACATTGGAAAGCTAAGAGAAAGTGCAAGGAGAAAAAGTGTGACGATATCGTGATAGAAAGATAAAGAGCAAGGAGAAAAAGTGTCGTGATATCGTGACATGTTGTTTTTCGGGCATGCAAAGAGAAAAGAGAGAAGAAAAAGTGTCATGATATCGCGACATGGGCAAAGCAAAGAGAAAGAGAGAGAAAAAGTGTCACGATATCGTGACATGTATTTTCATGGCAACAACAACAAAAGAAGCTATAGAGGCAGAAATGTCACGATTTCATGACATGTCGTAAATGCGTAAGTCAAGAAGGAGAACCCGACTGAAATGAGAAGTATGACAGTGGACCGACATCACTAAATTTGGGGAAATGGATATTGAGTTGAAGCCGATGAAGACCGATGACAACCAACTAAAATTAGGGTTTACAGTTGTTATGAAAGCTGACTAAGATTAGGATTTACAACCAACTAAGATTAGGGTTTTCATCATAAAAAATATTGTTATAAAAGGAGGGTTATTTGGAGAATTGAGAGATGGTCGAATGTGTGTGAAATACGGTCATTGTGCGTAGAGAGCAAGTCATGTCGAATCATGCTAAGTGCAAAATTTGCAAAGAGAGTAGAGTGTGCAAAAGGGAGAAGATGATCGTGAAGTTTGACTGTAATGAAGCAGAGTGTGCGAAGTGATTGCGTAGAGAGAGCAGAGTGCATAGAGAATGCAAAGGTGAAGAAGACCAGTCAGGGTCTTGCAAAAGCAAAGGTATCTTATTATCAAACTTATAGATTCAAATTGAAGTCCAGGTTGCAGCTTGGCATCAAGGGTTGGTGCTCCTTTCTGTTGGTGTAGATAAATAAGGGGTTGGTGCTCCTTCTAGTTGGTGCTGGTAAATCAGGGGTTGGTGCTCCTTTCTGTTGGTGCAGATAAATCAGGGGTTGGTGCTCCTTCTAGTTGGTGTTGGTAAATTGATTGTAAAGTTGGTGCTTTGCAAAGGCTGGATTTGGATGGTAGTCCAAGAAGTCAATTTTTGAGGAGTAGCCACATTGGTGAACCTCGTTAAATCTTGTGTTGTGTGATGCTCTTTTGTTATACTTGTTGTATCTAGTAATAAGTTTTAATTGTTGCGGTATTAAGAGCTATAAATTCAAGTTTAAAGAGCTACACTGATTCACCCCCCCTCTCAGTGTCATTGTAAGACTAACAATTGGTATCAGAGCTAAGTTCTTGTACAAGCTTAACCGGCTAGGGTGATCTTGGAAGTAACACAATGGTAGGTGGTGAAGCTCTTTTCATGGCATTTGAAGAAGTAAAATCAGAAAAGGAAGGAGTGAACTCTGAAGTATGTGGTGAAAACCCTGAGGCTGAAGTAGATCTAGAAGGTGAGTTGATCTCTGCACTTGAAGAGTGGAAAATAGAGAGGAAAAAGAATAAGAAAATTTCAAAAAGGCTTGAGGATGCAAATGAAATCATAACCAGTCTGAAAGTATAGATAGAAGAATACAAGAAAATATCTGAAGATCTCGAAGTACAAATTACCATGAAAATAGATTATTGCTGCAAACTAGAAGAAGAGAATGTTGGTTTACGGATGCAGATAGAAGAGATGAATCACAAAATTAGTTGCTATCACAAACGCGAAGAAAGTTCTATGAAGCTGGATAAGATTATAAATGACCAAAGGCCTGCAGGCATCAAATTTGGTCTGGGTTTCGTCGAAGGAGAATCATCAAATGGATCAAAGGCCAGAAATGTAGAATCCATAAAGAATGAAGATAAGAAACAAGTTGATCAAGGAAAAATGTCTCATGCAAAAGAAAGCAATAATGCCAGGCACGAAAGGAGAATTGACAATGATGGATTCACCAATGTCACACATCAAAGAAGAAGAAGACCTATGGCTCCTACGACAACATGGCAAAGACCATCACCCAGGTTCAATTATCCCTTTTCTGGTTTCTATTTTAAATGCAATGGCTATGGACATAAAATCTCAGACTGCAAATATAATGTAAGACCAAGGAATTTCACCAGTAGAAATGCTTTTTCTCCTCTGATGAATTATACAATAGAATGTTATAACTGTCATAATTTTGGGCACATTGCAAGAAACTGTAGAAGTACATTTGCATCAAATCAGTTTCAGGGAAGAAAATTTCAACCAAATAGGATGAGACAAAATAGAAAACTTCTCGAAAAACATGCACAAGCTATTGATAAGGGAAAGGCAAAACAAGAGCCCAAAACTACTATCAAAACGGAGTGGAAAGAAAAAGAGCGACTTAAGGAAGAAAAGGAATCCTTAATCGTACAAACAACATTTAAAGCATAGAATAAATATGTACCATGGATACTTGATAGTGGATGCTCCAATCATATGACAGGTGACAAACAAAAATTTGAGAAGTTACAGAAATATGAAGGTGGTTCAAGTAAAGTTTGGAAATAATGATGGAGCTAAGATAGTTGGCAAAGGTTCAGTTAAAATTAGTGACGAAAAATTAAGTCGAAGAAGTCTTGTTTGTGGATGGTTTGAAACATAACTTGTTGAGCGTAAGTCAGATTTGTGATAAAGGTCATGAAGTAGTTTTTATGAAGCAGTGGTTGTGAAGTCAGAAAAACAAATAGTGGAAAATTGATAGCAACTGGATCAAGGACATCTGGCAACCTGTACACGCTCTCAGAGACTTCAGAAGGAGCTTGTTTTATTGGACAGGAAGAAGAAAATTGGTTGTGGCACAAGAGACTCGGTCATATCAGTTTTGATAATCTAGTAAAAATCAGCTCAAAAAGGGCAATGAGAGATATTCCCACCATCAAGAAACCTGCAAACAACATTTGTGCTTCATGCCAAAAGGGGAAGCAAACTAGAGTCACATTCAAAACAAAAGAGTACTACACAAGCAAACCTTTGGAACTAATACACACTGATTTATGTGGACCCATGAGAACACAAAGCATAAATGGTGACAAATATTTTATGTTGTGCATTGATGACTATTCCAGAATGACATGGATATTTTTCTTGAAGCATAAATCAGAAGCTTTTAAAATGTTCAAGATTTTCAAAAACCATGTTGAGAATGAAACAGGAAAGAGGATCAAATGTTTAAGATCGGATAGAGGAGGAGAATTCATTTCAGAGGAGTTTATAGAGTACTATGAAAAATACGGTATTAGGAGACAATTTTCAGCAGCCAGGACACCTCAACAGAATGGAGTGGTAGAAAGAAAGAACAGGACAATGCAAGAAATGGCACGGACTATGTTGGCTGAAAGCAGAGTAGCAGACATATTTTGGAAAGAAGCAGTCCATACTACGGTGTATATCCAAAATAGGTACATGCTGAGAACACATGAAAGCAAAACTCCTTATGAGTTGTGGTTCGGTAAAAGGGCAACAACAAAATACCTCAAAGTTTTTGGCAGCAAGTGCTACATCAAAAGAATCGAAGATAATCTTGGTAAGTTTGAAGATAGAGCGGATGAAGGTATTTTTGTTGGTTATTCATCAAAAAGCAAAGCTTACAAATGCTACAACAAGAGGCTAAAGAAAATTGTGGATAGTGCCGATGTTAAATTTGATGAAGGTAGAGAACGAGTAATTAGCTATGAAAAGAACTACCCAATTTATGAAGAGGTTATTGAAGGAGATGAGGAAAACGAAATGGAAAAGATACAAAAAATTGACTCAGATGATTTAAGTTGTGATTCAAAAGTGGAAGAAAATAAGAAATTCAAAACAAGCAGCTGGCAGAAAAATCATCCTAGAGAGCAAATAATTGGAGACCCCAAAGTTGGTGTTCAGACAAGAAGAAGAGTAGTAAGTAACTACTCTCTATTATCCAACATTGAGCCCAAAAATGTTGTTGACGCAAGCAAAGATGAAAGTTGGATGAAGGCAATAAATGAAGAATTAGATCAGATCGAGAAAAACGAAACTTGGGAGTTAGTACCTAGACCTGCAAATAAAAATATAATCGGGACTAAATGGATTTTTTGAAACAAATTGAATGAAGACGGACAGGTAGTCGAAATAAAGCAAGATTGGTATGTAAGGGTTATGCACAAGTTGAAGGCATTGACTTTGAGGAAACTTTTGCACCAAGTAGCTAGACTAGAGGCAATTAGAATGTTTCTGGCTTTAGCAGTCTACAAGAATTTCAAAGTTTATCAAATGGATGTGAAATCAGCGTTTTTGAATGGGAAACTTGAAGAAGAGGTTTATATTGAGCAACCAGATGGTTTCCAACTTGGTGATGATCCCAACTTGGTTTGCAAGTTGAAGAAAGCATTATATGGCTTAAAACAAGCACCCCGAGCATGGTATGCAAGGCTAGACAACTATCTCACTCAACAAAGGTTTAAGAAAGGTATGGTGGATAGTAATTTGTATGTCAAAACAGAAAATGGGCATCTTATTGTTCTTGTTGTATACGTAGATGATATCATATTTGGCAGCAACAAAGATGAGTCGTGTAAATATTTAGCAAATAAGATGCAGAAAGAATTTGAAATGTCAATGATTGGTGAACTTTCGTATTTCCTCGGGTTGCAAGTTAATCAAAATAAGAAGGGCATATTTATTTCTCAAGTTAAATATGTGAAAGAGATGTTAAAAAAGTTCACAATGGAGGATTGTAAGCCAGTTAGCACTCCCATGATGACAGGTTGCAAGTTGAGCAAGGATGACAAATCTCCACCTGTTGATCAAACCATGTACAGATCTATGATTGGAAGCTTACTATACTCGATAGCTACTGCACTAGATATTTTGCAGGCAGTATGCATGGTAGCACGATTTCAGGCTAATCCCAAGGAGACTCATGTGACAAGAAGTGAAGAGGATTCTTCGGTACCTCAAGGGTACTATGGAGTATGGGTTATGGTATCCGAAAGGTAAAGACTTCACCCTTATTTCGTATTCAGATGCAGATTGGGCAGGATGTGTAGATGATAGAAAGAGTACCAATGGAGGTGCATTCTATCTTGGAGACAGATTGGTCACGTGGCACAGTAAGAAACAAGAGTCGGTTTCTTTATCGACAACAGAGGTAGAATATATTGCAGCGACAACATGTTGTACGCAGGTATTGTGGATGAAACAAACCCTGAAAGATCTTGGTATTAGCTTCAGTGAGCCAATATCAATTAAGTGTGATAACACCAGTGCCATTAACATCTCCAAGAATCCGGTTATGCATTCACGCACAAAACACATTGCTATCAGGTATCACTTTTTGAAGGAGAAAGTTGTGGAAGGTGAGGTTAAGTTGGATTTTGTTCCAACTACAGAGCAAGTAGCAGATATCTTCACAAAACCATTGCCCAAGGAAGTTTTTGAGTACCTTCGCAATAAATTGGGAGTGGTCACACTTCCCAAGAATTGACTAGCTACAGGGATCACATTCTCAAGGGGAGCATTTAAGTATTTGATTATCTTTTTGCTCATGTTCATGATTTTTGCTAAGTGTAATAAATTGTGCCTGAGAATGTTGTGCATGGACTCATGGGGAGTCTGTAGTAGCCCTTTGGTATTATTGTCAAAGGGGGAGAAGAGTTACAGGAAATTGCACATGTGTTGCCAACAATTCCAAAGGGGGAGATTGTTGAGCAAGGTGCAACAACAATATTGTCATTGTTGTCAACACAGTCAGATAGATCTGTTGATGCAATGGACAGGAAGTTCAAAAGCTATTCAGATGCAAAAGACAGGAGTTCAAAGGTTATTCAAAGTATGTACAATGATTTTCCAAGAAGACCGAAGTGGCCCATATGCAAAAGATCAAAGAAAAAGACAAGTAAGAAAAGTGTCACGATATCACGACATATACAAGAGCAAGAAAAATTGTCATGATTTCGTGACATGTTGGAAGAGAGAGAAAAAAGGAAAAACTATCATGATTTCGCGACATGTTGGAAGAGAGAGAAAATAGGAAAAACTATGCGATTTCGTGACATGTTGGAAGAGAAAAAGGCAAAGGGAAAAACTGTCATGATTTCATGACATGTTGGAAGAGAGAGAAAAAGTAGGAAAACTGTCACGATTTCATGACATGTTGGAAGAGAAAAAGGCAAGTGGAAAAACTGTCATGATTTCGTGACATGTTGGAAGAGAAAGAGAAAGCAGGAAAAAGTGTCACGATTTCGTGACAAGTTCGAAGAAAGAGAACAAGTAAGAAAAGTGTCACGATTTCAGACATGTCACATTTTCGTGACTAAAATAGGAGAGAGAAAGTAAGTTTGAAAAGTGTCACGATATCGTGACATGTCGCATTTTCTGACAAAAGAAAGAGAGGAAGGTAGAAAGGAAGATTTCATGGAGAAAAAGATAAGAAGTGTCAGATTTCATGACAAAAGAAAGAAGTAAAGTACGGAAGCAGAAGTGTCATGATTTCATGACAAAAGCAGAGAAGAAGACTTAAGGAAGTGTCACGATTTAGACAAAAGTAAGTTGAAGATAGAAGGAAAAGTGTCATGATTTCGTGACAAAAGAAGAGAAAGCGTAAAGGTGAAAGTGTCACGATATTGCGACATTGAAAGCTAAGAGAAAGAGCAAGGAGAAAAGTGTCACGGATATCGTGACATTTTTTTCCCGATGCAAGAGAAAGAGCAAGGAGAAAAAGTGTCACGATATCGCGACATGTTGTTTTTTTGGGGATCAAAGAAAGGAGAAAGAGAGAAGAGAAAAAGTGTCGCGATATCACGACATGTTTTTTGGGGGCCAGAAGCAAGGAGAAAGAGAGAGAAAAAAAGTGTCACGATATCGCGACATGTATTTTCATGGCAACAACAACAAAAGAAGCTACAAAGGCAAAAATGTCACGATTTCATGATAGGTCGTAAATGCGCAAGTCAAGAAGGAGAACCCATAAAATGAGAAGTATGAAAGATCTAAGGAGAGTTGAAGCCAACGAAGACCGATGACAATCGACTAAAATTAGGGTTTATAGTTGTTATGAAAGCCGACTAAGATTAGGATTTACAACTGACTAAGATTAGGGTTTTCATCATAAAAATATTGTTATAAAAGGAGGGCTATTTGGAGAATTGAGAGATGGTTGAATGTGTGTGAAATACGGTCATTGTGTGTAGAGAGCAAGTCATGTCGAATCATGCTAAGTGTAAAATTTGCAAAGAGAGCAGAGTGCACAAAAGGGAGAAGACGATCATGAAGTTCGACTATAACGAAGCAGAGTGTGCGAAGTGATTGCGTAGAGAGAGCAGAGTGCGTAGAGAATGCAAAGGTGAAGAAGACCAGTCAGGGTCTTGCAAAAGCAAAGGTATCTTACTATCAAACTTATAGATTCAAATTGAAGTCAAGGTTGCAGCTTGGCATCAGGGTTGGTGCTCCTTTTGGTGCAGATAAATAAGGGGTTGGTGCTCCTTCCAGTTGGTGCTGGTAAATCATGGGTTGGTGCTCCTTTCTATTGGTGCAGATAAATCAGGGGTTGGTGCTCCTTCCAGTGGGTGCTGGTAAATTGATTGTAAAGTTGGTGCTTTGCAAAGGCTGGATTTGGATGGTAGTCCAAGCAGTCAATTTTTGAGGAGTAGCCACATTGGTGAACCTCGTTAAATCTTGTGTTGTGTGATGCTCTTTTGTTATACTTGTTGTATCTAGTAATAAGTTTTAATTTCTACGGTATTAAGAGCTATAAATTCAAGTTTAAAGAGCTACACTGATTCACCCCCCGCCCTCTCAGTTTCATTGTAAGACTAACATGAGAGACTTCATATTTTCTTGTGTTAGCATCATGGATAGCTTGTTATGCCTCTTGTTGGATGTCATTGTTTTGTGAACAAGTTGCATACATAAATTCTAAAAGTCACCATATTTGGAGTAGATCTATCTGACAACCTATATAAGGTCTCCATTGAAGGAAATTCCATCCAGGTCCACACGATAAAAACCATAAAAATAGGAATAATTTATAACCAAAACCATCCATGTCAAGACAATTCCTATTAGAGCCATGTTTTTGCCAAATCACGATAGATCAATCATAGATATGTGTAAGACGTTATATTGTGTTTAGATACTTTTAAGTTATGTTTACTATATTAATTTAATTTTTTTGTTTGTTACTTTTATAAGCTTGGGTCTAATTTAGGTGTACCCAACAGGTGCTACTAACATTTGATTTGGTTGTGTAGTCTTAGATACTCTACTCAACTAGTGATAGTACATAAACCCACCCCTCTCAAGGTGTTCAAGAAGACAAAAGAGTGCCAAAGGATTACATTGTAAAAAGGGATTCCATATTGGAAGACCATTTTGTATCTGAAGGGGCACTTGTAAAATCTATCTTGTAACATCATTTATGATTAATGAAATGACACATTTTCTTGTCCACAACTTGATAATATTCATTTAGAATCCATGGCCTCACTAACTGGGAGATGACCAAAAAGAAAAGTATCACCAATAAATTGGAGATGATATTTGAAGGGAGCATTTTTTACATCATGAATGTCTTTTATTTTTTCTTGTATTTTTTACCTTTATAAAAGGTCTTCCCAACACCTCTAGAAGAATAATGAATAGACAAGGATATGGCGCATCACCTTGGTAGAGTCCACAAGGTGATTTAAATTAACTAGTATGAGAACCATTTATAAAAATAGAACATTTCGTAATGCTATAACCTTATTTAATCCATTCACACCAACTTTAATCAAAATCAATGATTTTGAGAATATTTTGTAGAAAACTCCAACAAAGCTTGTCATATATTTTATTCATATCTAATTTCATAAGCATACCTAGTTTTATTATGGAATAAATAGAATGTATAGCCTCATGTGTGATGATTATGCCATCAAGAATTTGTTTACCATGAACAAGTCCACCTTTTTACATTGAGATAAAATAATGTAGAATGATTTTCAACGTGTTTGCCATAATTTTTGAAATTATATTATAGATCATATTACAAAGGCTTATTGGATAAAAAATTATCAAGATATTTTGTATCACTTTTATTGGGAAGTGATTTATTAATGTGGCATTGATATTAGTTATTGTAGCCTTTATTTTAAGGGCCTCTTCAACCGCAACTAAAATATCACTCTTAGATAGATCTTAAAATTTTTGAGAAAAATTATAAGAAACCCATTGAGACTAGTTACCTTGTTAGGATGGAAAGAGAAAACTACTTCATGTAGCTCATCCATATATATTTGCTTCATCAAAAATTTATTTTATTTTTATCTAATAATTTATGGAATACAAAATTCTTGTCTTGCACCTCTTTATCTTATCTACTATCTAATAGTTAGTTTTTTAGTAATTAATTACTTCCTTCTATATATTCTTTTCTTTATCAAAATATCTTCCATCTAGAGTTAAAATATTTTTGATGTGACAAAAAAAATTATAGAATGAAAAAAATGTACTTCTATATCCTTCCTTGATCTAGTTATCCCTAGATTTATGAAACCAATATGACCACACTTACACTAAATTATGATAATTAGAAAGTAACTATTTTTCTTTCACATTAGAATCTTGAGCCATTTCATTTATGTTTATTATCTCTTTTAAATTTTTGAGCTTGGATTCAATTTCTTTCTTTCCTTTCAAATAGTTATCAAAATATTTGATATTCCAAGTATTTACTTTATCCTTTAAATATTTCACATTTTGAACAAAATTGTACCTATATGATGCTTCAAAATTTTCTTCATCCTACCATAGCATAACCATGTGGAATAAATCATGGTTTTGGAACCACATAGAATCGAAAGGAAATGGCTCTGAATGATCATTATTGGGTAAATCACAAGCCAAAAGGATGGTTTTGTGATATGATCCTACTCAAAATAATATATCCAAATATAATATGCTTTGCTATTCCAATGCATCTATTATCTCGTGTATATTGAAAACTTGGAGGGCTAACATATCAAAGTCCATTTGAATTGACAAATGTAGTAAACTATTGCATTGAATTAAACTATCCTAGAGTACCAGCCTTATTTTCCCAAGAAGAAAGAACAATATTGAAATCACCCCCAAGAATATATAGATCACATCTATGAATCATCATTGTGTTTGAAAAATATGCTAATATCCTTATAACATCTTTCACAATGAGTAACTATAGTTGGAGCATATACATTTATAACCTCATTTTTGATGTTTTTATTTTTCATGCAAAATAGTACAACAACCCACTTGCTTTTTACTTCTAGAAAATGCCCATACCATTTGAATTTTTTCCATATTGTTAATATACCACCTAAATATCCTATAGAAGAAACTACTAGATAATCACCCTTGTTCCAAACCTTATTAAAAGCATCCTTAATTTTCACATTACTTAATTTTATTTCTTGTATGAAAATAAAATTACAACTATAACAACCTATTAATTATTTAATAACTCATTTTTCTAAAGTTTTATTCATACCCCAAATATTCCATGATATCATTTTCATTATGATCACTTTTTATTTTTATTAGTGGGCTTAGCTGATGAGGATTGATGTTTGATCTCTCATATGACCCATCGTTTTCCTAGCTAGGTTTGCATAGTTTATTTCTTGTAATTTAATATTGTAAGTGAGTCTTATTCTCACATAGACTCCTAGTTCATTAGTTGGCAAGATAGTTGTCACTAATAAGTATTAGTTAGGAAGTGTGAACTCAAAGATAGCTTATGCTCATGTTTTTAGCTAACTTCTTATCTTCTTGTTAGCTAAGATGTTTACGTGCAATTTCTTATGCACTATTATAGCCTTTGGTTATATTGTTATGTAATTTGGGACCAATCCATGATTTTGTGGAATTGGTTAAGTATTTTGGGCCTTTCAAGCCTATAAATACAGCTTATGAAATATAGAACATTAGTTGGATTTTCAACCTTCTCATTGGTATCGGGAGTTAAATATCATCCCATTATGGGATTCAACACTTCAATGGATTTGTATGAAGTGCATTTTGGTGGTACCCGACACTCTCATTCTTCTGCAAACCACTTTGTCTCACATATGTATTTTGTACTCATTTATTTGAGACATTTATGATAGCCTTTTTGACTTGCACCAACAAACATAAGGCTACACTATAGATAGATGACATGGTCAGACTAGCTACTATGATTAGTCTCATAGCCTTCAAGGATTTTTAGTCCTTTTTTGGTGGTCATTTATATTTACAAGACCTAATGACAAGGCTAGCTACTATGGTTAGTCTCATGGCCTATAGGAGATTTTTCCTTCTCAAGTGGCCATTCTTCCTTCTTCATACAAACATTGCTTCTTTTGCACCTATTGTTGTTCCACCTCAAGCACTGCAACGACCTCTTTATAGGTTGATCTGATCGGGATCCTTAGTGGTTAGAATTTCCTATAACAAAATTGCATCGCTCCATTTGGATTTTGTGCCACTTTTGTGGAATCTCAAAGGTTTCATGTTTTCAGTAGCATATGCAGAGGAACAGGTCTTTACTCATTGTATTTCCTTGGCATTAGAGTCCTCTTGACATAGTATCTCTACACTGGCATCCTTGAGTATCTGAGATGATTTTCAACCCAGTTATGATAATTATTTGTAGTGATTTGTGACTCACCCTTCCACTCTTATTATGTACGCATTGGAGTCCAATGCTACTTGAGTAGGGAGGTATGATGTGGGCATCACATTGTACCTAGGGATTATTATTATAGTCCTCGGTTATTTTATTATTTAGCTCATAATCATGCACCTTATTTGTCGGTAACATATTTTTGTTGATTTTCGAAAGGTGTACTTGTTATCGTGAACTTAGGATAGTTAGAAATTTGGTTTGTTATTTCCTCCCTATTTCTCCTCCTACGTGCTTCGAGTGTTTTAGTGCAATATTTGAGGTGAGATATCTTGTATTTGGATTCCTTGCACCTATTTAAGCAAGGTTTGTCAATATATTACTTAGGGTGATTTTGAACTTAATTTCAGCCTCAACGTTAGCCCCACTTCTTTTTAAAACCTATGATAATTGTTTTTCAACTAAATATTGTTACCTTAATTAGGGGTTCCTTCATGTTAGTATTGGTCTCATTGTACCATCAAAAAAAAATGCATAGTTAAAAACCATTTCCATGTTAGTAAGTTACTCAGCCACTCTTAGTATTTCAGGAAACCTCCATTGAACATCAAATAGTTCTTAGGTTCTATAAGTTGTTCTTGGTTCAATCAAGTTTCCTCTTGGACCATGCATAGTATCATACATTAATCACATTATGATATCTTAGAATGATATACTCATGCATGGCTATCACCATAAAGTAAATAGTTTTTCTTGCTCATCCTATCATGCACATGCCCTAACCTTAATAATTGGCAAAAGGACAAGCACAAAAGAAAAAGATAAAGTATTTTTAAAAAATAAAATAAAATCTTGAATTCTTGGAAATTTTTAGGTCATTAGATCATGGGTCTAACATCCACCAGGGCTATGGACACTTGATTGATAGTGGAGTACATCATTCATGGTGACACATATATCACATTAGTTACCTTATTTTGTATAAAATAATGTATGCTCTCGGATGAGCAATTTTATTAACATAAGTTACAATTGACTAGTCTGACCTTTCTCAAGATTAGAAACAAATATTCATTGGACACACATTTTGGTCCTTAAGAGATTTGAATCAACTATAATACCCTTAGAATCTTATGGATTCTAGAGATTAGTTGATGATTTTGTTTGAGGTCACTAGGATATTTGAATATATGGAAAAATACTCTAGATTATTTATCCCTAAGAAAAATAAATTGGTAAGGAAGGTTAAATTTCATACCACCATCACACATGTCTTTTATTTCTTTCCATTTTCCATCACATAGTCAAACTAGTATTACCATGTTGGTGTCCTTGATGAAGCAGTAAAGACAAAGTTTTTTAAAATAATGGTCCATAACCTCTTTGAATGATAATTTATGAGGCAAAACCATACATTCATTTATATAGATAGTTACCATATTTATTCATTCATAATACATTCATGCTATCACATACATATATCATTATTCTATTCAATCATGATATTAAAATTCATACATATAAGACATAATAAATCCAATATACAAATCCATGTATATATATGTATAAATATAATAGGATACATCATTTATCTATAGATTGTGTACAACAAAGCTCTCAAGCTTATACTCAAAAGGATCCAAAGTAACCATACCCCTTTGGTCAATATAATTCAAAAGGCTCCAAATGAACTAAAACCCTTTGGTTACATGCAACTTAAAAGGCTCAAAATGAACCAAACCCCTTTGGTCAATCCAATACAATAATATCCAAATGAGACACCTCTTTGGTAAATCCAAAGAAAAATTTTGTAAAGGAAATAAACCTCTTTGGTCACATGCAACTCAAAAGGCTCCAAAGGAATCAAATCTCTTTGATCAATCCAATATAAAAAGCTCCAAAGGAAACACCCCTTTGGTCAATCTAATTCAAAAGTCTCCAAAGGAACTAATCCCCTTTGATCGCATGTTGCTCAAAAGGCTCCAAAGGAACTAATCCCCTTTGATTGCATGTTGCTCAAAAGGCTCCAAAGGAATGAAAACCCCTTTGGTCAATTCAATTCAAAAGGCTCCAAAGGAACCAACCTCCTTTGATCATTATTCAATCCAAAAATATCTAAGGGAGACACCCCTTTGGTCAATCTAATTCAAACGGATCCAAAGGAACTAAACCCTTTTGATCACATGCAACTCAAAAGGCTCAAATGGAACCAAACCCCTTTGGTCAATTTTATTCAAAAAACCCAAAACGAACCAAACTTCTTTGGTCATAATTCAATCCAAAAATCTCTAAATAATACAACCCTTTGGTCACATTCAATTCAAAAGGATCCAAAGGAACAAAATACCTTTGGTCACTTTCAGTTCAAAAGGTTCCAAAGGCACCAAAACACCTCTAGTCAAAATTTTGAATAGCTTTTTCTTTCCTGCAATGGCTTAATATTTTATTTTTGGTCATATATTAGCTAGCCTAGATCCTTGAGTGAACCTTGTATCTAGTAATTTACTCTAGTCACCTAGCAGTTGCAATGATTGATTATCCATGCAATCCGGTAGGATGGGTAAATCACCATAAGGACACCTGTTCAAAAAATCCCCAAAAAATCCCAAAAGGTTGTAAAGAGTTTACAAAAAATGATATCAACTCATGCATGCATGCCACACATCACCCCACTCCATATTGTTCTAAATCATATCAATATGGTAACATAGTTTTGGAATGTAACTACGTTCAAGGAAATTCTCTCAAGGTTATCATCAAACCCTTTCTACAGGGTCAAAAAAGGAATAACCTTTATAAAATACAAATTGGTATGCACCATGCCATTTACAAAATGATTCAAACATGCACCCTCATCAGCTAGTCCATCTACCATAATGAAATTGTACATCATTCTACCAAAATAAAAGTTTCAATGACACATACGCACTCCAACTTGAGGTAATTACTTTGGTTTTGCTTTGTGATATTTGCATCCATTAATTTACATTACTCCACTATCCATAAATGATCAATCAACTCGTGAGTTTCATCTATTTCATCTTTAATCCATTAGCTACTTGAGGAATAAGATAAAATTAAAATTGTCATAAGTCATTCAATTTTTGCACTGAGATAACAAAATCAATTTCTCCATCCAATAAAGTGAGGCGTCTCTTGTTTTTGCACCACATTGTGTTTTATACAATGTGGTAAAAAAAGAGCCATCTATAGATACCCAACCCTAACCACTTGCAAAACCCATTTTCATTACAAATATGATGCAACAACAAGTATTACACTTCCAAGAAATCTCAATCAACCAAAACAAATCTTCATCAAATATTTTGGAGATGACAAAGCCAAATGGTAATCATACAATTTGAACTAGAATTATACAACCCTAGAATTCATTCAATTCATAAAATCATACAAGGCTAGAAACTCGTTTAGCTCTGGGTCCATCATACAACCCATTCACCCTGTAACCGTACAAGCCTAGAAATAATCAGCTCTAGATAAATCGTACAACTCACAAGATTGTAAAAATCTTCACCCTACAAATATACAAGTCTGGAAACAATTAAAATCTAGGAAAATCATACAACTCACAAGATCATACAAATCTGGAAACCATTCAAATCTAGACAAGTCGTATAACCCACAAGATCATATAAATATTCACCCTAAAAACATAAAAGTCTAAAAACAATTCAGCTCTGGATAAATAGTACAACTCACAATACCATAAAAATTTGGAATCCATTCAATCCCACTATAATTGTTCAATATCAATAATTATTCAACCCTAGGCTATCATGTATTTAGAGAAATTCATAGTGGTAAATCGGGGTTGAAGTTGTGCAACCATACTGCATATGATCTCTTTCTTCTTGTCTAGCCATCAAGTGAATAAAAATTCTCTTCTACATATTAATTCACCTGCACTCCTATTTAGAACAATTTCACCAAATATTATTCATAATGGTTTATCAAATGATGTTCTTATCATGATGTGATATTTAAAAAACTCTAATATCCTCTATCATTGGTGACTATCCTGAATGTGTTCCTTCTCCTCCCATACAAAGGGTTTCACAAAATTGTATTTTCACACCGTAATTATTTCTTATCAACTGCAACCTATCTAATAATTCCCTATAACCTGCATAATGGAACATAAAATACACACAATTCCAAAAATACAAATTGCAATATCAAATGCATTAGGGTAAATGGATGAAATTTTTTATTCATTTATTGGAATTACAAGCCAATCAAAAATCTTTGTTTCCTCTCTCCATTAGCCCGTATCTAAACAAAAATAAAACATTTATAATCATGGTTGCACAAGAGGCGACCAGTTAGCCTTTTAGCTCCATGATTGTTCAGTTATTGGGTATTTTTGGGATGCTCTTGCATAAAAATACCCTAAATCCCATGCAATAAAAATATGCCTAAGGTCTTACTTAGGCTTATTTTCCTACAAATTATTTTATTTTCTAGATTTTATAAAATCTAGGAAGTATCCTAGGATTC
The DNA here is from genome assembly GCA_028583015.1 of Wollemia nobilis. Taxonomy (NCBI): domain Eukaryota; kingdom Viridiplantae; phylum Streptophyta; class Pinopsida; order Araucariales; family Araucariaceae; genus Wollemia; species Wollemia nobilis. The sequence goes on along the minus strand of JAQPPZ010017116.1, from coordinate 2,799,479 downwards.
TTTATCTCTCCACTTGTTAAGTGTCCTAGTCACCGCTACCCTTTCCCTTTCTACATCTCTTGCCCTCATTAACAAACCATTTTCTACCTCTTTCTCTAAGTGGGACACTTCAAGCATCTCACTCTAACTACCCCTACCATTTGGTAGCCCTAGCCTACCTCTTGGCTATCCTATCTTACAACATATCCTCACCCCCATCACCTCCCAAAAGCTTGCTAATATTTTATCATTCCATCAACCAAATATAGGATTGAAATAGAACTATCACGCGATCAAAATTACACTAAGAGGATCACAAATTTTTTGGAGTTTGAGTCATGGGAGTCGAGGAGCGTTAACCTAAGCTCTCCTACCACACAGTCCCAAATGTAGCTTGTGTTTGAAAAACATATCTTACAGGTCTCAAACACAACTTGTAGGTCTCAAACATAGCTTGCATATACCAAATGTAGCTTGCGGGTGCATAGGCCTAGATCAACCAATTCTAGGTATGGATATGAAGGACACAATATTATACTGAGAGGGGGGTGCATAGTATAAGACCACTTTTTACTTTTCTTTCCCAAACAATATTATACAATATATCAATAAAAATATTAATAGTAGTAATAAAAGTAATGCATAAATAACCACACACAATAGAAAAATCAAATTAACGTGGCTCACCCAATGTGGGCTACTTCATGGAGAAAATATTTCATTAAATTTTTCTCAACAAATATCTTGAGAATCCTTTCCATATTACAATATTTATGGATCTCTATATAAATGAGACACCAATCCCCTTAATCATGTTCATGGATCTCTATCCAAAGGAGACACCAGTCCTCTCAACTAGTTCATCAATATCTATCCACAAGAGAAATCCTTCTCCTCTGCTTTGGCTAGTGATCCTCTAGAAGACTACTACCTCCACTACTCTATCTTGTGGATCTCTCTCCACTGAAGAAATTTGTACTATCTGCCCTGGCTAATGGATATATATCCATTGGAGAATACTATCCTCTACTCTATCATCTCCAAAGCTTACTCTCAACTCTTTCTCAAATTTGTACTAAACATAGTCCTTAAGTCTAGCACAAATATGCTCAATCTCTATCTTTGATCTGCACTAAACACAATCCTTTAGTCTAGCACAAATCTACTCAAAATTTATCTCTAATTTGCACTAAACACAATCCTTCAGTCTATCATATGATCAATCTCTATCTTTGATCTATAGTAAACATAGTCCTTCAGTTTACCAAAAATCTGATCAATCTCTATCTTTGATCTGCACTAAACACAGTCCTTCGATCTAGAACAAATATGCTCAATCTATAATCTACACTAAACATAGTCCTTCGGTCTACCATAAATATTCTCAATCTCTATCTCTACTATGGCACAAATCTATCCTCAAAATTTCACCATACTCTGTCCTCAAACCTATCCTCAAGCCATACCACAAAGCTTGATCCAATGAAACCTTCTGATCTGTAGTAAACATAGTCCTTCAGTTTAACAAAAATTTAATCAATCTATATCTTTGATCTGCACTAAACACAGTCCTTCGATCTAGCACAAATATGCTCAATCTATAATCTACACTAAACATAGTCCTTCGGTCTACCACAAATATTCTCAATCTCTATCTCTGCTATGGCACAAATCTATCGTCAAATTTGTACCATACTCTATCCTCAAACCTATCCTCAAGCCATACCACAAATCTTGATCCAATGAAACCTTAACACAATGTTTGAAAAAATCAATCATACAACATTACCCACAAGTCTTCTCAAAGACTTACCTCAAATATGCATTGTAAGCTTCCACAAAAGTTCACACTAATCTATCCATGAGTCTTCACCAAGACTTACCTCAAATTTTCTCAACAAGTTCTCACTAGAACTTGCTCAATATTCTCAATAAGTCTTCACAAAGACATACCTCAAATCTACTCAACAAGTTATTAAAAAAGTTTACTCAATTCTACTCAACAAGTCTTCACCAATATTTATCTCAAATCTGCTCTAAAAGCTCTCACAAAAGCTTGCTCAAATCAATCTATCATAGAAAACCTCTTCCAATCACACAAATAAGTTTCACACATAATATTATTCTAATCTCATAGAAAAATATAGAGAATGGTTAGAGAATCAATATGTTTTACACTCGTAAAAATGCTCAATCACTTTCAATCTCTCTTGCTTTACCATAGAAACGTATAAATAATGGTTAAAGACACAATATGTTTCAACAATACCCAATCACTTTCAATATATCTTGCTTTACCACAAAAACATATAGAGAATGGTTAGAGTCTCAATATGTTTCAACAATGTTCAATCACTTTAAATCTCTCTTCAAATCAATTAAGAATAAAGAACAATTTCTTTTACAGAATTGAACTATCACTCCAACACTTCCAATAAACTAAGATCAATAAACTTCACTCAACCAATCACTCAATGAAATATTAGTCAACAATTATTATCAAAAAAACCTCACATACAATGATACTCATGATATTTTACAAACCCTAATTCAAGATAATTCTCAAATTCACATAACAATGATACTCATGATTTTTCACAAACCCTAATCATGCACATGAAGGATCACTCAATATTTCCAATAATGCTTATCAAACAAGGTTTCTAGCATAAACCTTCATTCTAGAAAAACCCTCATCAATCAATATTGGATATCTCAAAACCAAACTCAACAATTCTTATCAAACAATTCTTTTCACTCCAACTTAGCATTCATAACATCCAATCCAACAATATTTTACTCACAAGGAAGATGTACCCATACCTTTTGTTTTGATGGATATATGTATTAAAAACTTGTCTTAACCACAATCAAATTTTCTTTGCAAACACTAGGGTTAGGTAGCCACAACCTATCTCAAGATCTCTAAAAAAAAATTTTCCCAATAATTATTTTACCATACAAAAATATCAAATATTTTGGTACACCTTATAATATCCAAACTTACACAATATAAGTCAACATATTTATTAAAAACAAAATACACAATAATTTCCTTTAAACACCTTATCACTCCAACTTCATAAAATGAATTTCAGTGACCAAAAATTAAAATAAAAATATTTTAATTTAGTTTACCTTATAAATATCTAAAAAACCTTATAGTTTCCAACTTACAAAAACCTCTAGGTAATTTTCAAAATTCACAACATTTGGAGAAGCAAAAATATTTTTTGCATACCTTTCAACTAATCTTCCCACCAAAAATGTCCTCGATGAGAATCGAACACATGACATAGCCTCTCCAACACCCTAGCCTCAATCTAGGCTACCAAGTGGGTTGTGTGCCCACATAAGACTTTAGGTGCATGTTTCCCACTTTATTCTCCTCATGAAGGTGCCCACAAAAAATGAAAACCTCTCCAATAGTAAAACGTAAATCGCATGGATTGAACCCGCAATCCCTTCCTTGCAAGCCTTAGCACTATCTCAACTACCACCTGTGCTACCACCACCGATGGATATTTCTATCCACAATGATGGCCTTACACCTTAGTCTACCTCCAATCACTTTGAAACGCGAACTTCTCTTTCTCCAAAAAATGCAGTGCTTGATTTTTGTTCGAAGGTATGTGTATTCTTAGACTTAGGAAATGAAATTAATACACATGCTATTGTCTTCCACGTGTCGGTAAAATTCAAATTTAAAAATTCGAATTATATTTTAAATATTAAATTTAAAACCTTTGCACCCATTATTAATTTAATTTAAAATTTTAATTTAAATAAAATCTTTTGTAATCTGCTCATGGATATTTTTAACTTGAACCTTATTTTTCTTCACCTTGTTATTTGGCCCAAAATATTATAATAAATATAATATTATTATTTAATTTAAACATGCTTCTCCTTCCTTGGATATTTATCCTTTGGGCCTTTTTAGACATATACTATTAAAACTAAATTTTATATGCTATTCCTTTTTAAGAACTTCTTTATTTTGAAAAAAACCACTTGATTTCCTTAATGATGACGAATTTGAACCAATATGCTTTTGACATCAATGACAACAAAACTACTCAAGATTTCCAACAATCTCCCCATTTGTCATTGATGGCAACACCTTTATTTTTACCATTCCTTATTCCTTTTCAAAAGTTGCTTTCCTTTAGAAACTACTCCCCTTGACTGAATGCTCCCCCCTAACTCAAATATCTCCCCCTTTGTCATCAATGGCAAAGAACCACCTTTGGGACTTGGGGCCAAGAATGAGACTCTTAGATTAGCCCCTCACCCACCTCCACTTGAGGTGGTTAATTCTAGGGTGGGATTATCTCTACTCCCAACATACATTGATATGTACCTTTGTCCACCTTCTTCCTCAACTTATCCTTTTGATTCCTCTAACTATTCATGTTCCTGCTTATCTTTGGAAGTTCTTCTCTTCACCACTTAGCTATGTGCCCAACATTATTGCACTTATAGCACTTAATTTTGTGATTTCTTGAAGGTGTAAATATCATGGGGTTTCTCCTACTGAAGACATATCCATTCTTGTCATGAATACTAAAATTTACTGCTTTGTGACCAAACTAATTACAAAAGTAGTAATACCCTTGAAAAAGCTACTTGTTTTTGAAATTTCTATATTCCTGTCTTTCATGTGTCTCTTACTGTGTAGCCTTGTGCCCAAACCTATGACATGAGAAGCATCATTCATTGAAAATACATTGCCTTTACCTCATTGGTCTCTTATTTTATTTGATATTCTCCCAAACTTGTGTAACATGTCCTTAGACTCTTTTACTTCCTTAGTAAAACTACCTCATGATCAACTTTTTCACATTCCAAAACCTTAGCTTCTAACTTATATTTGAATTTTATTGTCTTAGCTATTGAGTTAGTTAGATCCTCTATATGATTTCCTTTCTCTTCATCACATTCTTGAAATTTAAGCTTGAGTTTTGAGTTTTGCTTTTTTACCTCTCTTAATGCATCAAGGATAGAAATGAGCTCACCCTCAAGATCAAATTATCCATCCTCTGATTCTTCCTCTATTTGTTTACCTTTAGGATCATCTTCATTCCTTTGTGATTAATTTCCACTAAAAGTACTCCCTTCTTATTTTATTGCCAAAATAATATTTTATTCTCTTGGAACTTCACTAGCATCTTCATATTCATATCCATTGAAACACAATCCATTCCTTGTACAACTATCTTCAAGATGACCAAAGTTACCACATCTAAAACACTTGATAATCATTGGACCTCTATTTCTAACATTTTATTTTTCTATTATAATAAATAGGGTTTCTTCTTCTTCATTACTTGAAGAGCTTCCATCACTATCACTTGAACTCTTACTTGCCTTGTCTGCATAAAAATTCTTCTTATGCCTTTGGAAATTTTTTTTTCCTTGCTTACCTTTTGCATCCTTGTTTTTATTTTGGTACTTGTATTTTCATCCTTCCATGTTCTTATGATCATGTTTCTCATCATCATTGTTATTTCTAGTCTTTGGATAATCAGTTGCATAGTGACCATATTTACCACAATTAAAACATCTAACTAATTTCATACCTTTATAATTTATTAAGTCCTTGTTCCTTCTGCCATAATTTTCTTCTTTATAATTGGATAACTCATTGCTTGAATCTAACTTCTAACCCTTTATATTATTAGTAAATTTGAAGGTTGCTTCTTTCTAGGCAATAGGTTCCTCTTTTATTATCATCTCAAAAGCTTTGAGAATTCCATGTAATTCATCCCTTGTCAAAAGTTTAAAATATTTTGACTCTTCTATAGCTGAAATCTTTTCACTATAGTTTTTTTTTGAGTGACCTTAAAATATTATCATAAACATCTATTTATTCAACCTTACATGCAAGTCCTTGCATAGAGTTAAAACCTCATCCAAATGAAGTATATATGCAACAATGTTTTCCTCATCCTTCATCTTTAGGTCTTCAAATTTTCTCTTGTAATTTTTTAACTTTACCCTTTTGAACTTTTTATCTCCTTCATATATGCCTTGTAAATTATCTCAAATTTCCTTTATTGATGTGCAATGCATAACCTTTATGAACTTTATTTCATATAAGCCTCTTAAAATTCCATTCATTTCCTTTGAATTACTCAATTGTAGAAGCTTACCATATTTATCTGTAGGTGGAGTTGTTGGTGGTATGTATCCATTCTCAACTGCTTCCCATATTTCATTTCCAAGTGCCATTAGATGAAACTTCATCCTTGTACTCCAAAGTGCATAATTGTTCCCATCGAATAATGGTGCTAAATTTCTTGAAGATCCATTATGATAATCCATCTATGTACTTGTGAGATTTTCCTTCAAGTTGTTAAAATCTTCTAAAGGAACCTACTCTGATACCAATTGAAGAACACAAACTTACACTAAGAGGGTGGGTGAACAGTATAAGACCACTTTTTACTTTTCTTTATCAAACAATACTATGCAATATATCAATTGCAATATTAATAGAAATAATTAAAGTAGTGCACAAATAACCATACACAATAGAGACACCAGTTTAACGTGGTTCACCCAATGTGGGCTACTCTATAGAGAAAATATTTCACTAAAATTTTCTCAACAAATCTCTTGGGAATCCTTTCCCTATTACAATGTTTATGGACCTTTGTCCAAAGGAGAAACCAATACTCTAATGAATTTTGTGGATATCTATCCACAAGAGACACTAATCCCATAAGTTGTTTTTTGGATCTCTATCCATAGGAGAATTCCTTCTTCTCTTCTCTAGCTGGTGATCCTCTAGAAGACTACTGCCTCCATTGCTCTGGCTTGTGGATCTCTCTCCACTAAAGAGCTTTGACCTCTCTATCCTGGCTAATGGATCTATATCCACTGAAGACTACTATCCTCTACTCTATCACCTCCAAAGCTTACTATCAACTCTATCCCAAATATATACTAAACATAGTCCTTCGATATAGAATAAATTTACACAATATTTTTCTATAATATGCACTAAACACAATCCTTCAGTCTAGCACAAATATGATCAATCTCTATCTCTGATCTACACTAAACACAATCCTTTGGTCTAGTATAAATCTTCTCAATCTCTATCTTTGATTTGCACTAAACATAGTCCTTCGTTCTAGCACAAATTTGCTCAATATTTTTCTTTGATATGCACTAAACATAGTCCTTCGGTCTAGCACAAATCTGCTCAATCTTTGATCTACACTAAACATAGTCCTTCGGTCTAGCACAAATCTTCTCAATCTCTATCTCTACTATGGCACAAATCTATCCTCAAATATATCCTCAAACCTTAACACAAAGCTTGATCCAATCACAAATCAACTCTACTATATCTATCCCAAATCTTAACTCAAGGTTTTGTTACAAAGGTGAACGCATCCAAATGCAAAGCTGCCAAGAAATGTCATGCTCCAGTGTGAACATGCATGGGGGCTTGAAAATGTCGACAAGGTTTTTTTGTTTTTTCTCTCCTCCTTTCCTATTTCTTCTCCTATATTCCCTCCCCTTATTCCTCCTTCCTATCCCCTTATCTCTCCTTCTTATCTCTTTCTCCTATCCCCTTATTCCTCCATCCGTTGCGTTATTTAGTTCAAGAATCCACTATATATATGTAGCCAAAGGTTTGTTTTTTTTAATTAAGAGGAAATAAAGTTTTATTGTTGCGTTTGAATACTCCCCCTCATTTTGGTATCAGAGCACCAGGAAGTAAGGATGTTCGAGGAAGATCAAGCTAGCACGTTGCCAGAGAAATTGATGGGCACATATTTTGAGGCTAAGGCATTGAAGGAGCGATAGGGTTGGTCATGTGGCGAGGAAAGCCAGAGGACACTGGCGGCACACAGATTGAGGCCACAGGTGCTGAGTTGGTAGATCGAGACCGCTGTTGAGGTGGTTGCATGTAGTTCAAGGTTGGTGACATGGCAGACTGAGGGAACGACATGCGACGATAAAAGGTTGATTGACGTGGATGCCCGCTGGGCAAATGTAGTCCGCAAAGGGTGCACATGCACGCGTGGCAGGTTCTAATTGACTGTCATGTGGCAAAAGGAGCGTGACCAATTTCTCAAAGGCAATCAATTTCTTTCATGCATGTAGGGACTTAAAAATTCCCGCGACTGCGTTATCCTAGTGCATGTGGGATAATCATTTTTCTTTTTTTTTAAAAGCAATGAGTGCCGCAAGCTAAGTAGAAGGTCTTGTGCCTTCTATTCACAACGGACGTGTAGCCCACATGGCTAAGTGCTTAGCCAGTGAAGGAGCAGGTCCTAGGTTTGAAACCCGTTGGGACAAACATTTTTCAAATTTTTTTTGGTCGCCATGAGTGATAGGGGTTTAAAGGCGACTTGGAGGTGGTCGTGTTCAAAGAAGCCACGGGGGCGCATTGGCAAAGACTCTCGGCTGGGATGAAGGAGGTCACGAGTTCGACTTGCTCGGCTGATTAAAGGTTCATTTTTTATTTAATTTGTTTTTTAAAGTTAATTTCAACTTTATTAAAGTATTTAATATTAATTTAATAATTAAAAAAATATTGCTTTATAATTCTTTTTAATTTTTTTTAAAATAGTTTTTAAAGCAATATTTTTTAATTATTAAATTAAAAAGTATTAAAATACTTTATAAAGATTGATTTTAAAACTTTAGAAAAATTTTGAACCTATTGTCCTAGAGGCAAATTGTAAAATCGCCCAAGGGGCTTAAAAAAAACCTTGCAAAATTGTGTAATAGCCTAAGAGGCAATCATTGTAAAAGAGAGGCAAAAAAAGTGACGGGAAGCCTTCTGGAGCACCCGTTTAGCGCTTCCCCTTGGAACCCCATTCAAGTCTGAAAAATTATTTTGTAATAGCCTTAGTGGTTGTAAAGGAGTGAAATTTGTGAACCGTGAAGAGTGAAAATTGTAATCTCAGAGGCACTAAGGGAGTTTTTTGTATTGATGCGTAGATGATCAGATCTACCGGTTGTTATCATGCATTGTGTTCTCTTTTGCTGAGAGAGAACGCCAAAATGTTTGATGAAAGAGTTTAGAGATACAGACTGCAAGTTGTGTTTAGCTAGTTACAAAATGTCATCATAGCACATCAGAGACACCCTGATTTCGGTTATGAGGCAGATTATGAGGATAACATATTTGGACAATGAGTGGAGGAGTCAAATTTAGTGGAAATCACACCCTAGGAACCAGCCAACGATAGTGATTCCCTTAAAATATTGGAGCCAGATCCAGTTGAGCCAGTTGCCCCTAAAATCATCCTCATCAGCGACGATGAGGACTCGATCACCGATAACTTTGGGAATCCTATGCTTGAAGATCCACAACAAGAAGATCAAGAAATCAGTGAGAGAGTAGAAAAAGCAAGATTTGATTTGAATTTGTAATTGCTTTTCTTTGTAATTGCTTGTACTAGACAAATCAAAGTTTGTTTCTAATCAGTAGCCATGGCCTCAAATACTAGTCTTCCAATTCCATAATTCAATGGAAGTGACTATGAATATTGGTCCATAAAAATGAAAACCTTACTCATTGGTAAGGGTTTGTGGGATGTAGTCGAAGAGGGTTACACAGAACCCTCCCCTACTAACTGGACCACATTAAGTGTTGCTGATAAGAAAGCTAGGAAAGAAGCACAGAAAAATAATTCCTCTACCCTATATCATTTGCAAGCAGCCTTAGATAAAAGCATCTTTCCTAGAATAGCATCCTGTGTAATAGCTCAAGAGGCATGGAAGGCCTTGAAATAAGGCTTCCAAGGGAGTGATCAAGTGAAGCAAGTCAGGCTTCAAACTTTGAAAAGAGATTTTGAGAATCTCAGAATGCAAGAAGACGAGAAAGTTGGTGACTATTGCATGCGAGTCAAAGCAATAGTAGACAAAATGATCACTCTCAAAGATGAAATCAAGCCGAGATACGTGGTGAAGAAAGTGTTAAGAACACTTCTTCCAAAGTGGAACCATGTTGCAATTATCATTGAAGAATCGAAGGATTTTTCTGCACTATCCTTTGATGCTTTAATTGGTTCTCTACTTTCACATGAAGAGAGATTGCAGGAATCTCCTTCAACCAGCTATGGAGGTGATGACAAAGCCTTCGCATCTCAAGAAGGAAGAGGCCAAGGCAGAGGTCAACGAAGAGGCAGAGGCAAGAGCAGCCCAAGAGGTGGAAATCCAAACAGAGGAGGATCTCCCAACAGAGGTGGAAGTCAAAACAAAGACAATCAACAAAGTAGAGGAAGAAATCCAGGTCGAGGAAGAGGAAGTGACAAGTCAAAGAAGGTTTATTTCAATTATGGCAAACCAGGTCACTTTGCTCGTGATTGTTGGTCCAAATCCTCACAAGGTAGCAACAATCAAAGCAGTCAGTATGGCCATTTTGGTGAAGAGGAAGGGGCATCTAATCTCTTTCTCTCTTATGGCCAATCAGATCAGAATTTGAATGACACCTGGATCTTGGACACTGGGTGTTCCAATCATATGAGTGGCAAAGAAGAACTCTTTGCTACAATTGATTCCACCTACAAATCTTGCATCAAGCTGGGAGATGATAAGTCATTGTCAGTTGAAGGCATTGGAGCCATGGAGGTTCCAACACAAGAAGGCATCAAACAAGTGAATGATATCTATTACACCCCTCAACTCCAACATAATCTGCTTAGTGTTGGACAAATGATAGAAAATAATTACAAACTTGTTTTTGATGAGGGAAAATGTGTAATATTTGACAAGAATAATGGTAATAGAATCATCACATAGGTACCAATGACTAAGAATAGGTTATTTCCCCTAAATTTTGGCCAGCCAGGGGGAGCTCAACTGGAGAATATTGCTATTGTAAATTCAAGTGTGCTTTGGCACTTGAGATATGGTCACCTAAATTCTGCCAGTCTGAAATTGTTGACTTCTCAAGCAATGGTGACCGGACTTCCCAAAATTTAGGATCACAAGGAGGTCTATGAAGGATGTGCTTTGGGAAAGCATGCCAGGGCCAAGTTTCCATGAGGACAAGCATGGAGGGCCAACTATCCACTTCAACTAGTGCATTCGGACATCTATGGTCCAATGCAAACAAAAAGTCTTGGTAACAATTCTTACTTCCTTCTTTTCATAGATGATTTCTCTAGAATGTGTTGGGTTTATTTCCTAAAACACAAATATGAAGTGTTTGATTGCTTCATTTATTTCAAAACAAATGTAGAGAAACAAAGTGGATATCATGTAAAATGTCTTAGAACAGACAAAGGAGGAGAATACTCTTCCAAATAATTTTTAAAATTTTGTAAAGAAAATGGGATAAAAAGGCAGTTCACCACTGCCTATACTCCACAGTAGAATGGTGTGGCAGAGAGGAAAAATCACACCATTGTAGAAATGGCCAGATCGATGCTTCAAACAAAGCATCTGAGCAACATGTATTGGGCTGATGCAGATAGAACTAGTGTCTACATTTTGAATAGGAGTCCTACTTCAAGTCTGAATGGGATCACTCCTTACCAAGCATGGTATGGCAAGAAACCAAATGTCAAACATTTTAGAGTTTTTGGTTCTTTGGCTTATGCACACATTCCTGATGAGAAGAGAAAGAAGCTTGATCCCAAGAGTCAAGCATGCATTTTTGTAGGGTATTGTGAGTCCACCAAAGCCTATAGACTCTACAATCTGAAGACCCAAAAGTTTGTTCTTTCCAGGGATGTGATTTTCGATGAAGGGGGAGAATGGGGACATCCAAGATTTTTTATTGATGATGAGTCCCATGATGTAGGTTCTTCACAAATTTAGCAAGTGTCACCCAAGAAAGGCAAAGACACACCCCCTCCAAGCCCAAGCAGAAATTCTACTTCAAGTTCATCAACAGCTTCTCCAAGTCCTTCTCCATAATGATCAATCATTTCTTCATCGATGTATATTTATTCTCCATCCAAAGTTAAGAGAACACTCCAAAATCATCCATCTTATCAGATGTTGGATAAAATTTTTCAGAGAAGATATATTAGAATTCAAGCTAGTGAAATGAGTCTAGTTTTGCAAAGACTTGAAAATATGCATTTGTATGGAGATGATGACTCCAAAGAACCTCGGGGAGATGTAGTCAACTATGCTTTGTTGACTAGTGCACAACTTGAACCTTCTAGTTATGAGAAGGCTTGTACTCAAAAGATATGGCAGGATGCCATGAAAGAGGAGATGACCTCTATAAAAACCAATGATACTTGGGAGCTGGTAGAGCTTCCTAAAGGGAAGAAATGTGTTGGATGTAAATGGGTCTTCAAGACCAAATTCAATGTTGATGGAAGCATTGAAAGACATAAAGCAAGATTGGTAGCAAAAGTATTCACATAGAAATATGGCATTGACTATGAGGAGACATTTGCTCCTGTAGCTAGACAGGAGACAATCAGAACAGTTCTTGCTTTAGCTGCCCACAAAGGATGGAAAATCCAACACATGGATGTAAAAAGTGCCTTTCTCAATGGGTATTTGACAGAGGAGGTTTATGTTGAACAACCTCAAGGCTTTCAAGAACAAGGTAAGGAGCACCTTGTTTATAAACTGAAAAAAGCACTGTATGGCCTCAAGCAAGCACCAAGAGCATGGTACTCTCACATTGATGGCTATTTCAAGGAATATGGGTTCACCAAAAGCAAAAATGAACCCACTCTCTACTACCTAAAGGAAGGGAAAGACATCCTCATAGTTTGCTTATATGTGGATGATCTCATATTTATGGGTAGTAATGAAAAGTTGAATATGGAGTTCAAACACTCCATGATGAAGCAGTTTGAGATGAAAGATTTGGGTTTAATGCACTACTTCCTAGGCATGGAAGTTCATCAGACAGATACAGGAATCTTCATCTGTCAACACAAGTATGCTCAGGATATGATCAAGAAGTTTGCCATGGAGCATTGCAAAGCAGTTGCAACTCCAATTGGACATGGGATCCAATTGAGCAAAAATGATGGAGCACCGAAGGTTGACATGACCACTTTCAGGAGCATGGTTGGGAGTTTGATGTTTCTCACCAACACAAGACCTGACATTCAGTATGTTGTTTCTCTTATCTCACGATTTATGGCTAATCCATCTGAGCTGCATTTGCAAGTAGCTAAAAGAATTCTCAAATATGTAAAAGGTACATGGGATTTTGGAATCCATTACCACAAATGTAAGACTGTCAAGCTAGTAGGCTTCAGTGATAGTGATTGGGGCAGCAACATTGATGATAGGAAATCTACTTCAGGGAACTGTTTTAGTCTAGGGTCAGGACTAATTACATGGAGTTCCAAAAATCAAACTGTTGTAGCATTGTCCTCTACATAAGCTGAGTATATAGCAGTCACATATGCTAGTACTCAAGCCCTATGGTTGAGAAAAGTGTTGGAAGAGATTGGAGAACAACAAAGTGGTCCGACCAGAATCTACTATGATAACATAAGTGCCATTCAGTTGGCATATAATCCAATCCACCATAGCAGAACAAAACACTTTGATATGAAGTATCACTTCATTCGAGACATGGTGGAGCAAGAGATTGTTGAGCTTAAATTTTGTTGCACTTTGGAGAACATTGCAGACATATTCACCAAAGGCATGGCTAAAGCTCAATTTATAAATCTGAGAGACTATCTAGTCAGTCCTCTCAACTTTAAGGGGGAGAGTGTTACAGTGTGAACACATCCAAATGCAAAGCTACCAAGAAATGTCATGCTCCAGTGTGAACGTGCATGGGGGCTTGAAAATATCGACAAGGCTTTTTTGTTTTTTCTCTCCTCCTTCCCTATTTCTTCTCCTATATTCCCTCCCCTTATTCCTCCTTCCTATCCCCTTATCTCTCCTTCTTATCTCTTTCTCCTATCCCCTTATTCCTCCATCCGTTGCGTTATTTAGTTCAAGAATCCACTATATATATATGTAGCCAAAGGTTTGTTTTTTTTTAATTAAGAGGAAATAAAGTTTTATTGTTGCGTTTGAATACTCCCCCTCAGATTTGAACAAATAAATCATACAACTCTAATCACAAGTATTCTCAAATACTTACCTCAAATCTATATTGTAAGGTTCCACAAAAGCTCACATTAATCTATCCACAAGTCTTCACCAAGACTTACTTAAAATCTGCTCAAAAAGTTCTCACTAGAACTTGCTCAATCTACTCAACAAGTCTTTGCCAAGACTTACCTCAAATCTAATCAAAAAGTTCTTACAAAAGCTTGCTCAAATCTACTCAACAAGTCTTCACCAATACTGATCTCAAATCTACTCTACAAGCTCTCACAAAATCTTGCTCAAATTAATCTATCATAGAAAACCTCTTCCAATCACACAAACAAGTTTCATACAAAATCTTGTTATAATCTCATAGAAACATATAGAGAATGGTTAGATACTCAATATTTTTCTCACTTACAACACTACTCAATCACTTTCAATCTCTCTTGCTTTACCACATAAATATATAGAGAATTTTTAGGAAATCAATATGTTTCAATAATGCTCAATCACTTTCAATCTCTCTTGCTTTACCACAAAAACATATAGATAATGGTTAGAGACTCAATATGTTTCAACAATGCTCAATCACTTTCAATCTCTCTTCAAATCAATTAAGAATAAAGAACAATTTGTTTCACATAACTTGAACTATCACTCCAACACTTCCAATCAACTAAGCTCAATCAAATCCACTCAACCAATCACTCAATGAAAGTTTAGCCAACAATTCTTATCAAACAAACCTCACATACAATGATACTAATGATATTTCACAACCCCTAATTCAAGATAATTCTCAAATTCACATAACAATGATACTCATGATTTTTCATAGACGCTAATCATGCACATGAATGATCACTCAATATTTCCAATAATGCTTATCAAACAAGGTTTCTAGCATAAACCTTCATTCTCAAAAAAAACTCATCAATCAATTTTGGATATCTCAAAACCAAACTCAACAATGCTTATCAAACAATCCTTTTCACTCCAACTTAGTATTCACAACATCCAATCCAACAATATTTTACTCACAAGGAATATGTACCACACCTTTTGTTTTTATGGAGATATATCTTCAAAATCTATCTTAACCACAATAAAATTTTCTTTGCCAACACTAGGCCTAGGTAGCCACAACCTATCTCAAAATATCCACAAAATAATTTTCCCAATAATTATTTTACCATACAAAAATATCAAATCTTTTGGTACACCTTATAATCTCCAAACTTACACAATATAAGTCAACATCTTTATTAAAAACAAAATACACAATAATTTCCTTTAAACACCTTATCACTCCAACTTCATAAAATAAATTTCAATCACCAAAAAATAAAATACAAATATTTTAATTTACTTTACCTTATAACTCCCTCAAAAACCTTATAGTTTCCAACTTACAAAAACCTCTAGGCAATTTCTGAAATTCACAACCTTTGGAGAAGAAAAAATATTTTTTGCATACCTTTCAACTAATCTACCCATAAAAACATCCTCGGTGAGAATATAACACACAACGTAGCCTCTCCAACACTAGCCTCAAGCTAGGCTACCAAGTGGACTGCATGCCCACATAAGATTTTAGGTGCACATTTCCCACTTTATTCTCATCACGAAGGTTCCCACGAAAAACGAAAACATCTCCAACAACAAAACGTCAATCGCGTGGATCAAACCCATGATCCCTTCCTTGCAAGCCTTAGCACTATCTCAACTACCACCTATGCTACCACCACCGATGGATATTTCTATCCATAATGATGGCCTTACACCTTAGTCTTCCTCCAATCACTTTGAAACATGAACTTCTTTTTCTCCAACAAATGCAGTGCTCGATTTTTCATTCGAAGGTGTGTGTATTCTTGGACTTAGGAGATTATATTTATTTTCTATATTAATACACATTCTATTGTCTTCTACATGTCGACAAAATTCAAATTTAAAAATTCGAATTAGATTTTAAATATTAAATTTAAAATCTTTGCACCATTATTAATTTAAAGTACAATTTTAATCAAAGATTAAAATATTTTAATTTAAATTAAATCTTTTGTAATATTCTCATGGGTATTTTTAACTTGAACCTTGTTTTTCTTCACCTTGTTATTTGGACCGAAATATTATAATAATATAATATTATTATTTAATTTAAACTTGCTTCTCCTTCCTTGGGTCTTCATCCTTTGGGTCTTTTTAGGCATATAATATTAAAAATAAATATTATATCCTATTCCTTTTCAAGACCTTCTTGCTTTTGGAAAAACCAATTTATGTCCTTAATGATGACGAAATTGAACCAATATGCTTTTGACATCAATGACAACAAAATTACTCAAAATTTCCAAAAATATCAAAACAAGTAAACACAACAAGGTTTTATTTTCGTTGATTTGTCTTCTATAAATATTTTCGTATTCTGCAATCATTGTATTTTATTTTTGTAGCTTTTATTTAGATTAAAATGGGTCTTATACAATGAAGGCCCTTCATGTGCTACTAACTCTCTTGCATTTGTAGGATTTGTGTACAAGTGATAGGTTGTGGACACCTATTGAAGCAAGGGTAGCCTTTGAGGATAAAAGACCTTCATTTTAAGTGAACTCACTAGGTTCTTAGTTAGAGAAAGCTCGAGAGAGCTTTATTTATGTTTAAAATAATTTTTTTAATAGACTTAGAGCTAGAGGGTATAGGATTAATTTTTTGCTTTCACTATTTCAAAAAGTTAAATTTGATGGAAGACCCTCTTCTAGCCAAAGTTCTTGAAAGAGCTACACACAAACAAAGCACGAAAGTCAAACATGTTCCACTTAGTTTGAAGTTAGACAATTGTGATTTTACTAGGAGTTTGCACTTGGGCAAAAATGTTATTTCTCCCATGTTCAAAAAATGGAGTAAGGATAGGCAACTTAAACATATTCCACGAGCCATCATCTGCTGGAGGAATCACAAGCCTCTCAGATCCTATCTTTGCAAGAATAAAATTTTGTAAGGGGATTTTTTCTTCATATTGTTTCTCATATTTTTAATGCACCTTTGTAACAGGGTGGATTTTTTAGGGTTTGAGCTTGGGTATATTTAATATGTATTTTTTACCATTTGGTCTATAAACCTACAGTTCGTATTTAATGTTTGAGAATAATTTTTTATCCCACATGCATTATTTTTTGGCTCCCCCTAGAGTTAGGATTACAAAAAAAGGATATTGTACCTCTATAAGACTCACACTCCGCTAATGAGACCCAAAAGGTCAAAATGCGTTCGAAGTTTTTTAGTTGTATAATTCTTTTTTTGGAATAATTTTTTTTTCCAGCATTTTTGTTCCTTTCTAACTTGTTATTCTTATCTTTCTCTAAAAACCCCATTAAAACATTTTTTTGTGGTTATTATGCTCTTCACTTGCTGCGTAATGCGATCTGGTGAACCAGAAAGCCTCTAGCACTAGTAGTATGCTCTTCACTTGCCGTGTAATACAATCTGGTGAATCAAAAACTAGCACATGTTCTTTTTTAACAGAGTACTGCTATGACATGTTTCCTTCTAAGCTAAGAGATTAAAATTTAGCAAGAAGACTAATGGCATCCACCTTTGTTTGATCTATAAAAAGAGGTTTCCCCCTTTTTTACCCATTGTATTCTAAAAGCGAGCAAGCATTTTGTAATCATACCCTTGCACAATTCGAGGTACATCATTGTAAAAGGATACCAAGGCTCTAGTATATTTCAATTCAAATAAAAGTTTATTCCATTGCACATTGCTTGTCTTTTGTCATTTTATTTGTCAATGTTGTCGTTTGTATTGCTATAGTAACCATTGAATCAAAAGTAATATTATTATTTTTGTATATACATTATTTTTGGAGTCATGATTTTTGAAATGTTATTATATTTATAAAAAATAAAATCAGTAGAAGATAATTTAGTTAATCATGGTGTTCATCTTTGTTTTTGGTAAAATTTAGATTTGAATTACACTTGGTCAAGTAAGATTTTATTTGTTAATAAAAATTATATTAAAGAGTTGATTTATGGAAGCATAATAGCTTAAAGATGATAAAAAATATCTTTGATAAAAATATATATGAAAAATATCCCACGAGGATGATGTAATGGTTTGGGATTTGGCTCTTCTTCAAGAGGTTCAAAATTCAAACCTCGACATGTGTGTTTGTGTGTTGAATTCTCTATTGATAAGCTCAGCTCTCCTCCTTATAAGAGGTCATGGTGGCATGGGGATATCCAACCCTGAGCGTTAGTCATAGGGATTCCTCATACTAACCAAAACCAAAGAAAAAAATTAAAAATATCTTTAATAAAAAGATAAAATAATATTATATGAAGAAAATTAACACTTCACTTATTAAAATAATAATACTATGTCTTATACTAACATATTTAATTTACCATTTTATAAAAATTATTATTTAACCCCATAAGTAAAAATATAAAATAATATTTAGTGCCCACACTTAAAATATTCTCATATAAGAATACTTTCTTGAATGGTGCAATAGACTTATCAACATATTCAAGTAATGAACATGTCAAAGTATTAGTGTGTAATTGTATATATTTAATTAGTTTAAAATTTCAATCTAGCACCAATAGTCTCTATTGATGTAATAAATTTAGTATAAGTGTCACTTTGTTTCATTTTAGGAAAAGGAGCTTATAGGTCATATAATACATCTTAACTCATAAAAATATATAATATTGTTTTATTTATTAAAATTATTAATCCCCGCTTAGGAACAGAAACAAACTTAGAATTTAATATTTGGATTGATAAGTTGGGGCGTTTATAATAAGAGATCTAGGTTTCAATCTTTCGGGTGTGCCCATGCATAGCCAGTAGTCCGAAACGACTCCTCTGCGTGTTGCAGCTCACTGATGACAGTGATCTATTTCCTGCTTGTTTGATGGTCCCCTTCATACCAAGTGTTGAACCAAACTGACGAAGATATGCGAACCCTGTGCCATCTATGTAACCCAAAAAAAATATTTTCCTCAAAAAACATTGACATATAACATGTTCTAACGGGCCATATCGTCTTTCGTCAGCTTTGATTGTATCCGCAATCTTCTACGTTACCTCTAACTTTAGCCCTGTTTGATATTCACGTAACCTCTAACTTTCAACTTTTTAAATATTCTTTCGATAAAATAGTGAAAGCTCTAGGAGGAGAATAGTTTAAATTGGTTGATATTTTAGTATTGTAGAAAATTAACAGATATGGGATATGTACCTAATATTTTTAGGTTTTACTTTTAATTTATGATAACTTTTTATAAATTAATATTATGTTATCTTTTCCATTAATTAAATTTTTAAAAATATGTTTTTTTTATTTTATAAAAATTAATATTAAAATGTTAAACAATTTTTTTTTAATTGTTTTATAATATTTTTTTGTATGTGGAAAATTAATAATTTTCCTTCAATTTTAATTACTAGTCATAAGGTTAAATGGTTGGAAAAGACAAATCATAGATTAAATTCTTGAAGCTACCATTATAATTCCTACTTTACTTTAATTATTAGTCATAGGGTCAAATGGTTGGAAAAGACAAATCATAGATTAAATTCTTCAAGCTACCATTATAATTCCTACTTCTTTTCTGTAAATAGGATTTAGAGTGATGAAGACCCTGGTTGCTCATGGTTGGTACTTCATCTCATTCTTAGGCTCATGCACACTTAGTGGAATCACGTCAAACTATTACTTTTTTTCCAAAAAAGCTTGCCTTCAAGGGCCCAAAACTTAACAATTTACTAAGAAAGATAATTTACATGTCTTATGTCTATTGTTTTGGTAATTAAATTTTCTAAGATCTAAAATTTTAATGTTTTTCATTATAAAATTCTTAATTTTTTTTTATATATATATTTAAAATAAAGTTTTGAAAATATTTTCTTTTAGCGAAATTTAATTTTTAAACAAAATCACCAACATTTTTCAACCATTCATTTGATACATTTAATGGATATAAAAATTAAAGGTCATAACGCTTGCCTTAAATATGTGGACACAGAGTATATTCAGAAATGGGCCATATTATTTCATTGAATGACTATATTTCGTAGCCGTTTTCTTCTACATCACCTCTAACTTTAGGGTTGTTTGATATTGTTTCAAGTGAACATCATCTAATTAAATAAATACAACATATGATGTGTACAAGCCACATGAAGACATTTGATATCGCGATCAAAAACTAGATTTCGCTCAATCATCGAAGAGAAATCTCCTTAATCCGTGCCATTGAAATAACCATCTTTGGCCCAACTGTTTGAGTCTCAAAGAAACCTGAAATGAAAAAATACAAATTACTGTGCCATTGAAATAACCATATTTGGCTCAACTGTTCGAGTCTCAAAGAAACCAGAAATGAAAAAATAGAAATTACTAGGGAGTATGGCACTATTATTGGACAAGGAAATTGTATTTGGTATATATATATATTTATATTTATTTTACTTTAAATTATGAGATTCAAATTAGTTTGCAGGTTTGTGGTTTTGGTTTATTAATACAAATAATAATAGATTATAGTGGTTTTGATTTATTAATACAAATTATAATAGATTAGAGTGAAGATTGGGATAAACATTGTTATTTGATGACAAGTCTAATTCTGTATTGGAGAATCATTTGGATACAAAAAAATCATTCATTAAAAAATTTACATGAGATACGAGATACGAGGTTTTTATGATGGATGAAACTTCATTCATAAATGACCTTGAATCTCAGGTTCTCCATACTTCCTTTAGGAACCCTACAAATAGTTCCATGGAGAAGCACATAAATCCTAGAGCAAGAGACTTATAAAAAGAGCTACATCATTGACCCATCAATCTCTAATCCAACAAAAACTTGACCAAATATAAAGCAAGGTAAGCACCTTTCGGTGGTTCTTCCTTATTCCTTTGTTGAAGTAGCCAATGACATTTTTTTTTTAAAGCGAAAAACCCCTTGTGGGGCCACCTTGGTCTGAGAGACCACGAATAGGGGTTCTACACCGTCAAAGTCACCCGAGAGTCGCACCCAGCCCTGCCCACACCAACATTATCAATTGGATTTTGGGTACCCAATTCAGCTTTTTGGTAGGGTGGATATTCGAACCTGGGACCTCCCTTGGAGGATTGGCCTCTCCTCTCCAACTCAACTACAACACCTGGGTAAAGTAGCCAATGAATTTTGAGAACACACAATCATCTTATCTTTTTATGGGGGATACCCTCGAGTCTGAAATTATCAAATGGGTTAGAGACATTTGGGAAAATACCAGAAGATGGATAGTTGAAAAATTTCAAGGACTGGGAAGGGGGTACATAGTTGTTTCCATTGGAAATATTGAACATGCCTAGAAAGCTCTCCAATATGAAACATGTGTTATCTACAAGCAAACTAGCTATCTTCAATGTTGGTCATTGTACTTTCATTTGGAGGGCCCCTCTAGAGAAAAATATTATCTTTGGATAAAACTTTCCTTTTTATGTCTCTCATGTTGCCCTTTCATGATAAAATTGTGTCTCTCCTTGGTAGGGTTTTCTGGCCTTACACTATTTTAGAAAAACTATCTAATTATAGAGTTCACCCCCATATTTGTGTGGAAATTGACATATGCAAGATATTGCCTCCTTCCTCAACCTTAGTGATTCAGGTTTCCATGTTAATCAACCTCTTATCTATCTAAACCTACCCAATACCTACTTTTACTATAGAGATCAAATAATTGATCATAAATTGACCTAAAAAAATAGCAAAAAGGAAACAAATGAAAGCCATCATTCAAAAAAATATATAAATATCCCTACTAATGGCCTTCATATGAAAGCCATCACTTAGAATTTGGTTAAAAATTTCCTTTTTGATGGCCCTCAACACCCCCCATCTCTCAAAATCCTTCTCTCTCTTATGTCAAACCCACTAAAGAATCCCTTTGCCTCTTCCACATCATAGACTAAATCAATGGATTCAATTGCAAGCCTTGAGTTAGCTCTCTTTGCTTCATTGGCCCTTGTCAAATACAATCCTATGATATACAGGTGGAGAATATTAGTTAATTATCAATGATCATCAACCTCATTAAAATCATTCCTTCCAAACAAAATAAAAGAACCCTATGTAAAAGATCTTGCTAAATATTTTTCTCGTATTGCCTAAAAAATGGTTCTAGCTCAACATAACTATTTGGACAATACATAGTACTTGCCCTTCAACAAAAAAATATTCTAGTCTCTAATTCATAAGGTTGAGCAACCTCCAATTCACCCCTCATGAATTTAAACCTTCCATATTAAAATGTTACGGGACTCCCCCTCGCTTATTATAAGTTTCAAGTTTGAAAGGTTGGAGTAAAGAATCATATTTCTATTATTTTTCTTCAATAATTGAAAGTCACATGCCCTCTCCCATTGTGTGGATGTTATTGGTCAAGTTTATGCACTAGCCTTTATTACATTTCATGCCAATGGTAAAGGAGTTGTCACCCTCTCCATATCTAGGCTTTTTTATTTTATTATTATGGACCATGGTGAATATCCTACTCATCATTGTGTCTACGTCAGATTAGCTCTTAAATCTTAGGTTCTTGGATTTTGTTCTATCTATGCCCTAATTATTATCTTAGTCACAAAGCCCTCTAGGAATGGTTAGCCATTTTCTCCCTCCTATAGACTAAATACTAGGAGGTGACTTTAATATAATTGAAAATCCTAGTAACAAAAGCTAGGTTGGTAGAAAACCTCTTCAATAATTATATTTGGTAATTGGTTGTTTTATCACAATCATTTAGATTTGCATTTTACTCTCTTTAGTAATGCTTCCTCTTATAGAGATAATTGGTATATGTGGTTCAACTATCATCAAGGCTCTTCTAGGAATCTTGTTTGTGTAGATGGATTTTATTTCAATAATTATTTTCTAGATAAATTCTCCATCCATGAGTAATGTTATTTCTCATACAACTCTAACCTATCACCTTTTAATATCATATTCTATCCAAACATCCTATATTCCACTTGATTATATGTTCCATCCATTCAAATTAAATATTGTCCACCTTGACAACCCTTCCCTTTGCCACCTTGTAAAGGATATCTAGGATAAATTTTCAAGAACATCTAGTAATATTATTTGGACTAAATGGTTTGAAACAACTTTTTTTAGTATTTTTTGTTCCCTTAGATGGTATAGATGCTCTGTTTCCAAATGAAAATTAATCAAGAGAGTCATATTCATAAAAATATCTCTCATATTTGTTCTATGCGTATGAAATATCCCACTAATGTTGTTGTTCAATGTGATCTATCTAATGCTAAGAATTAGGGAAGAGTTTATAAGCCATACCATGCTAGAGAGATGCATATTAGACATTTCTTGAATTGAATATCCTAGGGTGACAAAGAAACTAAATTTTTCTTGAACTACATCATGCATAATGATATTATAGAATACGAAGTTGGAGGACCCTCCAGGGCATTCCCTATACAACACCATTAAGATCATGAATATTTTTGTAACCCACTTATCTCATCCTTTTATAGCAAATATTAGGGATTATATCCAACTTATCTTAATGGAATATGTCTATAAATGGATTCCCTCCCTAATAGATCCATTTATTTGATATCAACTCGAACATCCTCTTTCTATTAACATTCTACATAATGCTCTTTTTTCTATGAAGAATGAAAAAGATTCTAAAATGGATAGTCTTTTAGTATATTTTATAGAAAAATTGGCATATCCTTAGATCTTCATCATGCATACCTAGAATCTATCTATAATAGTTTCCTCAAAGCTTATACAATGCATGTTTAATCAAACTTATTTCTAAATAAATGAGTCATAATCAAATATCTAGTTGGAGACCCATTACACTCTTGAATATTTCATACAAAATCATAGCTAAAGTTATAGTTTAAAAATAAAACATTTTGCACAAGTTATTGTTCACCTATAACAACCTAGTTTTTTTAAATGTTATTATATCTTATATAATCTTATTATGGCTTGGGAAATAATGCAATGGGCTATCGACTCCAATAAAGATTCCCTTTTGATTATGATAGATTTTGAAAAAGTAAATGATAGAATAAAATGGGATTTTATTCTCTATATGCTTTCTTGGCTTGGTTTTGATCGATAATTCTATAATCAAATTGGTATGCTCTTCGGTGATGCTTCAACTAGTATTTAGGTCAATGGAGCTATATCTTTCTTCTTTCCTTTACAATGGTCTATTAGGTAGGCTTGTCCTATTTCTCCTTTTTTGTATGTTTTGGTTGGTTATGCTCTTAGATATCTTGTTCTTAAGGCTCAATATGAAAATATGATTTAGGGTATTAAGATTCCTAAGGATAAACATGCTCTTAAATCACAATTTTCTATTGATTCCATTCCCTTTTTTAAAATACATAGGAGGAGGTGGAAACCGTTAAAGAGATTGTGGTATTATTTTGTGATATCTTTGGCTCTCATATCAATCACTCTAAAATAAAAGACTTCTATACCTCTTCCAAACCTAGTGGATGGAAATCCTTGGCTAAGTGGAAGATCATCCCTGATGGAACAATAATTCTATACTTGGGAATCCCCAATGGGATTAATATTTTTCCTAAGATATAAAGAATTGGGTTATGAAAATACTTTAGAATAAATTCAATGCTTGGTCATTTCAATTTTTTTTCTTAGTAATGATAATTCTAGTTGTAAATAATGTTATTTCAGCCTCTCATATTTACCACTAATTCTCTTTCTAGATGGTCCCCAAGGAAGATGATAACAAAAAATTACTTAAGACATTCATAAATTTTTATGGATCAATGGTGATGGGGAGGTTGGAATGGAAAGCATATCATAGAAAATTTATACTCAGCCCAAGGCTTCAGGTGGTCTGGGTATTATTTATCCTCTTACCTAGAACAAATGTTTAGCTATGACATGAGTCACTAGTGTTGGAGTATATTACATTATTTGGTACAAGTCTCAGATTAGGTATTTACTTTATGAAATGTAAAAAATGCATAAGTGTGCATATATTCAATAATATAAATGTGCATCTTAGTCCATGTGTACATGAATCCATAAAATAGGGAGATGAAAAGTCTATAAGTGTGAAGGCCAAGAGTGCACCATATGAAGAGTCACATTAGATTATATATACAAAGTAATGTGAAGATGTAAGATGACATGACTTGTAATAATATTACTTAGTTTTTTTAGTGCTATAGCATTATTTTTGTGAGTATTTATTTATGCCATATTTAGGAGTAGATATTAGAGTTATTTCTATGTTTTATATATTTAAAATATTACCATTATCATATACATTGGATTGTGACTTTATTTTATATATTATGGGTTATTAATCTTAAGTAATAAGCTTCAAAAGCTAATAGTGACATCAAAGCCACAAGGAACTGTGATATGAGATAGTAATTACAATAGATAAATAATAATTACACCTTCATTACCTAAAAGTCTATGTCCTTTTCTCATGCAAGGATTAATTCTTTGTTGTAGAAAGTTAGAGATTGAAGAGGTCTAAGAAAAGACCCTATTGGAGATTGAATATTGAGGAGACTCGAGAAGGAAGTCCTCATAGAATATTACAAATTGGAGAAGTTGAAGAGACTCAAAAAAGATAAGATTGAAGAACTTCCAATTTTGGAAGATAGAATATTGGAGATAGAATATTGCATATTGAAGACTGCAAATTGGATATTGAAGAGACCTTTGTAGAATATTCTTATTATAAATTGGCTATTGGAGATAGAGAAGACCTAAGAATAGGTTCTATTACATATTTGAATAGTACAAGACTTCAGAGATTTAGGATATTGAGAGTAGCAGATTTTGAAGATCCAACAAAGAGATCTCATTGTAGAATTCTCAAAGTTGGAATATTAAGAAAACCAAGAAAAGGTTTTAGTAAAGTTTTGAAAAGATAAGTTGAAGAGTTATAGAATTAGAAGACCTAAGAGAAGTGGTCTCAAGAGATTTCAAATAATAATAAGAAGGCTAAATAAATACTTGTTTTAGATTTGGAGAAGCGACCATTGAAGGTATTGTTGAAGAAAGCTAGGAGCAGGAGATTGTAAAAAGAAGGAACATTGTAGAGTTGAAGAAGTATCTAGTGAAGGATATTTTAATAAATTTAGTAGCATGATATTGCAAACAAGGAGAAGTTTTTGATAAAGGAGATTTAGGACAATTATCGCCATATGATAACAAGTCCAAAAGGAAGAAGTGTTTGGCAAAAATCTTACAAAATTTTGGAGAAGGGATTTGAAAATATCAATATATTTATATTCTTGAGAAATTTGACAGTGTAGGAGATCTTTTTTGAATTCATAATTCAACAAGGATATTGAAGTATAAGAGAATATTGAAGAGCCCAAGGTTTTAGGAATTTAAGGATAGCCACAAAATTTTGAAGGATGAATAAGTTGTAGGTTTTAAAGTAGATATTGAAAGGTTGTAGGTGAGTATATTGAAGGAAGCCTAGAGCTATGGTTTGAAGATGTTTTGAGTAGATTTTGAAGTACCATTGAATAGGTTAATACGAGAGTTTGTGACTATAATAGATTACAGGACTTGGAGACTTTTATTGCACCTTTTGGACAAAGAAATAAGAAAGGTATTGACTACATAAGGTGCAAAAATATTCATAGTATTTTGGGTAGCATTAATAGCTGCTAAATTAAGTAATTGATAAAAGAGTTTCAAAGGAGATTGGAAATCACAAAATTAGATTTGTGAACAACATTGGAGAAAGGTAGAAAGCTACGATTTTGGATAACTCTAGTGTATATTTTGAGGGAGCTATTTGAAAATAATATAAAGAAAGTTGAGCAGCAAGTAAGGCTACAAATTTGGTAAGTTTTTGGAGCAGAAGAGTGAAGGATATTTGAAGTCATAAAATAAAATTTGTGAATAGATTTAGGAGAAGAAATAAAGCTATGAGTTTTATATCTTCGTAGCATATTTGAGAAGGATTATTATACAAAAAATAAGTTAAAATAAGAGTACTGACCAATACTATATATTTGGTAAGTTTTAAGACAATTAAGTGAAGGTGAAAAACTTAGAAAATTAAGGTGAATCACTCATCAAATACATAAAGTACAAAGGTACAATATTTTGGTGCTACATTAATTCAATTTTGAAGCATTAAATTAGATTTACATTTGATATCTTAAACAATACCATATTACTTTTGTTAATATAGAAAATAGTAAATTTGAAAGTAGTCTTCAAAGCAAGTTATCACATAAAACTACAATAGTTATTATCTACATGTATTTTGAGAGATAAGCATAACACATTGTTATTAGTGAAATTGTTCAAAGAATTTAAAAATTAGAAGTAAAGAAAATTTGTGAACTGCAAGTGCAGGTACATTGAAAGAAAAAGAACCATTGGAAAATAAGTTGGTAATTAAATCTACAAGGATTATAACAAGTCCAAATTTTACAGTACCTAAAGACACTAAGCATCCTACATAGAAGGATAAGGCTATTGCTCAAAATGTGCAAGCCACCATTGAATCCACCATTTATCAAGATAACACATACAAAGGTGCATTGGAAAAGCACCAAGGAAAATCCAATAGTGTGCAAGAAAAACCACACCCAAGTGCTATGTAAACTGAGCCCAAGGGAAGGTGTTGTCAAGAGTGCTATGAAAACCAAGCCAAAGCAAGATACCATATAGGATGTTATGTAATCCAAGCTCAAGAGAAGCCACCATCAACTGCACCAATATAGAAGCCAAAACAAATTCATCCCTGCAAAAGAAAGGTGAAATAACATTCTATAAGAAGACTAAGTGAATGGAATACAAAGGGTAGATTTCAAACACCAAATCTTAAAGGGAAAGCATCACATGCAAGTACCATGTGGTTGAAGGTACATTACAACTCGTGCAATGTTCGTGTAACACCTAGAAGTAACACTCATTTTGTAAGAGCACCAACTATTTGAAGATTAATATTTGTGAAGCACCATTTGGCAAGTGGAAGACAAATGGAACCAAAAGGAGTATACATGAAGATAAATGTAGAGTATTCATAGGTGAAAGATAATATTAAATGCACAATAGATTAATCAAAAGGTATAAGAGTAAAGGTGTTGGTAGTGTATTATAGTTGGTAGAAAAGAGGAGATAGATTTGGTAGATAAGATACATGTACCAACATCTCCAAGGTGTGGATCATTCAAGCATAAAATATTGCTACAACAATACATTATGGAAGCAAAACCAAGAGGACAAAGTATTGTGTAATCCCATATGTGGAGATCGAAAGCATAGGTGTTAAAATATGTTGGAAGAGCTTCAGAGCTTAGAGAACATATGAGTTTAAGGATGTGGAAAGAACACCAAAATTTGGAGGACATCAACGTTGATAGTGAAAAAACATTGGGAGAGCCGAAAGAGCACCAAATTTATAAGAGCGCAAGTGTGCATAGGTTGACCATGAAATTACCGCCAGTCCAAGGTTGAGGTAATATAATTTTTGCACATATATTTATAACCCTAAGTTAGGAGAAATAAGGCTAAGTGGAAACTATTATTATCTAAGGTATAAAGTGGAAGTATTTTGGAAAAGGAAAAACATAAAACCTTAGATATAATATTGAAGGAGTTGAAAATCTATTTTGGAGGAGTTAAGGAGACATACAAATTTTTAGAATCTAATTATTAAAGTTGCAAAATATTTTAAGGATATTTGCAATTCAATTTAAATTGGAGTAAAAATGATTTCTACATCAAACTAGACTTACAAAATTACAAATATAACTTATCTAAATTTTTAAGTTTTGGAGATATAATATTTTCAACATCAACTTAGAATTCCAAAATTTAGAGGAAGTTATATTAGGTTATTTTAATTTATATGGTGGAATCGGTGGTCACCACGAATCCGGGTTGGCTGTCCAGCTTTTATGGCCACCATAGTATTCTGCGTTGTCCACCCTAGAAGCCGCCACATAGATCTTCATGCAGTATGCCCCTATAACCACCATGCCACAATCATTTTAAACCTTTTACGCCACTGAAATCACTAGGAATGGGACAAGCATTCAGTCTGGCGAGGCCTTAGATTTGAACCTTGGACCTCCGCTCCCCTTATGGAGTTTGGATGAACCAATTGGTCTACACCTCGAACCTTGTTATATTAGGAAGTTGAAAGACAATCAATATCAATTTTATATTCTTGTTGATCAAGAGTCACAAGAAAGACTTTTTTAAAGGAAACTATGTAAACATTTATTATGTATACAATATTGAGAGATTTAAGATGGTTCAAATATATTCATAATTCTAAAAATGACAAGAATCAACATAAAGAAGAATCACTATGACCTAGAGATATTTTTGAGAAACCTCACACTAATGGTTTTGTTGAGTTAGATTATGAAGAGTCAATAAAAGGAGTTGATAACATCTATATTAATGAAGATGTTTTACATATTTATGAAATAAGGAAAGATAGAATAGCTTCAGTTGTAAAAATTTGGTTTATTATCTCATCAAAGAAATGTATAAGCTTGATTCTTATAAATTAATTAATAAAGAGAGGATAACAGTCGTAGAATGTACTTACTATAATAAAACTGATCATGAAAAATCAAATTGCTAGAATTTTCATCCATGCAAATATTGTGGAGAAAAATCTCATCCACCTTTTGCTTGTTACTATAAAGACAATTTATATAAAATATTTGAAGAGAAATTGATATTCAAATTAGATTTTTATTTCAAGTACTTGCTTTTGAAGCATCTACTAATGATGAATTCAAGTTGGATATATTTTAATATCAAGGAGACAACTTGTTGAAAATATCATAGAAAATGGAATGGACCAATTTTGATCCAGTCGTTACTTGAACTATTATAAGATATGTAGTTCATCAAATATACTTGAAATATTTCAAGGACAAAGGTAAAGAGAAAGTTGTTTTGCAAGAATCAACTAACAATACAACATCATCTAAAGGCTTACAAAGTGACACTAATGATAAAGACAAGCTCGAGGAGAAAGAGTCTGATCAAGAAGACATACAGTGCAAAGTGGGTTAAAGAATGAAGACCCATATTGAAGACTAAAGTCTTCAATAACAAAATAATATAACATGGGAGGTGTTAGAGTATATTGCATAATTTTGTACAAGTCTTAGATTAGGTATTTACCTGATGCAATGTAATAAATGCACAAGTGTACATATTATTCAATAATGTAAATGTGCACATTAGTCCATGTGTACATGAGTCCATAGAATAGGGAGAAGAGTAGTATAGAAGTGTGAAGGCCAATGCCTCATATGAAGAGTCACATTACATTATATATAGAGTAATATGAAGTTGTAATATGACATGACTTGTAATAACATAACTTGGTTCTTTTAGTGCTATGACACCATTTCTATGAGTATTTGTTTATATCATATTTAGGAGTAGATATTAGAGTTATTTATGTGTTTTTTATATTCATAATATTACCATTATCATATTCATTGGATAGTTATTTTATTTCATACATTCTTAATTATTAATATTATGTAATAAGATTCAAAAACTAACTATATCCATCATCAAAGATAAAAAGTGAAACATATTTTTTGGGATAGAATAGACTAAGCTTATCTTAAAGATAAATAGAAAGAAACCCCATGGGAGGATAAGGTCCTTAGTGTACCATAATTTATGATTAAAGAATATATTCCTCTTACCCATAACTAGAAATCTTGGTAACTAATTTCTTATTGAAGTCTAACTCAAGATGATCAAAGCATCACTTTGAACAATCTTTGGTGGAATAAATTTATACTCAATAATGATAAAAATTTAGATCTATTCAATGCTCATAAAGGAATAGCATTTTTAAATATATGTGTAAACTAAATAATAGATATTTAGGATTTGGATAACTTCTCAATTGTTACTTGGAACCAGAACCATAATTATTGCTTCATCCGCTTTTCATTCAAAGAAGTTTATGGCTTTTGTGGCTTCTATTCCATGTGAGTTTATTATAAATTTGGGAACAACTACCTATAATATAAGTACTGACTAGAGATGGCCTAGTAATTATTGAATCTCTTCTATTAAACCTAGTTGGATCTATAAAAAAAAAATTGTGTCCTTTATCATTGGATTCTAATATCAATGTAAAGTGGCAAGTCAAAGTTACCGATTCCTATTGGTAGTCTCTTGCTACACAAATTTGGAAAGTTCCTATTGAATCCAAAACTCAACTTCTTATATGATAGGTTTTGCATCAAAAATTTACAACATCTAAAAGTCTAGCTCTAATTTTACATATTTTTCCTAAATGCAAATTTTTTAATGCTTCAAAAACTCTTATTCATTTTTTTTGGTTTTTTGACATGGCTAAATAATTTTGGGATGTCTTCTACACTTTTTTATTCCTCTCTTTCAGTAGATATTGGATGACTTCTCTATTTTATTTTTCCTAGATGTATAATTTCCCCAAACTCTAGGATGTTTCTAGACTCATCCTTCTCAAGCATATTTGAAAGTAGAGATGTAGAAATGTGTTTACCAATCCAACTCATCAATAGGGTATAGTTTAATGAGACATGACTATTAATATTTTGATTCCTTTAGGATACATTCATTTCCATGTTCATGGAGTCTTTGACACACTGGGATATGTCACCGATAGTATTTATCAACTTTTTTACATAGTCCAAGATCTTGAAAAGGTCCAATAGGAAACATAAAAGAATACAGTAATCAATGATGAACAAAATCAAAAAATCATTACCTCTTTTTCTTCTTTTAATACTTATAATGGAGGACATACATAAAACTTCACGACATGATAGTTTCTCCCACAAATGACGATGATATTTTTTGTTAGTTTCTCCCACAAATGATGATGATATTTGTTGTGATGATGATATTTGTTGTGTTGCAATAGGATACAATTATAGTCTTCTTGTTGCTATTAGTTTCTATTCTTATGTGAATTTAATTATGAATGATTTACTAATTATCCACCTCATTTTTTTTTTTGTTGGTAGATGATGCTAGCACCATATTTTTGTATTGTTTGAGATAATAACTTAATAAAAACTAAGGTTTTACTTATACAAAAAGAGAAAAAAAAAAAACATTGTGAGCATATTATATCTATAATCAAATATTATAATATTCACTCTTTTATTATTTTAAAAAATATAACATTGTATATTATAAATTAACATAAATGTATAATTATGTTGGTTAAATATTTAATTGAATTGAAAATTACGTTTACACATTTTACTCCATGTGGGAGAAGATAAGGCGAGACATGATGCTTCCTTTTTTCATCCCTTTCCACGGACCAAACCATGCCTCCAATATCAATCCTGGAGGCAGCCTGCAAGTTCGATGGCTTCCCCCATCCTAATCCACCTTGTGTTCTTATATAGATCTTTTTACATAGGTCTTTTTACAGAGATTAATTGGGAATACTGCATTTTAGAGGGCTGTGGCTCTTGTTCGCAATCTTCTTCCTCATTTTATGTGAGGGTCAAAGAATAAAACGTGAAATGCCAGTGGGTACAAGAAGCAGTCAAGATCAACTCTTATGGCGGCTTGAAACAAGGTATGGCAAATGAATTTATACTTCGACCCAGAGGGAATGTTAAAGGTAGACTTTTGATTCGCTTACTAATCTGAGAGAAATTATCTGCACCAGATAGGTTGTGAATTTGGTTTTACGTAAGGAGTTCTCTTTCAATTTAGATTCCTCGACGGAGAATGTATTGCATAGCTCTTAAAAAGCTGTCGACGTCATAATATATTTCAACACATGGAGGGCATATTACGTTGTTTATCATCGGTCCTGCCGTAGCAGAATCGGGCTATGTAGGATTCATTCGAGGTTAACAAGGAATTGATAGTATCCTTGATAAATTAAAACTGTAATATATGTTTATGTTAATAGATAGGAGCTAGAGTGGATAACATAAAAAATGGATAATATCAAAATAGTCAATACCTTCATAGAGATGTTGTGCAGTCATTGAAATAAAGGAATGATATGACATTTCTTTTTGCTCAAAAATTTCAATGTTTTAATGTTACAAATTTTATAACGTTTTTTTATCGTCTTTTATTACTCTAATATCATCTAGTGTTCTTACATTTTTAAAGCTGTAAGTTTATTTTGACATTTTTACTTTTCAAAGAAAATAAATATTAATGATCTAGAAAAATTTTAGATTAATTATCATCATATTTTTTTATACATAAATTTATTGATAGTAAAAAAATTAGTTTTACACTTTTGAAAGCTTGGTTACTTTTTCAAAATTGATGGTAAGTATATTGTAATAGTATTAATGAGAAGAATGAAGATGAATAAGTAGTGTTCATATGGGATTGTTTTATGGAAGCCATCAAGGAAAAATATTATCCCTTAGAAACGTATGAAGATCAAGACATGTCATGGTAGAAAAATATGGGTATGTGTCAAAGTTCAACATAAACATAAGCTTCATAAATTATGTAAGTGATAATATAGACATTCCTTTTCACCACTAAGTCATGTTGTAGTAGTATGGTACATGGTCTCTAAGCATTTGGTCATGCATTTGAAAGACATGGTTGTCAATTTTACTTTGAAGTCAGGTATTGCATAGGACTATGGTCTGAATGGTGGTAGGTATATTCCTTTTCATTAGCATTTTTATTTGGCATAAATATAATTGGTATTAGTAGAAATATTAACCAAATATCCTATGTGGCATAGTGGTTCATAGCATGTATTCTTTTTAGGAGGATTTAAGGGTAAAACCTAGTGTAGGTGATTATATTTCATTTTGGTTTCTTTCATTCGGCTACATAACACTAGATATGGTCTAGAGGTATGATTTTTTCCAATGTAATTAGTCATGGCATAGTAGTAAGACTATAGATTGCAAAGTAGGAGGTCTCATGTTCAAATTACATAAGGACAATATTTTATTTAGTATAGGCATTTTCTTTTACACCATGCTTCAATGGCATTAAAAATCCCATACTTACAAATGAGATTTAGGTTATGTCTATGCAATTTAGTAGTACATTAGTAACTTTCTCATCTCTTTAATGAAGTTTTCATGTTCCAAACTTGATGTCTTCTCTTTTATAGCATGTTATATTTTAGCATATTTCCTTATTTATTCTTGGGAGCTTGGATTTTATCCACTAATGTGGTGCATTGGTAACACAAATGTGTGGTATCTATTTTGTTGCAAGTTGGATTCTTACATATTATTATAGGGGTTGACATGGCAATCCAACCATGTAAAAAATTTTCTTTAATAATTAATGGAGTTTAACTAGTCATTGTATTCCAAGTGTCACTTCTTTATTCGTTGTTTCATCTAATTGGTAGTCCAATAAGAGGCATGATGTCAACATAGTATACTAGATATTATAATGACATGTCATCATTTTTTTTGGTCCATCACTTTTTTAAATCCTAAAATTATTATTTTTAAATATTTAATATCAATATGTCCAAAATTTTGGATGCTATAACTTTTGCATACAAAAGCATTTTGGGCCTATTTTTAGATTGCACAATTTTTCAACCTCTATAGACTAGTGACATAGGTTCAAGGACCTATTACTATTTTGTGTAAATTTTTATATAAAATAGACCTAATTGGCATTATCATCTTTTACTCTATTTTGTTATTAACTCCAACAAGCCCATTGGCCTGGTAGTTGATAAACTTACTCATATCCAACACATATATGGTTAAATCTACATAGGCAACAAGGTTTATTTTCACTTAATTTTTATTTTTTTTGTTGTATTACTCATAGGATTTTTAGGCCAATATTGTATAGAAAAACATCCTCATCTCTTCCTACCTTAGCCAACACAAATAACTTAAAATACTTCTTCAATAAGAAGTTCATAGGTTCATAAGTTACTTCATTTTATTTATTTTATCAAAATAATCTATATTTAATGTATTTAAGGAGCATAAAATATCTAACTCCAATTAATCTCATTGATGTAGTTGGTTAGTTGTATTGTATCTAAGAAACTAAGAGATAAATTTCGTATGTTTATCTTTTTTCATATTTCTCCTCTTCTATAGTGTGTTGATTTTCCATGTCCAAGATATATTGTACTCTCTATACTCCAACATCTTGTTGACATAAAGGTTGGTAATATTTTAGCTACAAGAGGAGTAATTTTTACATGGCCAATGCAAGGTATATCTTATTCCTATGGATTTATTTATAGTCATTAGTATTTATTATTTAGAAACCTACCTACTACTTCATGATTCAACTACTTTCTCTTAATATTGGAGGACTTATTATGGTGATCATATTGCATGTTGAGGAATTGTAATATCTTCTCTTCTTCGTCCCTCAGTTTAGATTATGAGGGTCTATTAAATATCTATAATTTGATATTAATAGATAAAACATAATAACGATGAAGTACATATAGGTTCTTTTGATATAGCCTATGGACAAGTTGTATGTAAGACTTTAATCATTCTCTATGTTATCCTATAATTGCCTTCTATGTAATTCTATGAGTATTCAATATTTAAGCCTTTATGTATCTTTCTATGTAAGTCTATGGGCATTATTTTACGTAAACCTATGGGTACCTTTATATAATCGTATGAGTCTTTTTGATGTATCCACTCTTAGTAATATTGTTAAAATCACCTCTATTTTTTTTTTTTGAATGAAAGGACCTTATATTAATTGGAAATAATCACTTTCATACAAAAATGTTGGGTGGAATTAGCACACCCCGTGGAACACACCTAAAAAAAATTACAAGATCACATGAATCAACTCAAAACAGGGACAACTGTATGCAGTTACTGAGTAAAGAAAATAAGACAAAACAGGGACAACTGTAGGCAGTTACTGGATCAATTGGAATCAAGCAAAAATCCCATCCACTAGAGGCGCAGAATTGGACTACAATGGAGACCAATGATGCTAAGAATTTGGAGCAAATAAATGATCTCTTCGACCACTGCAAGAACGAGCTGAAGGTGAGCCTGTGTGAGAGAAGCCACGAGTTATGGACACATGGTTGTTGGAAGGAAGTCGGCTAACAGAGCAAGGTGCATTAGCCCAATGATCCGAAGTGATCTAAGATATTGCAGCTCCACTTGAACTTTCTCCACCCGAGTAAGGATCTGTAACCAACAATCATAGAAGAGAGCATATCTAGCAGCAACAGAGAAGGAGGTAGAAGCCTCCTGTCTCCCAAAGATAATATTATTTCTTGTTTTCCAGATATGGTATAAAATACTAAGACGAAAAATATGCCAAACTTCGTTGAGGGGAAGAGAAAAATCTAGGGGATCCCCAAGCGAGTGCATTAACCCAAGAACATTGCTCCAGTAAAAGGAATTGAAAAAAGAAAGAACCCAATCCCAAGCATTTTTGGCTGTTTGACAAGCCCAAAACACATGAACAAAATTGTCAGGACCTCTACAAAAAGCACAAACAGAATTAGCAACCCCCATATATTGTAACCTATGACCAAGGGGAAGGCCTTGATGTAATAAACTCCAGGCAAAAAAACAATGCTTAGGTTCAAGATAGGACTATCAAACCACAGAAAAGTGAAGGCTCCATCTAGATTGAGAAGAAACTAGATCCCAACGGTGGTTTAAAGTATCAACTCGAGAGGAGAATGAGGGGACAACATATGATACCCTAAAGAAGGTTTATATTTCACCAGAGGAGTATGATTAGGCCAACACCAATCAGATGACCAATGTTGTTGAAAGTTCTTACCAAAATGTATCCAAATAGAGAAAGGAGTGTTGTTAAGAACCACATCAAAAGTTGCTCGATCATCTGGCTTAAGACCAAACTTCTGGAAAAACTAATCCCAAGAATACCAATGCTTGGTATGAGCATCAAAGAAATCTGAAAATGTTACAATACCCTTTTTGAAGAAGCGTAATGCTCTGACCCATTGAACTTGAGCCAAAGGTAGGCCCTCTAAAGTGACTACAGGAGACCACCAAGGACTTAGAGTGGATATAGAAGCGCCGATAGATTTATCTTTACCCTGCCATTGGAGCCTGGGTTTGAAAGCTTCCCATGCCTTCCAGATACTTTGCATCACAAAAGAACCTATAATTTTAAATGGGGCTGGAGATGTCAAAATGGTTTGTAAGGTCAGGCCTCGCCACCCTTTCCTCCCAAAGGGCAGGCCAGAAGAGATGCAGTTCCGTACAAGAACTTTCCAAGCTTCATCACCCTGAAGTGCCCTAACAATCCATTTAGCACATAAAGCAAACCCCTAAAAATGATAGTTAAATAAACCTAGACCCCCTGCCTTTTTAGGAAGACAAAAAACATTCCATGCCACTCTATGAAACCCCTATTTTTGTTTATTTGAAGCCCAAAGAAAATACCGCAAGAGCTTGTCCAGCTTATGATAACAATTTTTAGATGGGACCCAACAAGAAGAGTAATAGACATGTGTAGAAGCTAGCACCTTAGAGCAAACTTGAAACTTACC
The DNA here is from genome assembly GCA_028583015.1 of Wollemia nobilis. Lineage (NCBI taxonomy): Eukaryota > Viridiplantae > Streptophyta > Pinopsida > Araucariales > Araucariaceae > Wollemia > Wollemia nobilis. Next base: position 2,761,941 of record JAQPPZ010017116.1, on the reverse strand, counting down.
AGCCAAGGAAAGCTTTTTATTAGACCAGTAGCCCAACTTCTTCTCAATTTTTTGGACAACCATATTCCAAAGTTGAGTAGGAGAAGCCTGGAAGGCAAAAGGAATACCCAAGAATTTAAATAATTCTCCTGGTTGGATCCAATGCCAAGAGTAAGAAGCTAACCACTCAGGAAGTGGCGTGTGAGCTTGTCTATAACTAGATGTTTTCTTCCACTGAATGTTAGAACCAGATGCTAAACAGAAAGTCTCAAGGCATTGTAAAGTTGTAGTTCTTGATCGCTCATCTTCATGTAATGTCAAAAAAGAATCATCAGCAAAATGGCCATTCACCATTTGAAGAGAGGAAGCAGGTAAAGAAATCCCTTTAATAATTCCTTGTGAAGTCTGATGGGCTAAAAGGTAGCCAAAGGCTTCAGCAGCTAGAATAAATAGGGAAGGGGCTAATGGGCAACCTCTGTCGGACAGAAGCGAGCAACTGAATACCAACGAGTGTTGGCCATTCATCGTGAGGACTGCAGAAGCATCACAGAATAACATTTTAATAGATTGCACAAAATAGGGGCCAAAGCCAAGAGCCTGGAGGAGGGAAATAATGGAATTCCATTCAATACGATCATAGGAATTTTCAAAGTCAAGTTTGATAAATAGAGTATCCTGTCCAGAAGTTCTAGCCCATTCCATGCCTTCCTAGATAGCAAGCACATTGTCCAAGATATACAAAAAAAAGTTTAATACATCTATTATATTTGAATTTAATCTTCAACTTAAGTTATATTTGCTTGATTTTAGAATTAAATTGAGGATTAGGAATCACTATAAATTTCCCATAATGAGTGATTCATTATATAATTTTATGATGTGATATCAAGGGGTGCCTAAGGCACCCACCTCTTACTCATTTTATTATCCCTATTTGTTTTATTTATCTCTCTTTCTCTTTTTTTGTTTATAAGCTCTTTCAATTTGTTCTTGTTGCTTTTCATGCATATGATTGTGGTGAATGTATATTCATATTGTTTTGAAAAGTATTATAAATTCTAACACATCATACCAAGTGCTTCACCATGTAGAAATTTAATTATTTTACATCCAAAGAAAGGTTTGTTAGAATTCTCAAGAGTAGAACTACAAAGCATTACAATATTTGAAGAAATAAAATAGAACTAATTGATTATTCCATGGATAAATTTTATATAAATAACAAAGTTGATCATTGAGAGTCGTTGGATTACAACAACTCATCAAATATGATCTAGACTATAACTGAGAGTTCACTTGACTCATGAAGGAGTGGAAACTCAAGTAAATTTATCCAAGTAGAACTTAAGAGAATAATTACTTATTCTAACACCCCCATTAAGTGATACTAGGGGTGTATTATACAAATGAGTCCCAAAAATAGAGCCTGATGAGGTACTCATGTACACTGGTTTCATTTTTAGTATATGGTAAAAACCCAATTGGAAAAACCATATATTAAAAGGAAAAAATAAAGAGGTATGTCTTCGGTTTGCAAATATTATCCTCTTAAAAAGGACGAGTCATGACAACATGGCCTGATGAGGTTCTCTTTTATAATATATATGAGAGATGGTGAAAAATCCACATGGGAAAAACCATCTGCTATGAAATAAATAGGCATGTCTTTGGATGGTGAAGATTGTGCTTAATAACACAAAAAAATAACGAGTCCTGACAAAATGGCCTGATGAGGTACTCATGTACAATATGTAAGGGAGAGATGATAAAAAAACCACATGGTAAAAAACCATCCTCCAAAGAATATAATAATAAAAGGAGAGGTGTAAAGACCTCTATCTAAATGTAGTTGTAATACTCCAAGTTTCTCTCACAACTGTATATAACGTAGAGAAGAAAATGACTTGGTGAATATATCTGCAACTTGATTTTTAGTTGGAATATAGTCCAAGTATATGTTCACATTTTGAATATGTTGTTGAATGAAGTGCATGTGTATCTCAATGTGGTTGGTGCACTGATGTTCAACTGGATTGCATGCAATATGAACTATGCTCTGATTTTCACACCAAATAGTAATAGGTTTTTAATTGGAAAATCCAAATTCTTTTAGGATCTGATGAATCCAAAGAGCTTCTTGAATTACTAAATATGCTGCCCTATATTCTACCTCTATAGATGATAAGGCCACTGCTTGTTTTTTGCTTAACCAAGCAATTGGCAAAGAACCAAGACAAAAAGCATAGCCAAAAGTTGAACATTTGTCTTCTACTAAACATGCCCAATATGAATCTGTGTAGCCAATGATATCCATGGATTTTCTCTCATATAAAATTCTAAAGTGATTAGTTCCTTGCAAGTAGTGGAGGATACTTTTTGCTGCTTGCCAATGACTCAAATGAGGTTGATGGGAGAATCTGGATATTAAGCCAACATAATATGAGATATTTGGATGAGTATGAGTAAGCTATAACAGACTCCCTACAAGTTGACGGTATAGAGTTGCATCACATAGAGAGGATGTGCAAAAAGTAGTTAGATTGAATCCTAACTAGAAATGTGTAGGAGACAGTTTGCAATCTATCATTTTAAACCTTTTAAGAAGATCTAGAGTGTATTTTTGTTGACATAATGAAATTCCTATATTTATTTTATTTATTTGGATCCCAAGGAAGTAATGTGCTAGACCCAGATCAACCATATCAATTTTTTTAGAGAGGGAGTCTTTTATAGTCTGAATGTGAGCAAATTCACTACTAGTGAGTAGCAGATCATCAAAATATAGAATAAGTATGGTGATTTTTACTTCATCTTTCCAAATATAGACTGTGTTATCAGAATCGCAATGAAAAACCTGAGGAAAGAAGGAAGGAGCCCATTTTTTATACCAATATCTAGGAGCTTGTTTGAGGCCATAGAGAGACTTATTTAGTCTACAAACAAGAGATGATTCTTGAGTGAAACCAACAGGTTGTTCCATGAATATCTCTTCCTTTAAGTCCCCATGTAAGAAAGAACTTTTTACATCCATTTGAAAGACAAACAACTTTTGAGAAGCATCCAGAGCAATAACCAGTCCAATAAAATCCATTTTGGCAACTGGTGCAAAGGTTTTAGCATAATCAATTCCTTCAATTTGAAAGAAACCTTTGGCTACTAGGCGAGCTTTATGTTTGTCAATTTTTCCATTAGGCCCATATTTTGTTCTATAAATCCATTTACAATGAACTAATTTCCTTCCTTTAGGTAAGGGAACTCAATACCAAGTTTTATTTTTGATTAAGGAAGAAAGTTTGTTCTCCATGGAATTATCCCATTCTTTAATACCAGTTGTCTATTTGAAGGATTGAGGATCAGAGGAAATAGACTGACATACAATACTAGTGCCTCTAAATGATGGAAGATTTTGAATGTAAGGAGTAGCTTCTTTAACAATGGTGTGGGCTCATTTTGGCATAGTAGAAGGAGTTGAAGCAGTGGAAAGACTTTGAGTTGGAGTTGAATGCTCAATAGGAGAAGAGGATGGTTGAGGATATTTCTAAGGAAATGTTTCATAAAATTGGACATTCCTATAAAAAAATTTATCATGAGTTGTGGGATCAAGGAGCCTATATGCTTTCATTTCCTCGCAATAACCAACAAAGATGATATTTTTGCTTTTCTTATTTAGAGTCTTCCTTTTCTTATTTGGGATGTGTGCCCAAGTAGTACTCCCAAAAATATTGAAGAAGGAGACAACTGGTTTTGAGCCAATCCATGTTTCTTCAGGAGTTAAATGATCAAGAACTTTATGAGGTGTGCAGTTTTGAATATAGTTTGCATAGTTTATATCTTCTATCCAAAAAAATTTTGGAATATTTCTTGAATGGAGCATGCAGTTTGCCATTTCCTTCAATGTTTTGTTTTTCCTCTCTACAATGCCATTTTTATATGGATTATGGGAGACAAAATATTGATGAATGATGACATGACTTGATATAAATATGGAGAACTCATTACTGCAATATTCCACCCCATTATCTGTGCAAATTTTCTTGATATTGCAAGAGGCCTGATTTTCAACTAAGGCTTTGAAGACTTTGAAGTGGGATAAAACATCACTTTTATATTTTAGTAAGTAGACCCAAGTTCTTCTGGAAAATTCATCAATGAAGGTTAGATAATATTTTGCTCCTTCGAAATAATATTCTAGAAAAAACATCAAGTCACTATGCATTAACTATATAGGGGATGAGGCTTTTAGAGAACCTTGGGAAAGGATCTTGATGTTGCTTTACAAGATCACATCCAAGACATACTCCATAAATAGAAGTGACTTGAGGTAAACCTATTACCATTTCATGGATGCTCAATTCTTTTAGGTAGTTATAACTGAAATGACCAAAAATTTCATGCCAAATTTTGCTTTCAAGATCTCCATGAGCCACAAAATAGGAGGCCCCTTTTGGATTTTTCAATCCTTTGAAGTGAAATAGGTGATTGTTGTGATAAATATCTCCTTTAGCTACAATAGAGTGGGGATATTATAATTCCCTTATCTCAACTCCTATTGGAGAGAAGAGAAGAGTTTTCCCCTTTACAAAAGTGCAAATATGATATACAAAAATGAGATTTGTTGCAATATTTGGAGCATAGATAACATTATTGATAGAGCCACCAACAATGGATATGTCACCCTTTCCTTTGACTGGTATAAAGGAGGAGTCATCAACTTCTATGCTACATGTTGAACTTGAGGAGATAGGAGAGAATGACTCATCTAAAGAAGTCATGTGATGAGTTGCTCCAGAATCTAGGACCCATTAATTATATGAAGTATTGATGGTCTTCCCTTGGACATTTAGGGATTTTACTATTTGATTTTTACTGTCTATATTTTGATCCTTTATAGCTGCCTCTAGTTGTAATATTTTCCAGCATTTGTTTGTAGAATGACCATTCTTTTTGTAGTGAGTACAAGTTATGGGACTTATTTATTTCTTTTTGAATTTTTATTTAGAGGAGGTGGATGCACCTAAGGATTTAGAGGAAGAGGAAGAGATCTCATACTTCACAATTTTTGTTTCTTCTCTAGTTAGTCTCTCATAGAATTCTTCTAAGGAGGGCAATTTGAAACTTGCACCAAGAGCATATTTTGTATATATAAAGGTGGTTGTGAATATCTAAAATATACCATTTAATTTAGAAATAATTAGATAGATGTATTCTTCATATTTTTATCCTTTACACTGCCTTTAAATTGAGTAAGGACTTCTTTGAATTTTATGAGAAAGTCAACAATATTGTTGAATTCGTTAGGAGATAAAGCTGTTAATTTTACCTCAAGTTGCATTGACCTCATTTGACCTACTTTCCCAAACAAGTTCTTTAGTTTCTCCTAACTTTCATGAGGAGTTTTACTATATGTAATGTGAAACCACAAGCTTTCATTTACATTAGAGCTTATAATACCCATTGTTTCATACATATTTCCTTTATGAACAAATATTTCATATTATTTTTCAAACTCAGGTTACTTTTATTCTAATAGGTGTGTGAGAACTTTTTGAGAAATGATATTTAAAATTTTGGGTTTCCATGTATGGTATTTATGAGCAAGAGGATCAATTGTATTCATTGAATTCATTTTGAAGTTAACCCAAAGTTCCCCCATTTAACTTTAATTTAGAGAATACAATTTATTTTAGGAATGCCTGTAAGAAACACCAAATATCTCAAAATACCCATCCTAATGAGAGGGAAAATATAAGTAGCTGAGGAGATTTGATATTAATTTTTAGGCTTAAAGAGAACAAATATGCCAGGCCTATATATTGTTTCTCTTCAAATACTTATCCTGATGAGAGGGAAACTATAAGTATTGATTATATTTGATACTTGGAACATAGGGTTTATATCATTTAGACCTATATTGATTATCTTAATAACCCACCCTTACTTGAGGAAACTATAAGTTATTTAAGATGTGCAATATGGTGTATTGGTGATATAATCTATTTGTCCTTTAGAAATATTTAAGAAAGGATAAATAGATTACAAATTTTCTATACTTGAATTTTAATTTTAAGTTAATTTGTAAAAAAAATTAATAAAAATAAGTTCTTAATAGAGAGATAAGAAAGGTCCGAGGTGTAGACCAATTGGTTCATCCAAAACTCATAAGGGGGCGGAGGTCCAAGGTTCAAATCTCGGGCCTCGTCGGACTGAACGCTTTTCCCTTTCCTGGTGCTTTCAGCGGTGTAAAAGGTTTAAAATGATTGTGTCATGGTGGTTATAGGGGCATACTGTGCGAAGATATGTGTGGTGGCTTCTGGGGCGGACAACACAGAATACAATGGCAGCCATAAAAGCTAGACAACCTACCCGGATTCGTGACGACTACCGATTCCACCATGTAAATTAAAAAAAAAATAGAGAGATAAGAAAGGAAAATGTTATGTTCTCACCTTTATTTATTAAGATATCTTTATACTATATTAAAGAACTTTTTGAAAAAAAACAATTTGAACAAAGTAAGATTTTTAATATAGAGATTAGCTTTAGAATATTTTATAGAATAAATAAAATAGAGTTATTTTAGTTAGATATTTAATATATAAAGGATTGTTAAATGAAATCAAATACCTCGCCTATATTATATTACCAATATATATAACAAAAGACTTATATTAAAGGTAATAATGCAAAATAAAGGAGGCAAAAATGACACAATAACAAACCCCCCTAAAGCGATATATAGGTGCAAGATAAAAGGGCACCTATCAACCCACACCCCCCCAAAAAAAAAAAAAAAAAAAAAATGATTTTTATTGAAATTACAACTTCTTTATATTTGTGGCCACAAAAAGGGCCCTTAAAGAAAAATATAGAAGATAATATGAGGGAAGATCTGAATATATATATTTTTTTACATATAGAGAAAAAAAATTAAAGAACCAGAAGATCTGCAAGTGAAAATTCACACAGGAGACGTCAAGAGACAATAGCGAATCCAATTTCTCCAAGGCTATGTCAAAAGGCAGTGATGAATCTAGATTTAAAAGTGGATAAAATTTTGATCTTCACTAAAAAAAGAGGTGATTAGTCCAAAAAAATCATAAAATAAATAATATATATGTTTCTAGATCTACAAGTAGGACGAATCCGGATTCACCAAAGCTACGTCAATGGGTAGCTAATGTGATTTCAAAGGTAAGAAACACTTTGAACTCACTAAAAAAAAAAGGATATTAGTGAAGAAAACCAAAATTATTATTAAAAAACCACTAACAATATTTTGGATCCACTACTACCGTACTCTACTAGATTAAGTAAGCTTAAATACCACCTCAACATTGTGTAAGATGTAGTAAATCATCCGTAGAAGAAGAGACGGAGGGGATCCTATGGAGGTGACGGATTCGTAGATGATTTTTTAGATTGAAGGCCCACCAAACTGAGGGATTCTTCACCAAAAAGTCCACGAATCTACTATAAGTGCAAAGACGGATGAGGAAGCTCCAGTGAGGCACCTTGAAATAACTATGCACCCAAATTTCTCAATAAAATTTAAAGATCACAATGCAGTCAGGAGAGAACACTATTAAAACTCAAGAGAATGTATATGATGTAAATTTCATTCATATAGATGAATATAAAACAAAATCGAAGCTCTCCAATGGAGTGCCAAAGGACGATAATTATGGAGAATCTTTAGTGAAACTAAATGTTGGAGAAGATATGTTTTTCGAAATCTAAGAAGATTTTTGAAATACTCGTTAATGCTCATCATCGCACATCGGGAAGATACGTTGGAAAATATGCCAAAATGGACTTTGGTTTACCAAACGTCCACTGGACCATTTCGAGAGATAATTTCAAATGTCAAATTTAAAAAATGTAGGCAAAGATGCCATGATTTTTAAATAATATCAATGGGCCTTATTTTTACCAAATGGTCATCAATATTGACGTTGGAAATAGAGCATTTCTTTACTAAAGAGATTTGAAAAAATATCTAACAACCAGAACAATACCCATGATTTTATTATCTTAAAAAAAATGAAATGCCTATGTGCTTTGTCTCTAGTAGTGAAAATATGCTGCAATGGTAATAATGCTAACAATGCAAATATGCGTTCACTAAAAAATTGAAATACAGTGATGGTTGTTGATCCAATTAGTTACGTCCGATAAGAGATATGGAGATTGAAATAGGCCTTCGAGGAGAAAAATAAAAATTAAAAGTAAAAAATAATCAAATATCTATATTATTTGAATTTTTTTTTAGAATTCTGCATAATAGGGTAAAATACATCAAGTGTAACTATTTAGAGATTACCATAAACAATATCTCAAATGCAAATTGCAGATTTAAAAAATGAGAAATCTAAAAAACCTCTTCTCTTTTTCAAAAAAAGACAAAAGATAAGATATGTGAACCAGTTCATGAAACTGCCTTCAAGAGAGAATGCCTAGTAGAATCTATTTTGATCTGGTACCATGTTAGAATTCCCAAGAGTAGAACTACAAAGCATTACAATATTTGAAAAAATAAAATAGAACTAATTGATTATTCCATTGATCAAATTTATATAAATAACAAATTTGATCATTGAGAGTCGTTGGATTACAATAACTCATCAAATCTGGTCTAGACTATAACTGAGAGTTCACCTGACTCATGAAGGAGTGGAAATTCAAGTAAGTCTATCCTAGTAGAACTGAAGAGAATAATTACTTATTCTAACAAGGTCAAACATGGATACTCTATATTAATTATGGATATTTGAATAAAATCATTAATAAGAGCCACTATCCACTTCCTCATGTAGATGAATTGTTAGACCAACAATTGGTGCATAGCTTTTTATCAAAATTGATATTAGATATTAGTATCATAAAATACACATAAAGCCCATTAATGTATGGAAAACTACATTTAGATCTAAGAGTTGGATTTTATAATAATTTCTAGAAATAAATGAAATCAATATATTACCCAAAAATATTAAAAATGATATAGAAGATAATACACATGATATAAGAGGTTGCTTTTGGACACCAAATTGTCTCACTAAAGAAAAATATAATACAGTACAACCAAGAATAAATTGGTCGATATGAGGGTGTATTTATACCAAATTACAAGATAACTTTAGTTCAAGGTTAATAAACCAAACTTTAGATTAAATAACAAAATATTACAAAATATTCATCTATACAAGGTGTATAACGGCCCAAAGGGTATATACAAAGAATATAATAGAAAGTTGATTATGGTATCAAGTGAAGCTTGACCACCACATAATTTAACATATTTTCTTAAGAAATATGAGGGACATAGAGAGATACCCTAATCAGTAATATCCTCTTAAGGGATACTCTCTTATGCCAAGACACTCTTAGATGCACAAATAAGGTAACTTGGGCATGACCTTGGTCAAAATATCTATTGATTACACAAAAATTTGTTGAAACATCCTGTTAGCATAAATCTATCACATATAATATATCCAATTATCAATGTGCTTTGTATGTTGATGGTAAAGGATAAAGATCCACTAAAATTATAGATAATAATATTACATATGCAAAGCAAGTGATAACACTTTACTAAATGGATCAAAAAGATTTGAAAATTAAAATTAAGATGTATAGAGATACTTGGATCACTACAAAGGTGTGCACATTAGTTTTTATTTGTATATATTTTTATATATGACCTTTTTGATAAACTTAACTAAAATATGTTTCAAAATATATATGCATAAGGATAAAGTATATCTAACTTATAAGTTATAGATTTAAATATACAATGACAAGACACCATAATTATGTATACAATACTTCAAATGCTCATGTTTAATAATTTATTAGTATAAAATTAGCTTAGTTCATTAAATTCCTTGGATTTCAAGGAGGATACCAAGGTTCAAATATGTCTAAGAAATACATGCATAATTGTTAAGTTGTTATAATACCACTATGTGATCATTATGAAATATGGGTGGAACATGTTTTTCATTCCCATATAAACCATTAAGTATAGCATTAGTTTACATGTAAGGAATTAATAAGGACCTTAGCATACAAGATCAAAATAATATGTATATGCGAACAATAATGTTTATTGAGGTAAAAAATGCCTATGCAATGCAAAATTAGGGATTAATGACAACCAAATATCATATATTTATGTGGATTGTAAGAAGTAGAAAAATATAATTGTTGAAAATAGGTAAGTAAAAAATTTAGTATCTATTAGTATTTTTAGGCTCTTTGACATTTTAACATTCATTTTTATAGGACTCAAGATAGGTTTTTATTCAAAATTACATATATTAAAGTTTAAATTCCATTGACATTGTTTTAATTTTATCATCTAGATTTATATATTTATTTTCCATACTTGGTTAGATAAGAAGGGGCCATAACATATCCTTAAGTGAAAGCTAAAATCCCATACAATAGGATACCTAAACCTGGAGGAATGATTTGTTTCACTTGGCATCTATATTTAAAAATAATTTTAAGAAATGACTTTATCCTTTTGTATCTAGTTATTGAATTTAATTAACTTTTATTTATAGATGTTAAAATAAGTATCATTTTTGACATATTTCAGATAATAATATGTTATTTTCATAAATTATAAGGCTTATACATCATATACCATTTAAATTGACTAATTGTGAGATCAAATTTTCACTCAAGTAAAGTAAATTTCATTGCATTATGTGCATATTGTTTATAACTAATGATTTATTTATTATAAATTTCATAATTGAATAGATATAAAAAAATGAAGCATCATGTACATAACCATTGTAAAGTAGTCAAAAATATTTTAAATACATTTTTCAACACATGGTCTATGATGTATAAAATATTTTTTTTAACCCAACAAAGTATTAAAAATACATAAGAAAGGTACACATTTTCACTTACCTATCACCTATTTATACTCTTCCAATCATAGAACTTGATGCTAAAATTCTCATATATCCTAAGCATGGGGATTAAAAATTATTGGCTTCTCTCCTTTCTAAGTCTATCACCTATCATCGAAGGGTTTTCTTTGCACCAAATTTAATTTATTTTTGACGTAATATTTTAGAAAAGTAAGTAGCATAAAAATCTTCCAAATACATATGCACTATTTAAACTATAGATATAAATGTTACTGAGTGGCTCTGTTGTGAATCATGTGCCCTTGTATATATATTGGGTGTTAAAATAATATTACATAGGCGAATATTGAAGCTCTAAAACACATATGAAGGCTAATTTTATTAAAATTTCACTCGAACACATTACAATACATATATTGGTTATCCTCTAAAATGGGTAGGATCTTCTATCATCTAAATCCTAATATCATTTTGCGCATTAATATTTTGAAATCCTCATATACAGAGTTGTAGAACCTTGGTCCACATTCAAGTAAAATATATATTTTTATTTTTGTATAACATTTTATGAAAGATACAATCATAAAGATAAGTGATATGAAGTGAATCCAATATATTTAACACATAGGTTTGTTTATGTTAGTTACCATAATCTAATAAGATATAATAATGATCATATGATAGTTATAGATAAAATATTATATCAAATAAATGCTTTACAATAAATAACGATAAGTACATATATACACATGTGATGCAAGAGCATCTGGGTGTGTGGTAAATCTTGCATCACCCAAATGAGATAAAAAACAAAGGAAAAAAGAGAAAAAAGAAAAAAAGGAGAGAGTAAAGAAAAATAAAAAGAAAATAAAAACATAAAAAAAAAAAAATTACTATTTTTTTAGCATTATTTGAGCTCAAGTTAATAGAGAAAATTGTGGAGTAATTGCTAGCGGTGACACACCCAGGTGATGAGGGTCACATTTGGCTTGAGATATTTTGTTGATGAGGAACTGAAAAAGGACTAGAAATGATTGAAAATTAATTAGCAAGGGACCGACAAGAACCCAATAGACTCTGTATTTCTAGACTACATTAAATCAAAAGTGTATGTGAATAACATTCATAATTTTTAGTTTTAGTTATTCTAGAATGTCAAAGGTGAAGGTGTAGGTGGGAAAAAAATTTGAAGTATTTTTTATGGCAGCTTGGTTTTATTACTTTGGTAAAAAGTAATTCATGAGTGGGAGCTCATGAAGCTTTTTATATTTTCCAATATGTCATATGTAGGAGCATTGGGGTGTATGGGAAATCATGCATCACCAAATATATAGATAGATAGATAGAGAGATAGATAGATAGATAGATAGATAGAAATAAAGAGGGAGAGAGAGAATATAAATGAAAAAAACAAAAAAAGAGATCACTCAATTTTTTTTGCATTATTTGAGCTTACATTAATGGATAAATTGGTGGATTAATTGGTGGTGGTGACACATCCAATTGATGAGGGTCACATTTTGGTTTGAAGTTTCTTGTTAACAAGAAATCTAAAAAGGACCAGATAAGGCCAAAAGGAGTTAGAAAGGATCTAGGATGACTAACAAGGAGTTGGTAAGGACTAACAAGGGAAATATCAATTTTTGTTAGTATAGTATAAAGTGTGTGTAAGGAGGTGTAAGAAAAGTGACTCGGGTCAAGATTGTAACTATTTGTTATTTTTGCAAGACTGAAACTATTGTGTTATTATTTTCTACATGAATATAATTGTTATTTAACATAAGACTATAATTGTGTGTGATTTTTTTGGGTCTAATAAAAGAGATAGTCTTTCAATAGACCTCCTCCTCTAGACTACATCAACATGTTTATTAAGAAGTCTTAATAAAATCTAATTAATATCAACTTAAGCATAAATAACCCATGTATTAACAATTAAGACACCATTAACCAGTTTTAAATTATACATGGCTATATTATTAATGATCCTAAATCTATACATGCTTGTGTTATTGATGGGATCTTACATATAATAAAATATCTTGTTTGGGATTATCACATTGCACCTTTATTTATATGTGCAAATTGACTACAATCTTAACAAATCCTAAAATAAAATGTATTCCTTGTACTTATATTATCATATTATAAATCAAATCAAAATAAAATACAAAAAATATTTGTCGAAAGAAACACCACCATACCCAAAACCAACATAAATATTTATCATTAATTATCGTATGGGACTCCATAAGTGTTATACTAAGTGAATATTCTCTCAAGTTTCACTAGGATACACACTTGAGTTTCCACTCCTCCATTTTTTAGGATAACTCTCAGTGGTGTCTTCGTCAAGTTTTATGAGTTGTTGTAATCCAATGGCTCTCAATGATCAACTCTGCTATTTATACAGAGTTGATCATAGAGATAAATTGATGTAAATCCAGCTGCAAGAGGTCAAAACAAAATACCTCCCATTACATAAAAACTATGATAAATAAAAATAATATGTAAAACCCTCTATTTACATAAAAACTACAATAAATGGAAATAATCAGTAAAACCCTCCATTCACATAAAACTACAGTACATAGAAATAAACCAATAAATAATTTCTTTTCTCATTCATTGATTCACTTCCTCTTTTACAATGCAATACCAAGGGAATATATATCCCTAAATAAAACACTAAAACTTGAAGCCCTAAAAGAAACCCTAAAAAAAAACCTTAAAGCTTAAAACCCTAAAAATAAAAAAATTACTATTTTTGGCAAATTATATTTTGCATCTAATAATTATATTTTATGTAATAAAAAAATTACTTTAAAACTTATTTTTTAAAAACCCTCTAAAGATAGGCTTCTGCATCATTATCCTTTGGTTGAAAAGAACTCTGCTCCTTTGAGTTCCTCCGATCAAACTCATAATCACTCTCCATAGAGTGCCACACATCTGCAAGTACTCCTCAAAGTACCAATATCCTTCTGAGGTTTTATATCTCAAACCTCCTACAAGCACTAAACATAGTGCCAATTTATTCCTTCGAGGTTTTAAAACAACAAACCTCTTGCAAGCACTACACAAAGTGCCAATTCTTCCCTCTAAGGTTTTTAATGAAAAAAAAACCTCCTACGAGCACTATATAAAGTGCCAATTTATTTATTTAAGGTTTTACAAACCTTCTGCAAGCCCTACACAAAGTGTCAATTCCTCCTTCTGAGGTTTTATATAAAAAACCTCCTACAAGCACTTACACAAAGTGCCAATTTCTTTCTCCAAGGTTTTACAAACCTTCTACAAGCACTACACAAAGTGCCAATCTCTTTCTTTGAGGCTTTTACAAAAAAAAAACCTCCTGCAAGCACTTACACAAAGTGTCAATTTATGTCTCGAAGGTTTTATAAACGTTTTGCAAACACTGCACATAGTGCCAATTTTTTTTATTTTTTTTTAGCCTCTTTGCTCTCCTCTCCTTTTCTCTTTTCTTATCTTCTCTTTTCTCCTCTCAACAAGATCCAACTTGCTCTGATACCAAATAATGTAAATCCAGCTGCAATAGGTCAAAACAAAATACCTCCCATTACATTAAAACTATGGTAATTAAAATAATATGTAAAACCCTGCATTTACATAAGAACTGCAATAAATGAAAATAATCAGTAAAACCCTCCATTCCCATAACACTACAGTACATGGAAATAAACCAATAAATAAATTTTTTTATCATTCACAAATTCACTTCCTCTTTTACAATGCAATACCAAGGGAATATATATCCCCAAAGAAACCATAAAACTTGAAGCGCTAAAAGAAACCCTAAAAGAAAACCCTAAAAATAAAAAAATTTGCTATTTTTGGCAAATTATATTTTTCATCAAATAGTTTCATTTTAAGTAATAAAAAAATTACTTTAAAACTTCTTTTAAAAAAACCCTCTAAATATAGGCTCCTGCATCATAAATCAATCAATTCTACTCTTCTCTTCATCTCTTGTAATGCTTTGCATATCTATTATGAAATTCTAACATGGTACTAGAGTAGGATAGATTTTGCCAGCATTCTCTTGAAGGTTCTAGGATCTAGCTCATTTATTTTGGATAATTTTTTTTTGCTATCTTCTTGAAAATATTTCAGTAGTCATTTTCCGTTATCCATTGTTTAATTTTTTTTAGAAAATCTTTATTGTTGAAAATGTAGACACCAAAACAGCACCAATACGATATGTGACAACAAACGCTGATCGCATCGACACACATAGCCCTCAAGGCAACACCCAGAGGTTAAATAGTGGTCCTAACCACTCCCAAAAGTATTTTGGAAGGTCAAAGGTCAATTTGGCACCTTGCTCCCTACTTGTCCCACCCTGGGATGAATACAACTGGCATTCGTCCCACCCAGGGACGATTATTAGCATTCACTCCAGGGTGAGGCGAATAGAAGGTTTGACAGGCAAAAAAAAGTCAAACCTCAAAAGGTCCACCAGTTAACTACAGCTTCAGGCCATGCAATTGTGAGAAACAACTTCAAGTCAAGAAGAGAGACTTCAGTCATGCATGTCTTTGATTTTTGGAGGCCTCATGCAAGGAGACTCTAAATCAAGGAATAATATTTTTCCCAAAATAGGACATGCAACTCCAGTGGCGCCCTCGCATGCGCATTCAAACAGAGAGACCCTAGGTCTATAAATTGGTGAGTATTCTCACCCAAAATAGGGATATAAAGGTAGCATTTTGAGCAACGAAGTGCTGCCATTTTACATCCACACACATACCCTTTGATTTTGTGCATTTCACATCCTTGATATCTTGTTGAAGGGAGGTCATAAGGTGGTTATTGGAAGCGCAAATACAGAGCCCAAACCTGAAAATTTGGCCACAATATCCCACAAAATTTGCTGAAAACACCCCATAAGAGGTTTTGGACCCATCCCAAGTGGATTGGTGCTGAAACAGAGTCCCAAACGATGGGCATCCTGCCCTCGGGCGCCCCCTAAACTATCATAGTTCTAAATGCCCTGCCTTGGAGTGAATAGAAATCTATGGCATATTTCTTAGATTTTTCTTTTCCATATGATTTTGGGTTATTTAAATAGGTTGTATTTTAAATTTCACTTCATTTTGATAAGTTTTGACCATGTTTTTATCATTTCTCGCCTTCATTAACATGCAGGTAGCACCATCATATTATAGGTGATATAGTCCAAATTGGATAAATATGACCATATGGGTCATTCCAAAATACACCCAATTAGCTAACCCCAACTTTGTAGATCATTTGGAGCTTTCTAGACAGGACATTGAAGAGGGTGCTTTCTGATAATTTGTTGTACGTTTATTTGTCCCGCCCCGGAGCGAATACAAATCTGTGAGGAATTTCTTGACTGTTCCTTTTGCAGTGGCTTCTTGGTAACATATTCATGCTTCTATAAAATTTCTAGGTCATTTTGATATTATTTGGTTATCGATTTAATATTTTCATGCATACACTAACAGTAGGCCTTGGGAAATATATGTTTTATTCTATCTGCAGGTGCTACTAATTTTTTCTATTTTCTTGAAGGCAGGTATTCAACATCAGATGAATAGGAAGGAGTCAAAAGTCATATCCACAAGTGGTGACGATGTTTTGGTCCGCCCATATTACATGTGGGCACGCGGAAGAAGGATTGCTATCCATGGATGTGATAAGAAATATATTTGATGCTCCTATCCCATAAAAGGTAAGGAGACATATTGTAACATGAATTTAAAAGCATATAAATAAAGAGGGTTATATTCCATATTGCTTTTATCTTGTGTCAATTTGTTCATGTCCTTTCCTTTTATGTATTTTTCAATATCTAGGCTTTTAGCGTTATGTTTGGTTTTTACATGCATCATACTTGGCACTTTCATTTTTTGTTTCCATATCCTCGTGCTTTCAGTGGTGATCACAGTGGGACATCTGTCCCTTGATTTTAAGATTAAATTTTTGATCGAAAGTTGCTTGTTTTTTCTTGCAAGTACCAAGTTTTCAAACGTTGGACTATTGTTTGTTCCAGTCTATAACGATTACAGAGCTAGAATTCATCTTACCCAGGGACGAATAGGACTTCGTCCTACCCTGGTATGAATACAGATCTGTCATTCGTCTCACCCCAGGATGAATAGCTCTATGTTCAATTTTAGGGAAAAAATTTAGAGACATCCAATTTGGGCAGAGAAGAGGTAGAGGTTTGTTAGTCAAAAAGTGACTAACTACAAAAAAATAGTTGATGCACCTTTTTGCATATTTTCTTAGAAGACCAAAGTGGCCCATATGCTAAAGATCAAAGAAAAAGCAAAACACCGCAAGGAGGAAAAAGTGTCATGATATCGTGACATGTTGCATTTTTGTGGTCCAAAGCAAAGAGAAAGAGCAAGGAGGAAAAAGTGTCGCGATATCGCGACATGTTGCATTTTCATAGTTCAAAGCGAAGAGAAAGAGCAATGGGGAAAAAGTGTCACGATATCGCGACATGTTGCATTTTCATGGTCCAAAGCAAAGAGAAGGAGCAAGGAGGAAAAAGTGTCGTGATATCACGACATGTTGCATTTTTGTGGTTCAAAGCGAAGAGAAAGAGCAATGGGGAAAAAGTGTCGCGATATCGTGACATGTTGCATTTTTGCGGTCCAAAGCAAAGAGAAAGAGCAAGGAGGAAAAAGTGTCGCGATATCATGACATGTTGTATTTTCATGGCTAAGAGCAACAAAAATGAGCAAGGAGGAAAAAGTTTCACGATATCGTGACATGTTGTATTTTTGCGGCTAAGAGCAACAAAAAGGAGCAAGAAGGTAAAAGTGTCGCGATATCGCGACATGTTGTATTTTTTTGGCTAAGAGAAACAAAAGGGAGGAAGGGGGGCAAAAGTGTCATGATATTGTGACATGTATTTTTGCAGCTAAAGAGAAGAGAAAGAGCAAGAAGGAAAAAGTGTCACGATATCATGACATGTATTTTTGTGGCAAAAGACAAGAGAAAGAACAAGGAGGCAAAAGTGTCACGATATCACGACATGTTGCATTTTTGCAAGAGCGAAAAAAGGGAGCAAGGAGGCAAAAGTGTCGTGATATCACGACATGTTGCATTTTCACGGACAGAATAGCAAAGCAAGAGACGAATGTCGCAATTTTGTTGTGGGTGGCAGCAAAAGAGAAAAGTAAGAGATGAATGTTGCGATTTCATGATATGTCTCATTTTCACGGTTGGAAGCGGCAGAAGAGCAAAGAAAGATATGGACGTCACGATTTTGTGACATGTCTCATTTTCATGGCGAGAGGTAGAAAAAGAGCAAAGTAAGAGATGAATGTCATGATTTCGTGACATGTCTCATTTTCACGGTTGGAAGCGACAGAAGAGCAAAGCAAGAGATGGACGTCACGATTTCACGACATGTCTCATTTTTGCGGTGGGAGGTAGCAAAAGAGAAAAGTAAGAGACGAATGTCACGATTTCGTGACATGTCTCATTTTCATGGCTGGAGGTGGCAAAAGAGCAAAGCAAGGAAATAATGTCACGATTTTGCGACATGCTAGCTGTAAAGGAATAGAATATATTTTTGGCAACTAGGAACATGCACTGACATCAGGTGCTGATTTTTGAAGAATGGTCTATTGATTATAACCTAGCAGGTCTGTTGGATGATTGCAAAATAATAGGTTCATCTAAAATTAGCCAGAAGGAAATCTATCCAATATGCAAGAAATTTGTTGTATATTATTAGAAACTGCAGACAATTATTTGTAATTGATTGAAGAAATTAAATGTACGTAGTACAAGATACTCTATTTAGGGTATAAATAGGAGTGAGTCGACCATGAAAAAATGTCGGCTCTTGGACGTTTACATGACTAAATACATGTACTTCGAATACAAGCAATAAAATCACATCTCCCATTATCTTCTGGTTCATATCGTGCAAGTGTATGTTTTAATGTTCTTTATTTCTGCTTACAATATTGAATTGTAAATTGAGTCTATTCTTATATATGAAATTTTACAATACATAAATCATATTTCTGGAATAAGAATCTAATATATACGCATGTTAAACGAAATATTAGAAATCATAACTAAAATTATATCATTTTTGCATGGAAATTTGTTTAAATGCTTTGTATAGAAGTAAGTAAATCTATCTTTGTTGTTGTCTAATCTACACCATATAAAAGTTCTAGCTTAGGCTATATTTCCATTATCTCGTGTTCCCATTTTCTCTAAAAAATTCAAAGGAACCTGCCTTCTCTGGAGACTAGACAGATGATCTCAAGCAAGATCTGTCTATTCAATGTTGGCAAAGTCTAAGGTGCAACACAATTAATCGAAGGCAGATTTTGTTCCAACAGTTTTTGGCATGCCCGATGGGACAAGCAATCCCATAGTATTGTATAAGTTTTGGTGTTTTACCTTAAGAGCCTGTTTGTTTAAAAATTTCAAGAAAAACTACCTGGCGACTCCGTTGCAATTAAGACCATAAAAGAAAGACCTTGTCTAAAAACCTTCTGGTTATATAGCCATATGATAACCAGATCCTGAGCTAGAAACTCTGAAGAACTTATCGAGTTCTTTGAACTACATCTCAGAAGCCTAAAAGCACACCCTGTGCTAGCCGCACGATCAAATCCACCTGGCACCATTAAAAACTCTTTAACACCCACTGTAGGAGCATATGCAAGCAATCGCATAGCGGTTGTAACTCCTTTAGCAATCATGGCCCCCTACCCTAGCGCATCTTGTGTGGAATCAAACTGGCCTTTTGAACATGGGAACACACCACCAAATTCTACAAGCTACACTAAAAGCATTACCAACCTTTTACGGAATAGGAAAAATAGTAGATGAGCATTGTTTAGATGTATCAGCGCTAGCATCTGTTTACAACATCACTCAGGAAGATGTAATGGTTAGATTTTTGATTATGTATCTGAAAGGAAATATGCTCTATTGGTACAGAGCACTTCTCACCGGATCCATTACTTCTTAGGCAGTACTTGTCGGCTGTCTAGTCAATGAATTTAATATACATGCAGATCCTTTCACATTGTTGAATCAATTCACTATCATTGAGAGGCATCCACAAGAAGAAATCCAAGATTTCAACATCAAATTTACCAGAACTCATGATAGAGTACCGCAAGGCCTAAAGCCCATGGAAGAACAAGCTATATGCTATTATTTAAGGGCTTTTGATTCAGATCTTAGTATGATAATAAGGCAATCCCATGTAACCACTTTTCCTAGGATCTATGTAGAGGCAGCAAAGGGCGAAGCTGATATCATCGCTACAAAAATATATCCATCAAAAAGTCTATTGCCAATTTTACCAGAGCTTTCTCGAGCATCAATATCTAAACTTCCTATACTCCCATCAACATAGGCCCTCCCAGCTATAGGTGCACCTCCTACATTCCTTGCATTACCAACCACACCCCTTGCATTAGATCCCCCCAATGATCAATACACGACCATAATTGATACAATGAAGAAATTGTCAAATGAAATGGCATCCATGAAAAAGAGAGAGACAAAATGGAATATCCAAGAAAGAATATTTCCACAGATACAAAAGGAAGGTGCTTCAACAAGTGGAAGAGGACAATATAAAAGAAATGTGGTGTATGCGAATGAGATGGTTGATAATGGAGAACCCACTAATTCTGATTACTGGTGTACCACTTGCAATGATCCTCATGGAGATGATTCATGCATGATTCATCAACATCATGTGCAAGCGGTTATCAATGACAGAGTCAAAGAAACCAACAAGGGATAGGTGAACATAATCAGAGAATTCCACCATAATTTGGCAATGTCATCCGTGGAACAAGTCTCAGTCCTGACAAGGTCGAGAGAAAAGTCGTTATGAGCCGACCCTAAGGAACTTCAACCACTAGGTTTTCCTCCTGCCCCCAGGGCAACTCCATAGAAAAACCATTCAAATGAGAAAGGACGTTCTGACCCTCCTTAGACTTCTGTGGCTACACTGAGAAAATAATTTCCTCCTAGAAAAGGGAGCGAGGCTCAAGAGCAAGTGAAGGAAAGACTCAGATTTCCTTCATTGACAAAAATGCAAAGAGCAGAAGCCACATAGGTCTATAGAGACAGATATGACACATCTACTAGTGGAAGGGAAAAGAGTGTTGAGGTATTCCTAGCTACAACCCTTTCGTTCAACATTGCAAAAGAAATGAAGAGGACCTCTTCCAAAATAAGCATGTATGATGCACTACAAATTCCTGGTCAGATTGACCTCCTCCAAGAATCTTTAAATTTAAAGAATAGTACCTCTTTCTCAAATGTTATACAAGCAAATTTTGTGTCAACATTTGGAAAAAATAGACCGCCCCCATTCTATCTATCCTTGCAAATGGAGGGGTGGATAGTTCACAATTGCATGATTGATTTAGGGGCCGCAACTACGGTGATGCCAAAATTTGTATGTGACATAATGAGGAAGGAATATACTCGAAGTCATCTTGGTGTGTTGCAATTATATGGTACTCTAGTAAAAACTATCGGGGTGATCAAAGATATCCCTATTCAACTTCACAGAATGCTAGAAGCAGTCGTCATACAAATAGTTTTTGTAGACTTAGAACCATATTTCGGTATGTGTTTATCCAAAGATTTCATAACCAAACTGGGAGGTTATCTGTCACTATATTATTCACATTTTGAGGTACCTTCCAAAGGTAAAAGAGTCAATATTTACAATGAAAAACCATCTACTTTTCATGTGGAAAGACTAGAAGAAACAACTACCGTCAACATGATGTCCGAGGAATTGGAGAATATTGATTTAATGGAAGAAACCCTAGAATAACTCCAATCTAAATATTAGTTTTCAATGAAATAATTCAATGCTATGATAGAGACAGAAATGGGAAGCTATTCCATTGAGAAACCAAAAAATCTCCCTATTGTTGTCCCTAAAATAGATGATTAAGCTAACCAGTTATGGAAATTGTACTTTGATGGGTCAAGGTGCAAAAATGGAGCAGGAGCTAGAATCGTCCTGATTTCACCCACTAGAAAAGAAAATGTCTTTTCATATAGGTTAACATGGAGTTGCACCAATAACGTAGCTGAATACGAAGCCTTGTGTTTGGGACTTAAGAAAGCTGAAAAACTGGGTGTAAAACAGTTGTTGATCTATGGAGATTCAGAGCTGATCGTTAAATAGGTTACTGGCAAGTGCATTTGTAAGCAACATTACCTAAGGGCTTACAAAAACAAAGTTCTAGATCTATTGGAAATTTTTGAAGCACTAAACATGAAATCCATTTCCAGAGAGAAGAACACACATGCAGACTTGTTAGCATCAGTAGGATCAAATTTTTGCCCAGTCAGCAATGTTATTCAGAAGTCTAAAACAATTAGACTTATATACAGGCCTTTTGTGCCCGACAAGGACATTTTTTGGTAGGTATTTGAAAATGACGAGCAGATCCTGGATTTTATGATTCATGAGATGAATTGATCTATAGAAAGAGCATTACAAGAAGAGGACGAAGAGATCCTTATTCAACTAAACAATAATCATATCCCTAGGGGACTGATCACCCTGGAGAGACTTTTCAACAATAGTGATAGAGTTGTAGGTCGAAGGATCAAGGTAGATGAACGCTAGTATAAGGAAATAGAACTATAACCAGGTAAAATGATCAAAGTAGAGACCGATTGTACAGTGGTAGAACTAGAACAAATAAAACATTTATGTAGAGAATATCCAGATATAATAGCCTGGACTTATAGTGATCTGAAAGTGTATAGGAAAGAGGTCATTGAGCATACCATAAAACTAGAGGAAGGAGCTAAACCTTTTAGGCAGAGGCAGAGGCTGGTGAATCCCAATATTGAAGCCTTAATGAAACAAGAGTTGTTAAAACTCCTGCAAGCTAAGATAATATACCCAATCAAACACTCTACCTGGGAGGCAAATTTAGTTCCAGTCTGCAAGAAAAAAAGAGAAATACGACTATGCATCAATTTCAAAAATTTGAACAGAGCCTCTTTAAAATATCACTATCCTTTACCCCAAATTGATCCAATCCTTCATATTATGACGAGAGCAGAAAGGTTTTCTCTGTTAGACGACTTTTCTGGTTACAATCAAGTTTGGGTGAGAAATGAAGATAAATACAAGACTGCGTGTTCACCACTAAGTGGGGAACATTTGCATACCAAAGGATGCCCTTTGGATTATCTAACGCAGGAGCAACTTTCTAGAGAGCCATGGATGTAGCTTTTTGGTAGCTTGCGAATAAAATTATTGTCATCTATTTAGATGACATGGCTATTTTTTCTCACGACAAAAAGGACCACGCCAATCATCTGCAGCAAGTATTTTAGAAATGTAGAGAATTTGGGATATCACTAAATCCTAATAAATCTATTTTTGATGTGGAAGAAGGAATACTCCTTGGGCATGTTATTTCTAAAGTTGGGCTGTCAATTGATCCTGATAGAGTAAAGGCATTTCTTGAGTTGTCGCTCCCAGTTAACAAGAAAGGTTTGCAGTATTTCTTTGGGCAAATAAATTTTTTCAAAAAATTCATTGCGGATTTTTCCCAAATAGTTAAGCCAATGACTGAATTATTGAAAAAGGATGCTCCTTTCAAATGGACAGAGCCAAGGAAAGAAGCTTTTCAAAAAATTCTAGAAGCCATCGCTCAAGCTCCTATGCTAGTCAACCCTGACTATTCCCGAGGTTTCATACTATATGCTGTTGGAGAGAAAAATAGTTATGTTGCAGTTCTCACTCAGAAAGGAGCAGATGACGAAGAAAGACCCATAGCCTTTCTAAGTTCCACCATGCACAAACATGAGTTAATGTACAGCTTCATAGAAAAACAAGTATATGCAATTATGAAATCCTTGAATAATCTAAAACACTTCTTATCCCAGAGTCAGACGATGGTGTATGTTATTCATCCCGATGTAAGGAACTTCATAATTCAAGGAGAATTGGGTGAAAAAAGAGCTAGATAGGTGACTCGCATCCAAGATTATGATGTAGAAATACATCCTACTAAAATAGTCATAGGGAGAGCTTTATTCTAGGAATTGGCCAAGCAAACTGCAAGTGGATATGGGGAGAGCCACCCCGTCATGGCAAACATAGAGCAACACCAAGACAGAGTAATTTCGGGTTGGATTGACGACTTTGTGAGGTATTTTCAGACTAGGTCATGTCCTGAAGATATGAATGCTTCACAAAGGAGATTCAGAACCCAAGCATTGAAATATACCCTTCGAATAGAGGGGTTTTATAGGATTAACATCGATGGTGTATTTTTAAAATGCATTCCCGATAATGAAAAGCAAAAAATGTTAGATGAATTTCACAGGGGTTTTTCAAGGGGACATTATGCAGGTCGAACTACAGCTTTGAAGATCCTTAGAGTTGGATGTTATTGGCCTTCCATCTTCCTAGATGCGTACAAAGTGACCTAGAGGTGTGAAAAGTGTCAGAGGTATGTGGGAAGAAACAAGAATGCACCCATGTCATTCAAATCCATTCAAGTTGAGGAACAATTCCAACAGTTGGGGTTGGATTTCATAGGGATAATAGAGCCAAACTCATCATCAGGCCACAAATACATTCTCACTGCCATGCACTACACCAATTGGGTAGAAGCAGTGCCTTCGAAGAAAGTTGATTCAAAAGTGGTGATAGAATTTGTCGAAATTCTAATCACAAGGTTTGGCATATCAGATTCTTTGATTACAGACAATGTATCCCCTTTCACTAGTGCAAAGATGATCAAATTCATCAGTAGATATGGAATTTACCTGAAAAATTCCTCTAATTATTACCCACAAGGTAATGGATTAGCTGAGTCTACTAATAAGAATCTTCTAAGAATTCTAAAAAGTACATTAGAGGACAATAAGAAGAACTGGCACTCATTCATGAATCAAGCCCTATGGGCCGACAGAACCTCAATCAAAAAATCAATCAATACATTGCCATATGCTTTGGTTTATGGCAAAGAAGTTGTTCTATCGATTCATATGGAGATACCCGCGTTGAGGATGCTAAATCAAGTTAACTAAGATGAAGGTCATCCAATGGATGCCCGACTAATGCAACTTCTATAGCTTGAATAATCTAGGGAACAAGCCTATGATCATCATCAAAAGCATATGGTAAAAATAGCCGGGTGGTTCGATAAGAAAACCACTTTCAGGAAATTTAAAACAGTTGGCTTGGTATTAAAATGGAATGTCAAGAAAACAAAGCCAGGACACCATGACAAGTTTGATGCATTCTGGGAGGGGCCATTTGAAATTGTTTCAGAAAAGCAATTCAATGCCTTCCAGTTAAAATATCAAGATGGATGGGTTCTACCCATCATGGTGAATGCTTTTCACCTAAAATTGTATTTCCAGTAAAAACTACAAATCACCATTATATTTACAGTATATTATAAGTTTGGAATTTTGTAAATATTTCCCTTTTTATGGCCTAATAAGAATCATTTTTTGCAGACTATCGGGGTCTGATATTTTTAAATAAATCTGGAGGAAAATTTTCGAATGTTCAAAAATTTGGGGTTGTCGGGTGATCACCTAAAAATGATGGCGGATAGGAGGAAAATACAATATTATTATTCAAACCTCATCTAGTGATCAAGAGCCTCAAGATACTGAGAACGAATCAGGGAAAGAGACTCAGTTCGTCTCAAGAAAGTCAAAAGAGTGAAAACAAAAAACAAACTTTGTTTAAAAAGGAGATCTTGACGGTAGAAGAGCAGCATGAGAAACAAGTTATAAAATTGGACGAAAGTGATGAAGAACATGAAAATCCTGATGCAGAAAAAAGGTAGAGTGAATAAATTTTATTATATCTTATATAATATTATTATGGCTTGGGAAATAATGCAATGGGCTATCGACTCCAATCAAGATGCCCTCTTGATTATGATAGATTTTAAAAAAGTAAATGATAGAATAAAATGGGATTTTATTCTCTATATGCTTTCTTGGAATGGTTTTGATCGATAATTCTATAATCAAATTGGTATGCTCTTCGGTGATGCTTCAACTAGTATTTAGGTCAATGGAGCTATATCTTTCTTCTTTCCTTTACAATGTTCTATTAGGTAGGTTTGTCCTCTTTCTCATTTTTTGTATGTTTTGGTTGATTATGCTCTTAGATATCTTGTTCTTAAGGCTCAATATGAAAATATGATTTAGGGTATTAAGATTCCTAAGGATAAACATGCTTTTAAATCACAATTTTATAATGATTCCCTTCTCTTTTTTAAAATACATAGGAAGAGGTGGAAACCGTTAAAGAGATTGTGGTATTATTTTGTGATATCTTTGGCTCTCATATCAATCACACTAAAATAAAAGACTTATATACCTCTTCCAAACCTAGTGGATGGAAATCCTTGGCTAAGTGGAAGATCATCCCTTATGGAACAATAATTCTATACTTGGGAATCCCCAATGGGATTAATATTTTTCCTAAGATATAAAGAATTGGGTTATGAAAATACTTTAGAATAAATTCAATGCTTGGTCATTTCAATTTTTTTCTTAGTAGTGATAATTCTAGTTGTAAATAATGTTATGTCAGCCTCTCATATTTACCACTAATTATCTTGCTAGATGGTCCCCAAGGAAGATGATAACAAAAAATTACTTAAGACATTCATAAATTTTTATGGATCAATGGTGATGGGGAGGTTGGAATGGAAAATATATCATAGAAAATTTATACTCAGCCCAAGGCTTTAGGTGGTCTGGGTATTATTTATCCTCTTACCTAGAACAAATTTTTATCTATGACAAGAGTCACTAGTGTTGGAGTATATTACATTATTTGGTACAAGTCTCAGATTAGGTATTTACTTTACGAAATGTAATAAATGTGTAAGTGTGCATATATTCAATAATATAAATGTGCATCTTAGTCCATGTGTACATGAATCCATAAAATAGGGAGATGAAAGTCTATAAGTGTGAAGGCCAAGAGTGCTCCATATGAAGAGTCACATTACATTATATATACAAAGTAATGTGAAGATGTAAGATGACATGACTTGTAATAATATTACTTAGTTTTTTTAGTGCTATAGCACTATTTTTGTGAGTATTTATATATGTCATATTTAGGAGTAGATATTAGATTTGTTTCTATGTTTTATATATTTAAAATATTACCATTATGATATACATTGGATTGTGACTTTATTTTATATATTATGGGTTATTAATCTTAAGTAATAAGCTTCAAAAGCTAATAGTGACATCAAAGCCACAAGGAACTTTGATATGAGATAGTAATTACAATAGATAAATAAGAATTACACCTTCATTACCTAAAAGTATATGTCCTTTTCTCATGCAAGGATTAATTCTTTGTTGTAGAAAGTTAGAGATTGAAGAGGTCTAAGAAAAGAATCTATTGGATATTGGATATTGAGGAGACTCGAGAAGGAAGTCCCCATAGAATATTACAAATTGGAGAAGTTGAAGAGACTTGAAAAAGATAATATTGAAGAACTTCCAATTTTGGAAGATAGAATATTGGAGATAGAATATTGCATATTGAAGACTACAAATTGGATATTGAAAAGACCTTTGTAGAATATTCTTATTATAAATTGGATATTGGAGATAGAGAAGACCTAAGAATAGGTTCTATTACATATTTGAATAGTACAAGACTTTAGAGATTTAGGATATTGAGAGTAGCAGATTTTGAAGATCCAACAAAGAGATCTCATTGTAGAATTCTCAAAGTTGGAATATCAAGAAAACCAAGAAAAGGTTTTAGTAAAGTTTTGAAAAGAGAAGTTGAAGAGTTATAGAATTAGAAGACCTGAGAGAAGTGGTCTCAAGAGATTTCAAATAATAATAAGAAGGCTAAAGAAATACTTGTTTTAGATTTGGAGAAGCGACCATTGAAGGTATTGTTGAAGAAAGCTAGGAGCAGGAGATTGTAAAAATAAGGAACATTGTAGAGTTGAAGAAGTATCTAGTGAAGGATATTTTAAGAAATTTAGTAACATGATATTGCAAACAAGGAGAAGTTTTTGATAAAGGAAATTTGGGACGATTATCGCCATATGATAACAAGTCCAAAAGGAAGAAGTGTTTGGCAAAAATCTTACAAAATTTTGGAGAGGAGATTTGAAAATATCAATATATTTATATTCTTGAGAAATTTGACAGTGTAGGAGATCTTTTTTGAATTCAGAATTCAACAAGGATATTGAAGTATAAGAGAATATTGAAGAGCCCAAGGTTTTAGGAATTTAAGGATAGCCACAAAATTTTGAAGGATGAATAAGTTGTAGGTTTTAAAGTAGATATTGAAAGGTTGTAGGTGAGTATATTGAAGGAAGCCTAGAGCTATGATTTGAAGATGTTTTGAGTAGATTTTGAAGTACCATTGAATAGGTTAATATGGGAGTTTGTGACTATAATAGATTACAGGACTTGGAGACTTTTATTGCACCTTTTGGACAAAGAAATAAGAAAGGTATTGACTACATAAGGTGCAAAAATATTCATAGTATTTTGGGTAGCATTAATAGCTGCTAAATTAAGTAATTGATAAAAGAGTTTCAAAGGAGATTGGAAATCACAAAATTAGATTTGTGAACAACATTGGAGAAAGGTAGAAAGCTACGATTTTGGATAACTCTAGTGTATATTTTGAGGGAGCTATTTGAAAATAATATAAAGAAAGTTGAGCAGCAAGTAAGGCTACAAATTTGGTAAGTTTTTGGAGCAGAAGAGTGAAGGATATTTGAAGTCATAAAATAAAATTTGTGAATAGATTTAGGAGAAGAAATAAAGCTATGAGTTTTATATCTTCGTAGCATATTTGAGAAGGATTATTATACAACAAATAAGTTAGAATAAGAGTACTGACCAATACTATATATTTGGTAAGTTTTGAGACAATTAAGTGAAGGTGAAAAACTTACAAAATTAAGGTGAATCACTCATCAAAGAAATCAGGTGCAAAGGTACAATATTTTGGTGCTACATTAATTCAGTTTTGAAGCATTAAATTAGTTTTACATTTGATATCTTAAACAATGCCATATTACTTTTGTTAATATAGAAAATAGAAAAGTTGAAAGTAGTCTTCAAAGCAAGTTATCACATAAGACTACAATAGTTATTATCTACATGTATTTGGAGAGATAAGCATAATACATTGTTATTAGTGAAATTGTTCAAAGAATTTAAAAAGGAGAAGTAAAGAAAATTTGTGAAGTGCAAGTGCAGGTACATTGAAAGAAAAAGAACCATTGGAAAATAAGTTGGTAATTAAATCTACAAGGATTATAACAAGTCCAAATTTTATAATACCTAAAGACACTAAGCATCCTACATAGAAGGATAAGGCTATTGCTAAAAATGTGCAAGCCACCATTGAATCCACCATTTATCAAGATAACACATACAAAGGTGCATTGGAAAAGCACCAAGGAAAATCCAATAGTGTGCAAGAAAAACCACACCCAAGTGCTATGTAAACTGAGCCCAAGGGAAGGTGTTGTCAAGAGTGCTATGAAAACCAAGCCAAATGAAGATACCATATAGGATGTTATGTAATCCAAGCTCAAGAGAAGCCACCATCAACTGCACCAATATAGAAGCCAAAACAAATTCATCCCTGCAAAAGAAAGGTGAAATAACATTCTATAAGAAGACTAAGTGAATGGAATACAAAGGGTAGATTTCAAACACCAAAGCTTAAATGGAAAGCATCACATGCAAGTACCATGTGGTTGAAGGTACATTACAACTCGTGCAATGTTTGTGTAACACCTAGAAGTAACACTCATTTTGTAAGAGCACCAACTATTTGAAGAGTAATATTTTTGAAGCACCATTTGGCAAGTGGAAGACAAATGGAACCAAAATTTCAAACACCCATCGAAAGGAGTATACATGAAGATAAATGTAGAGTATTCATAGGTGAAAGATAATATTAAATGCACAATAGATTAATCAAAAGGTATAAGAGTAAAGGTGTTGGTAGTGTATTATGGTTGGTAGAAAAGAGGAGATAGATTTGGTAGATAAGATACATGTACCAACATCTCCAAGGTGTGGATCATTCAAGCATAAAATATTGCTACAACAATACATTATGGAAGAAAAACCAAGAGGACAAAGTATTGTGTAATCCCATATGTGGAGATGGAAAGCATAGGTGTTAACATACGTTGGAAGAGCATCAGAGCTTAGAGAACATATGAGTTTAAGGATGTGGAAAGAACACCAAAATTTGGAGGACGTCAACGTTGATAGTGAAAAAACATTGGGAGAGTGGGAAGAGGATCATATTTATAAGAGCGCAAGTGTGCATAGGTTGACCATGAAATTACCACCAGTCCAAGGTTGAGGTAATATAATTTTTGCACATATATTTATAACCCTAAGTTAGGATAAATAAGGTTAAGTGGAAACTATTATTATCTAAGGTATAAAGTGGAAGTATTTTGGAAAAGGAAAAACATAAAACCTTAGATATAATATTGAAGGAGTTGAAAATCTATTTTGGAGGAGTTAAGGAGACATACAAAGTTTTAGAATCTAATTATTAAAGTTGCAAAATATTTTAAGGATATTTGCAATTCAATTTAAATTGGAGTAAAAATGATTTCTACATCAAACTAGACTTACAAAATTACAAATATAGCTTATCTAAATTTTTAAGTTTTGGAGATATAATATATTCAACATCAACTTAGAATTCCAAAATTTAGAGGAAGTTATATTAGGAAGTTTTATTTATTTATTTTAATTTATATGGTGGAATCGTTGGTCACCACGAATCCGGGTTGGGCTGTCCAGCTTTTATGGCCACCATAGTATTCTACGTTGTCCACCCTAGAATCCGCCACATAGATATTCATGCATTCCGCCCCTATAACCACCATGCCACAATCATTTTAAACCTTTTACGCCACTGAAATCACTAGGAAAGGGACAAGCATTTAGTTCGGCGAGGCCCGAGATTTGAACCTTGGACCTTCGCTCCCCTTATGGAGTTTGGATGAACCAATTGGTCTACACCTCGGACCTTGTTATATTAGGAAGTTGAAAGACAATCAATCTCAATTTTATATTCTTGTTGATCAAGAGTCACAAGAAAGACTTTTTTAAAGGAAACTATGTAAACATTTATTATGTATACAAGATTGAGAGATTTAAGATGGTTCAAATATATTCATAATTCTAAAAATGACAAGAATCAACATAAAGAAGAATCACTATGACCTAGAGATATTTTTGAGAAACCTCACACTAATGGTTTGGTTGAGTTAGATTATGAAGAGTCAATAAAAGGAGTTGATAACATCTATATTAATGAAGATGTTTTACATATTTATAAAATATGGAAAGATAGAATAGCTTCAGTTGTACAAATTTGGTTTATTATCTCATCAAAGAAATGTATAAGCTTTATTCTTATAAATTAATTAATAAAGAGAGGAAAACAGTCGTAGAATGTACTTACTATAATAAAACTGATCATGAAAATTCAAATTGCTAGAAATTTCATCCATGCAAATATTGTGGAGAAAAAACTCATCCACCTTTTGCTTGTTACTATAAAGACAATTTCTATAAAATATTTGAAGAGAAATTGATATTCAAATTAGATTTTTTATTTCAAGTACTTGTTTTTGAAGCATCTACTAATGATGAATTCAAGTTGGATATTTTTTAATATCAAGGAGATAGTTTGTTGAAAATATCATAGAAAATGGAATGGACCAATTCTGATCCACTCGTTACTTGAACTATTATAAGATATGCAGTTCATCAAATATACTTGAAATATTTCAAGGACAAAGGTAAAGTGAAAGTTGTTTTGCATAAATCAGATAACAATACAACATCATCTAAAAGCTTACAAAGTGACACTAATGATAAAGATAAGTTCGAGGAGAAAGAGTCTGATAAAGAAGACATACAGTCCAAAGTGGTTTAAAGAATGAAGACCCATATTGAAGACTAAAGTCTTCAATAACCAAATAATATAATATGGGAGATGTTAGAGTATATTGCATTATTTTGTACAAGTCTTAGATTAGGTATTTACCTGATGCAATGTAATAAATGCACAAGTGTACATATTGTTCAATAATGTAAATGTGCACATTAGTCCATGTGTACATGAGTCCATAGAATATGGAGAAGAGTAGTATAGAAGTGTGAAGGCCAAGAGTGCCTCATATGAAGAGTCACATTACATTATATATAGAATAATATGAAGTTGTAATATGACATGACTTGTAATAACATTACTTGGTTCTTTTAGTGCTATGACACCATTTCTATGAGTATTTGTTTATGCCATATTTAGGAGTAGATATTAGAGTTATTTATGTGTTTTATATATTCATAATATTACCATTATCATATACATTGGATAGTTATTTTATTTCATACATTCTTAATTATTAATATTATGTAATAAGATTCAAAAACTAACTATATCCATCATCAAAGATAAAAAGTGAAACATATTTTTTGGGATAGAATAGACTAAGCTTATCTTAAAGATAAATAGAAAGAAACCCCATGGGAGGATAAGGTCCTTAGTGTACCATACTTTATGATTAAAGAATATATTCCTCTTACCCATAACTAGAAATCTTGGTAACTAATTTCTTATTTATTGACTTGGAAGTCTAACTCAAGATGATCAAAACATCACTTTGAACAATCTTTGGTGGAATAAATTTATACTCAATAATGATAAACATTTAGATCTATTCAATGCTCGTAAAGGAATAGCATTTTTAAATATATGTGTAAACTAAATAATAGATATTTAGGATCTGGATAACTTCTCAATTGTTACTTGGAACCAGAACCATAATTATTGCTTCATCCGCTTTTCATTCAAAGAAGCTTATGGCTTGGTTGTGGCTTCTATTCCATTTGAGTTTATTATAAAGTTGGGAACAACTACCTATAATATAAGGACTGACTAGAGGTGACCTAGTAACTATTGAATCTCTTCTATTAAACCTAGTTGGATCTATAAAAAAAAATTGTGTCCTTTATCATTGGATTCTAATATCAATGTAAAGTGGCAAGTCAAAGTTACTGATTCCTATTGGTAGTCTCTTGCTACACAAATTTGGAAAGTTCCTATTGAATCCAAAACTAAACTTCTTATATGATAGGTTTTGCATCAAAAATTTACAACATCTAAAATTCTAACTCTAATTTTACATATTTTTCCTAAATGCAAATTTTTTAATGCTTCAAAAACTCTTATTCATTTTTTTTGGTTTTTTGACATGGCTAAATAAATTTGGGATGTCTTCTACACTTTTTGAGTCCTCTCTTTCAGTAGATATTGGATGACTTCTCTATTTTATTTTTCCTAGATGTATAATTTCCCCAAACTCTAGGATGTTTCTAGACTCATCCTTCTCAAGCATATTTGAAAGTAGAGATGTAGAAATGTGTTTACCAATCCAACTCATCAATAGGGTATAGTTTAATGAGACATGACTATTAATCTTTTGATTCCTTTAGGATACATTCATTTCCATGTTCATGGAGTCTTTGACACACTGGGATATGTCACTGATAGTATTTATCAACTTTTTTACATAGTCCAAGATCTTGAAAAGATCCAATAGGAAAAATAAAAGAATATAGTAATCAATGATGAACAAAATAAAAAACTCATTACCTCTTTTTCTTCTTTTAATACTTATAATGGAGGACATACATAAAAATTCACGACATGATAGTCTCTCTCACAAATGACGATGATATTTGTTGTGTTGCAATAGGATACAATTATAGTCTTCTTGTTGCTATTAGTTTCTATTCTTATGTGAATTTAATTATGGATGATTTACTAATTATCCACCTCATTTTTTTTTTTTGGTAGATGATGCTAGCACCATATTTTTGTATTGTTTGAGATAATAACTTAATAAAAACTAAGGTTTTACTTATACAAAAAGAGAAAAAAAAAAAACATTGTGAGCATATTATATCTATAATCAAATATTATAATATTCACTCTTTTATTATTTTAAAAAATATAACATTGTATATTATAAATTAACATAAATGTATAATTATGTTGGTTAAATATTTAATTGAATTGAAAATTACGTTTACACATTTTACTCCATGTGGGAGAAGATAAGGCGAGACATGATGCTTCCTTTTTTCATCCCTTTCCACGGACCAAACCATGCCTCCAATATCAATCCTGGAGGCAGCCTGCAAGTTCGATGGCTTCCCCCATCCTAATCCACCTTGTGTTCTTATATAGATCTTTTTACATAGGTCTTTTTACAGAGATTAATTGGGAATACTGCATTTTAGAGGGTTGTGGCTCTTGTTCGCAATCTTCTTCCTCATTTTATGTGAGGGTCAAAGAATAAAACGTGAAATGCCAGTGGGTACAAGAAGCAGTCAAGATCAACTCTTATGGCGGCTTGAAACAAGGTATGGCAAATGAATTTATACTTTGACCCAGAGGGAATGTTAAAGGTAGGCTTTTGATTCGCTTACTAATCTGAGAGAAATTATCTGCACCAGATAGGTTGTCAATTTGGTTTTAAGTAAGGAGTTCTCTCTCAATTTAGATTCCTCAACGGAGAATGTATTGCATAGCTCTTAAAAAGCTGTCGACGTCATAATATATTTCAACACATGGAGGGCATATTACGTTGTTTATCATCGGTCCTGCCGTAGCAGAATCGGGCTATGTGGGATTCATTCGAGGTTAACAAGGAATTGATGGTATCCTTGATAAATTAAAACTGTAATATATGTTTATGTTAATAGTATATTATGTTAATAGATAGGATTTAGAGTGGATAACATAAAAAATGGATAATATCAAAATAGTCAATACCTTCATAGAGATGTTGTGCAGTCATTAAAGGAATGATATGATATTTCTTTTTGCTCAAAAATTTCAATGTTTTCATGTTACAAATTTTATAACGTTTTTTTATCGTCTTTTATTACTCTAATATCATCTAGTGTTCTTACATTTTTAAAGCTGTAAGTTTATTTTGACATTTTTACTTTTCAAAGAAAATAAATATTAATGATCTAGAAAATTTTTAGAGTAATTATCATCATATTTTTTTATACATAAATTTATTGATAGTAAGAAAATTAGTTTTACACTTTTGAAAGCTTGGTTACTTTTCCAAAATTGATGGTAAGTATATTGTAATAGTATTAATGAGAAGAATGAAGATGAATAAGTAGTGTTCATATGGGATTGTTTTATGGAAGCCATCAAGGAAAAATATTATCCTTTAGAAACGTATGAAGATCAAGACATGTCATGGTAGAAAAATATGGGTATGTGTCAAACTTCAACATAAACATAAGCTTCATAAATTATGTAAGTGATAATATAGACATTCCTTTTCACCACTAAGTCATGTTGTAGTAGTATGGTACTTGGTCTCTAAGCATGTGGTCATGCGTTTGAAAGACATGGTTGTCAATTTTACTTTGAAGTCAGGTATTGCATAGGACTATGGTCTGAATGGTGGTAGGTATATTCCTTTTCATTAGCATTTTTATTTGGCATAAATATAATTGGTATCAGTAGAAATATTAACCAAATATCCTATGTGGCATAGTGGTTCATAGCATGTATTATTTTTAGGAGGATTTAAGGGTAAAACCTAGCGTAGGTGATTATCTTTCATTTTGGTTTCTTTCATTCGGCTACATAACACTAGATATGGTCTAGAGGTATGATTTTTTCCAATGTAATTAGTCATGGCATAGCAGTAAGACTATAGATTGCAAAGTAGGAGGTCTCATGTTCAAATTACATAAGAAGGACAATATTTTATTTAGTATAGGCATTTTCTTTTACACCATGCTTCAATGGCATTAAAAATCCCATACTTACAAATGAGATTTAGGTTATGTCTATGCAATTTAGTAGTACATTAGTAACTTTCTCATCTCCTTAATGAAGTTTTCATGTTCCAACCTTGATGTCTTCTCTTTTATAGTGTGTTATCTTTTAGCATCTTTCCTTATTTATTCTTGGGAGCTTGGATTTTATCCACTAATGTGGTGCATTGGTAACACAAATGTGTGGTATCTATTTGGTCACAAGTTGAATTCTTACATATTATTATAGGGGTTGACATGGCAATCCAACCATGTAAAAAAATTTCTTTAATAATTAATGGAGATTAACTAGTCATTGTATTCCAAGTGTCACTTCTTTTTTCGTTGTTTCATCTAATTGGTAGTCCAATAAGAGGCATGATGTCAACATAGTAAACTAGATATTATAATGACATGTCATCATTTTTTTTTGGTCCATCACTTTTTTAAATTCTAAAATTATTATTTTTAAATATTTAATATCAATATGTCCAAAATTTTGGATGCTATAACTTTTGCATACAAAAGCATTTTGGGCTTATTTTTAGATTGCACAATTTTTCAACCTCTATAGACTAGTGACATAGGTTCAAGGACCTATTACTATTTTGTGTAAATTTTTATATAAAATAGACCTAATTGGCATTATCATATTTTACTCTATTGTGTTATTAACTCCAACAAGCCCATTGGCCTGGTAGTTGATAAACTTACTCATATCCAACACATGTATGGTTAAATCTACATAGGCAACAAGGTTTATTTTTACTTAATTTTTATTTTTTTTGTTGTATTACTCATAGGATTTTTAGGCCAATATTGTATAGAAAAACATCCTCATCTCTTCCTACCTTAGCCAACACAAATAACTTAAAATACTTCTTCAATAAGAAGTTCATAGGTTCATAAGTTACTTCATTTTATTTATTTTATCAAAATACTCTATATTTAATGTCTTTAAGGAGCATAAAATATCTAACTCCAATTAATATCATTGATGTAGTTGGTTAGTTGTATTGTATCTAAGAAACTGAGAGATCAATTTTGTATGTTTATATTTTTTCATATTTCTCCTCTTCTATAGTGTGTTGATTTTCCATGTCCAAGATATATTGTACTCTCTATACTCCAACATCTTGTTGACATAAATGTTGGTAATATTTTAGCTACAAGAGGAGTAATTTTTACATGGCCAATGCAAGGTATATCTTATTCCTATGGATTTATTTATAGTCATTAGTATTGATTATTTAGAAACCCACCTACTAATTCATGATTCAACTACTTTCTCTTAATATTGGAGGAATTATTATGGTGATCATATTGCATGTTGAGGAATTGTAATATCTTCTCTTCTTCGTCCCTCAGTTTAGATTATGAGGGTCTATTAAATATCTATAATTTGATATTAATAGATAAAACATAATAACGATGAAGTACATATAGGTTCTTTTGATATAGCCTATGGAAAAGTTGTATGTAAGCCTTTAATCATTCTCTATGTTATCCTACAATTGCCTTCTATGTAATCCTATGAGTATTCAATATTTAAGCCTTTATGTATCTTTCTATGTAAGTCTATGGGCATTCTTTTACGTAAACCTATGGGTACCTTTATATAATCGTATGAGTATTTTTGACGTATCCACTCTTAGTAATATTTTTAAAATCACCTCTATGGTTAACATTGATAAAAAAAAACTTTAATACATCTATTATATTTGAATTTAATCTTCAACTTAAGTTATATTTGCTTGATTTTAGAATTAAATTGAGGATTAGGAATCACTATAAATTTCCCATAATGAGTGATTCATTATATAATTTTATGATATGATATCAAGGGGTGCCTAAGGCACCCACCTCTTACTCATTTTATTATCCCTATTTGTTTTATTTATCTCTCTTTCTCTATTTTTGTTTATAAGATCTTTTAATTTGTTCTTGTTGCTTTTCATGTATATGATTGTGGTGAATGTATATTCATATTTTTTTGAAAAGTATTATAAATTCTAACACATCATACCAAGTGCTTCACCATGTAGAAATTTAATTATTTTACATCCAAAGAAAGGTTTGTTAGAATTCTCAAGAGTAGAACTACAAAGCATTACAATATTTGAAGAAATAAAATAGAACTAATTGATTATTTCATGGATAAACTTTATATAAATAACAAAGTTGATCATTGAGAGCTGTTGGATTACAACAACTCATCAAATATGATCTAGACTATAACTGAGAGTTCACCTGACTCATGAAGGAGTGGAAACTCAAGTAAGTTTATCCTAGTAGAACTTAAGAGAATAATTACTTATTCTAACACCCCCCTTAAGTGATACTAGGGGTGTATTGTACAAATGAGTCCCAAAAATAGAGCCTAATGAGGTACTCATGTACACTGGTTTCATTTTGAGTATATGGTAAAAACCCAATTGGAAAAACCATATATTAAAAGGAAAAAATAAAGAGGTACATCTTCGGTTTGCAAATATTATCCTCTTCAAAAGGACGAGTCACGACAACATGGCCTGATGAGGTACTCATTTATAATATATATGAGAGATGGTGAAAAATCCACATGGGAAAAACCATCTGCTATGAAATAAATAGGCACGTATTTGGATGGTGAAGATTGTCCTTAATAACACAAAAAAATAACGAGTCCTGACAAAATGGCC
The DNA here is from genome assembly GCA_028583015.1 of Wollemia nobilis. Taxonomy (NCBI): domain Eukaryota; kingdom Viridiplantae; phylum Streptophyta; class Pinopsida; order Araucariales; family Araucariaceae; genus Wollemia; species Wollemia nobilis. The sequence goes on along the minus strand of JAQPPZ010017116.1, from coordinate 2,723,471 downwards.
TGATGAGGTACTCATGTACAATATGTAAGGGAGAGATGATAAAAAAACCACATGGTAAAAAACCATCCTAAAAATAATATAATAATAAAAGGAGAGGTGTAAAGACCTCTATCTAAATGTAGTTGTAATAATCCAAGTTTCTCTCGCAACTATATATAACGCAGAGAAGAAAATGACTTGGTGAATATATCTGCAACTTGATTTTCAGTTGGAATATAGTCCAAGTATATGTTTGCATTCTGAATATGTTGTCAAATGAAGTGCATGTGTATCTCAATGTGGTTGGTGCACTGATGTTCAACTGGATTGCATGCAATATGAACTATGCTCTGATTGTCACACCAAATAGTAATAGGTTTTTAATTGGAAAATCCAAATTCTTTTAGGATCTGATGAATCCAAAGAGCTTCTTGAAATACTAAATATGCTTCCCTATATTCTACCTCTATAGATGATAAGGCCACTGCTTGTTTTTTGCATAACCAAGCAATTGGCAAAGAACCAAGACAAAAAGCATAGCCAAAAGTTGAACATATGTCTTCTACTAAACCTGCCCAATATGAATTCGTGTAGCCAATGATATCCATGGATTTTCTCTCATATAAAATCCTAAAGTGATTAGTTCCTTGCAAGTAGTGGAGGATCCTTTTTGCTGCTTGCCAATGACTCAAATGAGGTTGATGGGAGAATCTGGATATTAAGCCAACATAATATGAGATATTTGGATGAGTATGAGTAAGGTATAACAGACTCCCTACAAGTTGATGGTATAGAGTTGCATCACATAGAGAGGATGTACAAAAAGTAGTTAGATTGAATCCTAACTAGAAATATATAGGAGACAGTTTGCAATCTATCATTTTAAACATTTGAAGAAGATCTAGAGTGTATTTTTGTTGACACAATGAAATTCCTATATTTATTTTATTTATTTGGATCCCAAGGAAGTAATGTGCTAGACCCAGATCAACCATATCAATTTTTTTAGAGAGGGAGTCTTTTATAGTATGAATGTGAGCAAATTCACTACCAGTGAGTAGCAGATCATCAAAATATAGAATAAGTATGGTGATTTTTACTTCATCTTTCCAAATATAGACTGTGTTATTAGAATCACAATGAAAAACCTGAGGAAAGAAGGAAGGAGCCCATTTTTTTATACTAATATCTAGGAGCTTGTTTGAGGCCATAGACAGACTTATTTAGTCTACAAACAAGAGATGATTTTTGAGTGAAACCAACAGGTTGTTCCATGAATATCTCTTCCTTTAAGTCCCTATGTAAGAAAGCACTTTTTACATCCATTTGAAAGACAAACCACTTTTGAGAAGCATCCAGAGCAATAACTAGTCCAATAAAATCCATTTTGGCAACTGGTGCAAAGGTTTTAGCATAATCAATTCCTTCAATTTGAGAGAAACCTTTGGCTACTAGGCGAGCTTTATGTTTGTCAATTTCTCCATTAGGCCCATATTTTGTTCTATAAATCCATTTACAATGAACTAATTTCCTTCCTTTATGTAAGGGAACTAAATACAAAGTTTTATTTTTGATTAAGGAAGAAAGTTTGTTCTCCATGGAATTATCCTATTCTTTAATACCAGTTGTCTATTTGAAGGATTGAGTATCAGAGGAAATAGACCGACATACAATACTAGTGCCTCTAAATGATGGAATATTTTGAATGTAAGGAGTAGCTTCTTTAACAATGGTGTGGGCCCATTTTGGCATAGTAGAAGGAGTTGAAGCAGTGGAAAGACTTTGAGTTGGAGTTTAATGCTCAATAGGAGAAGAGGATGGTTGAGGACATTTCTAAGGGAATGTTTCATAAATTGGACATTCCTATAAAAAAATTTCTCATGAGTTGTGGGATCAAGGAGCCTGTATGCTTTCATTTCCTCGCAATAACCAACAAAGATGATATTTTTGCTTTTCTTATTTAGAGTCTTCCTTTTCTTATTTGGGATGTGTTTCCAAGTAGTACTCCCAAAAATATTGAAGAAGGAGACATCCGGTTTTGAGCCAATCCATGCTTCTTCAGGAGTTAAATGATCAAGAGCTTTATGAGGTGTGCAGTTTTGAATATAGTTTGCATAGTTTATATCTTCTATCCAAAAAACTTTTGGAATATTTCTTGAATAGAGCATGCAGTTTGCCATTTCCTTCAATGTTTTGTTTTTCCTCTCTGCAATGCCATTTTTATACGGATTATGGGAGACAAAATATTGATGAATGATGACATGACTTGATAGAAATATGGAGAACTCATTACTGCAATATTCCACCCCATTATCTGTGCAAATTTTCTTCATGTTGCAAGAGGCCTGATTTTCAACTAAGGCTTTGAAGACTTAAGTGGGATAAAACATCACTTTTATATTTTAGGAAGTAGACCCAAGTTCTTCTGGAAAAGTCATCAATGAAGGTTAGAGAATATTTTGCTCCTTCGAAAGAATATTCTAGAAAAAACATCAAGTCACTATGGATTAACTATAGAGGGGATGAGGCTTTTAGAGAACCTTGGGAAAGGATCTTGATGTTGCTTTCGAAGAGCACATCCAAGACATACTCCATAAATAGAAGTGAGTTGAGGTAAACCTATTACCATTTCATGGATGCTCAATTATTTTAGGTAGTTATAACTGAAATGACCAAAAATTTCATGCCAAATTTTGCTTTCAAGATCTCCATGAGCCACAATATAGGAGGCCCCTTCTGGATTTTTCAATCCTTTGAAGTGAAATAGGTGATTGTTGTGATCAATATCTCCTTTAGCTAGAATAGAGTGGGGATATTATAATTCTCTTATCTCAACTCCTATTGGAGAGAAGAGAAGAGTTTTCCCCTTTACAGAAGTGCAAATATGATATACAGAAAGGAGATTTGTTGCAATATTTGGAACATAGATAACATTATTGATAGAGCCACTAGCAATGGATATGTCACCCTTTCCTTTGACTAGTATAAAGGAGGAGTCACCAACTTCTATGCTACATGTTGAACTTGAGGAGATAGGAGAGAATGACTCATCTGAAGAATTCATGTGATGAGTTGCTCCAGAATCTAGGACCCATTAATTATATGAAGTATTTATGGTCTTCCCTTGGACATTTAGGGCTTTTACTATTTGCTTTTTACTGTCTATATTTTGATCCTTTATAGCTGCCTCTAGTTGTAATATTTTACAGCATTTGTTTGTAGAATGACCATTCTTTTTGTAGTGAGTACAAGTTATGGGACTTATTTATTTCTTTTTGAATTTTTATTTAGAGGATGTGGATGCACCTAAGGATTTAAATGAAGAGGAAGAGATATCATACTTCACAATTTTTGTTTCTTCTCTAGTTAGTCTCTCATAGAATTCTTCTAAGGAGGGCATTTTGAAACTTGCACCAAGAGCATATTTTATAGATATAAAGGTGGTTGCAAATATCTGAAATATACCATTTAATTTAGAAATAATTAGATAGATGTATTCTTCATATTTTTATCCTTTACACTGCCTTTAAATTGAGTAAGGACTTCTTTGAATTTTATGAGAAAGTCAACAATATTGTTGAATTCGTTAGGAGATAAAGCTGTTAATTTTACCTCAAGTTGCATTGACCTCATTTGATCTACTTTCCCAAAAAAGTTCTTTAGTTTCTCCTAACTTTCATGAGGAGTTTTACTATCTGTAATGTGAAACCACAAGCTTTCATTTACATTAGAGCTTATAATATCCATTTTTTCATACATATTTCCTTTATGAACAAATATTTCATATTCTTTTTCAGACTTAGGTTACTTTTCTTCTAATAGGTGTGTGAGCCCTTTTTGATAAATGAGATTTAAAATTTTGGGTTTCCATGTATGGTATTTATGAGCAAGAGGATCAATTGTATTCATTGAATTCATTTTGAAGTTAACCCAATGTTCCCCCATTTAACTTTAATTTAGAGAATACAATTTATTTTAGGAATGCCTGTAAGAAACACCAAATATCTCAAAATACCCACCCTAACGAGAGGGAAAATATAAGTAGTTGAGGAGATTTGATATTAATTTTTAGGCTTAAAGAGAACAAATATGCTAGGTCTATATATCATTTCTCTTCAAATACTCATCCTGATGAGAGGGAAACTATAAGTATTGATTATATTTGATACTTGGAACATAGGGTTTATATCATTTAGACCTATATTGGTTATCTTAATAACCCACTCTTACTTGAGGGAGCTATAAGTTATTTAAGATGTACAATATGGTGTATTGGTGATATAATATATTTGTCCTTTAGAAATATTTAAGAAAGGATAAATAGATTACAAATTTTCTATACTTGAATTTTAATTTTAAGTTACTTTGTAAAAAAAATTAATAAAAATAAGTTCTTAATAGAGAGATAAGAAAGGTCCGAGGAGTAGACCAATTGGTTCATCCAAACCTCATAAGGGGGTGGAGGTCCAAGGTTCAAATCTCGGGCCTCACCAGACTGAACGCTTGTCCCTTTCTTGGTGCTTTCAGCGATGTAAAAGGTTTAAAATGATTGTGGTATGGTGGTTATAGGGGCGGACTACACAAAGATATGTGTGGTAGCTTCTAGGGCTGACAACACAGAATACTATGGCGGCCATAAAATATTAACAACCTACCCGGATTCGTGGCGGCTACCGATTCCACCATGTAAATTTAAAAAAAAAAAAAAATAGAGAGATAAGAAAGGAAAATGTTATGTTCTCACCTTTATTTATTAAGATATATTTATATTATATTAAAGAACTTTTTGAAAAAAAACAATTTGAACAAAGTAAGATTTTTAATATAGATATTAGCTTTAGAATATTTTATAGAATAAATAAAATAGAGTTATTTTATTTAGATATTTAATATATAAAGGATTGTTAAATGAAATCAAATACCTCACCTATATTATATTACCAATATATATAACAAAAGACTTATATTAAATGTAATAATGCAAAATAAACGAGGCAAAAATGATGCAATAACAAACCCCCCTAAAGTGATATATAGCTGCAAGATAAAAGGGCACCTATCAACCACCCCCCCCCCCAAAAAAAAAAAAATGATTTTAATTGAAATTACAACTTCTTCTTTATCTTAAAGAAAAAGAAAAATATAGAAGATAATATAGAAGATAATATGAGGGAAGATCCGAATATATATATATATATATATATATATATATATATATATATATATATATATATATATATATATATATATATATATATATATACATATAGAGAAAAAAATAATAAAGAACCAAAAGATCTGCAAGTGAAAATTCACACAGGAGACGTCAAGATACAATAGCGAATCCAATTTCTCCAAGGCTATGTCAAAAGGCAGTGACAAATCTAGATTTAAAAGTGCATAAAATTTTGATCTTCACTAAAAAAAGAGGTGATTAGTCCAAAAAAATCATAAAATAAATAATATATATGTTTATAGATCTACAAGCAGGACGAATCCGGATTCACCAAAGCTACGTCAATGGGTAGCTAATGTGATTTGAAAGGTAATAAACACTTTGAACTCACTAAAAAAAGAGGATATTAGTGAAGAAAACCAAAAATATTATTGAAAAACCACTAACAATATTTTGGATCCACTACCACCGTACTCTACTAGATTAAGTAAGCTTAAATACCACCTCAATGTTGTGTAAAACATAGTAAATCATCCATAGAAGAAGAGAGAGAGGGGATCCTATGCAGGTGACGGCTTCGTAGATGATATTTTAGATTGAAGGCCCACCAATTTGAGGGATTCTTCACCAAAAAGTCCACGAATATACTATAAGCGCAAAGACGGATGAGGAAGCTCCAGTGAGGCACCTTGAAATAACTATACACCCAAATTTCTCAATAAAATTTAAATATCACAATGCGGTCAGGAGAGAACACTATTAAAACTCAAGAGAATGCATATGATGTAAATTTCATTCATATAGATGAATATAAAACAAAATCGAAGCTCTCCAACGAAGTGCCAAAGGACGATAATTATGGAGAATATTTAGTGAAACTGAATGTTGGAGAAGATATGTTTTTCGAAATCTAAGAAGATTTTTGAAATACTCGTTAATGCTCATCATCGCACATCGGGAAGATACGTTGGAAAATATGCCAAAATGGACTTTGGTTTACCAAATGTCCACCCGACCATTTCGAGAGATAATTTCAAATGTCAAATTTAAAAAATGTAGGCAAAGATGCCATGATTTTTAAATAATATCAATGGGCCTTATTTTTACCAAATGGTCATCAATATTGAAGTTGGAAATAGAGCATTTCTTTACTAAAGAGATTTGAAAAAATATCTAACAGCCAAAACAATACCCAAGATTTTATTATCTTAAAAAATATGAAATGCCCATGTGCTTTATCTCTAGTAGTGAACATATTCCACGATGGTAATAATGCTAACAATGCAAGTATGCGTTCACTAAAAAATCGAAATATAGTGATGGTCGTTGGTCCAATTAGTTATGTCTGATAAGAGATATGGAGATTGAAATAGGCCTTCGAGGAGAAAAATAAAAAGTAAAAGTAAAAAAATATCAAATATCTATATTATTTGAAAAAAAAAGTTTGAGAATTCTGCATAATATGGTAAAATACATCAAGTGTAACTATTTAGATATTACCATAAACAATATCTCAAATACAAATTGCAGATTTAAAAAATGAGAAATCTAAAAAACCTCTTCTCTTTTTCAAAAAAAGACAAAAGATAAGATATGTGAACCAGTTCATGAAACTGCCTTCAAGAGAGAATGCCTAGCAGAATCTATTTTGATCCAGTACCATGTTAGAATTCCCAAGAGTAGAACTACAAAGCATTACAATATTTGAAAAAATAAAATAGAACTAATTGATTATTCCATTGATCAAATTTATATAAATAACAAATTTGATCATTGAGAGTCGTTGGATTACAATAACTCATCAAATCTGATCTAGACTATAACTAAGAGTTCACCTGACTCATGAAGGAGTGGAAATTCAAGTAAGTCTATCCTAGTAGAACTTAAGAGAATAATTACTTATTCTAAAAAGGTCAAAAATGGATACTCTATATTAATTATGGATATTTGAATAAAATCATTAAGAAGTGCCACTATCCACTTCCTCATGTAGATGAATTGTTAGACCAACAATTGGTGCATAGTTTTTTATCAAAATTGATATTAGATATTAGTATCATAAAATACACATAAAGCCCATTAATGTATGGAAAACTACATTTAGAACTAAGAGTTGGATTTTATAATAATTTCTAGAAATAAATGAAATCAATATATTATCCAAAAATATTTAAAATGATATAGAAGATAATACACATGATATAAGAGGTTGCTTTTGGACACCAAATTGTCTCACTAAAGAAAAATATAATACAGTACAACCAAGAAGAAATTGGTTGATATGAGGGGGTATTTATACCAAATTACAAGATAACTTTAGTTCAAGGTTAATAAACCAAACTTTAGATTAAATAACAAAATATTACAAAATCTTCATCTATACAAGGTGTATAACGGCCCAAAGGGTATATACAAAGAATATAATAGAAAGTTGATTATGGTATCAAGTGAAGCTTGACCACCACATAATTTAACATATTTTCTTAAGAAAGATGAGGGACATAGAGAGATACCCTAATCAGTAATATCCTCTTAAGGTATACTCTCTTATGCCAAGACACTCTTAGATGGACAAATAAGGTAACTTGGGCATGACCTTGGTCAAAATATCTATTGATTACTCTATTGATTACACAAAAATTTGATGAAACATCCCGTTAGCATAAATATATCACATATAATATATCCAATTATCAATGTGCTTTGTATGTTGATGGTAAAGGATAAAGATCCACTAAAATTATAGATAATAAGATTACATATGCAAAGCAAGCGATAACACTTTACTAAATGGATCAAAAAGATTTGAAAATTAAAATTAAGATGTATAGAGATACTTGGATCACTACAAAGGTGTGCACATTAGTTTTTATTTGTATATATTTTTATATATGACCTTTTAGATAAACTTAACTGAAATATGTTTCAAAATATATATGCATAAGGATAAAGTATATCTAACTTATAAGTTATAGATTTAAATATACAATGACAAGACACCATAATTATGTATACAATACTTCAAATACTCATGTTTAATAATTTATTAGTATAAATTAGCCTAGTTCATTAAATTCCTTGGATTTCAAGGAGGATACCAAGGTTCAAATATGTCTAAGAAATACATGCATAATTGTTAAGTTGTTATAATACCACTATGTGATCATTATGAAATATGGGTGGAACATTTTTTTCATTCCCATATAAACCATTAAGTATAGCATTAGTTTACATGTAAGGAATTAATAAGGACCTTAGTATACAAGATCAAAATAATATGTATATGCGAACAATAATGTTTACTGAGGTAAAAAAT